>OX103972.1:13088119-13249727 GCA_944470395.2 Schistosoma turkestanicum
ATTTTGTACAACCTTAATATAAGTTCTGAACTTACTCACTATCCGTTTAGTAATTCATTACTCATAGTTTTATTCGGGATAGTTAGTTATTCATTGACAACTTATTGGAAATAAGTGATGAGAATTGTGATGCTTTAGTTTGTTACGTCCGATATGTGCATTCCTAAGACCTCGAACGTTATCAAAACATAACATTTCCAGGGATTACCACTTGTATGATTCCATTAAAATCAAACGTTTTATATTTGGGAATTGAGACAATCAAATCACACTATGCCATTAATGATACTTACTTGATTATTAGAAGCCGTAAACTTATACTATGTGACTAAGTAGTTTTCCTTAGGATACAGCAATGTAACTATTGTTCCTTGTGGGAACATGAATCTCATATACCTCTAGGAACAATAGTTACATTGCTGTATCCTAAGGAAAACTACTTAGTCACATAGTATAAGTTTACGGCTTCTAATAATCAAGTAAGTATCATTAATGGCATAGTGTGATTTGATTGTCTCAATTCCCAAATATAAAACGTTAGATTCCAATGAAATGGTCTAAAAGCATCATACGAATGGTAATCCCTGGAAATGTTATGTTTTGATAACGTTCGAGGTCTTAGGAATGCACATATCGGACGTCACAAACTAAAGCATCACAGTTTTCGTCACTTATTTCCAATAAGTTCTCAATGAATAACTAACTATCCCGAATAAAACTATGAGTAATGAATTAGTAAACGGATAGTGAGTGATTTTAGAACTTATATTAAGGTTATACAAAATATAACTCAATCATTTTAAAACATTGAAAAAAGATTCTTATCAGTTAAACCGGGAATTCAAAAATCATTTTCTGTTATTAATTAACAAAGTAAAGCATATTCAAAATACTTTTTTTTTAAATATTCATTTCAAATGATTAAATTTTTCCTATTTATAACAACTACTTGATCTGATTGTATTGTCAATCATTCAGTCAATTCATTCAATTAAAAAAATATATCAAATAATAGCCAATGTAATAGTTATTAAATACAAATTTCATCGTTAAAATATAATTTCGCATAATGATTAATTAAAAAGTTGAAGAATTTAAAAATACGATTGATACCTCCTGCTGGAATCCTTTCTAGATTATTATGTACATGTTGAATGATTCAATTCTATGTTAGCATTGCAGTAGAAAACACTTTCTAATGAAGTGAATATTATTGACCTTGAAACATAAAGCTTTGTAATATATATACATAAATATAAATTAAGTGAAATAATAATTATAGAGAGACAAACAGATACAACACAGAATTTCGTACGTACATACATACATCAGTTCAGGTTGCCATACCACATTAGCACAGAGACGCAACCGTCAGTTCAAATCATAGAGTGGTAGCCATAGTGAAATTATTAGCAGTAAGAGAGATGATTACGGTTCGGAAATATAATTCGAGAAGTATAATTCAGTGAGATAAATTTAGAAAAAGAAAGATACAGATGATGAGGAATTCAGAAGGTTAGAATTTCACAGAACATAGTGAATAAATGTACCTGCCCGATTGCAAACGATTCTCAGCCATGTCATTCAAGGTCTCTAACCATTGGTGATTTATGTCTCACAGACCCCAACCAGGTAGCCTACATCTACCAACATGACTCAGTCCAACTGTCAATGATTTCATTGATTTGTGCCATGTTATGGTTTGGCCGCCCCTAACTTTCTTCCAACCTGCCCTTACACCAAAAAACATAGTTCGTCGCGGCAGTAACACATGTCCCAATCACCTCATCTGATGAAGTTTCACTATTTCATCTATTGATTTGCCATCCTTACCTAGTACTCGTTTCCTAATGATAATTATTCAACCAGTTAGTTTAACATTAACAGATTTCCACTGAAAATGTCATAAATGTATGTGTTTTACTTATTGGAAAGAATCGAAACAAACCAATCCCTTTTTCTTTTTGATACTGATGATGATAAATTATGAGGAAAAAAAATAAAAAACCTCATTTGATTGATAACACAAATGAAGTTACCCGTTACAAGAATATTGAACTAATCCAAAAGATATTTCTGTTTTTTTTTTTAGAAAAAAAACTTTATTTAAAAGGTTACCGTTTACAACAAATTTATTTATCTGTAAAATAATCATTGTAATATATAAAAATGATGAAACAGTGTAAAATTATTACAGAAGAATTTTTAAAAAAAACACAAAAACAACAAGAGAGAGAAATCAGAAAATACTGCACAGTTATCAAAAACAAAAATTATTGATTGCTAAAACATGATTGTGCTGCTTTCGAATAGAAGAGAGAGACAGAGAGAGACAGTGAAATCATTTTTATCTTCAAATTCAGCTGTTAACCAGTCAATAAGTCAGTCAGTCAGTCATACATAGTAAAATCATCCAAAAAAAAGAGATTCATTTTAATAGCTGGAAAAAAAACAAACAAAAAATTATTTATGCATCACAAACACTGGAAGTTCGTCTATAAATCTTTGGTTGATTGTTAAAACTAGGTGAATTATTAAGCACTGACACATTCGGTACAACAATATCAGTATTCCTAATAGATCGATATATAGTGGAATCATTGAAATTATTTGTAAATCTACTTGAATTTGATGGAGATGGTGATGATCTTTGATGATCGGCTGGATGATTGGAGTCGTAAATCATTGGAGTTGTTGATGATGCGGAACCATTATATATTGTTGCTGTTCGATTAGGTAAAGGAGGAGGATCAGACGATTTTTTGATTGATGCTAATTGATCATCATCTTTATTGTCAATATCTTCATCTGGTGGAAATCCAGTCTCATAAATTCCAGCACCAGAGTATATTAAACCTAATGGATCACATTCATCATATTCATCAGGTATTGGACTTGGATCTAATTGTTTACTATAAGCACCATTTGATGGTTTTTTAATTAATGGTGGAATAGTTGATGTATCTTCATAGGTGATATTCATAAAATGTTGATTCAGTGGACATGAACTACCAAAATTCGATTGTGTTGAAATTCGAGGATTATGAAATAGTACAACAGGTTCATCATGTTTATTTGGATATTGAACTTTACGTCTGTATTGAAAATAATCAATATAAAAAACGATAGATAAGAATTTCAAGAAAAAGACAATAGTTTAAGTGATCTATAGTATCTTTCATAAATGAAAATAACTTTGAAACAAGGAGGGCACGTTCAAAATATGACAAAAACTGTTTCCCTGTATATATAACTCATTTAGCTTACATGTAGCTTACTTACAATAGCAAAACAGGGTCCAATCGTGAAATCGCAATTAGAATAGTTGGTTGATGTACTAATAATCTATGAAAGTAATTCGGTATCACGTCATTAAATGAAAAACGCTTTCAGTAGATTAGCTCCAGCAGGAGGTCTTTTATGATTACTGCTAGTTCCAAGACTACTTGATAGAGGAGGAGTGTAGTGACCTCACATATATTTGAATTCGCTTACATTTTATAAGGTCAAGCCTTTCGGTTAATTTATTTAACCAGGTCATTTGTATAACAATAACTCATATGTACCATTGGCTTCTATTATTGTGTGGTATGTATGAATTGGTATGACTGAACATTGTTTACACCTACGCACATATTCATCCTATTCGCTTTAATATTAATCTCTTAAATATCACGATGACTCAGATATCTTCCTTTGTATATATACGAACATTTTTATCTTATTAATTCATTCGCCCATTCGCACATTCACTCGCTAGTGTGTCTGTCCGGTCTGCTTGTGGTCTGCCATCCCTTTTTGCGGTGTGCCAAAATAAACGTGTTCAACACATCGAGTTTACCTTCTGATTTATAACCGTCAGATGCCATTTAGTAACGATTGTCTGAACGAGCTAATTACGAAACTTAAGAACACCTCGAAATCGGCACACTACAGGAGCGTTGACCGTGGGGTAGGAAACCATCCCGTAGAATAACAACTTGTTACAAAGTCGTTAATTAGAAAAAACAATTTTAGTCATTTAAACTCTGTCCTAGGAGTTGGAAAGTCTTCATTTAGAAGAATTATGATAATTCATAGTAAAAGCCTAGTTCCTTCGGAAGTCATGGGACCGATGCTACTCCTCACAACCAGAGTAACTATTAATAAATGCACATGGAATGTTTGTACATTGTGCTAGACGCGGAAAGTCATCCAAGTTGCTGCAAAACTGAAAAGGCACAACATGGTATTGCTTGAAACAAGTGAAACACACTGGAAACGATTAGTGGGACACACCACAGGTGGAATACGTCACCATGGTTATCAGACAAAGCAAGAGAGACAAAGTAGCGAGACCAGCTGAGGAACTAAAAGCAGGCATAGAAGTAATTGAAAAAAATACTTCCCGATCTGAATATTAAGATTTGGAAAGAAGAACAAGTACCAGCAGACTGGAAAGAAACACATCTCATCAATACACCAAAGAAAGGAGGTCGCAGCAAGCGTGAGAACTGCAGAGGCACCGCTCTACTGTGAATACTAGGGAGAGTCTTCAACAGAGTGTTGTTAAACTGAATAAGTAACCCAGTAGAAGCTCAACTTCAAAATCGGCAGACCTGATTCCAAAAAGATCGATCGCAGGTCGACCGAACCGCAAGCGACACTATGGATCGTTGTGCAAAAATCAACTGAATGGAACTTACCACTCTTGGACAGCGTGGAAAAGATGACATTATGGGGGCTTCTCCGACATTACAGTGCACCTGGAAGATAGTCAACGTCACACAGAATTTTCACGATTGATTAAACTTCAAAATTATGTATGGAGGGCAGCTCGCAGATTCATTCCAAGTGAAGACCGATGTCAGACAAGACTGCTGACTTTCATAGTTTCTTTTTCATTCGATGCTTTAGTAGATTATAAAAACTTAACTTCTCAAGGAAAGCAAGGTATAAAGTGGACAGCCCAGATGCGGATGGACGATCTAGACTTGGTAGATGACCTAGCTCTCCTAACAATTGCAGGTAAAGACAATCACTGCGGCAGCAGCCTTTGAAGTAGTAGGCATCCACATTCACAAAGCAAAAAGTAAGATCCTCCGATACAAAAGAACCCGCACCAACCGAATTACACTTGATGGAGAAGCTTCGAATATGTAGAAACTTTTACATACTTCAGTAGCATCACTGATAAAAAGGGGGAGTCTGATGCTAATATAAGAACATGGATTAGCAAAGCGAGGGTGGAATATCTACAACTAAGGAATATCTGGAACTTTAAAATACTGCCAACCAATACCAAAGTCACAACTTCCAATGCAAACATCAAGGCAGTTCCTTTGTATGAAGCTGAAACTTAGAAAACTACCAAACCTATTGTTCACAAGATACAGTTGCCTAAGCAAGATACTTTGGATCTGTTGGTCAGATACAATCAGCAATAAACTGCTGTGATAGATAACAAACCAGAATCAAGCTGAGGAAGAAATAAAGAAGAAGCACTCTAGGCGGATAGGAAACCTATTGTGGAAATCATCAAAGTGTGTCACAAGCAAAGCACTAACTTGGAATCCTTAAGGCCAAAGCCATAGGAGAAGACCTAAATAAATATTAGGTCGGAAATCGAAGGCCGATATGAAAGAAAGAATGACACTTGGGAACAACTGACAAGAAGAGCTCAGGACAGAGTTAGTTAGAAAATCCTGATCGGCGGCCTATGCTCTATACCAGCTAAAAGGCGCAAGCAGGATTATTCTATAAAATTAAGTTAAATAAGAAAGGTAATTGTCATTTAGAACAGTAAATCTAGATAAAATTAGATATATACTATTGTTTAATGTTAAGCATTTCCACCATTTCAACATTATGAAAAAATTTTCACTTCGATTTATCCTAATATCAGTCTGTTAAGCACCTATTTTATTTACCGAACAAAGTATATTCTAGTAAATACATTGACTAAAAATTTTACAGAACAAAGTCTCAAATTATTACAACACTTAGATTTTGAACGAAAATGAATTGCATTAAAAACCATTGAAATGAAAGTACGATTAAATTGTCCTAATAATAGAGAATTATTATGTATCAACATTAAAGTATAAAAAAATAAACAAATGAATTGAATCATAAAAATTCTATAAAGTATAAACTAATAAAAATATATATCTGTATCTCTGATTATTGAAATTATTCTTGTAACGCGCAATTACCACGTAGCTTGATAATTATGTTGTGAATATATTTGAAATCATAAATCGATCACAGTTAGACCACCATTAGAAATCTGGAAGCACTGGATGGCTGTTTCCTCCTGGTATGGAACTCATCAGCAGTGCGTATCCACGACTCCTGCACCTCTCTGGATTCGAAACGAGGACCTTCGGATCTTACGCGCGAATGCCTAACCTCTTGACCACTGAGCCGGCATCTAACGGTGGTAATATCTAACTTCGATCAATTCACGGAGTTGTGCAACCTCGTACACATACACATACATTGATCGATTCATGATTTCAAAGTGTAACTTAACAATCTTCACCACGCCGTAATGCAATTACATGTGCTCACTAGTGATTATTAGCTCCGTGAGGAACCTTCTACGAGTTCTAGTGGGAAGTCGAAACCAGTGAAGTTCAACCTGTTCAGGTGTAGACAGTTACTCCTAAAGACAGTGTATGAGGTTACGCAACTCCGTGAATTGATCGAAGTTTTGACATTAACACCGTTAGATACCGGCATTCGCGCACAATACCGAAGGTCCCGGGTTCAAATCCTGCGAGGTGCAGGAGTCGTGGATACGTACTGCTAATGAATTTCATACCAGGACGAAACAGCCGTCCAGTGCTTCCATATTTCTAATAGTAGTCTAACTTTGATAGATTTTTATGATTTCAAGTATGTATGTAACTTAGATTTATAAACCAAAATTAGTTAGTTACATTAAAAACCATAAACCAAATAATGGAGAATTAGATATATTATACATTAACGCATAAAAAAAATTAAACTAATGAATTAAAATCATAAAAATTTTATAATAAAAATATATATATATCTGTATATATATTTCAATATTATTGAAATTATGATTGTAACACGCAATTACATACATAGATTACTATCATTTGGCTTGATATTTATTTATTTATGTTATGAATCTAACAAAAATAATCGGTTATTATTAATTTTAATTTTTTCATTCATTTATTGCGAAAAACAAACCTACTTCTATTCATCTAGTTATGATGCATTTACATAAATAATATTTTCATATATATATATATATTTACAAACGATTACTTAATGCACGTCGAAAAAAAAATCTAATATCAAAAGAATGAATTAGTCTAGAGTGTTTTGAAATTGACTCTTAAATATTTCAATGCTAAATGCCGATATTATTATTATTATTATTTATAATGAACACCAGGAATTTCTTTGGTGTAGTATTCAAAAAAACGCTAAACATTTTTGATGAAAAATCACCACAGAATAAAACTATGGTTAAACAAAACGTATTCAACACAAAACACATTAGTGTGTAGTTTTCATGTTGAAATGAATGATATGCTTTGTTGACGAATGAATGACAAGTTCAGGTTAATTTTGTTTGAGTTTTGCAGGGAATCTGCAAGTAAATTCAATTGTCAAATATGCATTTTTTTGTAAAAAATATTTGACTAATCGTAAAGAAACATACTAATGACACGAATGTAAATTGTACGATTCGTTTTTTCATTTTTTTTCAAAGTCAATTCGTCACTAAAATAGGCATTTTGTTCTAATAATTAATATAAAGTGTCTTTTTAATAAAGAATAAGCCTCAAAAAAATACAATATTCTCGATTTCTGATAGAAATTTTCTTTATCCGATTCGATGCATTCATTGTGTTATATTGATTTTGTGTTATAGATCAAAAATGACAGAACATTCTATTAGTAAGGATCAATTGACAGTTTGCAGAATGAAGATCGATAAAATCTCTTTTTTTTAGGAGAAAAAAAAACAATGTATTACTCTATATTTTGCTAAAGTGTTTGGTAAATTCGTAGATAGAATAATCTATATAAATCAGTGTTAAAAATAACATTGAGCAGGATGAAATTCCAATGTGAAAATGTCATTCAGTTATGACAGATTCATATCTCGGTAGTAACAATTGAAATCTTCGTTGAGTATTATCTCCTTATAGATATATGCTGTTACAAAATTTTTATTTTTCTTGAATAAGGTACTTTCCTTATAATGAAATTAGATGACTGATTACTATTAACGTTACGTAACTGCGTTGATAGTAAATTAGTGGCGTATTTCATGTGCTTAGTTATAAGATTGTTCATGAAAGTATAATTGACAACTTTTAAAAAAGAGACTAATGAAGTTTTTAGAAGATTAGTGTATTATTGTTAATAGTATCCTATGCAAAATTTATATAAATATATGTTATTAACATAAAAGGCACTTTGGATATATATATATATATATATATATATATATATATATATATATATATATATTGGACACCGTGAATACACAGCCTACTTACTTTTTGATGAAACATTTCCAAATAACTCCTATTGTAAGTACAATGACCATGATGAACAAAATAATTCCGACCCCCATAAGTGTGAATAATATCCAGTTCACTCTCTGTAAAATTTAGAAAATATAAACCTCAATACACTGGTAAGTATAAATTGAAGTTTGAAAAACGCATGAATTCTATCATTTTTCAAGTTTGGACAGCGATACTACTAACAACTAGGTGAATAAAACCTTCAGTTTCACATTGTGAAAGCGAAAAAAATCGGAATATTATAATTCTAGTCATATAAGAAAAACCTTTACTGATCACAATTCATAACTTTGAGAAACGATATATATATATATATATATATATATATATATATATATATATATATATATATATATATATATAATATTTCGTTTATCTTCTGATATCTCTGAAAAGATGGCTATCTAGATAACAAGTTGCTCAAACAAACACCAACACAAATGTTATCTGTTGAAATACTTTGACAAATTGGGTTACAAATATTATTCTTTCAATAACAGAGAGGGATTTAAGTACAGTCAGAAAATATGCACGTCCTATTAGAAATAATTGTTAAAATGTCAGATGTTACTACCTATACCCAAAGGTCATTTCAACTCTAATAGAAATTAGCTCAGTAGATAAATAAAAATTTCACTTTAACCTGCAAGTTAACAAATTATATGGAATGTCTATTTTCCATTAAGAGGCGAATAATTTCTACAAGTCTGTTCATATAGACTTCGGTGTAGTATGCTTATGTTCCACAATACGCGTAATCGGATGTCATTTGTATATGTCCTTCGATATTATACTCGCCAGAAATAGACGAATTTTATTAAGGCATAGCATTGCTGCTCAAATAAACTGATTCAAAATACACTTATTACAATCACAAGTTTGTGAATAACAAAAAAAAATGAGTTCAAAAAATTTCTTACTGATGCCTCTTCTTCTACAGGTATTTCACATCTAAGTCCCATCCAACCAGGTAAACATACACAGCGAACCTCAAATTTTATTGGATGGTCAAAACATGTACCACCATTTAAACAGACAGAAGTTACTTCAGTCGAATTGCTGAAATGGTCAATGGACAAATGACTGTCATTACGCTGAATCTTTGCTGCCTCCTCCAAACATGCTGAACGTCTTTCAGTGCATTTATGACCTTTCCATTGTTCAGTGCAGTGACATTTGAAACTTTCATTAAAATGTCCAGCTAATTGACATTCGCCACCATTTTGACAAGGTTTTGAATCACATGGATTGTAATTGGGATAACATTCTGGTTCTGTTGAAGTAGAAGTTCAACAAAGTCATGAATGTTATCAATTTGGGTTGAGGAAGATTATTAAATTTCACTGAGATCATGAACCGGCCTAATATGGATGATCACCGAAAATATGGGAGCACTTAACGGTCGTTTCGGTCTAGCAATGAACACCTCAGTTTTACAACCCCAAAACCAAGAATCAGACGGAAGATTTCTGGGATCACGCATGAACACTTAATTTCAAGATTACTGAGACAAAGCTCAGTGGAGCACAAGTCTAACTTCAATCATCCACCTGAGCTACAAATCTTCTCCACCATTTCAATCTTTTCATGATATAACGCAACTATCTCACACTGTATTCGATGAGTGCATTTCCTAAACGTGATACCATTTAGCTCCGGTAGTTGCACAAGATATCGAAGTCCTTGAAGTCGATTTCCACTTGCAGGGTACCGGCTACGCAATGATAAAGCTTCCTCTTTTAGAATAAAACGAACGTCTGGTGCATCTTCATTTTCAACAGTTACTTAACTTAGATCAGTTTGCGATTTCAGTCAAAATAAATCACTGAGTTGAAACTGTTCATTGTGAAAAAACTCGAAAATTGATCATTTTAACGAAAAATAATTACATATCATTCACTCAAAACCGATGCTGTTGAAAGTAATCACAAAACTTTATCAAATTCAAAATGAAGAGCATGTAACCTCTGTGAAATATGGTTAAAATATATGTTAACGAAATTCAGAGTAAATAGCAGGATTTAGAACTGCTAAAAAATACATTTTTTACCTATTTGATAAGAAACTATCGCTTCATTTCTATGCTACTATACTATATCACACTACTACTATACTATCTTTCAGTAACATAAACTGCCAACAAGTTTTGATTAAAAGACTTGAAAATTTTAAAAAAAGACTGACTTTCTTTTCCACCACATAAACAGATTCGTCCAGTCTCGTCATCCTTATTTACACATGTAGCATGATCAGCACATGGCTCAAAGTAACACGAATCCTCTTTATCACATTTTGGTCCTCGAAGCCCTAAAATAGAAAAACAAATTTTATTCTCAATTAACTATAACAAAATAAAAGTGAATTGTGTGAATAAGCACAATTAAATCAGTATTTCGCAAACACTTGATACACTACTAACCCATGACAAACAGAATTCGATCAGAATTGAATCTTAGATAACATTAAATCGGTCAACATGCACACATGAAGTGATAATTGTCAACATTTAAATTTTTGAAAAGCCTAGTTTCTATCTTTGCAGCACGTTCATGGAGTTTCATACTATGACACAGAGTGATGGAACTTTGAATTCCACTCTTCTATCTCAGGTGAAATGTCAATATGAAAAGGCAACATTGTGTGTCAAAAACATGTTCAAGCAGTTTAAGTTACGAAACTTCAGTGTAATGCATTATGCAATGTATTATGACATACAAATACTACCATTCAAATAAGTTATGTTCGCAAAGTTTATATTTTACTGAAAATTAATAGGTAAACAATGTTACTTATCAGCTTGCCTGCATTATTTTTGTCAATTGAGGAAATGTTACGCTCATCTCTAGGTATGCTTAAACTTTTACGAGTTCACCTTAGTCGAATAACGAGAACAAAACAATGAATCAGAGTCCAGGTAGGCCACTCTGATCCCTTGACCAAAAGGTATCAGTAAGAAGTCTCGATACAGTGTAGAAATTGCATCCTACAAATACCCAGCCAGCACACAATGAATCCAAGCGTTTATTTATACTCTATAGAGACATCCTTGGGACAGTCACAAAAACAGCACACTAAAACGATACAGTAAACAATCACAGCCAAGGATTTTCCTGGTGGGAAAAGTGATCTCAAGGTCAGCTGATCGGTCCATGAAATAAATCCAAAGTAAAGATATTTATCAAGCGAGTTCTGGGGATCCAACATCCCCAACAGGAAACATTGTTAAAATATATACCCAGATGACTTATCTGAAATGACAACCGATATTTTTTAATAAAAATAAACCAGTTAACACAATTCACGGTTTTTTATTAGGTCTACTTAAAGTTGTTACGTTACCTGAATTATGCTACGCGTAATTTAGGCACTCTCATTTTATGACAAGTAGATAGAATCAATATAAACTTCAAACATCACTATCTATCAACAAAGATATATTCAGGTATTCATGTCGAAAATTTATAAATATCATCAGTTTATTGAATAAGTTTACATTTTGGAAGACAAATCACATTCCCCTTTTGATTCACTAAATTCTGAAACGAATGGATAATCATCCTCGAATCCCTATGAGATGGTAATCAGAGATGGTGTGATCATTGGAATTTGAAATATGCACAAATTGTTCCCTTTTTTAATTCTACTTTTATAAAACTAAAGAATTTGTCATTTGAAAGAATCGTTCCGGCATATAAATCACTAAATTTTTTGGACAACTGAGTAAACATACCTGGTAAACAAATATATGAACCATCTGAACTGCAAGTATATCGATATGGTTCGGGTTTACAAAAAACTTGACAATGTTTACCAAAGTAGTTTTGCAAGCAACGTAACCGCATTCGTACGTTAACACTGAATTTTTTTTTAAAGAAATAGAAAAGAAATAATCAAAAATAATAAGAACTTCCTTTTTTTAATGAAATTATTTATTTTAGAGCATTTAGTTCGTCGTGAATAAAGTATTTATTTTTTAGAATGTAAATTCATAGTATTTCTATTTCAAGCGACAACAAATTCAAACCACAAAAAAGATACCACAAAATGAAAGATAACAGAATCATCCCATAAATTATTCATGAAAGTGTAAATTCTTATTAAAACTACACGGTCTTTAGGTGCTAAAATGATATACTTCGTTTTAGAATCAGCAAATACACTATTTTCTCGGATTTTTCATGATTTCTTTAAAAGATTGCAATAAAGAAAGTCATCTATCTAATATATAGATATTCAGTCAATTAACTTGTTAAAATTCTATTAAATCTCGCTGGATATTGGTTTATTTTGATATAGAACAACTTCAATCCAAACAATCTTGCCTGGAATGTTAATCGACAATCAGAACCTTCATTTAACTTATAAATGAACTTTTTAATCAGGTTTAGAAAATAAATATTTGACTAATTAAGAATATGTAATTGGTAATTAATAAATCTCTTTTACTTATTAGTGAAAAATAAATTTAGAATATCAGTTCGGTAAATAAATTTTAATCAAGTGTACTAAGAGATCTTCATTTCCAAAGTGACTTCTTACTGATAATTAACTATTATTTTTTTGGAGATTCTATGACCGTAATTCAAAGTAGATTGTATCAACAGTCACAGAAACTTAAGTGACAGAATGATACCGTAGAATAAATTCTCACTGTATTTGCATATCACCTAGATAACCAAGATAGCGTCGGATGAAATAAGAATCAACCAGATTCGACAGCTATCAAACGTTATTTCAGTCAGTGGTTTGTATAATTCCGTACGTATGTTGACTAATTAATTCATCGAAATGATGTTGACACTGTCTCATACAAATTTCACTTGCTCTTAATATAGCAAATTGATACTTCTTTTACGTCTTTTAATTGGAACATAATTCTTTAATAAACACAAGTAACATCTTCTTGGATTCCTTCCAGTTTGGAGGCTTAAAATCACTATTTGTTTTTAGTTGGACGACTGGTAAAAACCATGAAGTATCAGACAACGTTTTCATCTTAGAATAAAACTCTATTGAGATGCATATTTATGACCTTACCACATGAAACTGAACTAAAACTTTTGATCCAATGTGCAAACACTAGATTCCCAGACCACAGAGCTGGTATCCGATGGTGTACCCGCAGGACTTTAATATATTCGCAATCAGAATTCCGTATAAAACTTCATGAGTATTATCAGTTTTTACTGGAAAATGTTTCAGAATTTGGTCACTATATTTCGACAGTTTCTAGCCAGTAGTATCGTTCAAATTATTACCATATTTTTATATGATGGTTTGTTAAAAACATTCTGAATATTGTGGTCATTCTAAGGTAACTTTCAAAGTAAGGAAGTAAAATCAATTTTCCACATATTAGATCACTCCATTCTAACAGATTCAAAGAGTATCTGAAAACGGACTAATTAAATTCATGCGGATCGTTCGAGCAAAAACTCAGCTAACTTCGATAATTAAGCAACAGGTATACTAGACAATAAACAGTTAATTAAAACATGCTTTCATATGATTGTGTTGGGGACTTTAGATCTCCAGATCTCGCTTGATAAATGCCTTATTTTGTATTTCATGTTTGCGAGCAAGGGCTGATCAGTTGACCTTGGGATTTCATTCCCCACCAGGAAAATCCTTGGCTGTGATTGATTACTGTGTATTTTAGTGTGCTATTTTTGTGACTGTCTCAAGGACGTTTCTATGATGTATAAATAAACAAGATCCGTGTGCCTGAATGCATTGTGCTTGCTGGGTATTTGTAGAATATACGCCTTTTTGGTTAGCCAACGGATCAAGGTAGCCTACCTGGACGCTGGTTCATTGTCTAGCTCTAGTTTATCGACTAAGGTGAACCCATAATAGTTTCAAGCATACTTAGTGACAAACCTAATAAATCGCTTGGAAAAATTGTAATTCATGTATTGAACTAATAATCATGAAAATGAGGTGATTATTTTTATTTAAAATATTTTTACAAATATTTTCTAAGTATATTGTTCAAATAATCAAAAATATGATATATTTGGTCTTGAATTGAAATCATGCAAAGTTTTAGTTCCCTTCTAGATTATTAAATCGACGCCCAAATACTTGCGACCAATCAGTTTAAGGTTGATGAGATTATAAGTTTTCAATAAGATAAATTATCAGTGTAAGTTGGATGCGATATTAATTAAAGTGCTCGACTGAGCTCTTCAACACTAATCAAAGCAGAGTAACTTAGTAAAATTATCGCAGAATACGGTGTTTGACGTTGTCCTTCAGGTAGTTAAATCTTTTGATTCAATAGATATGAAACCATAGCTGTTAACTTTGATTGCAACCGGTATTCATACTTGAAAGTACTTCGTTTCAACAATTATAAAATTATTATTTTTGCCTAGTAAAACAGGTAGGCTATATCTCCAAACTAATAGGGCTAGAATGAAAAATTTTTATTCTTTTAATTCGTACAAAAAACAGAATTTAATTGATGTTCAATTGTTCAAAAGTTTCGGCAAAACTAACTGATCTTTTATTTAACGGATTATTACAAGTGTTTAACAACTTTTATTGTCGGTAACGAACCATATAGAAAAGAATTAAAATTATTGACATCGTTTAATGATCAATTTTTAATTAAGTGAATTGCGAAAACGTCAAAATCGACTCATGATTGGGTGGTCGATCGGCAGTTAGTTCAGCTACAGCAGTTAAAGTTCACTCATTCATCAAATAAGTGATGACGAAGGAATACTGATGAAAAATGGTAGATAATTTGAAAAAAAAGTAAGAATTTATTTGCTTCTAACATAATTGATGATAAAATGCTGTTATCACTTTATAATGCATATTCATTTTTCAATTAATTTTCACTTATGACTGACACCCTCACACATATTAATTACTTACATATATTGTTGAATTCCTGCAGGTATGGGAAAAACTAGTAGTACAATTATATAATCTGTAAATTGTTTCAATTATTTTACATAGTTCAATGTTCAATTTAAACAAAGACTTATTATCGTGGTTTCTACTTTTAATTCATCACACAAACTGATTATTATCATGATTGCAATTTCTCAGTAATTTTTTAAACCAACCAGGTGTCATTAGTTTCGGTTTACTCTTATCATTCAATATTATCTAGAACTGACGACTATCATTCACTATTGTTCATTCATTGTTCAATTTAGATGTACTCGAAGACAACATAACTTTATAAGCATGCTGCTACATAGTAAGTAGAATAACTGGAATGCAGTCTAAGTTTGAATTTTTTTCAATGTTGAAGAGTAAATCTAACTCATTCAAATTATTCAATTTTTTTTTTACTAAGTTAAACTTACTAAATGGTATTTTTATATTGATCATTATCTCTGGTAATTTTTATATTAGTCCAATTGTTTGTTGGAAATAATGAGAAATGATTGGCTACCAATGTACCAATCAATTCAACCGAACCAAAAATATCTTGTTCCAATATACCCAAAGTAAAGGTGTATTCATTCTGGAAAAATAAAGATTACGAAAAAAGTATAAAATGTGAATCAAATATTTCTGTGAAAATAAACTTATTGAACTTAATAGGATGTTCAGAAAATAGACTATGGAAATTTAGTTTTTATATGTGTATTTGACCACATATGTGAATAGCATATTCCTGACTAATAGGCATTTAATTCGTTCCAGCTGTGAAAACTGATCCAATCACAAACTAATGATGATTCAAAAGAAATTTTTTTGATAAAACTTATCTCTACTGATTTGGAGTAAGTAGTACTACTTATCTGAAGTATATGGTAGCACAATTTCAGTTAATAAGAAATTTGAAGAGTGATTTGTCACGATTATTAGACACAAAATCTACATTTTTAGTATTCATGTAAGATTATGATCTGAGTGATTCGACTATACCTTATGAAGCATTGCTCGTATATCGTGGGACAACCGAGTGAGCAACGCTGTTATTAGGAAACGGGTACTAGGTAAGAATGGCAGATCAATATATGAAGTAATGAAACTTCATCAGTTGAGGTGGTTGGGACACGTGTTGCGTATGCCTAACCACCGACTGCCTCGTCGAGCTTTGTTTTGTAGTGTAGGAATAGGTTGGAAGAAAGCTAGGGGCGGCCAAACCAAAACATGGCAGAAATCCATGAAGTCATTGACGAGTGGACTGAGCCATGTCGGTAATTGTCGACTACCTGGTTGGGGTCCGCGAGATGATAATAATCGATGGTTAGAGACCTTGAATGACATGGTTCAAAATCGTTCGCAATGGCGCCGGTGCATTTATTCTTTGTGTTCTCTCAAATCCTAATCTTCTGGATTCTTCAACACCTCTAGTTTTTACTTTCTAAACTTATCTCATTGAATCATACTTCGTGAATAATATCTTCCAATCCCAACCTCTCCGATTACTTCTAATTCCCTTACTACCTCTTCTACTATTGGATTTGAATTGACAATTATATCTCTGTGCTGATGTGGTATGGCAACATGAACTGATGTACGTACTTACGTACGAAGTTCTACGTTGCAACTGACTGACTGACTGACTATACCTTATGGTTGTCTTGTAAGCTACTATGATGAGGTGAGTACATTCTCTATAATATTCAGCCTAATGGTCAATAATTTCGCCGATTTGATATCTTATGCAACAAGAATGTTGGTAATATCTTAGTAGTTCTATGCCAAGGACATCTGGTATATAATGTTCACAGGCTTCCAAGGCTTCCAACCTTCAAAAGCCATAATGTAACGCTGAATTGACTATGATCAAACTAAATACAAACCAATCCAGTAGAAGTACTTCAAAATTCTAAATTTTCGAGAGTCATTTTAAGCACACTTCTTGTTTCGAAGTCTGATATATCACACGTTACAGTACATGAAAATTTGTGAGCTGAAACTTCTGAATGGTATTATCTGAAATCAAGAGTGATATGATAAGTGATTTTACTAAGCAATAATACGATTCGAACACATCAATCAGTGATTGTTAGACCACCAATGGAGACCTGGAAGCACTGGACGGTCGTTGCGTCCTGGTATGCGACTCATCAGCAGTGCGCATCCACGACTCATGTACCTTGCGGGATTCGAACCCGGGAACTTCGGTCTTGTGCGCGAACGCCATAACTCTAATTGAAAATAATGCGATTTCAAACATTAGATCTTAAAACCTTCCCAGTCAAAATTCGCTTCATTTATCATTGATTTACGTAATCAATACCAAAGAGCAGTAAACCACCATGACGTTTGATTGTGATACACTAATTCCTAAACCCTTGTTGATTCACATCAAAAGGGTTTGCATTTCGCATCACATTTGTATTTTGACATTTCCTCTGCCTCTAAAATTCCACACTCGATGATTTGGTTATCTCTGGTAGATCTACAGAATCTTTTCACTTATCTAAGCCTAAAATAAACAGTCATATGTTTCCTTAATTACATTTTAATCTAGATAAACTTTGTTGAACAGGACAGCACTAAATAGATATTAAGTTTGTTCTAAAAATAAAATTTTAAAGACTAAAATTTGAGGGTGAAACTTTTGAATAGTACTTGACATGCCTTTACAAATATTCTATGAATAACATCAGAGGGTAAATCACTCACTGGAACAGGTTGTGGTACAAAAATCTCAATTCCATCAGCTCCACGAAATTCTAAATAACCAGCATTATCGAATACTCTTGTGGTATGCTGAAGTAGATGACATTTGTCTATACTTTAAAACATAAATAAAAAAAGGAGAAACAATTGAAAGTTCGTGTTTATATAAACTGAAATCAATCGATAATGCTTCAAATATCGATTAGAAATTTATTTAATTATTCACATCTATATGATATCAATAAATTTTCGGCTTAATGTCAAAATAGATGTGTTAGGGAATGTATGACTGATATGCCTAAATTTTTCATTGAAATAAACAGCATTTTGAAAAACTAATAATTTATTATTTTAATACATTTAGAATAGCGACTTATACAGTTTGCAATTCGTCAAGATGTACGGTCACTGCGTCAGTTGATTGACTGAATAATACTTCCAACAATGCGATATTAGAAACCTCAGTGATTATTCTAAATATTGACGATACTACTAAAATTTATTTTGATAGAACAGTGAGAAGACGTAATTGATATGAAGAACGAATTTCGAGGTTTATGAAAGCCTTGGCTATTCGTAAATTAAAACTCCCCCCTTATGTGTACAAAAACAATTTGTTACAACCTTGAATTTACCCTGATAATCTTTAAACCATTGAATGGTCTAGGGAAATGTGACAATTTCCTACTCTTTCTTATTCTTTCTGTATTACGTTAATTTTCTCTCTTACCTTCATTTACAATTATTCCCTTATGCCTATTTGAACTTTTTACTTAATTGACCTTTGATTAATCTTCATATAAAATGCCTTGACAAGTATAAATTTGACTTGATTGTTCGGAATGTACATAGCGCAAATACATCACATTTTTTTTAGATCTCTAACGTCTTTTCACTGTTCTATCAAAATTTATAAAAGGGACTTATTGTTTTGAAAATTTTTTTTCATGATTCTTTGTGAATTTTAACTCTTATGATTTTTTTTTCCTGATCATATTTATGATTATGAATCTTTATCATATTCTTAGCATAAATCATTTATTCTAATGTTACATTCAATTGAATTATTAAGATAAACAGATATTTAGAATCAATAATAAAATTAGTTTTGATTGAAATCCAGGGGTATATGAAAATGATTAAATCCTAAGCATAACATCTATAAAGTTTAATCAACAGATTTATGTTTGCATTTCCATTGTATATATCCGATAAATTAGATTATCAACTACTTATAAACAATACGTGAACCTAATTTATTGTCAAGTATAAGTGTATGCGTTTTAAAAAACATTCATATTTATACTATATAGGTCATTGTCTTACTTATCCATGTGTATAATGAGTAAACAGAATTGTGATTCATTTCTAACAACTATTACACGTACATTCGATATTAGCATTGTTCTAAAATCAGTCAATTGAAGGTTACTAAAGGTTGTTGTAACGCATAAATATAGTTAACATTTGTATAAACTGCAAATGATCACTTGAATGTACGTGATTAGTGTACTGAAGTAAATAACGGTGACTAAAACAAAGCCTTCAATACACAAATACTAAGATTCAGAATAACTAGTCAGACAAAATGACGTGTTTTATTTAAGAAAATTATCTACAATATTAAAAAAGTGTGAATATGAATGTTACAAAATATTTACAAAATAACAGACACACACGTTAAATAACATTTATCATCATGTGAAACTAATCATTAATTAATAGAACTCTTTATCGGTTAATTTATTAACGATTAGTGTGATAAAATATCATAGAAATTATCATTCATTATGAAATATTTCATGTAGATACATTAAAATTACCGTAACTCTTTATGACAACCACACTTTTTTGTTACAGCGTTATCGAGATTGTTGTTTATCATTGACACCATGAATCCTTCATTGTTAAACCACTATTAATAATCTGGAAGCATTAAAGGTATGTTTCGTCCCACTATGGGACTCTTCAGAAATGCACATCCATGACCCCAGGTTCATGGGAATCGGACTCAGAAACCTTTGGTCTCTCGCGCCAACTCTTACTTGGCATGTATATTCTATTCTGAAGTGTGTAAAAATTAGTGATTTCTCTGTAATTCTAACTTCATATGGTTATAAATAGAATGTTTTAGCTAGTCTAAATATTGATAAAAACTCTAGAATTCTAGTTCTATTTTTATGATAGATATAAATGTCGTGTGGTTTGCCAATTTAGTTATTAGTACTTTTCACAACTGTCCGAAATATGGGGATCCTCTGTATTTACCAGCAAAACAACATTTTACAAGACTAAGTTTAAAATCTTGAACTTATTTGTAAGATGCAATTACTATTAAACAAATAACCTAACATTTTAAAAGATAGCTGAAATGATAATCTGGTAATATATTTCACAATAAAACTTGAGATTTGTTGTGCTATGTTAAACTAAATTAGATTGTGGTGCGAGCTACTTATAAGTAGTATATGACGTGAGTGTCAACGTAATGTCTAGCAGCAGAAGATGGGGGAAGATCAAGAAAGGAAGAGTTAGAAAACAATGGAATTTGTATGAAACGCATGAATAGTGACAGTGGATTGATGATTGGCAACAGGAACAGTCCAGTTCAATATGATGGACTGATATTTTGCAAATGAACGATTTACGATATGGTTTTCCGATTTAACTGAGTAACTCTGTTCACTAACTTGTTCACTACAAGATCACCTTGAAAAGATCGTTTTCTCAAACTCATAATCTATTTTAGTAACATATTTATAATACTAACGTTGGAAAAGCTCAATATTTGCTGCTAAGGATTTTTTTCTACTGTTTAAATCATATCTATCATGTGTTATACTCATTTTCAGTTCAGTAATTGACATATGAACACAAATATTACACAATTTTCTATGAATGGCTAGGCTATTTAACATGTGATCCTTAAGTTCAGTTTAACACAAATATTACACAATTTTCTATTAATAGCTAGGCTATTTAACATGTGATCCTTAAATTCTCTATTATTGATTATCACGTGACATGTTGTGTGATGAAAATGTCTCATTGATCGATTATGCAGATGTTTTATTTGTTTCTGGTCTTCATATGCAGAACAAAACTGCTAATTTATTAACATCCAAAATTGTCAAAGTTCGACTGAAAATGGTGGTCTGCTTGAACAACCACTCTGTCTCTTTTCTAAACACCAGAGTACTTCACTAAATTACCTCGTTATTTGTCAGTTACGTTTATTAATCTCATAATCTATCTAGGCGCTTCACAAGATGAAAATAAACGTACAATCCAAGAAGTTGTGGTGGTTGGTAATATGCATTGAAAGGGTAACTTGTATAAATATTCTGTGTTAAGAATTCTATTTTGTGCTAAACATACAATGTTGAATAAAGCCGTTATTACTATTATTATTCGGTAATTATGATGAATGTTACTAGATCTAACCAAGGTTTAAAATTAAGAATTAAGCATTAGTCTGTTAAGTATTCCGTGCAAATTAAGCGAAAAGCCATTCTATTCAGTACAAAAAATTAAGGAATTATCGATAAACCTATATAATAGTTAGTTACATGATGTCATAATAATATTTCATTTTAGAACAACACATATAAGCGAACAATATTGTTTTCGATTAGATCGTCATCAGGCTTTACTCTAATATACATTGATATTTATATGAAAATGTTAATTTTCACAATGGGAATATTGCATTTAACAAAATTAGATGATCCAAGTGCATTAGGTAATTCAAAATACAGAATATTTAATACCCCGAGATTTGATCTCTAATACAAGGCAAAGTCTTCAACAGGATATTGTTAAACAGAATGAAGGACTTCGTTGACGCCCAACTTCGAGATCAACAGGCTGGATTTCGTAAGGATCTATCATGTACAGACTAAATTGCAACATTATGAATCATTGTGGAACAATCAATTGAATGAAACTAAGCACTCTACATCAAGTTCATTGACTATGAAAAAGCATTTGATTGCGTGGACAGGAAAACACTATGGAGGCTTTTTCTTCACTACGACGTGCCTGAGAAGATAGTCAATATCATACGGAATTCTTATGATGGATTCAACTGCAAAATCATGCACGGAGGTCAGCTGACAGAATCGTTTGAGTTGAAGACCAGTGTCAGGCAAGGTTGCTTACTCTCACCCTTTCTCTTTCTTCTGGTGATCGACTGGATTATGAGGACGTCAACATCTGGAGGGAAGCACGGTATCCAGTGGACATCCAAGACGCAGCTGGACGATCTGGACTTCAAAGGCGATCTGACTCTTCTATCGCACACGTAACAACAAATGCAAGAGAAGATGACTAGTTTAGCAGCAGCCTCTGCAGCAGTAGGTCTCCACATACATAAAGGAAACAGCAAAATTCTCCGATGCTACACAACATGCACCAACCAAATCACTCTTGATGGAGATGCCTTGGAGGACGGTAACACCTTTACATATCTGGGCAGCATCATCCACAACCAAGGTGGATCCGATGCAGATGTGAGGGCGCAGATCGGCAAAGCGAGGGCTGCATTTCTACAATAGAAAAATATCTGGAACTGCAAACAACTGTCAACCAAAATCAAAATCAGGATTTTCAATACAAATGTCAAGACAATTCTATTGTATGGAGCGGAAACTTGGAGAACTACGAAAGCCATCATCCATAAGATGCAAGTGTTTATTAACAGTTGTCTACGCAAAATACTTCGGATTCGTTGTCCAGACACCATCAGCAACAACGAACTGTGTGAGAGGACAAACCAGATTCCAGTGGAGTAGGAAATCAGGAAGAAGTGGTAGAAGTGGATAAGACACACATTGCGGAAAGCACCTAACTGCGTCATGAGACAAGCCCTCACATGGAACCCTCAAGGCAAAAGGAAAAGAGGAAGGCCAAGGAACACATTACGTCGAGAAATAGAGAAAGATATGAGAGGAATGAACAAACATTGGACAGAACTGGAAAGGGAAGCCCAGGACAGAGTTGGTTTGAGGAAACTGGTGGGCGGCCTATACTCCATTGGGGGTAACAGGCGTAAGTAAGTAAGTAGGAGATTTGATCTAAATTTGTACGAAAAATTGAATATTCTATGAAAGTAATCGTACCTTTAATTTCCGTATATTATTCTTAATCTAGCGGCGTGTATGTGACGGTGGTACTTAAAAACGTCACACGATTTATTCCATACATTCAGTATGCAAACAGATATGAAAATGGGAAGCATAACAGCGAAACAGAACCAAGAAAAACAGGCCAATTCATTTGAGGAGGTATGATTAGATGTTTATTGTCAGACAAAAGAAAGGTAGTCATGGGATAATCGAAGCAAACATTGTACACACACACACAAATAAAAACATCTAAGGTTATAGAAGAATAATCAACAAGGTCAAAATATATGTGAATAATAGCTTGAGACTTGGTGAATTGCTTTGTCTAAAATCCATGACAAGCTGTGCAGTATCGACATATGAATGCACACTAGAAATACGTTGAACTAAAGACTTACATTTCTCAGTCATACGATAGAAATAATCAAAAACAGTAACTACTCAGAACTTTCAGGGCAATACAAAGTATTTTTTGTTCTAACTAATCAGATGACTGGAATTCTCAGACTGACTGAGTACTAACAAGTATAATCATTTACTGTTAACATATTTCTACAACCACTGTCTTATAGACGAAAAACGTATGAACCTATAACTATTGTTATAAAGTCACTAATGTAGTAAATTGGAGACTAGTAAAAAGTTATACATTGCATTAATCCTACTCATTAGATTAATTTTCCTACTGTTAAATGTCTTAGTCTACTTTTATCATGGGAATTCATCAAATTTATTTGATATGCATATAAGAAGTACGGTACATAGTCTGTAGGCGATGTTATAACAATTAACTTATTCCGTTTAATCCCCTCAGAGAATCAAACCAACACGAAAAATAATGACGTAACTAAATATTTTATGATAACAAAGTCGTTTAATGATCGATTAGTTACTTCTATCTGAATATGAAAGAAAGGAGAAAAACTAGAATAGAAGCAGGCAAAAAATTCATCTTCTTTCATTTATTCTAAATTAGTTCTTCTCTGTTCGGTTATTTCATCATCAAACATAATAAGAAATACATTAAAAAGGATAGGATTAAGTTGATTATTCGATTGATTTCGTGTTATATCAAATACCATCATCAAAGTGAAAAATTTTCTGACACAAAATCGGTTGTATGAAATATAGAAACGTTTACTGGTGATCGGTATGTTCAGTTAACCATTCGATTGATTGAATCACTTTCAACTTTTGATATCGTATACAAAGGTGAGAAACAAGGTTTCTTTTAATTAACTAACCGCATCAAAAACTATTCCACTCGTTTATTAGTGGTCGTTTTCATGGATATTAACTTAAACAAATAATGTTTAGGCTGCAAATACTGCCCTAGGAAAACATTAATGCAACGATTTAGAAAGTGTAATACATTATATGTACATGAGCGTAACACGCTTTCTCGTTATTTGAAAATGGGAGAATTTTGCCAAAAGGCAGGCATCCACTCGAGAACAGCGTTACTTTCTTCACAACACAACCAAAACATTCAGCTCAGTCAATGAAACTCCACTACAATTATCCACCTGAGCTACACATTTTCTCCATCATCTCAATATATATATATATATATATATAAAATCTTATTTTGGTACAAACGTCCTCTTAAACAATAGTTATACATCGAATCAATTTCATTGGCAGTTCAATCTGTAAATGAATAGTCTTAACGAATTTGTTTCCTACAACATATATGTAATATCAAACCAGTTAAGATAGATTTCTAATTCAGTTTTAAGTGTTGTAACTTTATCTTCTTCTTTTTTATATCATCATCGTTAAAACAAATTACTGTAGGAAACTTTCATAGTCACGTAATCTAACTAGATCATGTTACTTAAATAGTTCGCACATTTCTACATTTAAAAGTAATTATTTGAAACTGAAAAATGTTTCCAGTCATTTTAGTCAATATAACTCACTTCATATTCTGTCTCATCTTCAGTGTTAGAGGTGCACATAAAATCGATAGAATCATATGAAACAAACGTTTTCATCATTACGGACACATTTTAGGGACAGTATTTATCATCATTAAAAAAAATAAATGTATTTGGTACTTGAATATTGTTCATACCTGTAGTACGGACTCAGGTATTTTGATTTATACTTTTTAGTCTTGGCTCTGATTTTACCTCAAATTTTAAATGTCGATGTAACAAACTTAGACTCAACTATTTATAGAAGAGAGGACTCAAGCTAAGCCTAACATTTTATACTCAACGAAATAATTAAGTAAGCAGATGCTGTCTGTTATGGCTCTCGTAACTCTTAATCAATAATCAAACGATCTCACTCTATATGAATTACTTCTTAATGAATTTTCGAGACCGGAACATTTAACCACTACCCGTCCGTGTAATGAAATCACTCCTATCATTCGTCCCGTGTATCGATGTAAACTCACCCTCAGAGAATGCCTTAAATTTGCTCACACCTTGAATTCTAACCCATTCTGAAATTACAAGAACTTTGAATGTTCAATCATTTTTATCATTGAACCTATTCATTAAACGATCCTACCTGTGGACTAACTTTGTCCGAGTTAGACTTACCCAATTTAACTAATATCTAACCAGACAACAGAATAACCTAGGACATGTATCATGGTAGATTTTTCTTAGTGCTTATAGCTTTTATTGATTTTTGTTCTCTGTATTTTTTTTCCTCTAGTTGCAGATGATTGTAAACGATTGGTTACGGCACTTTAAATGATTTCAAATATAATGTCTATTTATCAATAAGATTTTCACTTAAAAAAGAGTTAACGGTTTGTTATTAACACCTCACTGTGGTCAATGGGACAAACAAACTACATGTACATTTTTGATTTTGAGCACATCAGAGAATCTTATATCACATTATCTATCCTTTCCATTTAGCATTTTTATGCATATCAAGCTGGTCATACTTAAATAAACTGACAGGATTTCAGAAACTAGTATTTTTAGAATACATTATCACTACTATTGTTACTAGTATTATTAGAAGGCTAATTTCCAATAAAAGAACCATTATCAGCGTTTTAATTAAATATAATATTCCACACAAAATTGAATAGATTTACTTACAACGTCTGTTCATCCAGCTGTATGTATTGTTACACATTTGAAATCATCAATCTACCATTGTTAGACCACTATTAGAAACCTGGAAGCATTGGACGGCCATTTTGTCCTAGTATGGGACTCAATATCAGTGTGCATCCACGACTCCTGCTGCCCGCAGGATTCGAACCCGAGACCTTCGGTGTTGTGCACGAACGCCTAACCTTTGGACCACTGAGTCGGCATCCAACGGTGTTAATATCTAACTCTGATTGATCTACGGATTTTGCTCGACCTCACCCATTTGTCTTTGGTAGTTACTACCTACACCCGACAGGGTTGAACTCCACTGGTCACGTCTTCTCACTAGAACTTCGAGAATTTCCTCACGAAGCTAGTCACTTTTGAGCACAACACCGAAGGTCCCGGTTTTGAATCCTTCGAGATGCAGGAGTCGTGGATGCTCACTACCACTGACGAGTCCCATACCAGGACGAAACGGCTGTCCAGTGCTTCCAGGTTTCTAATGGTGGTCTAACAATGATTGATTGATGATTTCAAATGTGTAGAAATACTAATCTCCATAACTCTAATTGAAAATATTGTATGTATTATTTTACGATATGTTTTATGCTTCAATATTCAAAAGATGCTTTGTATTCATTTAAAATAAAATGATCATTTTTTTTAATGCAGACACATGTATCGAACTTAAATCAAAATGAGCTTCTTTGAATCAGATATTGAATAAATAACACTATTCACTTCTTATCCTTAAAAAAAATAAATTTGTTTTCTCAAAACAAAACAAAAAAATTATTTTCATAAATAAAATATTTTAACATATAGTTCATGTATATAAATGTAATTCTTTAGAGAATTTATTATTCTCTCTTAACTTATTTGTCTAACTCATAAAAAATGTCAATCACTAGTAGTTTATGAAAGTTTATTTATTTCAATATTCAATTTAGGAAGTTTTTATTTTCACTTCAATATGATATATATATTGATATATATTGAACAATATCAAGTATGTTCATTTTTTTTTGAAATTGTTTATTTAAAACAATTTGTTGACGTCATTTAGATAAGGTCATATTAGGCTTAAATAAAAATATTGTTTTTAAAAAAATAATGAATATAAATTTTATCTACAAAAATAATAAAAACAATACTCTAATTTGATCTAAATAACAAGGGCAGCTTAAGTGTGATTACTATCACATAGTACATGATGTATGTGCTGCTCATTAACTAAAGTTAAGATTTTAAAAATATTGGCTCGTGATAATCTTTTTTTTTAACTGTAAATAAACATAAATCATTAAGTGAGTATCATTGAAATGCTAATCATATTTATACTTTACTGAAAGAAATTTGTCACTTATCACAGTGAATTGATTGAATGTATGTATGTGTATGAGGTTGCGCAAGACCTTGAATTGATCGAAGTTAGATATGAACACCATTAGATGCCGGCTCAGTGGTTAAGAGGTTAGGCGTTCGCGCACAAGACCGAAGGTCCTGATGTTCAAATCATGCGAGGTGCAGGAGTCATGGATGCGCACTGCTGATGAGTCGCATACCAGGATGAAACGGCTGTCCAGTGCTTCCAGGTTTATAATGGTGGTCTAACTTTGATCGATTTTTACGATTTCAAATGTGTAACTTAACAATCTTCACAACCCAGTAATGGAATAAGTTTTTAGTTAAGAAATTAAAACTTCAAAATTTTCTCTGTAATTCCTTAACATTTTACTCTTTTTCATTTGAAATCAAACTGATAGTTTGATGTTCAGTGGAATTTGTTTGTTTTAAAGTAATTCACCCTGTTCGCGAATTTTTAGATTACAAATTTACTTTGGGCCTATAGTCCTCCTGGAGCCCCTCTAGGGCTACTGCATGTCCCATGCCTAGATAAAGCAAGAGGGTTGCGCATGGAGTTAGCGACTCCATCCGGTAGAAAACGAACTCGTTTAAAAAACGCTAATCAGAAAAAACAGTTCAAACCATTTAAACTCTGAATGCCTCTTCTGACAACCAGGGTAACTATTAATCTAGGTACACGGAATGTTCGTACATTGCGACAGACCGGAAGAGTAATCGAAGTTGTTGCTATTACCCTTACATAACATTACTATTTTATATACAGTACGGTTGATCAATCTATTGCACATAACTTATTCTTTAATTTACTAAAGAATCAATAATTGCAAATCGCATTAGAACTGTTTTCACTATTCATAGGCTATTTATAATGAAAGAGAATGTACATTGATTTTTATTCAGTTGGTTAAATGCACCAAAAATAATATTATTTACTGCTATTCGAAAGTTTAGCTTATAATATGCTTTTTTTGAAGATAATTTGAATTATATAAAGTTTAACTTATATGAAGTACAATAAAAATAACATCTATTCGAATTTCGCGCTGCATATTGACTTTATGGTCAATGTTCAATAAGAATAGATCAAATCGAGAAAATTATCTACAGTATATGAATTCAAGAATATTTTCACCATTCGGTTTCATTGTTAACAAATTGAAAGGCCGATAAAGTATCTTTGATGAAAAAGTAATATACTGAACAAAAATAAACTTAATCAGTTTGATAAGAATTTGTTCAATGAAATCAAAAGATTACATCGATCAAATACTTGCGGATATTTTCCTCCTAAACAGATATATATATATATATATATATATATATATATATATTTGCGTTTTAGATTACGATCACACGAAAGAATGATTTGAACAGATTCATTCATACAATTCGGTTATTTTTTTCCCTGAATTAAAAAGCAGTAAGAACTATACAAAAATAGCTTTTAATTCTTCGTACTATTCAACAGCCTATATCGAATAATAACAATGTAAACGTACTTATTAATACAAATTCTTTAGATTTCTTAGTTGACTCAGTCTATATATTTCATTGTTGAACTTCAATGTCATCGAAAGAAAGAACTAGAACAAATTTAATCAATTTTCAATATAAAAGGTAAGATATTTTGTGGTAAAAAGTAAAACTTTATTCCCAAGAAGCATACTTATTATTATATTTTATAACTATCATCAATGTTAACTTACTTATTTGTAACTGATGCTGCATTTTTTAAACATAATGTGAAGTAAACATCACATTCTTTTCCTCCAACACGATCACAAACTTGTCCATTCTCCAATAGCGATGCAGGATTATTATAATCCCATTCAATTTTTAACTGAGCTCCACCGTATGACTAATTGAACAAAAAAATGAAAGGGATAAAATATTAAATTCAAAGTATTTTCTCGTTGCTTTTTAGATAATTTAGTTCATTTAAAGTGTAGTAATAACAATGTTTACCAGGCAAAACCGAACTATTCATATATTCTTTTTCTATAGAAAATCACTCAGTGAATAAATTTGCATAGAATTTTATTATTATACATTTCAAAACTCAGAAAACTTGGCTTAATATGACAAAAGAATTAATTATCATTCAGACAATGAAAATTTTAAAGATTGAAATTTGATCATGATCAATTTGTTGAACCCCAAAAATCACCATAAGCAAATGCACGAAATTCTAGTTTTGAACACGAATAGGTATTACCTAGACATCTATTAAAGTCAAGAAAGTATTAGAATACTTAAACTAAATCTTAATGTGTTTGTTATCTATCAAAGCTTTAGTTTTTCAAGAATTTTTTTTATCATTCAGATATTTATTTCAAAATGAATTACTTTAATAGACTTTTGTTTGTAAGAGAGATTAATGCATCAAACTTCATTTAATGCCTGAATTCGAGTGCCTAGATTTCAACTTACAGTCAGTCAATTACAACGTAGAACTTTGTACGTACGTACATCACTTCAGGTTGCCATACCGAATTAGCACAGAGATATAAATGTCAATTCAAACCCCATTGTAGTAGGGGTAGTAAAACTATTAGCATTAATCAAAGAGATAGTGGTTCGAAGATGTTATTTAAGAAGTATAATTCAATGAGGTAGATTTAGAAAGAGAAAGATAGAGGTGGTGAGTAATTCAGAAGGTTAGAATTTCATAGAACACAAAAAGTAAATGCACCTGCGCCATTCCAAACGGTTTTGAGCCATGTCATTCAGGGTCTCTAACCATCCATTATTATCATTTCGCGGACCCCAACCAGGTAATCGACACCTAACGACATGACTCAGTCCACTTGTCAGTGACTTCATGGATTTCTTCCATGTTTTGGTTTGGCCGCCCCTAGCTTTTTTCCAACCTGCTCCTTCACCACAAAACATAGATCATCGAGGCAGTCGGTGCTAGCGCATACGTAACACATCTCCCTATCACCTCAACTAATGAAGTTTCACTATTTCATCAACTGATCTGTCATCTCTACCTAGTACTCGTTTCTTAACAGCAGAATTCCTGGACTTACTCATACTTTTGGACAACCAAGGACACTTACAAAATGAAAATCTATCTGTCACCGTCATGCTATATTACATATCTCAATAAAATTACCATAAACTGTACGATTAAATTATTATTTTTCTGAAAACTCTGTATAGTCTAAATTAATTATAAGTATGGAATCTATTGAATTGATTTCAAACAAATTCAAAATAAACTCAGTGAATAAATCTATTTTTCATCTTATTGAACCATATGAGTTATTTACCACCGTAAATCCATATTCATAAACTTGTATTATTTTACTAAAATACCCTTTAACGTTTACATCATAGATAAATAAAAATTAGTTGATGAAAATCTGTAAGGGATTTTTTATAATCTACGTTTCTTACTTACGAAAAATTCATCGGTTAGGCATTTTCAACTTTAAACAATAATGAGACATACTTGTTCAATGTTATATATCAATAACAACTTTCAATCTGATGCTGTATGTTTGAAAAAGCTATTTTTACGTGAGTTAATCTACGTATCAATGATTAACAGAAATCGGAGATGAATAACCAATTATTCTGAAATCAATAGTTGGAAATTCTCCAAATTCTAAGTTATTGAATACGGTTATTAATTTAACAGTAACTATATCCCTTTGTCAGCTTGAAATTTAGTCTAAAGATTAAACTAAACGGGTTTACGATCACTTCATCACTAAAAACTGTACTTTATAAAGGTCTTATGACTTCATACAAATTCTAAATTTATTATTGTAAAGAAGGAAATTACGTCTAAAGAAAGATAAAACAAAATGGCTGATAATTGAACAACCCATATTTTACTTTTCTTCTCTACATACAATGAGAAGATTCACCATTTGTTTTCCTCAACTAGTTAGAATGTTATGCCTTGCGACAACACTAGGATACTTACTATAAACATAAGCATATGAAACTATTGATTTCAATGAAAAGATAGCCATCTAGTTAATCCTTATTCCGCATTAGATAATTTCAAGGAAATTTTCTAACACTCTAATAATAATTAGAAATTAATTATTCCATGCATAAATTCTTTCTCATTCTAAACTGTGCCAAAATTAATAATATTCAGTCAGTCAGTCAGTTTCTTTTTTATAAAATTAATCCTTTTTATGTTAATATTTAATAGAACAAAATTTTCCTCTTCAAGTCACATCATTAGATTTTACATTTTCATGTAAAATGCCAACTAAGTAAAATAAAGTAAGTCAGATACAGTTAGTTTGTTCATTGAGATCTAAATTACCATTTTATTATTATTCTTCGAAGTTTCGTTTCCAAAATAACTTTAAATCTTTGACTGAATTTCTTATTATCATCATTCTCATTTTTCTCAACCAACAGTCAACTTCAAGGTCATTTTATTTTATGCTCATGATATGAATCTTGTTAGATATGTTTATAGCAATCAAAGGAGCACATATCATGTTGACGAATATTTTAAATTTAAATAAAGCGGATTAAACAAAAGCAGAATAAAATATGCAACTTAATATAATACCAAAACAAAAAAGTCTAAACTAAAAATAATATTCGAAAAACAATTTTATAAGATTAAAAATATCACTAATTTACATTTCTATTTGTCAGTTTTTTTTCTCAAGTAGATGCATTTTCAGTCACATAGAACTATTTGTTCAATGTTCAATTAATCTGAAAGTTGAGATTTATCTTATTGTGGTTGTGTGACAAAGGAAATGATTGGCGTTAAAATGATATCTGAATTCAGGAAATCGAACTGGAAGATACTTGACACAAGTATTTTTACGCACAGAGAGAAGATTGGTTAAGTTTGAGAAAAAAAACACTCCCCACTCTTTCGGTACCAGCTGTAATTACTAATAACAACAAACCACTTGAGTCGTTGTAATAAGATTTGATAAGCATTCACGTAATGAAATAGACAGACTATCAGATAAGTTTGTATTTACCAGGTAAATGAATCCGTATTCACGCGAAATACTTTTTTACACTATTGTGACTGTATTCAAGCAGACGTATCGTCTAAAAAAGTTCTATATGAATAGGATTATGAGTAATAAATATTTGAAAAGCATTTCACTTAAATACTTTTCCTCAGTTATCGAATTATGCCAGAGGCTACAGTTGAAAAGAAATTATTTGTGGTTCACTTGATGCAACACAAGTTGAACGCTTAATATTAATATTAAGTCATTTTATTTCCCCAAGTGTTAATGAATGTAATTCCTGATAGATGAGTTATCTTGTTCGGGATGCTAGATCCCTAGAAATCTCTTAGTGAACTTCTTTATTTTGCACTTTATGCATGGAATATGAATTTGGTATTTTCTCGCCTAAAGCACCCTTTATACCCTTCAGTTTGCGTTTACCACCTAGAAGGACTTTAATGTCATTGGTTTATTTTGTCTGCTTTTACGCCATTTTATTCATCTTTGTGTGAAACTGAGTGCTTGGTGTTCGTTTGTTGGTTCAGGGCAGCTTGTGAATTGGTTATATTCTCTCTACTGACTTCGGTCGTCTTCCTCTAGTTAGTTGTGCTGGAGCGCAGACGGATAGCCTTGCTTGTGATGTTATGATGTCACTGATTATTTTTTTCCGTTCTCTGATGCAAAACTGTACCTAAAATATCACAGTCAGGACATATCTCCCCCGTAAATCAGCTGAACTTTCTTCTTTTACGATCTGATAAAAATGTGAACTGTTATTTTGCCTTGACTTCGTAGTTAGTCTAACTGAAATGGTTTGAATAATATGCTCATTACCAATGTGACTACTAATTGGGTCCAAATCAGTCACTGAATGCTTTCATAGCTGTCGTTTGGGAGATAAATAAATATCTGAACTTCATCAGAATAGCTTTGCGGACGGAACTTTCCTTAATGAATTTGTAGTTGAGCCCCTAGTTCATTAAATACATTAGTGAGGCAATAAACTGTCTTCATTTCATTTCAGCCTTCACACTACCGAAAGGTATCTTACATTGCTTTGATTACGAAATATATCACTTACAACGAAAACGTAAACTTTCTTTAATTATATATGAATAAATGGCTATATTATTTTAAAAACTGCACAGTTTTACAATAAACATCAAGCTAACATCTTACTTTCATTCCAAAGTAAAAGTTACATTTTATCTACTGGACAACTTATTAAAATTATTCATTCATATTCAAAATCATGACAAAAAGCATTTATTCCGCTGACATATTTTCATCAGACACAGGAACTTAAATTACGAATAAAAAATTTATCAAGTTCTTTTTTTTTAAAACTATGAAATCAATATAAAATGTACAAACTAAAGCTTTACTTGATAAATGCAAATAAAATCATGAAAAAAAAAGTAGATTGCTATGAAAATAAAAACAACTAGAATTGAAAGGTTGATTGTCAACAAATGATTTTTATGTTGTAATAATCATTTAACAATCAGTAAATAGTGTGCATATATCAATTTATAGTCAATGAACCGTCAAAATCAGTATTCTTTCTACCATTCTGCAATCAAAAGTTGTTACATAAATACAAAACTACAAAATTATGAATTAGTTAATGGTTCAACCTTTGAATAAATGTAATGTAATAATTATCAACCCATTTAGATTAAAAACTCCGCCTGGAGCCTATCTGGGGCTACTACCGGAAAAGGGTTGGGCATGAAATCGGCGACACTTAACCATCCTGTAGAAAACTAAATCGCTAAAAATACCCTAACCAGATAAAATAAAACTCATTTAAATGAAAAATGTTATTAGCAAGAAGAAAATCTTAGAAATTCGTCTTGGTTCTAATTGTTTTTTTTCCTGCCATTTCACAAATCTTTACTTCATTGGTATTCTTTGTTGCTGAATACTTAAATCATAATTGTTATTCTGTTTTAGTCTATGATAATAATATAATGAATTCCTTAATTTAATCTTGTCACAAAAAAAACAGTGTTTCTCGAAGGCAGTATAATGTTTCCAAAATGATAACAATTACAAGAAATTTATAACGATTGATGTTTAACTCTTTATAAATAAAGCGTCAACCAAGCATTTAGTGGTAAAACATATGAATTTGTTAAATTTGACCAAACTGCAATTTATTTTGGAAGTAATGTGTTCATTAAATTACTATTTATTTAACAATTTTAAATTATTTTCAGTAATGTCAATAACAAACCCTTTCATGCTTTGATTAACTACTCAATCTATCTGTAAAATAGCTCATAAATTGAGTTTTGAATGACCTTTCCCACTTCAATAATCATTCATCATTTTATAGTATTCTCTTCCGTATATTGTAATCGGATAATATGATTTAGAATTGCTTATTATAAGTTGTATTGTTAGAATTACAAACAAGAGGGTGCATTCAAAAGTTCAGAAAATACTTAATTTTTATTAATTTTAGAAAAGTACTGTCATTTTCACGTAACTAACTCTTGAATTTTAAAATACCGGGATCGATAATTAAGTGAGCACTCATTCAAAAAACAACTAATTAAAGTTCCTGAATAAGTTCACAAATTTTAACTGACTAGATGAAGCGAAAACTTATTGAATACTGTTAGTTTGATAGCTGATCACTGATGTACAAGAGAATCAATGGTCTGCTAGCGTAGGAAAAGGTTTGTTGAATTGGTAACGTAAACTTAAAAGGGACTAGAAATGTAGTAGTTCGTACAGCTTTATAAGATCAAACTGGTCTACTTAATAGTACATGAAATCTCAAAATTCATACATTTTATTGGGATTTTCTCTCCCATGTTAAAAATCAACGTTAGTCATTTGTGATCTGTTATTATTATTCCCAAGGGACGTATACGTATGAAAGTTAAAGCTACCATTATTCAGTGGAGAGATAATAGGAAACGTCATTAAAAAAAAATGAGATTACTCAATTAGAATATTAAACAGGTTCTGCCGATTTATTAATCCTGACACTTTAATACCTATTATTTATCACCTCAGAGTTGAGTTCCTTTTAGAAAATATACGATCACTCTTATCAAACAGTGTTTTAATAGTGAAGATTTCCCATTTAAAATGAAAATGATTGTCAGTCAGTCACAACGTACAACTTTGTATTTACGTACATAGGTTCAGGTTGCCATACTACATTATTCATGGAGACGCAATTATCAGTTCAAATCCCATTACAGTAGAGAGAGTAGAACTATTACGAATTTACTAGACAAACATAAATATTATATGGTCCCTTACTAAATATTGAACAATTAACAGAGAATAGTAAGTGTAACTCAGCTATATAATTTATTCTAATTGTTCATGGCTGAAATTGACTAGTAAACGCTAATGTTATTCATTATATGTTTATTGTAACAACTCAATATTTCACTTGCAATTTTCGGAGTTTGGAATGAATAAATAAAGTCTACCCGTTCTCTTATTTGTTTTTTTGTTTCAGATTACAGATAACATTTATTATTGATCTTTTGCTTACAAGTTACGTGATTTATTTACATTTAATGACGATAATTTTAATCATAATGTTTTGACTGATATTTTCACGTAAATAAATAAAATTATCAGTGTTTACTAAACTATGATAAACTTGAATAACTCTATTGTGAAGAGATTTTATGTGGATGTATTCAGAGATTATGGTTGACATTGAATGACAATGTACAAGCTGAATCTGTTCATGCTACAAACTTTATCTTCTGACAAATTAGTGATCATCAAGCACACGACTGATTTCAATGACAAGATAAAATAATTTTATAACAACTTTACTTTCTTATGATTCATTGAAATTATCACCAACCATTAAATGTATGTAAATTTATGCATTAATTTATGGTGTAACTAACATGTTATTCAATTGAAAATTTCACTTGCATGCCAGTCTATCATAGTTAAACAAAAAAAGAATATGTGTAGTTGTATTTTCTAGTAAAACTTGTCATTTGCATGTCCCGTACATTGCTTACTGATATAAATGCTCGCTTCTATTCGGGTAACTCGATTATTCATCTGTTTCGGAATTTTCTGAAATTTCTAAAATATCATTCAATCACAACCTTCACCGATCGTATAAAATTGCATTTGATTGTTGTATTTAATAAAACAATCGGCAGTAGGTTAGCGAATTCAAGTGTGTTACTAGATAATTTATGATAGAAATAGAATAAATGAAACCTTTGGGTTGAAAATGCTTATAATTCCAGAAAGCGTCAGTAAGGCATTCGAGTTAAAGGATATCTATTTTGATTTATGAATGAAAAATGTATTGTTAGCTTAATTTTCAATTTTCATTAGCAATTTACAGGTTAAGTACCATATAATTCATAAAACGCTACATGGGTTAATATAAGCTAAACCTATTTAGTCTGCTCTTTAAACAAAACATGGTAAGTGCATTAAACAATCTTTATTCATGTTGTACCGTTTTATTAAAAATTGTAGATTCACCCATTAATATATTCACACTTTATGAAATGAAACCAAGTATTTTCTTAACTTAAGTGTTCGAATAAAAACAGAAACTAATCAAATTTAATCGTGTGATTGTAGACTAGCCTACAGATTTATCCAATAAATTTTGTTTATCAACCGATTTAACTTCCTAGAAGAAGCTTTCAGTGAACTCTTGAATATTATCAGAAACAATTGTACTAACTTGCTTTGTTCTAAAACTTACTTAATTAGATTTATATGATAATATAGTTGTTTTTTAGGTAAACGCTCTAGTAAACGCTCTGCTTGTACACCTTTGGCAGTGAATTGTATTGGCTTTCATGATGTAGGTTTGGACCGATATAATTCTAGTCTAGTATAGTCTAGTGTGATTCTAGTCAACTGGATGCTATTTTTAGTTGGAACAATAATGTTATAGAATCCAGGTATAGTCATTTGACAAATCTGAATTAGGATGATACCCACATCTTAGTTCCTATTAATCGATATTACCAAATATGAATCTTTATGCCATGAATGAATTTTATTAGTCTAGTGGTTTTGTTTGGTTATTATAATTACAACAGTGTGGTTATTAGTCTAATGAACTGAAACTTACAAAATCTTACAGGTTTATTTTATAGCTGAAGGATTCAATCACCAATTCAGCTTCATGACTGTATTTCAAATATGTTTAGCGGATCTCTATCTATATGACATTAACAAATACTCAATTACATATTAATATATCTAGTATATCAGCTGACCATCTAGATTAGAATAAGCTTCTCATTTTATTACATAATCGTTTATCATATTTAACAATGGCTGATCTGAGTAAAAAAAACTTGGTTGAAATTAGCTGATTAGCTGAATTGTGAATATGAAAAGTGAAAAATCTGTTGTATTATTAAACAAGGGTATTTTACAGATCTCATTAGTCGTTACGTTGTGATGACCAGATATAAAGCCTCCTTTTGGACTTTGGTAACAATCTGGAAAAAAATATTTTTCAAGTAAACACCTTAGTAATAGCACAGAAACTACTGTACACAAACGATCATAGTCAGGACTTCACCATAAACGATAATTTCAAGATTTATTACGACACAGTAAAGAAAACATATGTGAAATTAATAAAGGCCTCAGGCAACTATTCACATTTTCAAATTACAATGGTTTAATATAAATCGAATATTCATATCTAACAGTCGAAAAGTTCATTGCGTAATATGTAATCCATTCTTCTATTTCATGTAAATTCAGTAACCTATATTTGAGAAGTTCATGAAAATGTCAATGAGATAAGAATTTTTTTTAAAATTTACAAACAACGAATAAGTAAATTGTTAGATTCTATCTTGATAGCTAAGTGATACTATGCTATTTACAAACCTAGTGTACTGTGAGTTGGATAACAAACAAAGTGTTGCAGTTTTCGGCTCAAACTGATTATATAATACACTTCTCTAACATCAAAGAGAATTATAAAATCACTGTAAATTGTTACCAATTCACATCATTTATTACATAATCTTCTTACCTGATTGTCTGAATAAACTTGACTAGATAAAATTCCAATATAAAAGAATTTATAAAATAAGATAATTAAAAAATAACAACTTGAATTGATTGATATAATTTTCATTGTCAATTATTGTATACATGTAATATATATATATAGGAAATGAAATTGTTAAATACAATTTAGATTATTTTCTTTCCATTAAAAAAAATGAATGAACATTTCCAAATCAGTTGGATGAATTTCCATTAATTGATCGATCGATTTCTCAATGCACTTCATCAATTTGTCTAAGAAATAATTATGAATAAATGAATTGGATAAGTTATGAATGAAACTTCAAAAATGTCTCATATGATGATGATGATTTCAATATGCTAATTAATAATTAATAATTCCAATGTTTCACAAACATGAAAACTTTGCGTATTTAAATAACTATTTTGATCATGAACTCTCTACCCGAAAAAAAAAATCAACAACAACAACACTCGAATGGTGCTGATTGATTGATTGAATAAATAAATATATTTATGAAAGTTCGTTAGTGTTAGTCTACTAAATAAATAAATGTATGTGCTTGATGTGTGTGTGTGTGTGTAGCATTTAATAATATTTTTATATAGTAAGTAGTATGTGTACGTACGTGTATTTGTGTTTGTGTATGATGTATCTGGTGATTCGACTGATTACTTACTACTAGTTAGTATAGAACAGTCGATTGATTTGCAAATATGCACAAAATAGTTAGTTCTAGTCATTGTAAAATATCGTGTAATAACAAATTCGTCAGTAAAATAAATATACATATATAATTCATTTGAAATTGTATCGAGAAACACTATCTTAGTTGTTACAATAATGATAATAATAATAATAATAATTAATAACAGACACAGTTAATCATAAACAAAATTCACTGATTTCAACATGATGTAAGAATGTGATTCGATATGAGTATAAATTAAAGGAAGTGTGTGATTAAGTTTGTGTTAATGACCTTGGGTAAAATGTCACATATCTATCTAATCATTATTCATCAGTTGTTGTTTGTTCAGCTTAAAAACTATTGATAAAATTATCATGTAACTTGGTTGAAAATTTAAACAATCGATTGATGAATAGATAGCATCTGTTTTCATAGTTAAATGCTGATGAGTCCCATACCAGGACGAAACGGCCGTCCAGTGCTTCCAGGTTTCTAATGGTGGTATAACATTGATCGATTCATGGTTACAAATAAAAGTTAAATGTTAATTAAAAGTGGAAAACAATCGGTACATTGATGAAGTTCGGTAGAATTTCATGACGACACATATTATTTGCTGAACAAAAAAGTTATGAAGAATATCTCATTTTGTATGAGACTATGCTTATGAGTCAGTCCGCTTACGTACTAGAGTTTAGATTGAAAATATTCACTTTCTATTTCATATAAGAGCTTCAACCGTCAGACTAAGGAACTACTACAGTTGACTCACTGACACTTATTATTAATAATCAGTAACTGATCACATTGTGGCCGTCGGTATCTAATATATTCTTAGACTTCGTATGCTACTCATCTTGACAACCGTTAATAGAAATACTCAAAGTTGTATAAATCAGAAGATGAATACGAAGCGTTGATTACGTTTATCATCATATCACACATAGATCCCAAAACCACAGGCACAAGAAGTGAAAATGATATGTGGGTGCCGAAGAGCAAGCAAGCAAGCGAATGAGTGAGTGAATAGGATATATATATATATATATATATGTATATGTATATATATATATATATATATATATATATATATATATATATATATAGGAAAATGACTGAGTCATTGAATTATCTAAGCGACTAATATTAAGACGAGTATAATGAATATGTGTGTATGTGGTAAGCAATGCTCAAACATACCTGCTCATACAAACGTGACAATGTAGTGCCTTCACATATATTTGGGTTCGCTTACATTTAATTTGGTTAAGCCCTTTCGATGAATTTATTTAACCAAACCATTTGTATCGCAACAATTCATATGTACCATTCGTTCTTATTATTGTCTGGTTTGTATGAGCTCACATGACATGTTCCACTTGTCATTTGACCTTGTCAACCATTTGACGCTTTTATTCATGTGTGTACATGCCTATTTCGTTGATCACATGTCTATCTAATTCTTGTCTGACTATATATTCTTAGTCAAGCTCTATTTCTAGCAACTGGCTCATTAGCCTTCTCCACATTGCTTCTCCGCTTCGCTTTGTGGTGTGTCCCAAATAAACGTAGTCATAACTTCGAGTTCACCTTTTGATTTGTAAACGGTCAGACGCTAGTTAGTAAAGATTGTCTAGACGAGCTAATTACCGAGCTTAAGAACACGCAGTAAATCGACACACTACAACAATAATTAAAGCACAACGGTACAGACAAGTTATGTTTATACGAATGAATCTGTTAAATAAGTGAATAAAAAGGCTTAACCGGATTGAACGTAAACAAACTCGAATGTATGCACGTTTTCCATGAAGATGTGAGTTCTGCACTACTTCGAACTGAACTGTGTGAACCAAGTTGTTGATAAGACGAAATATAGAAAATTTATAGGATCCTTAAGGATTCATAACTCGTCTAGTTTCTCAAAGAAAAACGAATGTAATCACAAAGCTTGAAGTACACGTGAGATGGTATATCGTATTCATAAATCTAGTAAATTTTTATAATCTGAGTAACCACTGGAATTTGTCATTTTTCCAAATCAACATTAATGTCTGTTTGATGCGGTTTTTAGGTCAAAAATATAGTGCATATAACTGAACTCCGTCTAGTTTTGTATTGAATGATCAAGACTTTAGGGGGCTAATGGAGATGGTCAAGTTTCATAGTCTGTAGTAAAGACTAATGCTGCTCATACAACCATGTCATGTATGAAGCAGTTAACCATCACCGACATTAGGAGATGGTTACATTAGATAGCGAACTGGTTTAGGTGAACCACTGGATACCAGTTTACTAGTTTAGAATGTAAGAACTGGCAGAGAGATCTAAAGCACCTGGGTTTAACACCCGATAGAACAGTAGATACATAACGCTGAGAATTCCCATACTATAACTAAATAACTATTTAAGGTTTCTCGACTTTCAATACCATTCTGAGATAATTTCGTGTTGTCAATAATTATTGGATGAATTTATCACTTAAATGTTCGCTTTTACTGTCTATTTATCTACCAGTCAATGTGTTTACCATTTTACTCCTTAAATACTGTGGTTGATTCGGTGAAAAGTCTTCTTCAATACACATTAAGTCAAGCAGCTTTGAGGTCTAAAACACTAAATCATCACAAATCAGATCAAAATAAAATTCACCACCATAGCATAAGCTAGTGGCCATCAGGACTCAGTGTACCAATGGACAATTCCTTAGACGTCTTAATCGAAGCATACTGGATTCGAGTCCCACAGTGAACATTCATTCTGAGATACACAAACACTGACATTGACGAGTCGCAGTAAAAGAAAAACACATTCTAGATTCTACCGCTGGTCCCTATCCAACTTTACTGCAGTCAAAATAATTCCAAACAAGAAACGTTATTTAGTTTTAAAACAGAAAAAATACATTGAAAATAATGAATGAATAGTATACTAAAATGCTACTACTACTTATTAATTGAAATTATTGAAAAAATTTGAAAGTTTGACAAGGTTCAATGTACAATGTTCATTTAAATTTAATGGATATTATTCAGGTTATTTAATTTAAAAACAAGAACAATCATTGTCAACTATGTAATTTTTAGATCATACAGGTTTTTTTTTACCACTGTATATCGTTTGTGCAATAAAAACCAAACCGTATCACCACAATTTAAGTGACCTTAAAAAGTGAATTCATTCGATAATAGTTCCGACGAACTACTACATACATTTGATAGCTGTAAATTGTAATGATAAATCAGAAATAGGATGATAAATTTTAGAGAAATAAATAATGCGTTATTAATTAATTTGTACACACACACACATTCAAGCTGTGTAATTAATTAACTCATAGAATTGTGTTGATACAATTTAAATATCACCAGATATTTTTTGTGAAAAACCACATACAAATGAAACATTCATTTCTGATCTGTAAATTAGTATCATAATGTTAAGTTATTCAATATTATGACCCAGATTGGTTTTTGATTTCCTCACTTTTATAAAACTGAAATGGTAACTACTTTCAGAACTAAAATAAAGCCAACCATTGAATACCCTTTTAATCCTTTTTCCTCTGGTTATTCGTCAGACTAATGAATTATCAATGTAATTTGCTTTAAATATTTACTGCTGTATCCAAATTTAAACGTCTTTCTATTCATAACCACTGATTTTTATCAATGAAATGTATCAAAAACAATAAATATTCACTGATTCAGCTGATTTCAACAATTTCAACAATTCACATGACAAATTAGATTGATTCGTTTTTTTATTGCATATATGATAAGTAGTTTAGACTGAATATTCACAAAAATATTAAACATTTGGTTTTACTTCGAGCATCGATTTAGTTCATTTATTTAACATATTTGCATATATGAACTGTATCACATTATTAGGTACTCTCATCTACACTGATGACCTATTTAAATTAATTCAAATTTCGATGGACGAACACATTCACTATTGAACAAATGGCATTGTCTATTATAAAATAATATCATTCATTAACATGATATGGAGTTTCACTTCTTTCGCGTCCATTTTGTAACTAGTATGCGTTGAGTTGTGGAAACCTGGAGAACTACAAAAACCATCCTCCAGAAGATACAAGTGTTTATTAACAGCTGCCTACGCAAAATACTTCGGATTCGTTGGCCAGACAGTGTCAGCATCAACGTACTGTGGGAGGAACAAACCAGATTCCAGTGGATGAGGAAATCAGGAAGAAGCGGTGGAAGTGGATAGGACACACATTGCAGAAAGCACCTAACTGCGTCACGAGACAAGCCCTTGCATGGAACCCCGAAGGCAAAAGGAAAAGAGGAAGGCCAAAGAACACACTAAGCCGAGAAATTGAGAAAGATATGAGAGGAATGAACAAACATTGGACAGAACTGGAGACGGAAGCCCAGGACAGAGTTGGTTGGATAAAACTGGTGGGCGGCCTATGCTCCATTGGGGGTAACAGGCGTAAGTAAATAAGTAATGCGTTGAGTTATATAAGTTGTTTATTCATTTTAAAAAAAAGAAGTAATACTTGACATTTATACAAATGGTTAGTAATGAATAACATTAATTTATTCACTCACTTTATCATTAAACAATCCTGTGTTGTGTTAATTTCCTCGACAGTTTAATATATAAAGGTTTTTAAGCATTCTTATAAACATACTTTAGATATGAAATAATTATCCAACTGACACTGGGTTGGTTATTCATGCTTTAGTTAGAATTACTACAAGATTAATCATTGTTAGACTTATACACATTTAAAATAATACAAAACTTTCTTATTTATCTATCATTTGACAAAACTATCAATCCTTTGCACAAAATATATCCTACATAGCACCTACTTATCAGATTTAAGATGATTTGTTAATTGTGGATTAAAAGACAGTTGTGATTTTCTCATTTAATACTGTGCACAATTATATTCCTGTTTGACTGAACAATTCATTTCACGTGAATATTTACTTACCTACTTACTTTTGAATCAAATTACTCTCACTTAATCGATTAATTTAAAGATTCTAAAGAAGCACTTTAATCAATGTTTATTAAAAATTAGAAAATGAGAAAAATGCAATTTAAGGCAGATAGATTTAATTAACTGTTTCTGATGTATCATCCATCATAGTTAAAAAATAAATTTACGTGATCTACAAAAAAATAGTCATTTTCATCAGTTCCGGATAAGAAGAAATATGAAAATACTATTCTATCAATAGAAAAAATTGAATACTGATCAAAAATAAATGCATTAAAATTGACAATGCGGTTCTTTAAAAAAATGGCATAATAAGGAAATATCTATTTATTTCGATTGTTTGGATCTTTCTATTTATGTTTAGGACTACAATCGGTCAAGATGTTTGACGTATGCGCATCCTGTGCGGATTGTTTTGATATTGCCTTTAGGTTAAGAGCTTTATTAGCAGAAGTGGATTTTTGCTGGCAGTGAAATCTATGACGCTCCTCTAATCCTGGGCGGGACACGTTAGCTGAAAGGTACTGGGTTTGGATTCTAGATACTGCTAGATAATAACCACCTATGCTTATAAGTTAAAATATTTTTATTAGGAATCTCAAAGGTACCTTAGCATTAGGATTGCGTTATCGAACCTAGGTAACCTCAATTTCTTGAACAATGATAACAATGTCTTATTAGCTATATTGAGCAATGTACTTTTTTAATTTTAAATGTTAATTTTCATTTATGGACAATAATAACCCATAATAATACAACCTCTTATGATATAAAAGAATGAAATTATCTTCAAATAATTGGGAATAATTTCAAGTAACAAGTCTACACCAAACATCACAATCAATAATTAGCTCACAAATAATCAATATAACGGTAAGCTGGACTTCACATGTTAAAACTACTTCTATCACTAGCAATAGTATGGTCATTATTATATAATCAACTATGAATGTGAACTTCATTTGTGTTATCTGATGTGTAGATTTAAACTAACAACTATTTTATTAAATCAATAGGAGTTTGATAAAATGATTTTGCACTAACTGGCGAAACCATGCATCACTGATTAGCAGTAGCTGTAGTTTCATGGTTTTTTCCACTTTATGTCATCGTTTTCCAAAAACTCTCTTTACTTAGTAACAAGCTTCATTTATGCTCATTTTATAAGTATTGAATAAAGCAAGGCTTGAATGTAGACAAAATTTAACTGATTAAAACTAGTTTAACCGACGAAAATCAATAGTGAACAATTAATGAAAACTGAACAAACTAATTGACTTTGCATCCAAAAACTAAAAGGGATATTGACTTGGTTTAGAATTAACATACGAAGAAAAACAAACCAATCCCAGTTTATACAACGATTTCATAGCAATAAATTGTCAACCAATCATTTAGTTAGAGCTAATATCCAATTATTAAGATATAGCAGAACAGAACAGAACAGAACAAGTCTAGATTCATGGCAATCCCTCTGAGCACGAAAATCTTTCGCTAAAGTTTTTATGATCACCTATTCATACAGCGAGAATAATATTTAAATGATAACGTTCATCATCTAAGTGATCCCCTGAAAAATAAAGTCTGGTGGCAGATGTTTATATTTTATTATTTATTATTGTGATGAATATAATCATCACACCTACCCATTTCACTAGAAGTATGTCATAATTATCCCTTGACATGAGAAATGGTAATTTTTATTAATGAATAAATAAAAGACACATAAATAGTCAGCTCTATAATATCAAACGTTCCCTCGGGCAAGAAATCAACAGAATTTATTGAATGAATTTTTTGTGAAACGTTTAACTACTTGTAAGTAATATAATTTCAATGAATAAATTTGGTCACGATTAAAAATATACGGATCACTAATTGCGTCAACCCAAACATAAGTTTTGCTCAAGGGGAATTCTTGAACTGCATCTGTGTAGTGAACAAAAATCTCATTAGAAGAGTTTTTATCTTTTTTTACATCAGTAATTCCTGTTACTTTGCTCATAACGATCAGCTGAAGGATAAATTATCACTCAGAAGACAATATTTAATCAGTTATCAGCAGCTTCACTCCGGTTTGTCAGTTGAGTAATGACACTGTCCTTCAAACACTTCAGTGCACGAATCCATATATAGTCCGCTGTCTCTATTCGCAAAGTGTTTTCAGGAGTAGGTCAACAGGAGCAGTATTTCACAGTATTAAATTACATCAGCTTGATTGCTGTATTATTTAACCTAAATTAAGATGCATTTTTCTTAACCACTCATTAATTTTCGATGGACGTTTGATTCCTGATATTATTTAAAAAGTTGTGTATTTAGTGTACATTATATATGACTTGACAGTTCTTAATTTTTCGAAGAAGCCTATAAAGGCTCTATAAAATCACTTTTTCATTCAGAAGAAATACAGAATTTACCTCTTAGCCTCAATTATTAAGGTAAATCATCTTCTTGGCTTATTATCGAAATTTTAGCTTCTTCAAAACGAGATTCACATTACAACCTCAAATTAGTAATCGGATAATTGTATTATATGATTAATAACTCTTATAAATCAAGTGACATATGTCTAGAATCACCATCATGATAATATTTCGGTGCTTTATAGCACAGGGTGCTTCTTATTCTGCAATGGAGCTTTGATTCACAATCAAAATAAACAATTCCAGTCAATACAAGCAATTCAATCCAAGGAGGCACATGGAGGGATTTTCAAAAATGGATGTTACACCGGGCCGCTAAATGTCTCCATACAACGCGAAGTTACTTCGATGAATTTGGTCTCATTTTGTAGCACATTATATACTTGAGGAATGAGTACGACTGACAACAGTACGCCATCCCGACCTCCTGCATGGATATAACAAGGAAATTAATTCCAACCTTCTAGGAGACATACATTACGTATATCCCTCCTAACTAATTCGTTATTCGTACGAACAGTTACCGTCGAAACCTTTTTGTCGTTATCGGTTTCGGAGCCTTCATCTACTCCTGAAGGCCACTTTCCATGTGTCGCAACGTCCGAAGCCACGATTACTACATCTCTTTTCTGAAAATTGCGACGTTCAACTAACAATTTTTGACGTGTTTTCAGGGACGGCAAATATTATCTTAACCACCTTTTCTAAAACACATTAGATAGATAAATAGCCTGTGAGTCGTAATTATCTCTGATGCTACCTTCTCCGATGATTCCGTCACATTCTCTCAATAACAGCAAACTATTTGGCGATAAAGCAAGTTTTTTGTTAGCATCTTGAACAGCTGGGGTTAAGAGTCGGTCGTATAATATCCTCCCGATTTCAACCAAATAAGTGCCCAAGGTCTCATCAGTACAACGTTCGTTCTCTGGTGAAAAATAATAACAGCCGTCGTATGGATCTAATCATCCGTTCCCAAACTCCTACTCTGTGGCTAGATGCGGAGGGTTGAGGTACAAATGAATTTGCCTCACCGAAAACTCATTACTTATTTTCTACCGATTCAAATGTTGCACAAATCTCCACAGTTCAGAAACGTGGATGCACTGGATAGCCGTTTAGTCCTGTTATGGAACTTGTCAGCAGTGCGCATCCACAACTTCTGCCACTCGATGAAATCGTACCCAGGACTTTCGGTCTTGCGCGCCTAACATCTGAACCACTGAGCCAGCATTCAACGGTGTCAATGTCTAACTTTGATCAGTCTAAGGATTTTGCGCAACCTCACCTATGATCTCAAATAGGTAACTGCCTACGTCCTACATGTTTGAACTTCACTGGTCACATCTTACTACAAATCAGAGGAACGTCCACAGAAATCGTTACTGTTTACTATTTTATTTGGAAATATTTCAGAATATTGATCGGTACTTTTACAGTTTATATCATCAGTATCATATTTCATAAAAAAACTGAACTCTTTCTCTTCTTAGCGCCCATATAGATCGATCAGGTAGATTGATGTGTGTCGTCCATCTCATCAATTCCAATAAAATGTGGTATGTTTTTTTTTATTTGACCAATTAACTGACTGAGCATTTTCCATTCCCTTCTTTTAATTACATAATTAATTTTAGTTCTAAACATTCATTTACAATAAATCAAATTGAAAAATTACATGAAACTCTTCTTCTTTGGTATGATCAATATAAACGTGATCTACCATGGCGTCAAATGGTGGTAAGTCATTAGTGCTTATTGTCAGTTATTATTATTATTAATTATTTCTTATAGGCCGAAAATCTTGATGCAAATTTACGTGGTTATGCTGGTATATTTATTATTATTTAGATAATAATTGTCTTCATATCTTTATTCCGTTTTGGATATCTGAAGTGATGCTTAAACAAACTCAAGTGAATACAGCCATTGATTATGATAATCGATGGATGAAAGTTTGGTAATTGTTGTTGTTGTAGTTGAATGGATCATTATTTTTTATCAGATAGAAATGGCCTAGTGTAGATGGATTAGCTTTCGCTACGTTAGATGTAAGTGTGGATTGACTACCGATTATTGCGCTAAATTTATATTCAGAATTTACTAGAATTAAAAAAATATGAAAACCTAGCACGAATTCATGAAGTCACCACTGACAACTGAAGTGAATCATGTTTGATGATCGATGTAGACAAAATAATTGGTTTTAAATTTGTCGATCGTGAGGTTCTATGGCAGTGTCTGTCATTAAAAGGTGTACCAAAAAAGTACATTAACCTTATACAAGCTCTCTACTCGAACACTACTGGTTGAGTTAGAGTTTATGGTGAAATATCATAGGAATTCTTTAGTTCAAGTGGTGTCCGACAGGGCTATCCATTCTCTCCATTCTTGTTCAAATTTGTCGTAGAAATCCTTTAAGAGTTGGCATTATCCTCGTCAGATTTTTCAGGAGTGAACCTTCTATCAGGAGGATCCTTTACTGACCTAGAATATGCCGATGACATAGTTCTAGTCGGTGAAGATGCAGTGACAAAATGCAGTCTTCTGACCACCCTAAGCAACAATGCAAGCATGTTCGGGATGCGGTTCTAACCCTCGAAATGCAAAATGTTGATTCAAGATTGGGTTTCGTCGGTACCTGAACTAGTGATAGGGGGGGAAGCAGTCGAACGTGTCGTCCGCCTCACTTATCTCGACAGTCTGATCAGTGCTGATAGCCTGATGACTGACGAAATCTCAGCACGACTACAGAAAGCTCGATTGGATGTTGCCAAACTGCGTCATTTATGGTGTAGGCGAGATATCCGTTTGCTAACTAAAGGACGAGTGTACTGTCATTAATTTTTCATACAGAAATGGCCAAGTGTAGATCGATTAGCTTCGGCTACATTAGATGTAAGTGTGGATTTAGTACTGATTTTTGCAATATATTTATTTATATTAAGAATTTACTAGCATTAAAAAAATATATATATGAAAACCTAGCGCGAATTCATGAAGTCACCACTGACAACTGAAGTGAATCATGTTTGATGGTCAATGTAGACAGAATAATTGGTATTAAATTTGTCGATCGTGAGGTTCTGTGGCAGTGTCTGTCATTAAAAGGTGTACCAAAAATGTACATTAACCTTATACAAGCTCTCTACTCGAACACTACTGGTTGAGTTAGAGTTTATGGTGAAATATCATAGGAATTCTTTAGTTCAAGTGGTGTCCGACAGGGCTATCCATTCTCTCCATTCTTGTTCAAATTTGTCGTAGAAATCCTTTAAGAGTTGGCATTATCCTCGTCAGATTTTTCAGGAGTGAACCTTCTATCAGGAGGATCGTTTACTGACCTAGAATATGCCGATGACATAGTCCTACTTGGTGAAGATGCAGTGACAAAATGCAGAGTCTTCTGACTACCCTAAGCAACAATGGAAGCATGTTCGGGATGCGGTTCCCACCCTCGAAATGCAAAATGTTGATTCAAGATTGGGTTTCATCGGTACCTAGACTCGTGAAAGGGAGTGAAGTAGTCGAACGTATCGGCCGCCTCACTTATCTCGGGAGTCTGATCAGTGCTGATAGCCTGATGACTGACGAAATCTCAGCACGGATACAGAAGGCTCGATTGGCTTTTGCCAAACTGCGTCATTTATGGTGTAGGCGAGATATCCGTTTGCTAACTAAAGGACGAGTGTACTGTCATTAATTTTTCATACAGAAATGGCCAAGTGTAGATCGATTAGCTTCGGCTACATTAGATGTAAGTGTGGATTTAGTACTGATTTTTGCAATATATTTATTTATATTAAGAATTTACTAGCATTAAAAAATATATATATATGAAAACCTAGCACGAATTCATGAAGTCACCACTGACAAAAGAAAAAAAGGGATCAATACAAATTTACAAACGATGCATTTTATTTCCTCCAAACTATAAAAAAAAATTACTGTACATTTTCTGATCATGTACCAAATTATTTAAATACACCTAATCTTTTCAACAGAATACAAAATGTACAAGTTAATAATTCAAAAATGAAATTGTCAAGAAGAATTCAATAAATGCGATCAGAGAGAAAAGAAACAATACACCTTAAAAAGAGATGAAGAAAAATATCTTTTTTTTCCTCATGAAAATAAATAGGAAATAATTATATTTATTACCGTTACTACTAGTAATGAATATCAGTAGTAAAAAAGTACAAAGCGAAAAAAAGACAGTCAGTGAAAGAAATCATCTAATTTCGGTTGTTTCACATCATTTACAATGGATGACGATTTATGCAGGGCAGTTCGTTTGGTTTTACGTGGATTTTTGTTAATCTACAAAAAGTATTTAATTAATAAAACATGTGATTATCCAAATATAACATTGAATGAATCGACAGATACAACGCAGAACGTCGTACGTAAGTACATCAGTTCAGGTTGCCATGCTCCATCAGCACACAGACGCAACTGTCAGTTCAAATCCAAGAGTGATAGCAATAATAGAAGTATTAACAGTAATGGAGAAGAATAGGGAGTGAAGATATGATTCGAGAAGTATAATTCAGTAAGATAAATTTAGAAGGAGAAAGTTAGAGATTATGAGGAATTCAGAAGGTTAGAGTTTGAGAGAACACAAAGAGTGAATGCACCTGTGCCATTGCAAACGATTTTGAGCCATGTCGTTCAAGGTCTCTAAGCATTGGTGACTTTCGTCTCGCGGATCCCACCCACGTAGCCTACACCTACTAACATGACTCAGTCCACTCGTCAGTGACTTCATGCATCTCTGCCCTATTTCGATCTGGCCGCCCCTAGATTTCGTTCAACCTATTCCTACACCACAAAATATAGCTCAACGAGACAGTCGGTCGTTAGGCATTCATAACATATGTCCCAACCACCTCAATTGATGTAGTTTCACTACTTCATCTACTGATCTGCCAGCCTTACCTAGTACTCGTTTCCTAACGACAGCATTGCTTATACGATTGTCCCATGAAACGTTGAAAGAAAAGCATAGAATAATTGTGATAGGTGAAATATTGGTTTAGAATAGTTTGTTGTTATGATACGCTACTGCTGAGATTCGATTTTGATATACAAGCTAGAACCACTAACTGGTTAGTTGAGTGAAATAGCAAGAAATAGTCTATATTGGTTACTGAATCCTATACATGTCCGTTGGGCATATGCTAGATATCTGTTTGCTAACCAAAGGACGAGTTTATCGTGCAACAGTTCGCTCCGTCCAACTGTATGAGTGTGCAACATTCCCAGTAAGAGTAGAAAATATTCGTAGATTGATGCTTTTCGATCATAGTGACTTTAAAACTATTGCTTGTATATTCTTGGGCTATCGAGTAACCAAAAGTGGTGTTAGGAAAAAAGGTACTGCGTAACGATGGGAAATCAGTGTTCATCAGTTGAGGTGGTTAGGACGTGTTAGGACATATGCTTAACCTCCGACTACTTCGACAGGCGCTGTTTTCTAGTGTAGAGGTAGATTGGAAGAAAGCTAGGTGGGGACACACCAAAATATTGCACAAATCCATGAAGTCAGTGACAACTGTACTGAGTCATGTTGGTAAATGTAGGCTACCTGGTGGGGGTCTGAGAGATGATAATAACCGTTGGTCAGAGACCTTGAATGACATGACTAGAAATCGTTTGCAATAGTGTAGGTGCACTCATTGTTTTTGTTCTCTTAAACTCTAATCTTCTGAATTCCTCGTGATCGTTCTTTACTTTTTTTAATTGGTTTCTCCGGGACATACGTATTGAAGAATATCTTCGAAACCAAAATTTTTTGATTTTGAATACTTCTACTACCCTCTACTACTATGGGATTTCAAAAGACAATTTGGTCCCTATGAGCTAACGTAGTATAGCAACTTGAGCTGATGTACAAAGTTCTACGTTGTTGCTTGCTGATTAAGTAGACAGTAAACGAATTATTGAATTTGTGAATGCGTTGGGATATTTTCCAAGTGCCCAAAAGCGAATCAAATTGTTTTTTTTATAGTATTACTACATGAGCCTTTTACCTACCTACATGTTTGATCTACAAGGCGGTATGCAACGTTAGGAGATACTGTCTTATAACAGACAGTCATCAACTACAGGTTTCATCAAGATCATGAAGTTTATGTGCACCATTGGTGCTAGTTTGAAACCAGGGTTTTCTTACTCTCTAAGGTAGATACTCCGTACTCACCAACCAAGTATAAATGTCTGACATTCAGCTTTCGTCTTTCTATCTTCTCAAATAACAATTACTCTATGTTTAGCCATATTCAGAGCATTTCAAGAGGCAGAGAACTCTCCACGTTCCCAGCCGTATCTGGGCCTAAACGGGTCCCTTAGAATGTGCACGCTTATTCAGCCATTGCTTAAACACGAGTATGAAGATTGAGGAAATAGTTTTAGACTGATTTTCAACTAAACTACCTTGATAACAAAAATAAACTATGAGGAGAAAACATAATCTCTTCTATATTTTAACAGAAATAAAGTTATATTCCTCAGTTTATTGATGAAAGGCGCAATTTAATCATGAATCAATAGACTTACTTTAGAGTCAGATGTTTTGGAGTAATTTTCAAAATGACTGAATATCTGTAAATGATAAATAATAATGTAAATACAAGATAAGTGTATTTTATGTCATCAAAACTTGTGAGTAACAGTTATTAACGGCTTATCAACAAATTCTACTTGCAGCTCCTCAGAGGGGTTACTGCCGATCCCAAACCCAGTTAAACGAGTAGGGTTATGCATGGATCCCATTCCGTAGAAATGCAACTCACAAAAAAGGCTAACCAGGAAAATAATTCGCTGGTCGGTGGGCCACTGTTCCATTATGGGTAAAAAAAGTAAGTAAGTAAGTAAGTAAGTAAGAAACCTAGAAGCACTCACTATACGACCGTTTCGTTAGACATTAAAATAGTTGCTCACAGGCTCAACAGTCGAAAACGTTAAGCTTTCTCGCGTGACACACCAAACCTCCTAAGTTCGATTCTCACTGGCGTAGTCGTACACATAAACTGCTATTATTTACCTACTTACACCTACTACACTTAGTGAAGCGTTGGCCACCGACCAGCATTCTACGAACTACTCAGTCACGGGCTTTCCTTTACAATTCTGTCCAATTGTTGTTCATTCTTCTCCTGTCTGTCTCCATTCTCGTCTTAACGTGTTCCTTGGCCGTCCACCTTTCCTTTGACCTTGAGGGTTTCAGGTGACAGCTTGCCTTGTAAGGCAGTTGGATGATTTTCCTACACATTTACAGCGCATCTGCCTGTTTCTTTTCGTCTGCTGGAATCTGGTTTGTTCTCTCACAGTAGGTTGTTGCTGATGGTGTAGATAACTGTTAATAAAAACTTGTATCTTGTGGATTATGGATTTTGTAGTTTTCCAATTTTCCGCTCCAAAAAGTAGAAATGTCTTGAACATTTGTATTGAGAATTCTGACTTCGGTTATGGAACATGTCCTCAAGTGGCTTCAAAATCAGTTAACTTCAGATGATCCGATAAACGTTGGGATCAGAAAACCATGTTCATCGATCGCAAAACACACTAGATCAACATCAAGACAACCTTCAAAACATTGTATAGAAATGTTGAAGGACGAATTTTGAGGTTTACGCAAGCGTTGGCTATTTGTATATTAAAACCTCCCTTATGCGTGTAGAAACAATTTGCTATAACCTTGAATTTACCCTGGTAATCTTTAAGCCATTTTACGGCCTAGTTGATAATGTGACACTTTCCTACCCTTTCTTATTCTTTCTATAAGACGTTAATTTTCTCTCTTCCCTTCATTTACAGTAATCACCTTAAGTGTATTTGAACTTTTATTTACAAGTGACCTTTTATTAGTTTTCATATATATAAAATAATACCTTGACAAGTGTAGATGTGTGTGACCAGATAGCGCAAAACACACTTTCGGAACAATTACCTGTAACCATTTTTTTTGTCCGAGTTACTATTCACACATCTTTCGAGCTAGTCAATTATTCGCTTATGACCTTGGATGTTTATACTTGAGTACATGTATATGTGCGTGTGTGCACTGGTTACCTTGCTTATCACATGTCTCATCATGTTACGTTAGCCCATTAGCCTTCTCCGCTTTGCTTTACATTTACGTTTCACATTCTTTTATCTGTCTGTAACACGCGACGACAGTAAGAAATTAATCCATTCACATAAAACAGTATTAATCACTTCTATCATGCAAACGGGGTCCGCGAGATGATAATAATCGATGGTTAGAGACCCTGAATGACATGGATCAAAACCGTTTTCAATGGTGCCGGTACATTTATTCTTTGTGTTATCTCAAATCCTAATCTTCTGGATTCTTCAACACCTCTATTTTGTCTTTCTAAACTTATCTCACTGAATCATACTTCTTGAATATTAGCTTCTAATACCAACCTCTCCGATTACTACTAATACCTTTACTACCTCTACTACTATTGGATTTGAATTGACAAATATATCTCTGTGCTGATTTGGTATGGCAACATGAAGTGATGTACTTACGTACGAAGTTCTACGTTGCATCTGACTGACTGACTATCATGCAAAACGAGCTTCGCCTAAGAACAAGATGAAAGATTCATTTCATTGCAGATTCAAATTGTTCGCCCGAAATTGGTGTCAGATGTCAGGCCACTAAAAATCATAGAATTTGTATATGAACTGTGATACTGTCCGGATCTCTAAACAGAATCAAGTGGTTTCACTAGAAGGATACTCACCAAACACCTTTGATGACCTACCTACCCACAAGACAGTGTAACAATCTTAGAAAATGCAGTTCCATGATGGCCAATGGCCAAAGATAGACTCACACACGTTAGATTTGCATACAGTTCAGTTCGCTTAGACTCCGGAAAATATAATTTTATATTCTAACTAGTGATTTGTTTAGTTAGTTCAATATCACATATTCATCTTTAATCAATGATCAATTGTAGTCTACAACATCTCGGGCAAGAAACTGGTCAAATCGAATTTCTTTTGAAACATAAAATTACTCATACATACAAACAAATAAATTTACTTTTCTAGTAGCAGTAGATATAGCTGAATCATTTAAATCTTCTCGACTAACCCAACGACCAGAATTTAAATTAGGCGGCCAATCCGAGTGCATTGTCAATTGGTGTTGTTGTTCAATTTTCAATGTGAATACAATATATGTCATGCGTATATGAGAGAAAATGTGTAACAACTGAAATAAAAAAATACGAAATAAAACGAAATGATCATTGAATGCAATACCAAAAAAGCCAAATATTATTAGTTCACAGATGAGATGTCATTGAAAATAGTGATTTAAATCAGAGATTAAATGGATGAATAATTTTACTGACAGCTCTGTTACCCATCTGCTATACATTGGCTGTCGACAAACAATTTTCAATCTACACGCTTAAAAATATCTGTTTCACAATTATGATAGATAATTTCAAGAATAATGTGTAGATGCAGGTGTTGTTTTTGTCAAAAATGTAGTTAGTAATTATTTTTTCTAATTGAAACAAATGTGAAAAAGTATTTATTTGGAGGATATAAGACGATTACATGTCAGTCAGTCAGTAAGATGTTACGTAAAACTTCGTACGTAAGTACATCAGTTCATGTTGCCATACCACATCAGCACAGAGATGTAATTGTCAATTCAAGTCCAATAGTAGTAGAGGTAGTAAAGGTATTAGAAGTAGTCGGAGAGGTTAAGATTAGAAGATATTATTCAAGAAGTGTGATTCAGTGAGATAAGTTTAGAAAAACAAAACTAGAAGCAATGAGCAATTCAGAAGATTAGAATTCCATGGAACACAGAATATATGCACCGGCGCCACTGCAAACGGTTTCGAGCCATGTCATTCAGGGTCTCTAACCATCGATTATTATCGTCTCGCGGACCCCAACCAGGTAGTCGACATGACTCAGTCGACTTGTCAATAACTTCATGGATTTGTGCCATGTTTCTGTCTGACCGCCCCTAACTTTCTTCCAACCTACTCCTACACCACAAAACAAAGCTCGTCGAGGCAGTCGGTGGTTAGACATAGGCAGCACATGTCCTAACCACCTCAACTGATGAAGTTTCACCACTTCATCGATTGATCTGCCATTCTTACCTAGTACCCGTTTCCTAATAACAGCATTGCTCACTCGGGTGTCCCACGATATACGAGCAATGCTTCGAAGACACCTATGATCGAAAACCAATAACCGACGAGTATCTTCTACTCTCATTGGCCATGTTTCACATCCATAAAGTAAGACGGAGAGAACCACTGCGCAGTACACTCGTCCTTTAGTCAGCAAACGGATATCTCGCCTACGCCATAGGTGACGCAGGTTGGCAAAAGCCAATCGAGCCTTCTGTATCCGTGCCAAGATTTCGTCAGACACCAGGCCATCAGCACTGATGAGACTCCCAAGATAAGTGAAGTGATCAACACGTTCGACCACTTCACTCCCTATCACTAGTTCAGGTGCCGATGAAACCCAATCTTGAAGCAACATTTTGCATTTCGAGGGGGAAAACCGCATCCCCAATATGCTTGCATTGTTGTTTAGGGTAGTCAGAAGACGCTGCATTTTGTCAGCGTCTTCACCAAGTAGGTCTATATCATCGATAAGCGAGCCTCCTGGTAATTGAAGTTACCATACAATATTAACACAGAAGGATGAAATTAACCGTTCATATCCCATATTAGTAAAAGTAGTTGCAAGATTATTGTTAATGAAAAAGATTAGTGATCGATGCTATGAATTGTGAATTTACAGACACTGAAGAAAAAAATATCAAAAGAGACTGAAAGTGATGGGGAACTTAGAGGCGCACTAATCCAAAGAAGACAAAAAATGGATGCACATGCGTCATAAAATACGATTTTGAGTCATGTCGTTCAAAATTTTTTAACTACTGATTATGATTGTCACATCGACTCCAACAAGGTGGTAGTCTACACTTATTTAATACGGCTCAGTCTAATTGTGTCAACGAATGCATTAGAACAACACATAAAAGCGACTAATATTACTGTTTTCGATTAGATCGTCATCAGGCTTTGCTCTACAATATACATGAATATTTATACAAAAATGTTTAACCAATCAAGGCAATTTGAGTCAATAATCACAATGAAATGAAATAGAGATTACGTCACTACACATAGAAGGCAAAAGTACAAGTTGATAGTAGGGAAGACAGAGGTGTACTGTGATAGTAGTAAGTAAAAATAAAATACGATAACAAAAGTTTGATCAATAGTAGGTTAAACGTGGATAAATAGACTTAGAATAATCATTACAAAACATCAAAACCATTACGTAAAAAACAGAAAGAGGCAGAGAATAACTAACAAATACCAGGATGTGAAAATAATACTAATAAAAACAAAATAAAATTTAAACCTAAAACCAACAAAAAAATTATAAATCTTAAACTGTTAGTTACGTCATATCCGGCCACGGAAGAGATAGAGGTGTCACGAATTTCTTCTAAACACATAAAGTAGGGTTGAATGTACGAATTCCTACGGCTTCCGCTTTATGTAGGAGATGGGATCGAACTCCGTTGGGAAATGATTGAGGTATACGATAGATCAGCCGAAAAGATCTAGACTTATCTACCATATGACCACTATCAACCAGGTATGCTAAGATCGAACTGCGTATTATTTTTGACTGATTCTTCTTCGACCATGCTGGGAGATGTTCAATCATTCGTTGGTTAAGTTGCCTTGTAGTACGCCTGATATAGCTATCTCCAAACGAGCAGCTGAATTTGTAAATGCACATAGAGGAGGCCAACTTATGCTTCGTTTGGGTAGACATCGCTGGTCGACTTGAGAAGGTCAACGCAAGTTTGGCTGCATTGAATGTTCTACTGATTGCTCTCATTATTCTGTCCTGCAGAGTATCGCAGGCCACATCTCCGTTGAATTGTAGTTTAATAAATAAATGCTCTTAAGGCAATAAGGCATTCAGAAGGTTAGAATTTGAGACAACACAATGAATGAATGCACCTGAGCGAACTGCTACGCAGTACAGTTGCCCTTTGGTTGTTATAGGTGACGCAGGTTGGCAAAAGCCAATCGAGATTTCTGTATTCGTGCTGAGATTTCGTCAGTCAACGGGTCGTCAGCACTGACGAGACTCCCGAGGTAAGTGAAGCGGTCTATGCGCTCGACTACTTCACTCCTTATCACTAGTTCAAGTGCAGATGTAACCCAATTTTGTAGCAACGTTTTGCATTTCGAGAGGGAAAACCTCGTCCCGAATATTATTGCATTTTTGCTTAGACTAGTGAGAAGATTCTGCATTTTTTCAGCGTCTTCACCGAATAGAACTATGTCATCGGGATATTCTAGGTCAATAAGCGATCCTCCTGGTAGAAGGCCCACCCCTGAAACATCTGACGATGATAATGTTAACTGTAAAAGTATATATACGACAAAGTTAAACAAGAATGGAGAGATAGTGAACAGCCCTGACGAACATCGCTTGAAGTAAAGAATTCGGATTAAATAACTAGAGTATTACATATTTATATTCCTCTTTGCTAGAAGCTCTTGATTTTGACCCATTAACTGACTGTATACATTTTGTTATTCCTAATCTAATATAGCCAGTTAATCATTCACACACTGCCACTATTCACAGCCACTTTTTGGCTTGCTCATGTATGATATGTATTGCCCCATTTTATGATGTGATATGGTCTAGTATATTGCTTGTTATATTAACCTGTATCTGCTAGAAATATGACGAAAAATTTTTGTAGAAGTTGGCTACAGACTTTTAGAATAAGTACGAGGAACAATAGAAAGGAAGAAGCTATTTTAAGTTATAGACCAAATAAGGATTCAAAGTTAAATTACGGTTTCTAATGCTACATTGTAATTTTAATTGGTGTTTTATATTTGTCACGTGGTATTGATCAACAATTAAGGATATATCGAAATCATAAGTCAATCATTGTCAAACAACAGTCTCTGTAACTCGATAATGAAAATCATAAAATGTGCTCAATAATGACTAGTTTCGTGGGAAAATTATCGGAGTTCTAGTGAGAAGTCGTGACCAGTGGAGTTCAGCACTGTCGGATGTAGGCAGTAACTAACGAAGACAATGGGTGACATCGCATGAAATCCCTAAATTGATCAAACTTGGACATTAAACCCCATTGGATGCCAGCTCAGTGGTCTAGATATTTAGCATTCGCACACAAAACCAAAGCACCTGAGTTCGATTCCCGCTTGCAGAATCGTGGATGAGCACTGCTTAGAAGTTTCATACGGCTGTCGTCCAGTGCTTCCATGTTTCTAGTGGTAATCTAACAGTGAGTGATTCACAATTCCCATGTAAAACACCCAATCTCCATAACTCTTTAATGAAAAGGATTAAAGATACAACAGACCATCAAACTTTAACCTTCAATTCGCGACAAATCTTTGTAATATTACGCAGTAAATTTGATTTAAAACAAACTATTACTTCCAGCAATTAATTAAAAATTCATCCCCACTTAAGACCATTTATTTGTTACATAACTGCAAAGACAAAAACTGTACATGGAGCCCATCTGAGGCTACAGTCGATCCCAAGCCCGGGTAAGGGAGGAGGGTTGGGCTTGGGGTTGACGACCTCATACCATAAAAACTAACTCGCTAAAAAAACACTAACCAGAAAAAAATTCAAACTATTTAAACTCTGTCCTGGGAGTTACTAGGCTTTTGTTTCGAACAGTTCTGACACTTCATGAAGAAAAAGCCGAGTTCCTTCGGAAGTCACGAGGCCGATGGCCCTTTTTTTACAACCACAGCAGCCATTCTTCTAGGTAAATGGAATGTTCAAATAATGTGGGAGACAGGAAGACTGTTCCAAAATGCTGCAGAAATGAAAAGACACAACTAGGAGATGCTTTGAATCAGTGAAAACACATTGGACACACATTGAACAACTTAGACTAGCTTCAGGAAAGCTGCTGTTATACCCCGACCATGAAAATAAAACAACAATGCTCTACATACACACAAGGATTTGCACCGATGGTACCCAAACAAGCACAAAATTCACTGATAGCATAGGAATCTCAAGGATCCAGGATCATCAAAGCATTCTTCGAAACAAAGAATGCACAACAATGGAACAGAACTAGAAAGGAAGATCAAAGACAGAATAGGTTGGAGAATACTAGTCGGTGGACTATGATCCATTGGGGGGGGGGGTAACAGGCATAAGTAAATAATGTACGACAAATAATACTGTGTTCATTGGAATTTAACTTTAAGAATGATAATGAAGTGAATATCATTGAAAAAGTTACGCAGTAGCACCGTTCGATGCTGGTACAGTGGTCAACAGCTGAAGTGTTCACGTGTGAGACCGAAGTGGTACTGTGTTCAATCCCCGTATTGCTTGATGATAAGCCGTCATACTAAAACGAAACACTCGTCCAACGATTCAAGGTTATTATTACTGGTCTGATATTCATCGATTCATGATTTCGACAAAACGCATCAATTTGTTTTCAACAGCAAACTAACCCCCCAAATGTATCAGTTCAAGACAAATGTATATTGTTATAAAAAAATATTCAAACTGGATGTGACAACTGGAAAAAATGTTTTAACCAAGAAAATAAATGAAATTCTATTAATGTGACGAAACACATTTTCACAATCAATAAGCCACTTTTTCAACAAACCAGTCTGTGAAGACACTCAGAGACATTCAAAGTTAACAGTTGATCACTTCAGTTATTCAGTTTCAATGTATTTAGCAATTTTTTTCTAAATCAATTAACGTTGTATATTGAAAGTAGATAACAGTTGAATATATTTAGCGAAGCAAGGACAGTATTGTTACGATTGAAGAACATCTGCAACTCAACGAACACCAATGTCACAATCTTTAATACAGACGTCATGACAGTTCTACTCTGCAGGGCAGTTCAGTAACTTGGAGAAAGATACAGATGTTTATTCACAGTGCTCTGCATAAGATACTGGTGATCTGTTGGCTAGACACTGTCAGCAACAACCTACCAGATTCCAGTAGACGAGGATATCGGAAAGAAGCGCTGGAGGTGGGACAGGACATCCATTGAGAAAGCCACCCAACTATGTCACAATACAAGCCCTCACTTAAAATCTCTATGGCCAGAAGAAAATAGCAAGACCAAAGAACATATTACGCAGAGAATCGGAAACAGGTATGAAAAAGAACGAGCAGCCATTGGTCAGAACTAAAAAAACAACACGCAGGATAACATAATTTGGAGAATGCTTGTCAGCGCACAATGCACCACATTTATGGAGTAACAAACACAAGTAAGTATGAAAGTAAGACTCATAATTCGCCTCATGAATTGTTAAAAATAAAAAAAAATTGCTATGAAAAAAATGGATCGAAGTAAAGTGGGAGAAAATGAATGATACCTACCTCTCCAATAGACTTCATATTCATCAATTCCACTATTGAAGTTAGCTGATTCAATGAACAATTCAACGCATTTGCAATTCGATCCAAAATTAAAGAAATAAATGCCGATTGATTTTCATTGGTTAAATTATCATTTTCAATGGTATAACTTGGAAATTCCCATAAACCAGCTAACAGGCCTGTGAATATGAAATCGCAAAATTCAAAGAGCATGTTAATTTGTTTAAGCTTATAATTGTTATCACTGAATGAATATAAAACAGATAAATTAGACCAATCATTAGAAACTTGGAATCACTGGACGACGGCCATCTCGTCCTGGTATGGGACTGATCAGCAGTGTGCATTCGCGGCTCCTACTACAACTCATAGGATTCGAACCTAGGACAATTGAATGTTGGATGCCGGCTCAGTGATCTAGAGGTTAGTCATTCGCGCACATGACCGAAAGTCCTGGGTACGAATCCTGCGAGTTATAGGATGCACACTGCTGATGAGCCTCATACCTGGACAAAACATCCATCGTCCAATGCTTCTAGATTCCCAATGGTGATTTAACAATGAGCGATTCATGATTTCAAAAAGTAACTCAATAACCTCTACAACACTCTCATACAGACGTATTCGATGAGTTATACAAAATCTCCAGAAATAATCCCTACTCACTGTTGAGGACATTAGATCCCCAGAACTCACTTGAAAATAAAGGTCTTAATTATGTAATTTTATCTTGAAATTTTGAATTTTATGTTTTTACGCTAAAGAAGCTTATGCTGACATTCAGAATGTAGTTACCACTCCGAAATTCTTGACTTGTAAATGAATTATTTTAATACGCTATTTTGTGGCTCTGAGCAAGAGCGCTTTATCATTGTATAAATAAGCTTGAGTTGTGTGCTCGTTAACCTCGCATTTTCTGGGTGCCTGTGGAATACATTTCTCTACGTCTTATATCAAGATTTGTTCCTCTAGTTAGTGGCGCCTGGAACGATCGGATTAGAGTAGCATGTCATGTCACTGAATCATTGATTTTCGTTCCGTAAGGTGAACTTGCAATAGTTCGAGCATGTCACTCATAATGACAAGGGTTGACTTATTTTGTATACACATGAATTGCTATTCAAACACATGAACATTAGTCGGAAGGGACATCTAAATATTTATTTATGCCCCACAGAAGTTATTGAATTTGAATTGAAGTCATCTCGCTGTAGACAGTCACCAACAAGTTTATGCCATATTCATTCCTTCAAGATCCTGTGGTTTATGTGCACTGCCAATATTGGTTTGAATACAGAGTTGTACAACTCCTCTAGTTCGATCCTCCGTATCGATGAAACCGATTTAAGCCCTTGTCAAACATATTCACTTCGTATCCTCTAAATTTTATTGTCAGCAATTAGTTCGTTTCTGATAAATTTCAACTAAATAATCAAAAGATGTAATTGTTTCGAAAATAGTTGATGCATTTACGCAATAACATTTCGAACAATCTAGTAATTATACACACAAACACTTGTCAAGGCATTTGAATATGAAAATTACTAAAAGGTCAATTCATTGTTAGTTCAAATACACATAGAATGATTATTGTGAAAATAAATGAGAGAATAGGAAATTGTCACCTTTTGAAATGGTGGAGAAGATTTGTAACTCAGGTGGATGATTGTGGTGGTGTTTGGTTCTATGAGTTGGATGTTTTGGATGTGGAGCTTTCATTATTGTTCTTCTACTGAACAACATCATCATCAACACAAACTTCTATGGGCGGCTTTGGAATCTTGACTCGTTTTTCTTTGAGGATGATTCTTCTTTGTTCTCTGTGTCATCCACTTGACATTTCGATGTCAAGTCTGCTTGAACTCATCGATCTATGCTTAACAACAGAGTCTACGAACAAACAAAAGGGACACTAATGGGATCACCAATATCAGAACTTATTGCGGAAGCGGCAATGCAGAGACTAGAAGCGTCGATTTTACCAGTAATCAAACCAAAAATGTGGGTTCGCTATGCGGACGACACATTCGTCATCATCAAAAAGAACGAGCTGGAGAACATCTGCAATCAGATCAACAACGTCTTCGACGACATTAAATTAGTGATGGAAAAGGAATCAAACAAGAGTCTATCATTACTGGATGTACTAATCACCAGAACTAACACAGCAAAACTGGAAACTCAAGTATTTCGGAAGCCGACCCACACAGACGTAATCCTCAACTACATTAGCAACAACCCAAGAACCCACAAAATCAACTGTATACAAACTTTGTTCAAGAGAGCGAAGACACACTGCACCACACACGAAGCACTATAAAATGAGGAAAAACACCTAGTGACTATCTTGTAAAAGAAGGGTTATCCACGCAACTTCATCAAAAAACATCAACCGAAGCGAAACCAAGCACAGGAACCAATAAACGGATCATCCTACCATACATACATATCGGAGCATACAGCACGACTACTAAAACCAATTGGAATAGGTGTGGCACACAAACCAACAGAATCACTTCAACCAATCCTATGTAGACCAAAGGACAAAATGACAAATGAAGAAAAACCAAATATCATCTACAAAATAAATCGCTCAGACTGTGAAAAACACTACATAGGACAAAGTGGACGACATCTTCAGCTTCGTTTACATGAACACCAATAAGCAGTCAAACGCCACGACAACGCTTTACTTATATCAATACACACCGACAATGATGGGCACATATTCGATTGGAACAATGTGGAAATACTGGGTAGGGGGGAGGATAAAGAACACTAGAGAATTTTTAGAAGCTTGGCACTCAGGTCAATCAGTAATCAACAAACACATCGATATTGACCCAATTTATCAACCAATCAGGAAAATCATTGGTGACATAGGATCAAGAAACAGATAAAAGGGGGATACAATCAAAACAAAGGTGCAAACAACGACAAATTTAAGGTCAACAGCAACTAATCAAGATCGAGGTTAGCAGAACAAGCTACAGGTCAAACGTGGAGAATTTCGAATGTTTCACTTCTGTCAGAATTTTGTGATGATGATGTTCAGAATAAGAACAATGAAAGCTCCACAACCAAAACATCCAGCTCAGAGGACCAAACACCACCACAATTGTCATCTCGCCTCTTGTCACGCTACAAATTGGCTTTAGGGAGATGACCGGGGTAAATTTAAGGTGATGAGAAATTGTTAATATATACCGAACAATTAACAATCAAGGATTACGGAACATGTGACTCAATGACTTCCCGATAAACATAGGGGAGTAGAACACCATGTTGATTTTTATACATTTGAAATCATCAATCAATCATTGTTAGACCACCATTAGAAATCTGGAAGCACTGGACGGCCGTTTCGTCCTGGTATGGGACTCATCAGCAGTGCGCATCCACCCTAACCATGTTGCTTGGTAGCAAAAATATTGGTCGTAACAGGGTATACGACTAATATCAGGACACATTTTAAAACGTTATATAGAAATGGTCAAGGAAAAATTCTCGTATGAACAATCTGTTATAACCTAGAATTTACCCTGGTCATCTCTCTCTCTTAGCCAATTTGTGGTGTGATGGCAGGGTGACCATTTCCTTTTCATTACATATTATGTTAATGTTCTCTCTCCTTTATTTTAACAATGTGTAATTGACCTTACATTCGTTTTCATATTCAATGCCTTGACAAATGTTTATGTGTATGATCAGATCGTTCGAAATGTTATAGCGTAAATAAATCACAAGATTTTTGAGATCACAATTACGTCTTCTCATTGTTATATGGAGATTAAGGTGATGTTGAGTATGCGAATAATCTTGTCTTACTATGCAATGATTCCTAAGCCATGAAATCTACATTTATACGGTTAGCAATTCGAGTTTATTGCAATGACATGTGCTTTGAACTTTCTAGGTACCAAATTACTTTTACAAGACTAGTAAGAACCTGAAACTGTACTCATTCTTGCTAAAGAACAGAAAGAAGTAGTCGAAAAGCTAATGTATCTGAGTAGCATGGTAAGTGTTAGTGATAGCGTGAAAATGGTGAGTCCAATTCCTGTATAATGAAAGCCACAATAGCTTATATCTATCTCGACCATCTGTGATATTGTGTCGTAGTGTAAAAAGAAACTGTACATGACTGCCCACTGATGATCCTTCACAAAATGGTGCTTCCTACCCTCATTATTATTATTATTATTATTATCATTGATTTTGCGGAATTATACCGTTTTTTCTCTATCTCTTCACAATCACATTTTTATTATGTGTCACGCATACATTGAAGTGCCCCCCAGGTATTGCTGATTTTTTGTGTTCTAAATGAAATAATAGAAGCACAAATGACATGAAACTGTTGAATACAAAACGATGAGTGAATCTGTGTCGTTTAGACCATGTTGTGAACCATGTTAATTAACATCTCTAACCACTTGATTACGAATGTCACGCTGATTGCAACCAGGTGATCTGTACTTACTAAAAAATAGATTCAATTTCAGCTTACTTTAACAACATCAAAGATAGGCCATATAATGTGCATTACAGGGTTGTTACTTTTTGAAATCATGAATCGATTCACTGTTAGACCATCATTAGGAGCCTAGAAGCACTGGATGACCATATCGTCCTACAGTATAGGACTGATAAGCAGTGCGCATCTACAACTCGCGCTCTTCTCATAAATCAAGGACTTTCGGCCTTGAGTGCGAACGCTTAACCTCTGGACCAATGAGCCGGCATCCAACGATGTTACTGTCTAACTTCGAACAATCCATGGTCTTACGAAAACTCATCAAATGTCATCGGTCAGCACTACTTCACACCAGAACAGGCCTGAATTTTACTGGTCACAACTTCTTACTAGAACTCAATGAAACTTCCTCACAGAGCTAGTCACTACTGAGCACTTGATAATTTGCGATATAGGTTTGTGAAGATCATTGAGTTACTTTTTAAAATCATGAATCGATCTAATGTTAGACCATCATTAGAAACTTGAAAGCACTGGGCGTGAGTCGTGGATGCACACTACTGATGAGTTCCACATACCAGGACGAAACGACCGTCGTCCAGTATACTTTCAGATGTCGAATGGTGGTCCTGTCTGTAATGATCAAAATAAAATGACGAATATCATGGAAGAGAAGAAACGAATTGACAGAAATTCAGATCTACCTACCGGTTTTAGGTCGTTGTAACAGAAGGTAGTAATTTTCTAGTGTTTCACTGTCTTGTTTTGAAATATATGTAATTAGAATGAGTGTATTTTGTTTACGAGGTTCACGTTTAGTAAGTTTCACTGGATAATTCATTACACCAAGACTAAAAATGAACATAAAAAAAAGAAAATTTCATTTAAAAATAAACATCATTAGAATTTAAATAGATTGGAATATCAAAGCCCCGACCATAGCTGCTACCTTGATGTGGTGGTCGAGCTTGCCTATCGTGATGACCCAACCGAGATATACTGGCTGGAACATATGTTCCTGATGGTTCTACCATGCCAGGCAAGTCGATTGGAGAACGATCAGACTAAAAGCAGTTACTCAAGGTCTGAGGGCGAAGTCGTACTGCTGACTGACTGTAGAGGGGTGTGACAGCAGTAAGGTGTTTCCCTCGGACAACAAGCAGCATCTGCAGCGATGCTGCCTTCTCACAAGGAAGGAAGGGTTAGAAAAGGTCGACCCTAAAAATGTCACACCTCAACCTACCTCACGGATTTCCGTCTCCTTGGGTAAGGGTGCCCACTAAGGGGTTTTAAGAGCAGGGCTAATACTCAAAAAACCCTTCATCAAAAAGTTGTGCGTGACCGGCCTCAGGCAGTTGTCGCTTGGGCTCTGTGGTCTCGGCCCTAGGTCTCTAAAACCGACACTAATCTACCTTCCTTTTCAGGTCCCTCAAGAAACAACCTTCTACGGTGTGGGCAGCCGGGAAGTGACAACTGCCCTCATACCCGTAACAGCGCGAGAGACCAAGTTGGTCTTGGAATATCAAAGCATGACATAAATTATCGAAATCATTACCTTAAATTATGTAACAAAATGAATACAGTAAACTATGAGATACGCTGACGCAAGGTTTAGTGTTCGTCGGAAGCTGAGTGTGTTAGACATTGAATACTGAATCAATGGTTGTTTCGAAGTTAAGCGTTCACATTCGAGATTAAAATTTGTAGGCTGAATCCCTGACTGCGCAGTTGTCCTAACAGAGTTCGATTTCGTTTACTACATAAAGCAGAAGCCATAGGAATCTGAACATTCAGTTTCAATACATGTGTTACGATTGCCTCGACGAACAGTGTTTCATGGTGTAGGAGTAGGTTGGAAGAAAGTTAGGGGTGGCCAAACCAAAATATGGCACAAATCCATAAAGTCACCGACAAGTGAATTGAGCCATGTTGGCGGATGTAGGCTATGTGGTTGTGGTCCGCGAGACGATAGTCACCGATGGTTAGAGACCTTGAACGACATGGCTCAATATCATTTGCAATGGCGCAGGTGCATCAATTCTTTGTGTTCTATGGAATTCTAATCTTCTGAATTCCTCGGTGCCTCTATCTTTCTCTTTCTAAATTTATCTCACTGAATTATACTTCTTAAAATAATGTCGTCGAACCCTAATCTCTCCAATTACTGCTTGTATTTCTACCTTATTGTTGACTGACTGTTGAAGCCGTCAATGATGTGACAGGCTGGCAGAAGCCATTTCGGCTTTAATTATACATGAATTAAACTCATCACTCATGTCATTATCAACACTTACAAATCTATCCAGGTACATGACAGACAGACAGACAGATACAACGCAGAACTTCGTACGTACTCACGTACATCAGTTCAGGTTGCCATACCACATCAGCACTGAGACGCAACTGTCGGTTTAAATCCAAGAGTGATAGTGATAGTAGAAGTATTAGCAGTAATGGAGAAGATTATAGTTCAAAGATGTGATTCGATAAGTATAATTCAGTGAGACAAATTTAGAAGGAGAAAGATGGAGATGATTAGGGTTTCAGGAGGTTAGAATTAGAGAGAACACAAAGAGTGGATGCATCAGCGCCATTGCAAACGATTTTGAGTCATGTCGTTCAAGGTCTCTAAGCATTGGTGACTTTCGTCTCGCGGACCACAACCACATAGCCTACATCTACCAACATGACTCAGCCCACTAACCGGTAACAGATTATGTGTGAACTGCATGGTTTCAGTATAGATTAACATCACAGTAACTGGTTATAAACTTGTTACCAAACATTTCCCAGTTAGTTTGCACTTTTACTAACACATTAGTTGAACGTGCTAGTCAATATAACTTTATCGATCGATATTATATTTCACTTTGATAACATGACGAAAATTGGAATACTTTAAAGTTAAAAAGCTGCCAAAGTAATGAATAGTAAAATAACTTACCTTTTTTGATATACACTACGATCAATACATAAATGACAATTTTCAATATCAGGTAACATGTTATCACTATTGTTTTCATTAACCTAGGGAAAATATAGATTAAAAAGGAAAAGAGAGATTTGGAAAAGCCTCGAGTAAAACAGACAGAAATATTCATACTATCGACTTTTTGTACCGATTTCCAAATTTTATCAACCTAGGAGTTGTATGATTACTAACTGTTAGCTGTTTGTTAGTCTTTTCTAGTGCAGGACGGAGATTGGCGGAGCTTCCTGGAGGAGTTAGGAGCCACGGTGGAGCTGGTGGGGGCCTGGGGCGGAGTTGACGGCGCTGGGGACGCTGCGGGGGGGTGAGGCGAGGGCGGTACACGACAGCCTGGACGGTGCCACCGAGGAGACGGCGTGGGAGACGGTCACCGGGCGGCTGATAATGGAGTTCGACAGCCCAGCGGACAGCGGGGAGGCGCCGCAGAGGTTCCGGTTGGCGCGGCTGTCGGCCGATGGTGACCTGTTGGTGCTTGCTGTGGAGCTCACCGGATTGCGCCGTGAGGAGTGGGCGGGGCACAGTCTTTGGCGTCGCAATTTATCGAGTGTGTGCCTGCCGCCGTGTTCCAGCATCGGGAACTTGTAAACGCTACACGTTGGATAGATGCCGTATCCATTCCAGACCAGTGATCAAGAACGATGACCGAAGTGGTAATCCGGCATATTGTAGCGTGTCACGGAATACGGAAGGTGATATTAACTGATCAGGGGCTCTGTTTTGAAGGACTACGACGACAGCTTATTAAGAGGGGGGACGAGTGTGGTGCTGTGGTGCGAACTACTTATAAGTAGTATATAACGTGAGTGTCAACGTAAAGTCTGGTAGCATAATATGGGGGGAAGATCAAGAAAGGAAGAGTCAGAAAACAATGGAATTTGTATGAAACGCATGAATAGTGACGATGGATTGATGTTTGGCAACAGGACAGTCCAGTTCCATAGGATGAACTGATCTTTTGCAAATGAACGATTTACGATATGGTTTTCCGATTTTACTGAGTAACTCTGTAATTTTCGTTAAATACAATTCGGTTGCACCCACCTGTGTTCTCATTCACTACACTAGTACTCATTACTTACACTACTGTACGTACTACCTTCATATACAAGGTGCTTACCTAACTTCTCGCTTAGATATGAACCATTACAGCAGACAGATAGACAGACAACAACGTAGAACATGATACGTACGCACATCTGGTTCAAGTTGTGATACCACATTAGCAAAAAAATATGCGACTGTCAGTTCCAATCTTATAGTGTTAAAGGTAGTAGATGTATTGGCGGTAGTGGAAAAGATCAGCGTTCGAAGATATGCTTTAAGAAGCTCCGCCTGTAAACCCTTTGAGGCTACTGCCGTTCCCAAGCCCGGATAAAGGAGGAAGGTTGAGATGTGGATTGACTGCCCCATCCCGGAAAAAACTAACTTTCCCAAAAAAACCTCTAACAAGAAATAATAATTCAAACAATTTAAACTCTGCTCTGGGAGTTAGAAGGTCTTCATTTAGAAGAATTATGACGTCTCATGATGAAAGCCGAGTTTCTTCGGAAGTTGTGAGGCCGATGCGCCTTCTGACAACCAGAACCCTTCCATAGTGTGGGCAGCCGGGAAGTAACACCCGCCCTTATGCTTATAAAGGCACATGATGTTTCAAGAAGTATCATCCAGTGAAATAAATTTAAAAAGAGTAAAAACGTTGTGAGGAATTCGGAAGATTAGAATTTTGAGTGAACACAAAGAATGGATGCATCTGCGCGATTGCAAACAATTCTGAGCCATCTCATTCAAAATCTCTAACCAGAGGTTACTATTGTCTTGCAGACCAGAACCAGATAGTCTGCATCTACTAACACAGTTCAATCTAGCTGTTAATGACCTCATGAATTTGTGCCATATTACGGTTTGGTAGTGCCTACCTTTCTTTCAGCCCATCCGGCAGCATCACTCGTCAGGGTAGTCGGTGGTTAGGTCTACTCAACACATATCCTAACCACATCAACCGATAAACATTCACTACTTTATCTGCCATTCTCAACTAGTATTCTTTTCTTAACCCCAACGTTATTTATTCAATGGCACCTATGATCGACAACATGTAACCTACCTGTTGGGGATGTTAGATCCCCAGAAATGTCTTGATAAGTGTCTTTATTTTGGATTTCATTCATGGGCTGAGCAGTTGACCTTTAGATCACATTTCCCGCCAGGAAAGACCTTGACTGCGGTTGGTTACTGTGTTATTTTAGTGTGCTATTTTGTGACTCTCTCAAGGACGTTTCTATGATGTGTAAAATAAACTCAATTTGTGTGCTTGAGATGATTGTGCTTGTTATGTGTTTGTAGAATACGCCATATCAAGACTTTTTCTTCAATTAGCTGGGGAGACGGATCAGAGTAGCCTAACATGTCACTGGTTTATTGCCTTGTTCTCGTTCATCGACTAAGGTGAACCAGTAATAGTTTCAAGCATGCCTAGTGACGAGCAGGTACATTCACTGTTTGTGTTCTCCCTAATTCTAACCTTCTGAATTCCTCATCACCTCTATCTTTCTCCTTCTAAATTTATCTTACTGAATTACACTTATCGAATCATATCTTCGCTCCCTAATCTTCTCCATTACTGCTAATAATTCGACCATCACTATCACTCTTGGATTTGAAATGACAGTTGCGTCTCAGTGCTGATGTGGTATGGCAACCTGAACTGATGTACGTGAGTACGTACGAAGTTCTGCGTTGTATCTGTCTGTCTGTCTGTCTGTTAGTGACGAGCATAACACCGCCGATATATCCTTTATTCTTACTGAACATGTTTCACACACAAACAACCAGACAAAATACGATGAAAACACATACCACTTGTTTAAATGATTCACATAAATCCACATTATGAAGTGGACACTGAATACAATTTGGATTTTTCGGTGCACAATACAATGCACCGAATTCCATTAATGCTTGATTAAAATCACCAGGTCGATTTGAATGGATTAATTGAGTTGTTAAATTCCATAAATATTCCATTGTGTTATTAAGTTGTATAGGCGAACCAATTCGACGTAAACGTGTTAGAATACGAATTACATTTCCATCTAATACAGGTGTACACTAATGGTATAAATAGAATTTTAAAAAAAAACTGTAGTTATAAATGCAAATTGGTACTATATTTACAGAATTTACTACAAAAAATGTTAAAAGTAAGAAACAATTAGATTAGTGATTAGAGTAGAGCTAGTGGCAGTCAGTTAATGAGTTGTAATGTTGTAGAATTTGGTGCATAGATACATCATTGTTAGTTCGAATCTCATAACACTAAACATACTTGGAGTATTATTGGTAATGAGAAAGATTCGACGTAGAAGATATGTGATCGAGAAGTTACAAACTAGTCAGTTAGTAAGTCAACAAGAATGTCGAACGTCGTACATATGTGTACATTAGCATATTAGCACAGAGATGTAATTGTCAATTTAAATCCCATAGTGGTAAAAGTATACATCCTTACTAGGTAAGGATGGCAAATCAATTGATGAAGTGATGAAAATTCATCAGCTGAGGTGGTTAGGACACGTGTTACGTATGCCTAACCACCGACTGCCTCAACGAGCTTTGCTTTGTAGTGTAGGAATAGGTTGGAAGGAAGTGAGGGGCGGCCAGACCAAAACATGGCACAAATCCATGAAGTTATTGACAAGTGGACTGAGTCATGTCGGTAGTTGTCGACTACCTGGTTAGGGTCCGCGAGATGATAATAATCGATGGTTAGAGACCCTGAATGACATGGATCAAAACCGTTTGCAATGGTGCCGGTACATTTATTCTTTGTGTTCTATGGAATTCAAATCTGAATTCCTCATTGCCTCTAGTTTTGTCTTTCCAAACTTATCTCACTGAATCATACTTCTTGAATAATATCTTTTAATCCTAACCTCTCCGATTACTTCTAATACCTTTACTACCTCCACTACTATTGGATTTGAATTGACAATTATATCTCTGTGCTGATTTGGTATGGCAACATGAACTGATGTACTTACGTACGAAGTTCTACGTTGCATCTGACTGACTGATTAGAAGTATGAACAGTAATCGGAAAGATTATGGTTTGAAGATGCTATTAAAAAGAGTAGAATAAATTTGATAAGAGAAAGATGAAGGTTGTGAGGAATTCAGATCCTGAACACAGCACATTATAACACTTACATATAAACGACTTAGTCTTTAACTAAGTAAGCAAACACATTTTTGATTTCGTGTACTGTTAAGGGTATGCAGGTGGATGTCAATTCGCGACTGCTCACAGCGTGAAAGTTTTTTTTGAAGAACCTGGAAAGGAAGTAGGATTAGCGTTAGTCTTAAAGACCTGGAGGGGTGACCGCATAGCCTAAAAGAATACTGCTTGAGGCCTATCACACACGGCCTTTTTTAATGGAAAGATACTAAATGGTTAGTTCTGTTTTTTAAAACGCGTTACTACCACAGACGGAAATTGGAGAGGTAAGGTGAGGTGTGACATTTTTCGGGTCGACCTTTGCTACCCTTTTCCATTCCCTTGTGAGAAGGCGGCATCGTTGTTCGAAGGAAATAGCTTGCACTTGTTACACTCCTGTAGTCAGCAGTACGACTGCACCTTTACAGCTTGAGTTGCTGCTTGCAGCATTACCGTTCTCTAACCGAGCTGCCTGACATGGTGGTACCTAAAAGAGCATGTGTTCGGTTAGATCATCAAGATAGGCAAGCACAAGCATTACATCAATGTAGCAGCAACGTTGATAACACATTTATGGTAAATGATATAATAATAATAATAATAATAATCAGAAATTTTTTCTAAAATCAGTGTAAAATCTCAACTACCTGATTAAATGCAATACTTGCAATCGCTCCAGCTGTATACCGTCCAACACCAGGTAGAGTACGTTTTAAAACTTCTGCAGATTGAGGAAATTCACCATTGAACTCATTGACAATCTATGGAGATGAAAATGACAGTTCAGTTTGATTTGCTTTTTTACTTCAAATTCTAACCTTTTTTGCTGCTTCATGTAATAGACGAGCTCTAGAATAATAACCTAATCCAGACCATAAACAATTCACATCCTATAATACAATAATAATAATAACAGTGATTAATATTATTATAACAATCAGCCATTCAGTCAGCTACAATGTAGAACATGATACTTACATATACAAATCAGTTCAAGTTGCCTTACCACATAAGCACACAGTGATGAAATTGTCAGCTTACATCCCAATAGTAGTAGAGATGTAGTAGAAGTATTATGAGTGATGAAGATTATAGTTCGAAGATATGATTCGAGAAGTATAATTCAGTGAGATAACTATAGAAAGAGAAATATGGAGCTGATGAGGAATTCAGAAAGTTACAGTTTGAAAGAAGACAATGAATGAATGCGCCTGTGCCATTGCAAACGATTTTGAGCCATGTTATTCAGGGTCTTTAACGATCGATTACTAACATCGCGCATACTCCAACCAGGTAGTCGACACCTAGCGACATGACTCATTCCACTTGTCAGTGACTTCGTGGACTTCAGCCATGTTTTGGTTTGGCCACCCCTAGCTTTCTTTTAACCTATTCCTCTACATCGCAGAACAGCTGAACAAGGCAGTCAGTGGATAGATATACGTATCACATATCCCAACCACCTCAACTGATGCAGTTTGATTACATCATCAATTGATCTGCCATCCTTACCTAGTACTCGTTTCCTAATAAAAGCATTGCTTACTCGGTTATCCCACGATACACGAGCAATGCTTCTAAGACATCTGTGATCGAATACTAGTAATCAACGAATATCTTCTACTCTTACCGACCATGTTTCGCATCCATGTAGGAGAACGGAGCAAACTGCTGCACAGTACACTCGTCCTTTAGTTAGCAAACGGATATCTTGCCTACACCATAAATGACGCAGGTTGGCAACATCCAATCGAGCTTTCTGTAGTCGTGCTGAGATTTCGTCAGTCATCAGGCTATCAGCACTGATCAGACTGTCGAGATAAGTGAGGCGGACGACACGTTCGACTACTTCACTCCCTATCACTAGTTCAGGTACCGATGAAACCCAATCTTGAATCAACATTTTGCATTTCGAGGGTGAGAACCGCATCCCTAACATGCTTGCATTGTTACTTAGGGTGGTCAGAAGACTGCATTTTGTCAGCGTCTTCACCAAGTAGGACTATGTCATCGGCATATTCTAGGTCAGTAAACGATCCTCCTGATAGAAGGTTCACTCCTGAAAAATCTGACGAGGATAATGCCAACTCTTAAAGGATTTCTACGACAAATTTGAACAAGAATGGAGAGAATGGATAGCCCTGTCGGACACCACTTGAACTAAAGAATTCCTATGATATTTCACCATAAACTCTAACTCAACCAGTAGTGTTCGAGTAGAGAGCTTGTATAAGGTTAATGTACATTTTTTGGTACACCTTTTAATGACAGACACTGCCACAGAACCTCACGATCGACAAATTTAATACCAATTATTCTGTCTACATTGACCATCAAACATGATTCACTTCAGTTGTCAGTGGTGACTTCATGAATTCGCGCTAGGTTTTCATATATATATTTTTTTAATGCTAGTAAATTCTTAATATAAATAAATATATTGCAAAAATCAGTACTAAATCCACACTTACATCTAATGTAGCCGAAGCTAATCGATCTACACTTGGCCATTTCTATATGATAAAAAGTAATGATCGATCCAACAACAACAACAACAATCAACAAACCTTCATCCATCGATTATAATAATCAATGACTGTATTCACTTGAGTTTGTTGAAGCATCACTTCAGATATCCAAACTGAATTAAAGATATTAAGACAATTATTATGTGAATAATAATAATAATAATAAATATACCAGCATAACCACGTAAATTTGCATCAGGATTATTGGCCTATAAGAAATAATTATTATTAATAATAATAATAACTGACTATTAGCACTATTGACTTACCACCATTTGACGCCATGGTAGATCACGTTTAGATTTATCATACCATTGAAGGAGAGTTTCATGTAATTTTTCAATTTGATTTATTGTAAATGAATGTTTAGAACTAAAATTAATTATGTAATTAAAAGAAGGGAATGGAAAATGCTCAGTCAGTTAATTGGTCAAATAAAAAAAAACATACCACATTTTATTGGAATTGATGAGATGGACGACACACATCAATCTACCTGATCGATCTATATGGGCGCTAAGAAGAGAAAGAGTTCAGTTTTTTTATGAAATATGATACTGATGATATAAACTGTAAAAGTACCGATCAATATCCTGAAATATTTCCAAATAAAATAGCAAACAGTAACGATTTCTGTGGACGTTCCTCTGATTTGTAGTAAGATGTGACCAGTGAAGTTCAAACATGTAGGACGTAGGCAGTTACCTATTTGAGATCATAGGTGAGGTTGCGCAAAATCCTTAGACTGATCAAAGTTAGACATTGACACCGTTGAATGCTGGCTCAGTGGTTCAGATGTTAGGCGCGCTCGCGCGCAAGACCGAAGGTCCTGGGTACGATTTCATCGAGTGGCAGAAGTTGTGGATGCGTACTGCTGACAAGTTCCATAACAGGACTAAACGGCTATCCAGTGCATCCACATTTCAGTTGATATAAAAGTCGGAATTTTAATACAAAGCATCGAGAGAGCTGGAACTAAGAACTATAAATACTGTCATTCAAAAGATACAAGTGTTTCAACAGTTTGAATATCCTAGCCATGAGGCACTCCGTAGATGCCCGATTCCGAGATGAACAGGCTGGATTCCGTAAGGATCGATATTGTACCAGCCGAACTGCAACACTACGGATCATTGTGGAAGAATCAATTTAGTGACACTCACCACTCTACATCAACTTCATTGACTACCAGAAAGTACTGCTACCTTGACGTGGTGGTCGAGCTTGCCTATCGTGATGACCCAACCGAGCTATACTGGATAGAACATAGGTTCCTCGAGGTTCTACCATACTAGGCAGGTCGATTGGAGAACGATCAGACTAAAAGCAGTTACTCAAGGTCTGAGGGAGAAGTCGTACTGCTGACTGCAGAGGGGTGTGACAGCAGTAAGGTGTTTCCCTCGGACAACCAGCATCTGCAGCGATGCTGCCTTCTCACAAGGAAGGAAGGGTTAGAAAAGGTCGACCCTAAAAATGTCACACCTCAACCTACCTCACGGATTTCCGTCTCCTTGGGTAAGGGTGCCCACTAAGGGCTTTAAAAGAGCGAAGCTAACACTCAGAAAACTTCTCATAGAAAGGTCGTGCGTGATCGACCTGAAGCAGCTCTCTCTTGGGCTCTGTGGTCTCGGCCCTAGGTCTCTAAAACCGACACTAATCTACCTTACTTTTTAGGTCCCTCAAGAAACAACCTTCCACGGTGTGGGCAGCCAGGAAGTGACAACTGCCCTCATACTCGTAACGGCACATGATATCAAATTGATCACAATCAAATCCTTTTTACACTCCCTAACACATCCCCCTTATTTTCACGACTAACTCTTCTCATATTTCTTCATCGCTCTGCACGTCTGCTGCAAACGATTTGAGTTCCCGAAACGTTATTCCTGGTCTATTGTTTCCTTATTCTAAACTACATGTTGGAGCATTTAGTGTACGGACATTGTGCCAAATAGGACAACAGGCTTCACTAGCTAGGACTTCAGTTATAGTTAGTGCAACTTCTCGAGTATAATTTTTGCGCCTTCCAGCTTCGTTGATGTCAGTGTCGGTCGATATTGACTTGAATATTATCGATGATGCCCGTTCGTTTCTGCAGTTTCCAGTCTATTAGTATGTGATGTCGCCAGAATCACACCCTTGATCTCTCATTCTTTTGGCTGCCATGAATTTCTAGTTAGATGGTTTGCCTTTAGACAGAGTGCATAAATTAATTTTTAAGAATTCTATTCTCTTATCTTCGATGTTTACTCACACTGTGTGGCCTGGAATTTCAAAAATGTATTTTCTAGAATCCCTGACGGATTCAAATTCGAAATTTAGCCTATCTGCTTTTGAGTTACCTCACACACCGTCATTTCTCGAGATGTCTGGATAGGTTTATTAACTTATCAATAAACATAAATGCTGTAATGTGTTTCAGGTTGAATTTTACAGGTAGTGTTTATAGAGATTAACGGTAACCAGATTCCGACTTCATCATAGCACAGTGTGTAAGGAACTACTTTAGCCTAATTATCGCATTGTTGGATAGAATAGTATCTCTAAAAGGACAACTATGGTGAAGTTAAATAAAAACGATGGACATTCGACAAGTCTAACAAACACCACTTGAAAGAATCGAATCGGATGACAAGTTCACCAAAATATCTGACTCAAACAAAACTTAGATGTTTCCTTAGGGAGAGAAAGTAAAGCTCGGTATTTTTTTAATTATGGGCAACCAAAGCAATGAATTGAATAGTTAGTAATTACATTTAGATTCACCCACCAACAAAATAGACATTCTGATCATTGAAAGCACTCAATATCTTTGGTCTGTTAAACAAGCCTGATATAATTAAATCCATGTGACACAATAAAATACATTATAAATTACTAGAGATACTAGCTAATTATGTCGCGAATCTCTCAGGAGTATTTTTTATCTATCCTTAACAAATTTAGATAACTAACAGACTGGAATAGCACCATAGATAAACCTGTCTTCGAAATAGGTACAAGACAAATTAAAGAACTGTCAACTCGTATGCCTTATCATCGTGGTTGTGAAAATTTCCAGAAAAGAGTAGTCATATAGAGATGTCTGGTCACTAATACGAAAACTGCATTCTTTGAGAGAAGTAGCACAGCCTCAGAATAAGTTATTCACTCCTCCCACACTTATAGTAGCCTATGAAAGTTGATGTAGTCTTAATGATCAAAAGCTACCTAGAGATGTAGCCTTAATTGACTTTAGTGAGGCTATTGAAAAAAAAGACTATTAAGGTTAATTGATGTCTGGGTCGGAGGTGACTTGCCTGCGTGAATGAAGGACTTACTAGTAGTGCACTGACGGGTTGACTCATAATTGTAATCTGTACACTTTAATTTTCTATGATATGTTTTTGAAACAAGTTTACCCTTTTTACTAGTCAAGTAATATGTAGAAACAGACAGCAAGATGTGGTAAAAGTTTCAAAGTGATGTAACTTGAATTCTTGGAGTCGTAAAGCAACTTTATGATGAGAGACTGATTTACCTAGATCTATTCTCGTTATTATATAGAAGGACTAGATATGATTTGATCAGCATTGAATTCACTTAAATATATTTTGCACGAGCCTATTTACTCTTGTCTTGTAAAATTGAAGGATTTACAATGATATTTTAAGACAGTTAACAGTTCTAGAATCGGTTACTTGTCAGCTGATTACCGATTCTTCTATGGAACTCTTTATCACAACATACAGTTGGGGCAACTTGGAGAAACACGAAAGCCGTTATTCAAAAGACAAGCTCGAACAGAGAATCCTCAGGGAGAAAGGAATGAAGGTAGATCAAATGAACACATTACGTCACGAATTGAGAGCGGAATTCAAAAGGGTGAATTGAGAATAAGAACAACTAGATAAGAGAGCTATAGACAGAGTGGGATGTGGAGTGCTGTTTAGTGGCCTATGCTCTACGAGGAGTAACAAGCGGGAGTAGGTAAGTAAGCAAGCATTAGTAGCGACATCTGTAGATAGGTTCTCAACTTCAAGAGTTACACGAGTCACTTAGGTTCCTGTGTTTCTCATAGTGAAACAGGCTTTCCAAAAAACGGCAAATAAAATCTTTTGGACAACATACTCTCAATGCTGATTATTCATCAAAATGGTGTAAACTCAGGTTCGAGTTCATTGGCATGAAAACAAAGACAATTAAACTTACTTGTTATCTAAGCATATAAAACGGGAAAACTTACCTGTTGGTGTAAAATGCAACTTTGACGCAACAGTCCTAAATTTATTCGGTTGAACGACCCTGAGATGAAGTAATCTGATTGAACTTCTATCCTCACTGTAATCGACTAATCTAGTTTAAATACAAGTTACTTTCGATGACCTTGAATCTACCTCATTTCATAACCGATGGAAAGAAAAGTCACTCATTCGGAGCGTACGCTATAAAAGCCTATATTTAAAGCAGTGGTTTTTACAACCAGTTCTTCATCTCGAATTTTTCCAGTAAGGCTATCAAATCTTGCTATTCTTGCAGTAAGGGGATCCAATATCTAATATCTAATATCTTTTTCACGAGCTAGTGTAAACCAGTTTGATTTCTTCGTGCTCGATTCTTGTTCTTTCGGTACGGTTCAAGGTATTCGGTAATGTCCAATGGAAGGAGGCCAAGCCACTCGACTGTCTAATTCTAGTCATTTGGCAGTTGGTTGTGAGTTTGTATGTCTCGGGATTTGAATGAAACGTTTGTTTCAAGGCAGTAGGGTTTCTGGATACTAGCAGCCGTCACATTACCAAACCGGAGATCAGTTAGTTGCAATGTGGAGAGTAATAAGGGTAATAAGGATAAAATTAAAATGATAATATGAATAAAATTTCAGAACTGAGTAATATATAGATGAATTTAGTTTGTTAATTGGTAGTGAGGATTGTGAGAGAGGACCGAAGTTTAGGCAAGGGAGAGGAAACAGAGATAATATGCGGGATAGATTAATTGAGTGATCTGAGGAGATGGCAATGATAACAATCAGCAGGTCTCAAGATATCAGCTCAGTGGAAATAATCCCAAGAGCTAGAGTCTATCGTCGTAGGATTTATTTTTCAATCCTATCACCCATTTGGTTGCTCGTCTCTGCACTCGGTCCAAGAGATTTATGTTCCTTTTAAGCAGAGGGGGTGCGATGACGTTGTGAACCTCCAAGTGTGGGCGCGCGTCCGTCCTAAACAGGGTTAAATACAATTTCGGGGTGATAACACCAAGCTGTCTTCGCACAAAGTGAAGAGTCGCATTTGCCTTAGCTGCATCCCCTACATAGTCTGGACTGGTGTGGAGGCTTTCTGTGGATATTAAACCAAGATAGCGCTCTGAGGAGACATTAGGGAGCGGACTTCCATTAAGAGTATAGGTCGTTTGCGTCATTTGAGGCAGGAAATGCATGACGTGGCACTTCGGTTGGTTGAGTATTAAACCGTTTTCCACTGCCCATTTCTCAATGGATGTAAGGTCCTCTTGAAGCTCAGTCGAATCCTCTTCGCTTCTAATGGACCTCCAGATCTTCGCATCGTCTGCGTAGATCAAAGCCGGTGGGCTGACTGAGCCTAGCAGGTCGTTAATAAATATCAGGAAGAGGAGTGGGCCTAGGATGGTCCCCTGTGAAACTCCCGATGTGGATACTCTCCAACTCGCGTGCACTCTGTTTACCTTGGTGCGAAACTTTCCATTCTCAAGGTAGTTTCTGAGCCAAGATAAGAGTGGGTCAGTGAATCCCATTTCCACAACCTTTTCGATTAGGCGTGCGTGGGGCACTGTGTCAAAGGCCTTTGCAAAGTCGAGGAATATTACGTGTAACGGTATTTTACGGTCTAAACAGGATGTCCAACTGTCCCATGCGATCATCATGGAGTAATTTATTCATTTGTTTGTCCACTAACCTTTCCATAACTTTTGATAATATTGGTAATAGTGCGACTGGCCTGTAACAGGCTAGGTCCTTACTATCTCCTCCTTTGAAAATTGAAGAGAGAGTAGTTTGTTTCCTTTTAGCTGGGAATTGGTGTGACTCCAGTGAATGTGTAACGGTTAACAGAGGACTTGAGCACACTGTTGCAAGACTATACGGCGGATTTTGTTACAACTTGGTGACTTATCTGGGCGTAAGGATTTTAGTTTCCTTTATACTAGGTCGGGAGTGATACGGATGTTCCCTAAGCCCTCAGCTGCGATTGGGTTGGCGTAATACTGTGAACATGTAGGCGCCTGGTTTAATTGATCAGCAAAGGTGGTGTTGAAGGTCTCGGCCATCTCTAGGTTGGTGAAATCTTCCCCGTTTGGCCCTTTTAGAGAACACAACCCCTGATTAGTAGGTTTTTCTTCTGGACATGAACCTAAACAGATTTTTCGGGTTTCCCTCTATTTTGGTGGCTAGCTTCATCTGAAATCGTCTCCTGTCGCTTCGAACTTTGGTATTGCATCTGTTTCTCAGTGCCAAGTAAGAACTGCGATCGGAATCCTTCAAGCAGACCTTCCACTTGTGCCAGGCTTTCCTCTTCGCCTGCAGCAAGCGTTCAGTGCCGCGCCTAGCCCAGGTTCTTCTGTTCTTGCGTTTCTGGTGTGACTGAGGTACGTTGTCTACGACAGCGTTTTGGATTACATCTCTCACTGCTTGCCAGTGGTCATCTTCTGTCAGCCTCCACCACTCCCGTGGCCATGGGGCATGTAGGAGCACCTCTTTCATGCGTGTATAATTTGCCCTATTGTCGCAAAGATAGAGCGCGTTTTTGTCCTGTGTCAGTGTCTCGTTTATCACCATGTTACATAAGACGAAAATATAGCTTAGATTTAGAGTGATCTTGATAACTTAACTACCTGGAGCGAGACATGGCAGCTACCGTTTAACCACAACAAATGTGGCACAATGCATTTTAGCAAGCGTCATCTTGATACACCACTCTACTTACAAAAATGTAGAGTTCAGACACTCATATCAGCGCGTGACCTTGGTATTAGTTATTCTAAAAGCCTAAAATTCGAAGAACATGCCTCAAATATTATCTCTAAATCTAGACGACCAATTGGGTTTATAAACGAGAACTTCTTGAGAGACTAAGCTTACTCTCTTCAAAATCTGTATAAGGCCCACACTTGAATATTGTTCACTCATCCTTTCAAAATTGAATATCACGGACGAAATGCGAGTAGAAAATATACAAAGAAGCTTCACCAGGCGAGTTCTCGGACTGAGCCATAACCTCGACTACACAGAAAGATGCAAGCATCTTTCCCTAGAACGTCTTTGGCGCCATCGTCTCAAAAACAACTTAATGCTCCTCCATAAACTAATAAATTGTCTTTCGTTCGCAAAATACCGCCCAATTATGAACCACAACACTGCTTACAGACTAAGAAACAACGCATATACACTATTAACGGCAAAACACAAAAAATCATTGTGTCGTAATTTCTTTGTAATACGATTTAGTCTATTGTGGAACAGGTTACTAATTACTATCCGTATCTGTGACACAATCACTAAGTTCAAGAAACTAGTCATGCTGTTGCTAGACTCTAAAGAGATATACCGACTATTCCCGGAACTCACACAAAGTCCCCAGGCACTCTTTTATGGTCCACCAAATATTTAGATGAACCTCGGAAACGAATTATAGACTATGAACACATTGTGTTCTCATTACCACCCATACATGTATCATGAAATGATAGACGAATCGCCCTGCTCCTACTAACAGTAATAGGTTACGCCTTTGAAGTGTTACCCGTGACTTTTCTCTGAATTTAAATTCCGATTATTATTTTCATATCTTCAAAGCAGTTTTAGTTTTTATTTCTAGTAGACAGAAAAATTGCAAGGCCTGTAGATGCTGATCAACTACTGTCAATTACAAGGAACTCAAACACCGTGTATCATTGTGAGTATCTTCTTATTTAAGTATTAACAGTTTAACTAATTTTTATTTCCCCAATTCATTAACATCCAAACACCTTGCCTGCTTACCAACTTATCGCTTTACTCATTAATTTTTAACATTATTTCAACTCCTTTTTTTCTCTTTCTCCTCGTTCCAGCTCCCTGTCTTTCCTATTTCCAAACTACCTATTAACTGACTCATCTTACAAATTATACCATTCGTTTACTTAAAATCAGTGTGATATGCTATGCGGATATATTGTCTGGCAAAGTTGTCTGGATTGCTTGTAATATGGAGCTAGTAGAGGATGTTAATTCCGATAAGGTTTACAAAAAAAATTGAGAGTAGACTAGAGACCATTATTTACAATCAACTATTAAACGTAAGAGAGCCTAACATCACAAAAGGAGGGAGGGTGGTGTATCTGACCAGCATTTATGACGGTGGGGCGATAACCTCAATCTACCCATGTCTGTGTGGCAGAACATTTTGTTTGCTTACGGCTCCTTACGATACAGCAGGATGTAACAAATCAGTGATATTGATGTTGCTTTTCCTTGTTAACCTCGTCTACAACTCATGTCTGTAACCTTGCACTGGTTTTTACTTCCTACCGAGAAATCCTATTACAAGCTGGTCTGGACAACTATACTAAAAAAGAGCTCATTCATAACTTCTTGAGCTACAGAGATAAAAAAAAACAGAATAAATAAAATAAAAACATTATATCACTGAGCCTCTTTATTATATTTTGTAAATCAACTTTATTACTAACAACTTGGCTCTTCTGAATTTCCTCTATTCATACGACTAACTTCCCATTAGTTATCTCACTACCGAATTGTCTTCATTAACCTACATAAGTGCAGGTGTACAGTTAGTGTTCTGATAATAAAAGGTCTGAGTAAACATACCTTTGTTTTGTCCATAAACGTATGTGCGAAGCCGTTGTTCGGCTTTGAACAAGAATATTTTCTGTTCCGCTCCTCGTCCCGTTCTCTTTATTCCTCTTTTTTCAGAACATCATTCCAATCCTCATATATTAGTCTGGATATTTGCAGTAGACTTGGTTACCCTATCCAAGAACATGTGAAATAATTAGCTGATGAATATCAACCTGACCTCTGTACATTTACCGCATCAATTCTTGTTATATGAAAACCTGTCTCTACCATGAATCGTTTCTCAGTCCATAAGATGACTGTCGTAACGCAACCTTCGTAACTTGCGCCAATTTTTCCCATTGTACATTCCATCTTTAGGAATCCAATGAATCTTGTGAAATGTGTCAGTAACTGTATACCGTTTTAAAAGAAATATGTAGATTTATTTCGACGGCGGCTGTCCTAATCGCGTCCAATAGAAACACTCCTGTACGTTACTCCTAGATCCAGGTCCCAGCCAAATCAAAAGGTCAAAATTCTAGGAGAAAACGTCTCTATATTGTTATAAAATGGAAATACAGAGGCTTACGGTATTTTTGTTTCTTCCAGGACTAAATTACTCCGTAGAGTATCTATTACAATAGCTAGTAAGTGACACTAAGTCCAGCAGCCACCGCGTCTATCCAAAAATGTGGCGGTAGCCATATTATATCAAATTTAAACAATATATGTACAGTTCAAAGGCAAACACAACAACTTCAATATAAGTACAAAATATGGAAAGAATAACAACATACAATGGTAAAATCTCAAATTGGAATCAAATAAAATACCAAAAATGTCAAGAGAAAAAGTCCATCATGTCATAGCAAAAATATGTAAACATGGAGGGATTTTCCAAAACACAAAACATTCAAAAAGAATTCTACAAAATATGTAGCTAATCTTAACATTTTGATCTTGCCTGTAAATTGGCATGTCTCTTGTAACACGTTTGTTATTTGGGAATAAATTATTATTATTATTATTTGGCATTACGGTGTAGTGCCTCCACATTTATTTGCATCCGCTTACATTTAATTTGCTTAAGCCCTTTCGATTAATTTATTTAACCTAGCCATTCGCTTAGCAACAACTTGTATGTACCATTGTTATTTTTTATTATCTGCTTTGTATGAGCTTGTACGACTGGGCATTGCTTACGCCTACGCGCTTACTCATCCTTTTCGCTTTAATGTTAATCTCTTAATTTCCCCATGAACTCACATGATTTGTATCGCTTGCTTTTGACCTTGTCAATCATTCGTCGCTCTTATTCATGTGTGTGCATACCTATTTCGCTTGTCATATGTCTATCTTATTTTTATCGGACTATATATTCTTAGTCATACTCTATCTCTTTGAGTTGGCTCACTAGCCTTCTCCGATTCGCACATTCGCTCATTCACTTATTCGCTCGCTAGTCTGTCTGCCCGGTCTGTCTGTGGTCTGCTGTTATTAATTGTGGTGTGCTACAATAAACGTATACGATACTTGGAATTCATCTGCTGATTTATTAACCATCAGACGTCATTTGGGATAAGACAATCTGAACGAGCTTATTACGAAACGTAAGAACACGCAGTTATCGGCACACTCCAACGGCATTGTGAACATTGTTAAGTTACACATTTTTTAAACCATGAATCGACCAATGTTAGACCATCATTAGAAGAAACCTGGAAGCACTGGACGACCGTTTCGTCCTAGTATGGGACTCCTCAGCAGTGCGCATCCACGAATCCTGCACCCCGCAGGATTCGAACCCAGGACGTTCGGTATTGTGCGCGAACGCCCTAACCGTTAGACCACTGAGCCGGTATCTAACGGTCTTAATGTCTAACTTGATCTTCACAACCCCGTAATGCAAATTGCCTGTGCTCACTAGTGACTAGCTTCGTGAGGAATCTTCTCCGAGTTCTAGTGGGAAGTCGTGACCAGTGAAGTTTAACCTGTTCGGGTGTAGGCAGCTTCTACCGAAGACTGTGTATGAGGTTGCGCAACTCCGTGAATTTGATCAAGTCAGGCATTAACACCGTCAGATACCGGCTCAGTGGTCTAACGGTTAGGGCGTTCGCGCACAATACCGAACGTCCTGGGTTCGGATCCTGCGGGGTGCAGGAATCGTGGATGCGCACTGCTGATGAGTCCCATACTGGGATGAAACCGTCGTCCAGTGCTTCCAAGGTTCTTCTAATGGTGGTCTAACATTGATCGATTCATGGTTTCAAAAAATGTGTATTATTATTATTATTATTATTAATAAGACTGTGCCATGGTCACTACCTCCTAATGGTGCGTGGACGTGAACATTCTCAACCAGTTCTGTGTGATCTGGCCTCTGCGGGTTTTTTTGCCTGCGCGGTTGGTTCAATCATATCTTGTGCCAGAGGTAGTTGGCCGGATTTAACTATCAGTTTTGTGCGTTAATTTCGGCCTCCCTGCTGTTGTCTCACAGATCTAGGTCGGCTCTCGCAGCATCTTATGTGGCTAGACTGTACTAAGCTTGTAGTGTTTCGGTCAGGTCTTCCCGGTTCCTAAATGTTACAGCCATCAGGCGTGGTGACTTGATAGACGTAAGGTGTGACGGGCGGGGCAACCTGGAAATGCAAACTGCCATCGTGGTGTAGAGGGATAGGCTACGCGATAGCCATCGCCTTTGTTGCACATCATGCTCGTGAGCTTCGTCCGGGTTACCACTGATGAGTTCGAAGATACCGTAAACTACCATGGTGGTCTGTTCTTGGGTGTCTGGCGCAGTTCTAGCCGCTGCACGTACCGACCACGGCTTGTCATTCCTGATACGAATCAGCGAGGACAATTTGACCGATGGTCTTTGGGATGAAAGGATTATGTCTTCAGCAAGTCGGTCCGAGTCAAGAGTTACCCTCATTGTAGGGGGTTTTCCTTTCGATGCATTTTGGCCTTTGAAAAGGCGGCATATTTTGGCTGGGACGTCGCACATTCCGAGGGCTGAGCAGAGTTTATCCCACTGCCGTTTGTCAAAGGCAGCCCTACCTTCTAGCAAGCTTCCGATACTGGGACATTAAATAAAATAAGTGAGTTAGATCTGTCGTCCCTGATCTTAGGTGGAAGCCGCTTGTGAGTGGGAGTGTTGCTCTTTCCCTACTTCACGTTCACCCACTGTTTTGTATTGCTAACAGATGTTGGGGGGTTAACAACAACCGGAATTTTTGTCGGTGTTAGGCAGGGTTGTGGTAGCCTTGGTCAATTGTTTTACTGGTTTAGTGCCAGGCAATTTTGGTTTGGCCGTTTGGAATTTAGGGCTGATTTCGGGTGCGACCTGTGCCTCAGAAACTCTACACCGAGTGCAAATGTACCAGAACCATGGGCATGAAACCGTAGTACTCTTTAGGTACTGTATTGTCACAGTGACAATGTACCCATGTACTTCAGAAGTTGCATTCGAAAACACGGTCGCTGATTTTGACTGATGATGAGCAGGCAAAACAGTCGTCCTTATGCTGTTTCTGGGCGTTGGACTGTGTCGACCGAGCTTTGGAGCGTCTTTTTCTCCTATTCTTAATTAGCTTACTGGTCTTTTAAGGAATAGGAGTGGTATCTTGTTTCCTCTGTGGTGTCTGCGTTGAGTGATCTAAAGTATGGACACTGAGAGGCGTAATATCGACTGATTGTTTGGGTTTTTTAACAACCAGTTCGCAAGATATTGGGATTTTCGATGCACTATCGACCCTGGGGTTTACGCCTCTAAAAATTTTCCTGCTTAATAAAGTGTAGAATGTACTAGCGACCTTATTACTTGATATGATACCAGGAAAATTAGGAGGCGAATACCGAGATAATTAGAATACGAGTTTTTAGATGAACTTTCTTGATTTACTTAGACGAATGAGTCACATAAATTCCTATCAGAGTCCTTGGAATTACCGGACAAAGATTTTTATTTTATTCAAGATGTAATAATTGTATGATATTAAAACAAGCGTTATGGAAACATGTTTTTAAAATGTTAGGTTAATTTTTGAGGATTTTTCAGTTACCGATTAAAAATCATCACTGATTGAAGTTTAAGTAGTAAATACGATAATTGACCTTATGGTTTGCAGTGTGTATCAGTATGTTGATCTAGAGTGGCTTGTCTTAGCTTTCAGACAAATTAATTAACTTTTTTCACTCGACTTTCTACCTTGTCTTTTATTTGCTTACATCTTGTTTGCTTTTACTTGTATGTATATGTGAATAGTTACTTCGAGTATTACATGTCTAGTATATTATTGCCTGACCATAAATACTCATTCGCGTCTTATCACATTGAGTTAGTTCACTTACCATCTTCAGTTCGCTGCATTTGCTTCCACATTTTGTATTCTCATGTCTATCTGCATGAAAAATGGCATGCAGAAAATTCATTCGTAAAACTATATTTGTCTTCATACTACCACCGTTGCATAAACGGGATTCACCTAAGTATGATAAACGAAAATGATAAGAAAGATTTATTTCATAGTATATTGAATTGTTCATAAACGTTATTATCGGATTGTCGTGCCACTAAATTGGTGAACCCTACTTCAAAATAAACGTATTCATTGGCCTAACCAAGAAAAATTATTGCTAAGTCCCATATAAGTTTCCTATCAGACCAAGTTATATTGGGCTCTCAGTTTAATGAAATATTTTATCAGAAGCATACCTGTAATAAAAACAGAATGAAGGACTTCGTAGACGCCCAACTTCGAGATCAGCAGGCTGGTTTTCGTAAGGATCGATCATGTACTGACCAAATTGCTACATTACGGATCATTGTGGAACAATCAATCGAATGGAACTCACCACTCTACATCAACTTCATCGACTACGAGAAAGCATTCGATAGCGTGGATAGGAAAACACTGTGGAGGCTTCTCCGACACTACGGTGTGCCTGAGAAGATAGTTAACATCATACGGAATTCTTATGATGGATTCAACTACAAAATCGTACACGATGGACAGCTAACAAACTCTTTCGAGGGAAAGACCGGTGTCAGACAAAATCAGGATTTTCAATACAAATGTCAAGATAGTTCTACTGTATGGAGCGGAAACTTGGAGAACTACCAAAGCCATCATCCACAAGATACAAGTGTTTATTAACAGCTGCCTACGCAAAATACTTCGGATTCGTTGGCCAGACAGTGTCAGCAACAACGGACTGTGTGAGAGAACAAACCAGATTACAGTGGAGGAGGAAATGAGGAAGAAGCGGTGGAAGTGGATAGGACACACATTGCGGAAAGCACCGAACTGCGTCACGAGACAAGCCCTTGCATGGAACCTTGAAGGAAAAGGAAAAGAGAAAGGCCAAGGAACACATTACGCCGAGAAATTAATCCGTTTCCTACCTCAAGTGTGACTGACATAATGAGTTTACATTTTTTATATTACCTTTTCATGTTTTGCTTAACCAACTTTTATTTAAGTGTTCTTTTTACTTTCATCTTAAATGTTTTCGACAAGTAAATATTGTTGCAAACGTTCCCTTAACACTATTATTAGTTAGTTGTTTTGAAACCGCCCGTCCTCTAAAGATGTAACACTTGAATTATTGTACTCATAGAAAGTATCAAAATTAATTTGGGTTTCACTTAGTGCAACATATCCTTCTTCCTGAATTTCTAGATCTGTTCTATACTTCCATCATAAATTAGGTTTATCTCCGATAAGAAAACATGTATCTCGATTAACCATTTTCTTTTCATTCGTCTTTAATATCTTCTTAATATCAAATAATTTAACTGGAGTTCACTGGACCCATCTGCATACAACTATCAGTCGGCAAACAAACCGAGAGTTTGTAGTTCATTAAATATTCTAATTTCGCTGACTTCAAATGTTATTACAGGTATTACTTACTTACTTATGCCTGTTACCCCCAATGGAGCATAGGCCGCCACCAGTTTTCGCCAACCAACTCTGTCCTTGGCTTCCGTCTCCAGTTCTATCCAATGTTTGTTCATTCCTCTCATGTCTTTCTCTATTTCTCGGCGTAATGTGTTCCTTGGCCTTTCTCTTTTCCTTTTCCTTCAAGGTTCCATGCAAGGGCTTGTCTCGTGACGCAGTTCGGTGCTTTCCGCAATGTGTGTCCTATCCACTTCCACCGCTTCTTCCTCATTTCCTCCTCCACTGTAATCTGGTTTGTTCTCTCACACAGTCCGTTGTTGCTGACACTGTCTGGCCAACGAATCCGAAGTATTTTGCGTAGGCAGCTGTTAATAAACACTTGTATCTTGTGGATGATGGCTTTGGTAGTTCTCCAAGTTTCCGCTCCATACAGTAGAACTATCTTGACATTTGTATTGAAAATCCTGATTTTGTCTGACACCGGTCTTTCCCTCGAAAGAGTTTGTTAGCTGTCCATCGTGTACGATTTTGTAGTTGAATCCATCATAAGAATTCCGTATGATGTTAACTATCTTCTCAGGCACACCGTAGTGTCGGAGAAGCCTCCACAGTGTTTTCCTATCCACGCTATCGAATGCTTTCTCGTAGTCGATGAAGTTGATGTAGAGTGGTGAGTTCCATTCGATTGATTGTTCCACAATGATCCGTAATGTAGCAATTTGGTCAGTACATGATCGATCCTTACGAAAACCAGCCTGCTGATCTCGAAGTTGGGCGTCTACGAAGTCCTTCATTCTGTTTTTATTACAGGTATGCTTCTGATAAAATATTTCATTAAACTGAGAGCCCAATATAACTTGGTCTGATAGGAAACTTATATGGGACTTAGCAATAATTTTTCTTGGTTAGGCCAATGAATACGTTTATTTTGAAGTAGGGTTCACCAATTTAGTGGCACGACAATCCGATAATAACGTTTATGAACAATTCAATATACTATGAAATAAATCTTTCTTATCATTTTCGTTTATCATACTTAGGTGAATCCCGTTTATGCAACGGTGGTAGTATGAAGACAAATATAGTTTTACGAATGAATTTTCTGCATGCCATTTTTCATGCAGATAGACATGAGAATACAAAATGTGGAAGCAAATGCAGCGAACTGAAGATGGTAAGTGAACTAACTCAATGTGATAAGACGCGAATGAGTATTTATGGTCAGGCAATAATATACTAGACATGTAATACTCGAAGTAACTATTCACATATACATACAAGTAAAAGCAAACAAGATGTAAGCAAATAAAAGACAAGGTAGAAAGTCGAGTGAAAAAAGTTAATTAATTTGTCTGAAAGCTAAGACAAGCCACTCTAGATCAACATACTGATACACACTGCAAACCATAAGGTCAATTATCGTATTTACTACTTAAACTTCAATCAGTGATGATTTTTAATCGGTAACTGAAAAATCCTCAAAAATTAACCTAACATTTTAAAAACATGTTTCCATAACGCTTGTTTTAATATCATACAATTATTACATCTTGAATAAAATAAAAATCTTTGTCCGGTAATTCCAAGGACTCTGATAGGAATTTATGTGACTCATTCGTCTAAGTAAATCAAGAAAGTTCATCTAAAAACTCGAAAAATGTAAAGATGTCATTATTAACTGGGAACTATGATATCCAATTCATCAGAGAGATATTTTGCTAAGCCTCTCTAACATTTTCAGATGACATTTTACAAAACTGTATTGAATCTAAATTTTGATAGAACAGTGAGAAGACGTAAAATATCTAAAAAAAATGTGATGTATTTGCGCTATGTACATTTCGAACAATCAAGTCAAATATAAACTTGTCAGGGCATTTCATATGAAGATTAATCAAAGGTCAATTAAGTAAAAGTTCAAACAGACATAAGGTGATCATTGTAAATGAAGGTGAGAGAAAATTAACGTGATACAAATAGAATAAGAAAGGGTAGGAAATTATCATATTACCCTAATCCATACAATGGCTTAAAGATTACCAGGGTAAATTCAAGGTTATAACAAATTGTTTCTGTACACGTAAGGGAAGTTTTAATTTACAAATAACCAAGGCTTCCATAAACCTCAAAATTCATTCTTCAACGTTTCTATACGATGTTTTGAAGACTGTCTTGATATTAATCTTATTCCCTGTCTCGATTAAGTGTTTTCCGATCGATGAACATGGTTTTCTGTTCCCTACGTTTATTGGCTCATCTGAAGTTAACTGATTTTCTGAGCCACTTTGGAACATGTTTCACAACCCTTGATTGCAAAGTTCGATTGTTGAGACGGTCAAAATATTTGTAGCTCAGATGGATGATTTTGGTGGGTGTTTTGTTCTCTGAGCTGGATGTTCTGGTTGTGAAGCTTTCATTGTTCTTCTGAAGTCCGATTACTCCTTCCCTATGTGTCTGTGTCCATACAAACATATAAACTGATAACTGCAATGGGATGTGATCATTAGAGCAATATTTAAGACTATATGGAATCAAAAGAATGCATCAAAAAAGTTTTGTATATATGTGGTGTGAGCTACTTATAAGTAGTATATGACGTGAGTGTCAACGTAATGTCTGGCAGCAGAAGATGGGGGAAGATCAAGAAAGGAAGAGTTAGAAAACAATGGAATTTGTATGAAACGCATGAATAGTGACAATGGATTGATGTTCTGCAGCAGGAACAGTCCAGTTCGATATGATGGACTGATATTTTGCAAATTAAATTAAATTACGATATGGTGTTCCGATTTTACTGAGTAACTCTGTAATTTCCGTTAAATACAATTCGGTTGCCTCACCTGTGTTCTCGTTCACTAAATATATGCCTCAATGTTTAATGGCATTCATTATATTGTTCTATTCCCAATAACCAATAAAGTTTTCAGTTATAATCATTTACTAATTACAGTTACCGAGTTAATATATATTTAATTGATAAATAAAATTCAATCTAGACAATACAACCTTGATCATTGTCTAGTTAATGATTTACACATATAGTAGCAGCCTGACTAATCAATAACAATTTAGTATGCATCAGTGAAATAAACATTTGATTTGGATATTATAAACATTCTATGAATAAATAAAATTTTCCACACAAAAATATTCCTTAAGAAAAATTCAATATATACACATTTCACGGACTTATACCAAACAAACCAAAGTAACATGAAATATCAATGGTTAAACAAGCTTGAGATGACCATAACTTAAAATACACATTTGTTCATAAATTACACTCTACTTTCATGTAGTTTACATTTTCAATTATGCTTTGGATTAGAATCTTGAATCAATTTCATTACTCTTGTTATTATTATTTTATTGTTATCAATCTATGTCATTTTTCACATACTGGTTGTTCAAACATAGAAGTAAGTATTAGTTATTGGATAACAATTTAATATACTTCATGTATTCAATTGTCAATAAAGAAAGTAACTTACAATGAATTAAGTAATGCTTCAAAAAATTATTATTATTATTATTATTATTATTGTCAAATATTTGTCTGCTAAAATAAGCCAAAAATAAGCAATTTGTATGGATAAGAGACATGTAGGTCAAAATATTTGAGTTACGATTTCTAATAATGAACGATTCATATGAACTTTTGTTATCGTCTTCGAACTACTATCAGTACACTTGTCTTCCTACTAACGATCATAGATGTCGCCGCAGCATTGCTCGTATATCGTGGGACAACCGAGTAAGCAATGCAGTTTTTAGGAAACGGGTCCTAGGTAAGGATGACAAATCAATAGATGAAGCATTGAAACTTCATCAGTTGAGGTGGTTGGGACATGTGTTACATATGCCTAACCACCGACTGCCTCAACGACCTATGTTTTGTGGTGTAGGAGTAGGTTGGAAGAAAGCTGGGGGCGGCCAAACTAAAACATGGCAGAAATACATGAAGTCACTGATAAGTGGACTGAGTCATGTTGGTAGATGTAGGCTACCTGATTGGGGTCCGCGAGACGATAGTCACCGATGGTCAGAGACCTTGAACGACATGGCTCAGAATCGTTTGCGATGGCGCAGGTGCATTCACTCTTTGTGTGCTTTTTAATTCTAACCTTCTGAATTCCCCATAATCTCTATCTTTCTCCTTCTAAATTTTTCTGACTGAATCATACTTTTTGAATCATAATCTTCTCCATTGCTGCTAATAATTCTACTATGACTACCACTCTTGGATTTGAACTGACAGTTACGTCTCCGTGCTGACGCAGTATGGCAACCTGAACCGATGTACTTATGTACGAAGTTCTGTGTTGTATCTGTCTGTCTTCTTACTATCAACTTGTACTTTTACCTATTATGTGTAGTGACGTAATCTATTGCATTATGATTATAGACTCATACATACATTGCTTTGATTGGTGTCTAACATTTTCATCTCAATATTCATGTATATTACAGTATAACGCCTGATGAAGATCTAATTGAAAACAATCATGTTCACTTATATCTGGATTGTTCTACTTTTCCCAATGGGAATCTTCAATTCACTTTAGTCAGTGATCACCTGAAAAAAGACTAAACTAACTACTCAAAAAAGAAAATCCAGGCAACAGCATTACAATTTATGAGCGAAATGAGTCAATAATATGCATACGAACAAATGAAAAGGTCAATTATTGTGAGGAGATTATTGAAATTATTCCCTAAAATATTTGCAAAATCAATGATCCATAACTAAGATTAACTAAAATGAGTTGAAATTAGTAAGCAAATGAAATTAATGAGTAATTCAAAATAAGATTGAAATTCAATCAGAGAGAATGTTAACAAACGGTTTCTATTTACAGAAGTTCAGATAAAAAGTGATTAAGAACTAAAAATGTTCAGTCAGTCAGACAGTCAGTTGCAACGTAGAACTTCGTACGTATGTACATAAGTCCATGTTGCCATACCACATTAGCACAGAGATGCGAATGTCAAATCAAATCCCATAGTGATAAAGATAGTAGAGGTATCAGTGGTAATGAAGAAGACTAGGGTTTGAAGATATTATTCAAGAAATATAATTCAGTGAGATAAGGTTAGAAAGACAAAGGTAGGGGTGCTGACGAATCCAGAAGATTAGGATTTGAGAGAGCACAATGAATGGATGCACTTGCGCCACTGCAAACGATTCTGAGCCATGTCATTCGAGGTCTCTAACCATTGACGACTATCATCTCGCGGACCCCAATCAGGTAGCCTACATCTACCAACATCACTCAGTCCACTTATCAGTGACTTCATGGATTTCTGCCATGTTTTGTTTTGGCCGCCTCTAACTTTCTTCCAACCTACTCCTACACCACAAAACATAGGTCGTTAAGGCAGTCGGTGGTTAGGCATATGTAACACATGTCCCAACCACCTCAACTGATGAAGTTTCAATGCTTCATCTATTGATTTGTCATCCTTACCTAGTACTCGTTTCCTAACGGCAGCATCGCTAAATCGGTTGTCCCACGATATACGAGCAATGCTTCGAAGACATCTATGATCGAAGACTAGCAACCTACGAATATCTTCTACTCTTAACGGCCTTGTTTCGCCTCCATATAGGAGAACGGAGCGAACTAATGTGCAGTACACCCGTCCTTTAGTCAGCGAACGGATATCACGCCTACGCCATAAACGGCGTAAATTGGCAAAAGCACATCGAGCTTTCTGTATCTGTGCTGAGATTTCGTCAGTCACCTGGTAATCAGCACTGATGAGACTCGCAAGATAAGTGAAGTGATCAACACGCTCGACTACTTCACCCCCTATCACTAGTTCAGATGCCGATGCAACCCAGTCTTGAAACAACATTTTGCATTTCGAGGGGGAAAACCGCATCCCGAACATGCTTGCATTGTTGCTCATGGTAGTCAGAAGACTCTGCAGTTTGTCAGCGTCTTCACCAAGTAGGACTATGTCATCGGCATATTCTAGCTCAGTAAGCGATTTTCCTGATAGAAGGTCAACCCCTGAAAAATCTGACGAGCTTAATGTTAACTCTAAGAGGATGTCTACGACAAAGTTAAACAAGAATGTAGAGAGTTGACATCCCTGACGGACACCACTTTATGTAGTGAATTCCGATGACAGTTCCCCATAAAAAATGGTCGCGATACCTTTATTAATTGTAAACGTTGTTAAACGTACAGACAATTAAACAGCATCCACAACACTTCTGTCAATTGTTCTAGCTTATTTCTGGTTCGACTAACATTTATATTGGATCACAGTATTCTAAAATATAATAAAAGATTATTCAAATACTAGAATCTTTCGTTTACGGATTAATTTAGTAAGTAAGTAAGAAAATTCCACTAACTAATACTTGTTTAGATATCAGCTAAATTTTATTCTGTACTAACTTTAACTTTACCTTATCTATTTTTGTACAACATTTATTCCTTTTGCAACTGACTAAAATGACTGAATACTAACTTATTTTTAATGATAAGAAGTTTCATACTCTTGGTTTATTTTATTTCCAAGATTTTACTTAGTCTACCTACTTTGAAAAGCATTCTCATTCGGTGTAAAAGCCCGATTCACCTCAACAAAACCAAGCTTAGATAAAAAAAACTCTATCCTTGCTCCTCTACAACGACACAAATATACCAAAGTATCCGAAACTTCAAAGTCAAAGTCTCCTAGAACTCATCGATTTATGCTTAACAACGTATTTTCGACTCAACATCAGCATCTACGAGTAAACCAAAGGAACACTAATAGGATCATCAATATCAGGACTCATCCCAGAAAATGTGATGCAGAGACTAGAAGCATCGATTTTACCAGTGATCGAGTCATAAGTGTGGATTCGCTATATAGACGGCATATTGTGCATTGTTAAAAGAACAATCTGGAGAACACTTACAATCGGATCAACGTCTGTAGGATTTAATTTCTCCTACAGATGTACTTCTAGAACTGTAAACGCAATATTGGCGAACACACAGAGTCTGTGGGAAAGCTATAGTCAATAGAAGACCAATTCGGTTTTAAACTTTATCTTTTTCTAAACATAAAATTAATTAGATTAGTGCAATAAATAGGGAAATTACGGTTATCAAGTGAAACGAGTAAACATACCGACCAATATAGCTTGTCTTATGAGAATGAATAAAACTATGAGTCACATCCATATAATAAGATAATAATGCCCTTCAATTAGTAGATCATTTACAACAGAGATAGTTTGTGGGCACATCAGACTAGATCACGTGGTGAACGCTTGAATTACAGTTTCATTGGTTAGTTATAGCATAACTACAATTAGTTATGGAAATAACTAACAACGATTTCGATGACATGAAATTCACAATGGGAAAGGCATCAAACAACGAACTACCATTCCTGCATATGCTAATCACCAGAGCAGACAGGGAAACTGAAGACTCAAGTATATCGGGAACCAATCCATACAGGTCTATTTCTGAACTACGGTAGCAACAACCCAGAAACTCACAAAATCAACTGCGTGCAAACGTTATTCAAGAGATCCAAGACACACTGCAGTACACATGAAGCACAAAAAAATTAGGTAAAATATATAAGGACTATCTTCCTAAATAAAAGGCTATCCAAGCAACTTCATCAAAAAATATCAACCAAAATCGTCAACAGAAGCGAAACCAAACACAAGAACCAATAAACGGATCATCCTACCAAACATAAAAGACATATTGGAACATACAGCAAGACTATTGAGACCATTTGGAATAGGTGTGGCACACCAACCAACAGAATCACTTCAATCAATCCTATCTAGACCAAAGGACAAAATGACATAGGAAGAAAAACCAAGTATCATCTACAAAATAAATTGCTCATACCGTGAAAAACACTACATAGGACAAAGTGGACTTCCTCTCCAGCTTCGTTTGCGCGAACATCAATTAGCAGACAGACGCCACGACAATTCTTCGTTTATATCAATACATACTGACAACTATAGATATGAGTTTGTTTGGAACAATGTTGAAATATTGGATAGGAGGAGCATAAAGAACAATACAGAATTTTCAGAAGCTTGGCATTCAGGTCAATCAGCAATCAACAAACACATCGAGATTGACCCAATTTATCAAGCGATCAGAAAAATCAAAGGCAAACGTAAGATCAAGAAACAGATCACAGGGGGATACATTAAAAATAAAGGAGCAAACAACGACAGGTTTAAGGTTAACAACAACCAATCAAGATCGAGGTTAACAGAACAAGTTACAGGTTAAAAGTGGAGAAATTAGAATACTTTACTTCTGTCTGAATTTCGTGTTGATGTTGTTCAGCTGAACAATGAAAGCTCCACAACCAAGACATCCAGCTCAGAGAGCAAAGCTTTACCACAATACCAACTTTTGTAATTCTATATTATTATTTCCATAGAAGGTTTGAACTATAGAAAACTGAATAAATCTCTACTAGAAATGATATTTGATAGAATGACAGATAAATTTAAAGTCTCGAGAGATAATTTCTTATCATTATTTGCAATCTAAATCTCATATATTAGCGCAATGGCTAATACTGATTTATAATGAAATGAATATATCAGAAATAGCTTACAAGAATCGCCAATATTCTAGATAACATTTTTAGAAAATTAATGTAAGTTGGATTGGAACACTAGAATACGCATATCGCCTCTTTAGTAGTAGAACACCTTTTATAACACTTATTTGTCTTCGAACTGAATGAATTTAGTGAATTTATTTGACATGAGATCTCGGTACGAATATCTCGTTGTCCATTGGATTATATAACTGCTATCAAGTAGATATATAAACAACTAAAGTCAATACATCCATTATGAACAGTATTAATTGTTTTGGATCGCTTTATTTAAAGTGCTCAATCCTTGAAACTTTCTGATTGATCGGGAAATGTGAGTACACAACGACTGAAGAGTGTAGTGTAAGTACACAATGTTGGATATTCCTATTTTTTATAACACTAGAGTGTTTAGAACATAAAAACACTTTCTCTCAACAACTGAGTTATTGAACATTTAATCAGTTACGTTTCAGTTCACCTTCCATTTTATTTTTCCAATTCCATCATAGTCACGGCTGTGCTTATAATGACAGTATTTAATCTTCCTCCATGGAATTTTCTATACATGAGAGTAGTGCTGTTCAAAAAGTTCTCAGTTATTCACTTATTTCTATTTATTAAAGACCTACTAATACACCCTTAAAACACGAAACAATTATCTGTAACATTTACAATTACACATATAGCATCTTTTTTAACTCTTGTACAACAGATGTAGATACTGTTTGGGACGTTAGATCTTTAGAACTCACTTGATAAAGGTCCTAAATTTGGATTTTGTGGTTGTGCGCTTGGGCTGAGCAGCTGACCTTGAGATTACATTTCCCACTCGGAAAATCCTTGACTGCCATTGGTTGATGCGTTATTTTAGTACGCTATTTTTGTGGCTCTCCTAAGGACGTTCCTATCAGGCATAAATAAACACGATTTGTGTGTGTGTTTGCTTGTAGAATACACTTTCTACATCTTGTCAAGGTTTCTTCCTCTACTTAGTGAGGCCTTGAGACGCTCGGATTAGAGTACCCTATCACGTCACTGGATCATTTGTCTTCGCTTTCGTTTAATGACTAAGGGTAACTCGTAATAGTTTAAAGCATATCAATTGACAAGCATAATGGATACTGACATTTGTTTCAGAAGAAACGACTAACTTTTTAAATGGTTCATTAGGTTTACAAGCATTCCATCATCTTTTGTCTATATAATATATGAGAATAATTTTAGTATGGAAAATTGCAGGTGTTTACAATCAATATAAATATTGATTATTACATTTGGAGAATACCATCTGAACAATCGAAATCAATCCAAACACAACTGATTGTTACTTTTGCCGATAAATATTTATCAGTAACAGAGTGTATCGACTTAAAATCATATTGGATATTTGAACTAGTGAAAATCGACTTACTAAAATTACTTGAAAGGAAAGTTATCAGCTCTTTCTTTATTCCTACAAGTATTACAAGTGTTCTTTCAAAAATGTTGTAAACACGGCTACGTAAATCTTCAGTCCTAACGACGTCCAATTCAAATATCACAAAACGACCCAAAAGGCTTTTCCAATCTCCTAGAAATCAGAACGTAACACCGTGGAAGGAAGATGTTTATTGGGTCCAAAACAGAAGAAGTAGGCAGGGGAAACGGAATTATTAAGTCTTCCAGATAGCGCGTATTTATACACTAAGGTCGAATAAGAAAAAGCATCAACGTCTGTGACATTGACAATTTAGGACGACCAATAGAGAAGGACATTTGAATGACATTGACCGTCCAGATGACCAATAAGAGGTAACATTGAAGTATTTGACCCTGACGGTAAGAACGATCATAATTTCGGCCAATAGAAATCGACCAATAAGATTGCACTTCTAAAAATAGTATTCTTAGGATATTTGGTGAATATCCTAACACCTCCCTCTGGAAGAAAAAAAAGAAAAAATACATAACAGCGACGCAGCCGAGGGTTTACTTGAAATCATTTGATTTTCTTCGCTTGCGTTTCGACCACCTCGGAGATAAAATCCCTGGAGCTGTAGGATGTTCTGTTTGAGTAGATGACTCGATAGTTTCTGGTGGAGGTATTGGCGGAACTTGATAAGTATCCAACAGCAAACAGAGTGGGAGGCGCTTCGTAATTTTACCTTTCTCTTTATCTCCCCCCGGCCTTAGTTGATCACGAGGTCTTTTGGTATTTGGAAGGCTTTTCATGATATCCTTATCATTTACTAGCTTCACTTCGACGCTTGAAGATTTACAAGAAAGAATGGAGTCACGTGAATATCTTTGTCTGTTTATTGTATCATGTTTTTCTCCATCACCCCAGTCTGCTTTATCTTGGGACTTGACATGCATGGTGACGTCACACAAGTTATCTGAGATCACATTTTCTTCAGGCATGGCAACTGGCTGCAGTCCGATACCAGGCTGAAGCGGTTCAGTGAGTCGTTTTTGAAAATCTGCAGCATGCTGTTGTATAACGGCAGGAGTTTTTACTTGATTGCAGACAGTATTGATGGGAAGATCAGCGAGAACAAGTTTTTCGAACCAATCTAACCCCAGAAGGTTGTGAGGAGACTTGTTGATATAGCATGTTCCATTGAAGGTTGTATCTCTGAACGAAACACAGCAATCAAGTTTACCACGAAGACGAAGGTGACCCCCACAGGCACTGACAACTATCTACGATGATGGTTTGATGCGTGGTTGACCCAAGGTTCGCCAAGTCTCTTCTGACAGAATAGTGATATCTGATACAGTATCCAACTGCATTCGAACCAGCTGACAATTGATCGAGAGGGTCAGAAATTTGCGTAGAGTAGAAGCATCGGTGTGAAAGGCTGCTGCTAAACTCCTAGATGCAGCAAACGCCTTTCTGGGATAACGGCGCTGCGACTGTGAATTTCGCCGGCCAGTGAATCGGGTTGATTGGCAAAAACCGCTTTTATGACCAATTTTCTGACAGCGATTGCACACATGGTGCTTGAATGGACAAAATTTCACGTAATGCCAGTCTCCACAGTGCCAACATGGTGAGGGAGGCTTCTTATGCGCTGATTTTGAGTGATTAGAATCAGAACTGGCATTCGAACGACCAAAGGTTTTCGATCTAGAAGATTTGTTCTGCTGCTGAACAACGTGAACTTCGTAACCACCCTGGCTCCCAGATTGAACCAAAGTGGTATCACACTGTAAGTTGGTGATGCGTTGGTACTCATCAGCGATAGCATCGAGTGTCAGTGTTGGGTCTTGTTCGAGGCGGTTAAGCAATCGAGTTCTGATGTCGGAGAATTTGGGCGATTGTAGACTGCATATGAATATGAGAGATTTGAATTGGTCATCAGTAAGGGATCTGTGTTTGAACCGTTCACACTCGCGGTTGACAATACCAACATGGGTCAAGAAGTCATCGGACTCATTCATGACTAGTTTTAAACAACGATAACGTGTATTGAAAAGAGAATGCTGGTCCCCAAAAAGTTTGCTGAGGGACTGAACCATAGCATCGAATGATCGGTCACGTGGGTTCTGCGGTAGGATGAAGTTGCAATACTTGTCCAGTTCTGACGGACCAAGTTTTCGAAGGAGAAGACGCACCTTCCAGGAATCATCTTTGTCAGCAAAATCAACTTTGCAAAGATCTTCATAACGCATGAACCAAGTATCACATGTAATATTGGCGTCAGGATCATACAGAAACTCAGAAATACTACTGGTCATACCATCAACTGACTGAGGAATTGTTGGTGTAGATGAGACTTGAGAAGAGATGTGCGTCTGAGTAAGCATCTCCATCAGCTTCAGCTGCTGTGCAAACAATTTTTCTAATGTAGCTGGATCCATAATTAGTCACCAACCCGTCGCCAAATTTGTTGTAAACGCGGCTACGTAAATCTTCAGTCCTAACGACGTCCAATTCAAATATCACAAAACGACCCAAAAGGCTTTTCCAATCTCCTAGAAATCAGAACGTAACACCGTGGAAGGAAGATGTTTATTGGGTCCAAAACAGAGGAAGTAGGCAGGGGAAACGGAATTATTAAGTCTTCCAGATAGCGCGTATTTATACACTAAGGTCGAATAAGAAAAAGCATCAACGTCTGTGACATTGACAATTTAGGACGACCAATAGAGAAGGACATTTGAATGACATTGACCGTCCAGATGACCAATAAGAGGTAACATTGAAGTATTTGACCCTGACGGTAAGAACGATCATAATTTCGGCCAATAGAAATCGACCAATAAGATTGCACTTCTAAAAATAGTATTCTTAGGATATTCGGTGAATATCCTAACAAAAAACTACTCTCATATAGAGGTATAAGCTTGTTTTGATAGTCAAAGACATTCTCCTTCTTTTTATCACTAATATGACAAAAGAATATTCTGTAAGAACAAATAAATTTCCTGAATAAATATTATTGTTTTTTGTCTAAGAGTAACGTTACTAGACAACATATTTACACAAGATCTAGCTGAACAAAGTTATGTGAAAATATTTACTTGTGAATCTATTAAAATACCAGAATAATAGTCTGTTGAGACGCTTGCTTGAATAATTCTCGGCTAAATCCTATTGCTTAGTTATTCTCTGACCACAATACACTGGACAAGTTACAAAGAATCAAAAACACGGTGGAACAGGAAAAGATTATATTCCAAATAGCAAGGTTAATGGAAATAAGAAGCCGAAGGCAAAGGCGAAGGCAAAAATAGATACAACGTTAGTTTCTTTACAGCATTTACATGAGAAGCTTCTGGATAGAAATTCACGTGATCGACTGGATTAGATTTAACCAATCAGCACGCAGCTAACAGTACGAGAATTTTCTACCCTGTTCTGCAAGAATCGATCAGGCTCTGATTGGATAAGAAATTAGCCAATCAGCGCGTACCAACGTAGTCATGCTTAAATTCCATCTATGTACCACTAACCTAGTCACAAACGTAGATAATAGTATTAGCTAGACAATCCCTAGATCTTGACAGAACAGTGAGAAGATGTAAGTGATCTATCAAAATTTATAAAAGGGACTAATTGTTTTAAATCCCTAGATCATTCCGGTCATCCAGATCATTTATCTGTTCTTTTACAAATAAATCTAAGCCAAAATATTCTCCAATTCGAAAAAATCTTATATCCAATGTATAATCACAATTAAATTGTGAGAATAACAACTAATCATAATATGAGACAAACAATTAAACCCACAGTTTGATCATCATTCTCACTATTTGTAAATGCATTGAAATTTTCTTCAAAGAACAAAATTATTTTAGCTATATTTCAAAAATATTATTTTAGTGGCAATAATATAAGTATTATCAATAACTAACAGCCTTAATATTTCTTATTCATTTATAGATAAATCAACCTGGTGGACAGTTTGACATAAAAATTCATTATATAAATTTGGACTCAACAATAAGTAGTGGAGTTCATTGTGATTGGCAATTACATCGTTGTGATGTTTACTTGGTTGTGGAATTATATGAGCTAACTGATGATGATGCTGATGATAATAGTAATAATAATAATAATAAATTACGGTAATTTTGAATTTTCACAAATTTAATGAGAATTTAAAGTATTAAAACTCTTCAATCGACAGTAATACAAGTATAGGATTCATTATCCAATATTTTTGGCTTGATAATTGCAAACAAATTGAATATTGAGTGAATTGTGGTGTTTCGTTCTCTCAGTTAGATGCTTTGGTTGTGGAGCTTTCATTGTTCAGCTGAACACCATCATCAGCACAAACTTCAGATAGAAGTGAAACATTCGAATTTCTACACGTTTGACCTGTAACTTGTTCTGTGAACCTCGATCTTGATTAGTCGTTGTTGACCTTAAACCTGTCGTTGTTTTCACCTTCATTTTGAGTGCATTCCCCTTTTGATCTGTTTCTTGATCCTATGTCACCTATGATTTTTCCGACTGGTTGATAAATTGGGTCAGTGTCGATGTGTTTGTTGATTGCTGATTGACCTGAATGCCAAGCTTCTAAAAGTTCTCCAGTGTTCTTTGACATCCCCCTATCCATTGGAAAATTTTTAGAAGCTTGAAATTCAGGTCAATCAACAATCAACAAACACATCGACACTGACCCAATTTATCAACCAGTCAGAAACATCGTAGGTGACATAGGATCAAGAAACAGATCAAAAGGGGAATAAAATCTGTTACGCATGCACCTAACTTGATATGTTCGAACTATACGAGTTTGCCTTAGCGCAAAACGAGAGTGAGGATCGAGGATTTGGTGACACGAGATGCTACTCTAATCCGAGCGTCCCAACCCCCAGAGTGAGTAAAAATAAGAAGACTTGATATGAAATAGAACCTGTATTCTACAAGCATTCAAAGAATACGAGGTCCGAGTCCAGAAAAGAATCAGGATCCCGGACTAGGGATCCGGGACCAGGCCCTGATGATAGAACGTTACAGATAATGCATATTTATATATTTAGGTTGAATAGGAAACATCATCGAAGTCTGTGACATTGACAGTTAAGACGACCAATAAGAAACAACATTTGAAGTGACATTGAAATTCAGGATGACCAATAAGAAAAAACATTGGAGCACGTGACATTGATATCTAGGACGATCATAAAATTGACCAGTAGGAATTAACCAATAGGAATCGACCAATAATTCTCTTAGGATATTGGATGAATATCCTAACAGAATCAAAACAAAGGTGCAAACAACGACAGGTTTAAGGTCGACAACAACTAATCAAGATCGAGGTTAACAGAACAAGCTACAGGTCGAACGTGGAGAAATTCGAATGTTTCACTTCTATCTGAAGTTTGTGCTGATGATGGTGTTCAGCTGAACAACGAAAGCTCCACAACCAAAGCATCCAACTCAGAAAACGAAATACCACCACAATCATCCACCTGAGCTACAAATTTTATCAACCATCTCAAAATCATATTGAGTGGATTATTAATCATAAAATTAATATTTATTATATATATATATATATATATATATATATATATATATATATATATATATATATATACTTGGTAAATACGATACACTTCTTCATTTTGTAAACAAAATAACTAAATTATTGAACAATGAACTTTTTCAATCTAATTTACAAAAAGAATATTTACTGTAAAAAGACGTCATCCTTGTTCACCAAACCGTTTGATTTGTTAAGTCACAGGTTTCAATACACTGAAATCATCAGTTAATCATTGTTAGACTACCATTAGAAACATAGAATCACTGGATGGCCGTTTCGTCCTGTTATGAGGCTCATGAGCAGTGCGCATCCACAACTTCTGCATCTCGCAGGATCCGAAACAAGGACCTCTGGCTAAGTGGTCTAAGATTGGGCGTTCACATTCAAGATCGAAGGACAAACTTAACTAAAAACAGTCCTAAAATGAATGTCATAATTTGATTATAAAATTAACACAATTATCATTTTAAGCAAAATATTTAATCAGGTATAGTCTGTTTGATTTACGATATGATAAACAATTGATTTTTACAATTATATTTTAACAGACTGTTATTTCGTACAAAAACAGAAACTGTTGTGAACACCGCAAAATTCCAAATGAAAATTTCTGAAAAAATAAATGGAAGATTACCTGTAAGTTATTTAAAAGTTTCTTTTCCAAAAAAAAACATTTCATGCTTTTCATGCTACACTTTGAAACATATAATTAATTGATTGATTTGAAAGCATTTTAAAAACATTAAGAAATAAGATAACAAGTTTCAAAAGGATATTTTATGGTAATAATTGCTAAAATTTTTATAATTTATATAAATAATTGTTTACAACAATTATTTTTCGTAATTTATAATTTGTTTGGTTAAACATTGTTGTCATCTTTTTTTCTGGCTTAAATGCTTTTTGCCGCCTAGATTTCCCTTAGATTATTGTGAGTCAAAATCCCTCCTAATAGAGAAGTATAATAAGGTTTAAGATGATCAAACTAACGTTGTAAAATGAAACACAACTACTAAGATGCTAATCAAAACAAAACATTTAGACTATTTAATTCCTGCTTATGGAGTTAAATCATCCTCATCAAGAAGATTTATGATGCCTCTGGATGAAAGCTTACATATATTTTTCGGAAGGCAAGATACCGATATCTGGAACTTGAAACAACTTTCAACCAAAACCAAAATCAGGATTTTCAATACAAATGTCAAGATAGTTCTACTGTATGGAGCGGAAACATGGAGAACTACGAAAGGCATCATCCAGAAGATACAAGTGTTTATTAACAGTTGTCGACGCAAAATACTTCGGATTCGTTGTCCAGACACCATCAGCAACAACGAACTGTGTGAGAGAACAAACCAGATTCCAGTGGATGAGGAAATGAGGAAGAAGCGGTTGAAGTGGATAGGACACACATTGCGGAAAGCACCTAACTGCGTCACGAGACAAGCCCTTGCATGGAACCTTGAAGGAAAAGGAAAAGAGAAAGACCAAGGAACACATTACGCTGAGAAATAGAGAAAGATATGAGAGGAATGAACAAACATTGGACATAACTGGGTAGGGAAGCCCAGGACAGAGTTGGTTGGCGAAAACTGGTGGGCGGCCTATGCTCCATTGGGGGTAACAGGCGTAAGTAAGTAAGTAAGATACCAATGCTGCTATAGCACTTAATATATATTTGAGTTTGTTTATGTCTTGGTCAAGCTCTTTTCTGTATTAAAGAAAAACGACAAATTGTCTGTATCACTGTAATTTTATTATTTTTGCTACTGTACGAGCATGTGTGCTTGAGCATGGATTACAGACTATGCATCTATTGATGTTAGTTGCTTGAATAATTCGGTGACTCATTCATTTCCCTATGCATATACATGAACATTTTAATTCTATTCATTCATTCTTCGGCATTCTCATATCATTTCGCTTTTATTTCGTATCCGTCTTTTGAACTGTATACACCATTGGACGTCACCTAATAAGGGTTATCAGGAGAAGAAATAAATTAAATTTAGGAAATACATCAATTATTCATTGCCACACATTCCTCACGATAACCGGGGTAACAATTATAAATGGGGCGCGGAATGTACAAACAACATCGAAGACTTGGAATATCTTCAAAAAGTCACAGAACTAGGAGGATACAACGTGGGCTTGCTTGGAACAAGTGAACCTCTTCGAATCGAATCTGGACATGTAAAAGACTAGACTAGCATCAGAAGAGCTGTTATTACATTTTGGTCATGAAGGAAAGATTTCCACAACACACAAGCAAATACACTGATACTGTTGAAAGAAGCAAAAACAGCGCTTATAAAATGAGAAACTCTTGACTACAGTATACTCACAGTATACTCTGAAACAAAGCCCAAACGGAATACAATGGCTGTCACACAGTGTTATACATCCACAGATGATAGTGACGAAAGAGATAAAGACCAGTCTTATGAGGTGCTGTAGTCCATCATAAATTAATGTTCAAGAGAAAACCTAACCGTGTTCTTGTGAAGCCTAAACGTTAAGGTATGAAGGTATTATTAGAAGACAATCTGAAGGAGAGGAACGTGATTGGTAAGAGACTGACAACAACATGATTGTAAAAGAAGCTGTCCAACCCTCTCTGAAATCATTTAAACAAAGCTAAATAGGTTTCACAAAACATTACACAGAGAAGGATATTGATGAGAAATTCAGGTCGACGGAAGACGTGCAAACAAAGAGAGGAGTTGATGTAGCTCCATTTCGCCACCTGATAATGGAGAAGCTTGAAGTAAGGCTAAGAAAGCATTGGATAATTTTACAATCAACATTACAAAAGTTGAGCAATAATTTCTTCGAGATACCAGGCGAATCAGCAAGTCCAATATAGCTCTCAGCAATAAATTCCAAGCCTTACAAAAATCGACTAAGAGAAGACCACTATAGAAAGTAACGGTTAAGGGTCAAAGAAGCAAAAGTGCCAACATGTCAGATGTTGTGTAACTAATATCCGCTGAACAAGAGCAGAGAAAGACAAGTCACTGAAGCAAATAACTAAGTGAGGAGGAGCATCAGAGTTGATAAGCAAAAATATGTAGAAGGTCTAACAATGATAGCAGATAAGCTGCATGAGACAACCATACTATACAACAAAGCTTGTTGAAGTTAGCTTGGCCATCAGACAAATCAGCAGGGCCAGATAACATACCAGCTGAGGCATTGAAATTAGACATAAAACTGCAAGGATGTTCCAGTCTCCCTTCAACAAGATTTGAGAAAAAGAACAGGTCCCAACAGACTGGAAAGAAAGATACTTCGTCAAGATACCGAAGAAAGCAGATCTTAACTAGTGTGTGGACTACAGAGACATTACTTTACTATCAGTACCAAGAAAAAAGTTCGATAGTGTTGGTGAACGAAGTGAAAGATTTTTTAGGCGTCCAACCACGAGATCAACGAGCTGACTTTCGTCAGGATCGACCATGTGCTGATCAAATCTCAAGACTGTGGATCATTTGGATGTAACTCATCACAATAAATCCAATTCCTTGACTATGAGAGAGCGTTTGAAAAAATGGATAGGAGGATCTTGTGAAATTTTTGACAGTGTAGTGAATCTGGAAAGATCATCACCATCTTGTGATACTCCAAGAAACGGACTGAATTGTGAAGTCATATACAGAGGGAAACTCAAAATTGCAGTCCATACAAAAATTAATGTCAGGCAAGCTTGTTCACTTTCTTCTGGCTATTGACTGGATGGTGAATAACTCTAAGTCTCAGGAATAGCATAAAATGCTGAGGACGCTCTAAATGGTTCGGTCTTTACCTGCGATTAGCCCTACTATCACGAAAGTACGAACAAATGCAGATGAAGACACTCTGTGAAATAATGGCCTCTTCGGTTATGGGCCTAAAAATTTACAGGGGAAAAAGCAAGATTCTAAAATATAATGTCTATCATCAGTCAAACTACTTTCGATGGAAAAACTCTGGAATTAGTGGAAGCTTTTATATGCCTGTGTAGCACGACTGATAAACTGAGAAAATCTGATGCAGATATGAGGGTTTGAGTTGGTAAGTCAGGGGTAACATTTCTGAAACTGAAGAGTATCTGAAGCTCTAGAAAACTGACAGCCAACGTCAAAGTCAGCATTTTCAACACAAACGTAACATTACAGTTCTATCGTACAGAGCTGAGATTTGGCGACCTATGACATCCATAATCAAAACGTACAAACATTTATAAACGGTTGTTTACATAAGATATTCCAGATACATTGGCTAGACGCCATCAGCAATAATCTGTTCTGAGAGAAAACAGACAGGAGCTGCCAATCAAGGGGAAGGTTACGAAACCATGCTAAAGCACGCATTTTGCAGAATTCATTAAACTGAATCACAGATCATGCAATACCTTAGGTGCTGGATTAGGTTGTGAGGTGTGGTTTTTAATATCAGTGTAAAAGGTATTAGTTGAAGAACTTAAATTCATCCAATTAGGAATCTCGGGAGGAACACGAAAACCAAAATGATTCTGGTAACCAAGGGCTACAGCGTTATTTTCAGTAGCTTCAGCAGTTATTGGTAGTCGTTCTACAAAATTAACACAAGTTTCATCTGAAGAAGGCATTATGCCAGCTCTGTTGTAGTACAGGGGGGCACAAAGCGAAAATCCATTGTCACTTCGAAAAGGTGTAGACCGAAAATCCTGGGGTGGAAGTTCAAAACTATAGGATCTGGGTCCAGGTCTTTGAACAGCGTTTCCAAATGAATTCACATCACTTGTATAAAATGTAGGTGGTGGTTGGACGCCATACTGATGACCGAATTGATTCATGATGGAATTTCTGAATAATTTCAAAACACGGGCCGGTGAGTATGGAACAATAGGTCATCCTTTACCCGAATATCTCACTGATAACAGCACATTCTGATCATCTAGGTGACGAGTTCGTGACCCACAAAGAATATCAGTTGCCGCACTTCTGTATGTAAACTGTACTCTCAAATGTCAGTCAGCCCAAAAACTAAATCCAAGAAACCTTTCTTACTTCTTCCGATCGCTCTAAATAACCTACACAACTGAGCATGTGGTGGGCCATTATCTTGCAAATAGTAAGAATCAGGCAATTTTCTGCACAAATGAATATTTAACTAATTATATGATAGAATAGCCTTCATTATATAATAAAAATAATATAATCATGTTCATTTCATAGGAAAAATATCGTTTACAAATTTATGCCTACGATGAAGATGCTTTGGGTGAACATGATCTTATTATCAAGGCAATTGGACTGTTTCGGCTGAATAAAACCAGTTTATTTCAAGAAATCCCATTAAATTATAGCCATGAAAGTGATTCTTTCAGGTAGGTTAGCATTTTTTTTTCATAATAATTTATATCAAGCTAAATAACGAGCTCCCAGCTAAGTTGTTTGTTGAAACTATATTGTTGAATGTAGCCTTACCTATATATAACATTCTACAATAAAACAGACAAAAGTACTGAACAGAAGTGATTTAACAGATAAAGGTTAACACTAGTAAAGTAAGAATAACATATAGATAAGCAGTGTGGAAAATAACTGCCCAACTAATAAGTTTGAATTGTTAGGTTTAAAAAAATCTGTACTTTGCATCAATTTCTGACAATTAAAACAATTAAGACACTACTTCATTCAATTGTGAAGATAGTTTTCAATAGAGTTTTTCATGGAGAAGTTAATCATCATTTAAAAGATGTTCAGATCAGAAGCTGTTGAATGCATTGCATTCACCTTTACATAACTGTCTAGTGTAACATGTAACATGAAATAGTTGACTAAAAGAAAGTTAGGTGACGATTCTATTCAAACATCGTTCGCTTGTAAGCACTGCCCAACATTACATCGAAATTCTATAGTTGAAAATGTCACATAAAGCTTTTTCCTTCAGGTAGTATTTTTGAATCACAATTTTGGAGGTTGTTATTTTTAGTGCTGTTACAATTAAAGAAAACTAACTCCATGAAATCAACAAAACTTAAAGAAAATGAAACACGTTCAAATGACACCTTTCTATTTCGAAATAAGCTGATAGTGGCTACTGAGACGATTTCTAACTTGCTATAGAATATTTACTAATCACCTAACAGCTATCTAAGAGTTATGTTTATTTATAATATTACAAAATGGAATATTTTTTTATAAGTAAACTAGCTAATCTGTAATCTACACAGTCTGCATCTATAGGTGATCAATTAATGAGTCAAAAATCAAACAGATTTGTACTTTATTTTTTACATGAACTTCTTGTGACATCTACCTGAAATATCACCTTAAAACCATAATCATCATCTGGCTTTCTTTTAACATCATCTAACATATTTAAACAGCAGAAATCTAAATGTTGTAATGCTTGCTTAAATAATTCCCAGCTAAATCCTATTGCTTAGTATTCTCTGACCACAATACACTGGACAAGTTCCAAAGAATCAAAAACACGGTGGAACAGGAAAAGATTATATTCCAAATAGCAAGGTTAAATGTAATAAGAAGCCAAAGGTGATGGAGAAGGCGAAGGCCAAGGCCAAAAATAGATACAACGTTAGTTTCTTTATAGCATTTACATGAGGAGCTTCCAATAGAAATTCACATGATCGACTCGATTAGATTTAACCAATCAGCACGCAGCTAACAATAAGAGAATCTTCTACCCTGTTCTCCAAGAGTCGATCAGGCTCTGATTGGATAAGAAATTAGCCAATCAGCGCGCAGCAACGTGGTCATGCTTTAATTCATCTATGTCCCTGTAACACTTAATTCTCTGATTGCATCAGAATTTTAGCCGCCCTGAACTTCGTGGAACTTATATTTGAGTTGAGTATTCATGTGAAAAAAGCAGTAGTTTCCGGTGTACATCTTCAACACTTAAAATGAAACTTAAGAAAATTTTCAACTGTTATCACACTTGTATATGTTTGTATTCAATCTAATCCTGTAGCAGCTAAATTATTCACAAACTTTCAATAATTTAATACTTATAACAAACTTTCCAAACGAATAATAATAATAATGTGTTTATTAGGAATTATCTTCACGAAAATAATTTTACAGGATTATTAGTTTTACAATATTGAGTAAAATAGCGACATTTACAAACTACACAACGTGTTTCACCATACTGAGAAGACTGAGGCAGGCGCGGACGATCGTATTTTGCCAATTTGCACTCTTGGTCAATTAAAAACGAAAACATTACATTTAACACTCTATTTGCACACCATCTTTGAGTCCTGACTTCCAACGCTTCAGCCTTCTTCCATTCATGCTGATGCTTCCTTTACTTCCTGTTGGTAATCCAGTTACTTCTTGCTTTTGCTCCATTTGATTTCCGTTTTCCTCTTCTGACCGTGAGGCTTCTTCTTTCACGTCCCTTCTTATACTACTTATATCGTTCGTATAAGTAGCACACACCACAATACTACTCAACAGTATGAGTTCTATTCCACTAACTATATTTTTTAAAACTTGATTTCAAGTTTCAAAACTCATCCAGCATTTTCTTCCAATAGAACTAATTTCAATATTAACTTTCTGTCTTTTTGAAGACTTAGCTCGTCGGTAAAACTAACATGTAATTCAAATTTTTACGGGAACAGATGTGACCTATTTTGTTCACCTCATCCATGGGCATACGAGTGTGATGCGAATGGACGAAAAATTTGTTTACATGGTAAAAGTTTTTTTAAAGATATTCTTCTTTATTTTTGGTTTGAAATTTTTTTTTAAATTTACTAAAGATTTTCACTAAAAAACTTTATGTCGTCTTTGTTTAATAATTAATTTTGAAGTTTTGATCAAACAACTGTAATACATGTTAAGTTTACAAAATTCAAACGTGGTAATTGATTAGAATATGGTATCATTATTGTACATGTATATGCAAATGAACAAAAACCTCAGTTCGTGAGATTTTGAAGGTGTTATTCACATCATGAAGTTGTCATATCATTACAAAACCTGTGATAGAGTATTTGTTAATAATTTGACAATAACAGATAGAAATCAAAACGGTCACCGTAGAAATACAAACTTTATTAACAGATATGAATGGTGGCTGGCAGTGTGTAACAGCGCGTGTCGTGATTGACTGTGGACACCACTAAAGTCAAATTACATTCCCGTCACTGATTGTAATATCTCCGTGAATTAAAGACAGAGAAGACGAGTTATTCTAGACAAGGGAATATATTTGCTGGCGATTTTGTGGTATCGAAGGAATACCGAAATTGTGCCAGAGAAGAAGGGGTGAAGTTACAACGAACAGTATAACCGAAATGTCACCAACACAAATGGAAAGTTTGCGCTTACAGGTTACGAATAAACAAAGAGTGTAGTAAAACAATCACTGGTACAATTGGTTATAATAATGAATGTTTCTATTAAATCAATCGCGTTCTCTTCATAAAAGTGGAGTCACTGTAAGTGGAATCCAGGACGCACGTTTTATCCTATTTGTAACTGATCAGCTGGATGTATCCAGGGTTGAAATTCACTTCGGGACTCGAGTTCTAATCAGAACTTCCAAGAACGCATACAGATTGAAAATAATTGTTGTAAACATTAATATTTACAATGACAAATAAGCTGAATTCTACAAGCTCGTGTAAAGAGTTAGTTAGTAACGAAGTCAGCTTTTGGCTTGATACAATATGCCAAAAAATAGTGTTAGGGATGTCAGATCCCCAGAACTCGCTTGATAAATGCCTTATTTTGGATTTCACGTTTGCCAGCATGGGCTGATCAGTTGACCTTGAGATTTCATTTCCCACCAGGAAAATCCATGGCTGTGATTGGCTGCTGTGTAGTTTAGTATGCTATTTTCATAACTGTCCCGAGGACGTTTCTATGATGTATAAATAAACGAGAGTTGTGTGCTTGATTGTATTGTGATTGCTGGGTGTTTGTAGAACATACTTTCTACGCTTACAAAGACTTCTGTTTACAGCTTGGGATTCAAGGTAGCCTATCTGGACGCTGATAATTGTCTCGTTCGCGTTTATCGACTAAGGTGAACTCATAATAGCTTCAAGCATACCTAGTGACGAACATAACAAAGTCAACAAAGAGAAAAATGAAAGAGATACAAACAGAACACTTTTATTGAACAGTCATACATTTGAAAATTTTATCTTCACTTAATAGTAATTAGAAATAATACTGATATTCATGTTTTAAAACTTTGAAACCACATAATTCATATCTTTCAAATCAAATGAAGTTACAGACAAAGATATATTTTATACATCAGTCATTCGGTCAAACCAATCAAGAGTATTTCATAAACCATAACATTTTAGTCGTTAGACTAAATGTCTAATAAACTGATCTGTAAACTATTTCTAATTTCTCTTTCCTATGACAACGAGATATACAATCTAGTCTATGGTTTATTAATTAATAACTATATTTATCGAAATTTCTAAAAGTTAAACGATCTGCTGATAGAGTTAGTTTATTAAATTATGTTCTGGGGTGTGCATAGATCATAGGTTTCAATAATTGTCATCTTCTATCTGAAGTACAAATCTTCTGTTTGCTTACTTTACATTTTACCATGCAAGTAATCAGCTTTGAATTTAAAAGTTCACATCAAACTATATGTGAGTTTTAAACTTATCTCTTGATCTTAGAAAGGTAGCTAGCTATCTGTGAACACAGTGTTTTTTCATAGACTGAGTTGCTTGATTATATTCTTATTGAAAACAGTTTATCAATAAGAAGAATTCCAAAAATGTTCTTCCTTAAGTCTAATGTTATTTGTTTTACCAGTTGATTTTAATATTAGTCATAGTGTTATGTTTATTTCAGGTAGACAAGGTGTTAATTGTGACATTATTGACTATTGTCAAATACATCCTTGTCCTAAGAATACACGTTGTAAAAATCTACCAAGAGAACATCGTCGAAAATGTATTTGTAAAAATTATGAAGGTAAATGTTCATCATGATTTACAAAAGTCAAATTAGAAAACTTATTTATTATTTTGTCATCTCCACTGACATTCTTATCGACAAAATGTTTGGGAAATCAAGCTGAATATATATATATATATATTTTTTCTCAATGGATTCATACTCCTCGCTTCTCGGACTAGCTCTAGAAGAAAATGCTTCAAATGACAGATAGGGGAATATTGTACCGGTTCTAAACAGTTTATTTTTACTAGAACTGTTAGTTGTAATGTTTTCAGTGGCTATCTTGGAAGTGATCCCACGCTTGGAAATTATGAATATCGTAAATGATATTGATATACCTTTACTAATGAGTTTCGTCAAACCTATTTTAAGGACATGCAGACAATTATCTTTTAACTCAGTTCAGAAAGATGTAATCCAATAACATTTTGAGTCAAAACCATTGACAGCCATACAACATTTTCGGCTTAATAATTCCTATTAGTAATTCAGAAATACTATTCTAAAGTTAGCTATTACTCAGGGAAACATTTTTATTGTGGTGGTGTTTCGTTCTCTGAGCTGGTTGTTCTGGTTGTGGAGCTTTCATTGTTCTTCTGAACAACATCATCAGCACGAACTTCAGATAGAAGTGAAGCATTAGAATTTCTCCACGTTTGACCTGTAGCTTGTTCTGCTAACTTCGATCTTGATTGCTCCTTGGGTCGAATCCTATGAGGTGCAGGAGTTGTGGATACGCATTGCTGATAAGTCCCATCCATACCTAGAGGAAACGGTTGTCCTTCAGTGCTTTCAGGTTTCTTCTAATGGTGTGGTCTAACAACATTGATTGATTTTGTGATTTCAAAAAGAGCAACTCAACAATCTCTACAACCTCATAATACAACTTGTCTATTTGTATAATTGAAGCATACAATACTTCGCTTAAGTCTCGCAAATAAACAAAATCGATAATATATTATTCATATTTATTATATTTCCTTTTTTTTACAAAAATAGATAAATTTACATTAGTTCTTCATTATTAAACAATTCATCAACTACTAACTCTCCTGATTGCTTATCTTTGAGATATTTTTGAAAACCGGTAGTTTGTTTAAATTTATTGATTAATCGTTCAATTTGTTTTGCAGTTAATTGATAAACATTTTTTGGATCTCTACTCATAGACTATAACAGAGAGAGAGGGTTAACTATTCAAGAAGCTCACTAACTTACTTCAAAATCATTTTCAGCATACATTTCTAAATTGTATATACAAAATAATTGATCATCACCGGATACAAATACAGGTTTCTGTTTTTTCTGTTTGGTTAATTCTTCTAGAGCTATAATTCAGTAATATAGAGAGAGTATATTAGAGAATAGACAATGAATAGTTAGTTAGTTAGTTAGTTGCAACGTAAGAACTTCGTACGTCTATGTACATCAGTTCATGTTGCCATACCACAGTATTAGCACACAGAGATGCAAATGTCAAATCAAATCCAAGAGTGATAGTAGAGATAGTAGAGGTATTAATGGTTATGAAGAAGACTAGGGTTCGAAGATATTATTCAAGAAGTATAATTCAGTAGAGGTGCTGACGAATCCAGAAGATTAGGATTTGAGAGAGCTCACCCAACGAATGGATGCACTTGCACCATTGCAAATGGTTTTGAGCAATGTCGTTCAAGGTCTCTAATCATCGGTTACTTTCGTCTCGCGGACTCCGACCAGGTAGTCGACAACTACTCACATGACTCAGTCTACTTGTCAATGACTTCATGGATTTGTGCCATGTTTTGGTCTAGCCGCCCCTAACTTTCTTCCAACCTACTCCTACACCACAAAACATAGCTCGTCGAGGCAGACTATTGTTAGGCATACGTAACACATGACCCAACCACCTCAACTGATGAAGTTTCAATACTTCATCTATTGACCTGCCATCCTTACCTAGTACTCGTTTCCTAACGACAACATTGCTTACTCGGTTGTCCCAGGATATACGAGCAATGCTTCGAAGACACCTATGATCGAAGACTAGTAACCTACGAACATCTTCTACTCTAAACGGCCATGTTTCACTGACATAAAGTAAGTCGGAGCGAACTACTGCGCAGTACACTCGTCCTTTGGTTGGCGAACGGATATCTCGCCTGTGCCATAAGTGACGTAAGTTGGCAAAGCCCAGTCGAGCTTTCTGTATCCGTGCTGACACTTCGTCAGTCACCAGGCCATCAGCACTGATGAGATTCCCAAGATAAGTGAAGCGGTCTACACGTTCGACTACTTCACTCCCTATCACTAGTTCAGGTACCGATGAAGCCCAATCTTGAAGCAACATTTTGCATTTCGAGGGTGAGAACCGCATCCCGAACATGCTCGCATTGTTGCTTATGGTAGTCAGAAGACTCTGCATTTTGTCAGCGTCTTCACCGATTAGAACTATGTCATCGGCATATTCTAGATCAGTAAGCGATTTTCCTGGAAGAAGGTCAACCCCTGAAAAATCTGACGAGCTTAATGTTAACTCTAAGAGGATGTCTACGACAAAGTTAAACAAGAATGGAGAGAGTAGACAGCCCTGACGGACACCACTTGATGTAGAGAATCCAGATGACAGTTCGCCATAAGCTCTCACTCGACCAGTGGTGTTCGAGTAGAGAGCTTTTATGAGGTTAATGTACTTATTTGGTACACCTTTCAATGACAGACACTGCCACAGAACCTCAAAATCCACTGAGTCAAATGCCGATTTTAGGTTCAGGAACACGACTATTGTCGGACGTCTAAATGTGTGTCTGTGTTCCACCAGGACCTGTCGTAGTGTGAAGATATGGTCTATAAAACAATGAATAATCTCACCTTTCACAACATTCGTTTTTTTCTTTGGTCGTATTGTGCTTTGTGTCACTGCATCCTTATCAGCATACTGATTATTATCTGTTGAAATCTACAATGAGTTAAGAAAAAACAGACAAGCAAACTAATTAGTTGATTTTGATAATACTACTTACTACCTGATCATCATGAATGCCAAGTACTTCATTTGCATCGTATGCTAAACCCAAACGATGAAAATTTGATTTCACTGATAATCCATACTTCCAAGCGGAATCAATAATTGGACTGATAAATTAAAACAATAATTAAATAAGTATATTAATTTATTTGTAAAAAAAGTTGGTATTTAACAAATAATAAACATTATTAGTTCGAAAAGCAGAAGTAAGTATGTAAACTTTGTGAAATATTATTATTATGATTGTACTTATAGTTAAAAGATCAATCCTGATAATTTTTCAATGGATTTTAAGAATGATAAGTAGGCTGAATTAACTTATTAAACTAAAACCGTCTCAATGATCAGATGTATATTGTACAAAGGATAGGAAAAGTGAAAGATAGATATAAGTTCCATCAAATGTTATAAGTCAGTTAGATGCAACGTAGAACTTTGTACGTACGTACGTCAGTTCATGTTGCCATACTACATTAGCACAGAGGTGTAATTGTCAATTCGAATCCCATAGTAGTAGTAGTAGACGTAGTAAAGGTGTTAGCAGTAGTCGGAGAGGTTAGGATTAGAGGATATTATTCAAGAAGTATAATTCAGTGAGATAAGTTTAGAAAGACAAAAGTAGAGGTGTTAAGGAATCCAGAAGATTAGGATTTGACAGAGAGCACATAGAATGAATGCACCTGCGTCATTGTAAACGGTTTTGAGCCATGTCATTCAGTGTCTCTAACCATAGATTACTGCCATATCGCGGACCCCAACCAAGTAGTCTACATCTACCAACATGACTCAGTCCACTTGTCAGTGACTTCATGGATTTGTGTCATATTTTGGTCTAGCCGCCCCCACAAGACAATTACCGCTTCTTGTTTAGAATACATAAAATAATAGCTATTCAAAATTTGTTGAAAAGATTGTAAAAATTCATACTGGTGAGTGGTATACTTAGTTTACATAAATTATTTCCAAAGATTAGGGGGGAAGATAAAAACATTACTAATGTATTTAAGTAATTTGCCAATTACATCTAACTGATTCATTAACCAAGCATTCATTATAAGTAGGTGTAAGTTATAAAAGTGTATAATGGAATTGAACTCATTTATACAACAAAATGACTTACTTTCTAATTTTTAATTTGGCCTTTTGCTTTTTGCCTAATCGCTTTCGATTTCGAGAATAACTGAAAGTGTGCTTCTTTCCCATCTTCAAAAGTGAAGTAAAAGATTAACTAAACAGAAAACTAATGGAAATATATTACATAACTATTTTTGCAATTATACACGCTAATTAACTTCCAGCTCACACACACTTTAAACAATTAATCTAACTAAGTAAAGCTTTAGACGCTGTTTTTATCCTCAATTTTTATGCTAACTGACCGTTTAAACTAAACTCCGCAGGTAATTATTAAGACCTTCAATTCGACGAGGGAAAATAGAATTTTCTGGTGTTATGGAGCGATAATAATAATGTAAATCTTTTACTTGTTACAAGCTTAAGTACCAATCTTTGGGTTATAAATGAGGCTAATAAAAAGCACCTGACCATTCAGACAACCGGAACCTTAGATTCACTAGCCGAAGGCTGTAATTGATAAGCCTCAGCTCTGAATAATAGACTACTTTGAGTTTTTGAGGGAGCATATCACTTTGAAGTCAGTCAGTCAGTTACAACTTAGAACTTCGTACATACGTACATCACTTCAGGTTTCCATACCGCCTTAGTATAAAGACCATCGGTGCTACCTTGACGTGGTGGTCGGGCTTGCCTATCGTGACCACACAACCAGGCTATATTGGTTGGAAGATATGTTTCTGTAGGTTCGTTCTACCATGCCAGGCAGGTCGATTGGAGAACGATGAGACTAAAAGCAGCCACTCAAGGTCTGAGGGCGAAGTCGTACTGCTGACGCTAGATGAGTGTGACAGCATTAATTCGTTTCCCTCAGACAACCAGCATCTGCAGCGATGCTGCATTCTCAAAAGGCCATGCGTGTCCGGCCTCAAGCAGGTCTCTTGGGCTCTACGGCCACGCTCCTAGGTCGCTCAGACCAATGCTAACCTAATATCGTTTTCAGGTTCCTCATATCCGTAATAACACCACACGAGACCAAAATGGTCACAATCAATTACGTTGAATAACCTAGCAGGATTGTATATTGAGTCCAGGAAAGAACTAAAGACATATATCACTGTTCCGCTTACAAACGGTCTCATTCCTTAAGAGAAATTCATGTGAGAAGCTGAGCCTTTATTACGGTAAGCGCTTACCAATGATGCAGTAAAAACTAAACAAGAAACTAGCTACTACAACATACATCCAGCTGGAAGCACAGATATAAAGACTGCTGAAAATATAAGAAGTTACTTTATATCTAGTCGAAAGGAATAATCAAAAACTTTTTTATCCCTAAATGCAAATAATTATCAAAAATCGATTCTGCAATTATTTCGACATAACATCATATCAAGAAAAACGCACCACCCTGAAAAGGTTATTAAGTGGCAAGATGAGAAGAATTCCGAGTGCTTTTAAAAACATATCAAATAATGAACATAACATGCAAGAGAAACTAATCTGCCTACCGACACCCAAAATGTGACCTGAAGGTCAATATTCAAATTTCCACGCCGGTTCTGCCAACATCCAATATCTTTTTCACGAGCTAGTGTAAACCAATTTGATTTCTTCGCGCTCGATTCTTGTTCTTTCGGTACGGTTCCAGGTGTTCGGTAATGTCCAATGGATGGAGGTCTAGCCACTCGACTGTCTAATTCTAGTCAGTTGGCAGTTGGTTGTGAGTTTGTATGTCTCGGGATTTGAATGAAACGTTTGTTTCAGGGCAGTAGGGTTTCTGGATACTAGCAGCCGTCACTTTACCAAACCGGAGATCAGTTAGTTGCAATGTGGAGAGTAATAAGGGTAATAAGGGTAAATTAAAATGATAATATGAGTAAAATTTCAGAACTGAGTAATATATAGATGAATTTAGTTTATTAATTGGTAGTGAAGATTGTGAGAGAGGACCGAAGTGTAAGCAAGGGAGAGGAACATCCAATATCTGTCAAATACCTTTTATCCGGTATATTTTTCACAAGCTAGTGTAAAGAATTTGATTTCTTTGAGCTCGATTTTTGTTTTTCGGTTGAGTCCAAAGTATTTGTTAATGTCTAAAGGGTTCTAGTCTTGTCAGTCGACTGCACTAATTCTGGTCAGTTGGCAGTTCTTCATTCATTTGTGTTCCGTGATTTGAATGAGTGAGTCTGTTTCAGGGCATTTCAGTTTCTAGATGCTAGCAGCTATAAAATTATTGGGCCAGAGGTCAGTTCGTTGCAAGGTGGAGAACAAGAGAAGGAAAATTCTTCTACTAATGTTTAGAGGAATTTTTTAGGAACTAAGAAACTAAGTGAATGAAGTAATTGGTTCCACTATCCAATAACCAGTTTATTTCTTTGCGCTCGATTCTTTTTCTTCCATTACGGTCCCAGGTAAGCGGAGAATGTGTGAGAGGACAGAAGTGTAAGAAAATAACAGGGAACAGGGATAATAAGCCAGATTGTGTAAGTCAATGATCTGAGGGAATGACAGCGACGACAACTTGCAAGTTTCAAGACATGCATCGGGCATAGCCTGTCGAAGCTTGAGGTAACAATTCGTATGTGAGTACGTGAAAATCAAATCTCTTCGTGAAGCTATCCATTAAGAGGGCTGTGGACACTTCAGCTGAGCGAGCATTCCAAGTTACAACAACTTTTAATGAGACAGAGTGTGCACCAACATGTTTATTCTCCCTTTGATTTGTAAGTTTTTGAAATTTACGTCGAGGGTCATAATATAATAATATATATTTTTTCTCAAATAACTACGTTACAAAGTCACGCCAGTTTACAGGCTAGATCAAATTGTCACAAACGCTTTCACAATTACTGTAAAAGTTATGTCAGTTAAATTAAGTATAATAGTCAGTTTCTGATAGCATATTTACACCCTTTCACGGACAGAAACAGTATAATACAGCGACATTTTCAATAGTAGAGTACAAATAAGGAAGGTGCACAGTAGGTTCTTTTGGCGATTCGCCGAGATCAATAGTGAATTTGTTGGGAAAGGTCAAATAGAAAGCGCTTGATACGAGTTGTGACTCAGACAGTCATGCACATAGGGTACATGTTCCCTAGAGTAGCCAAGGATTTCCAACCATGAATGGGGTTCTGAAAAGGAGAAAAGAGAGACAGAAAAAGAAAAAAAACATCATGTTGATGGTGTTTTAGCAAAATGATTGTGCTGAGATGATTCGGCTTACCTGATATGTTGTATGCCATTATTAGATCAGTGAGATCAGTCTTCTTTGAGAAGAAATGCAAACAATTTCCCGGTGACCGAAATACGTTGTCACAGCACAAATTGGCTGCATCTCCGATGTACTTTGAAGTGTTTCTGTGAATTTGCAATAACCTGACGCAGTACGGATAATCATCGGTCCACTGGAATTTGAATAACGCACAAGAAAGAACTTCGGATTGGAAGCACACAGTATGAATTTGCATTGTACTATAACACCAGATTCAAAAACAACATAAAATACCAAATTGTACAACAAACCATTCATCAAAGCGGGCTCACGCTGGATGTTTGGATAGGTGTCTATAATATGGTCCAGGTTTTTCTGCAGTTCCGATAGATTATTCCAATTATTTAATATTCCGATTTCCATTTTCCTCACCTACGTGATATTAAGGATTATATGTAAGTTCATTATTAGGAAGGGTATCACCAGAATTAAAACTGGGGCTATATCTCAGTGCGGCTTAGTTATCGACAAAATTACCACTCGTCACGGAGTGGTCAGAAATAAAATTAGAATCACCTACTTCATTTATTTTCACTTGATATGTCACTGAATAGTCACTGAAATCAATTATCTTTACCATCCTCCGAATTGTGATTCTCGTAGATGGTCGATAACCAATTACTCGGTAAAATCGTACTCCAGATGATGTTTTATTCACTGAATGAGTTTGTAGTATCCGAGATCTGAGGAGTTTTTTTGGACTTCCAGTAGTTTTTGAATGTTCTGAAATACGGTGTTGAAGTTAGACCCTGTCAGCGCATTTTTTAGTCATTCCAGATTACTTCGATTCACTGATGCGATAGCTTGAATGACTGTTTCTGCTACTTCATTAGACTGAGGATGTCGTGGAGCTTTAGAAAGATGAAGAGATCCAATATCATCAAGCCAGGTGTTGAACTGGTTTTCTGTAAAACATGAGTACCATTATCGGTTACTAATGCATTGGGTATCCGTTCTTGAATAAATATCTTCACCTGTTCTCTGCAAGAAACTTTTCTACTAGGACTCTTTGTAAGTACTACTTCTGGCCACTGAGAATAATTTGAGTTTAGAAATGGTCCATTGTAATCAGTACGAATACGTTGCCATGATTAAGAAGATTCAGGCCAAGGATTCCATACAGGTTTATAGTGTAATAGCTGGTGTTTGTAGTGTGCCGATAACTGCGTGTTCTTAAGCTCGGTTTATAAATCAGAACATGAATTCTAAGTATCATATACGTTTATTCGAGGCACACCACAATGCGAATCGGAGAAGCTAATTTGAGAAGGCTAAGAGCCAACTCTTTGGATAACAATGCAAGCGAATGAGTGAAGCGAATAGGAGAAGGCTGTGAGGCAACTCAAAGAGATAGAACATGACTAAGAATATATAGTCAGATAAAAAGAAGACAGACATGACAAGCGAAATAGGTATGCCAGACATGAATGAAAGCGACGAATGATTGACAAGGTCAAATGACAAGTGATACAAATCATGTGAGTTCATGGGAATATTACGAGATTAACATTAAAGTGAAAAGGATGAGTAAGTGCGTAAGCGTAAGCAATGCTCAGTCGTACAAGCTCATACAAAGCAGATAATAAAAAATACCAATGGTACATATGAATTGTTGCTATACAAATGGCTTGGTTAAATAAATTAATCGAAAGGGCTTAACCAAGTTAGATGTAAGAGAACTGGAATATATGTGGAGGCACTACATGTTAACAAGCAGGACAAATTTTCGATTTCAGATTAACATCAGCCTCAATCTTATACTACTTACAGGTCTAAAAAGCGAGTGATTTAGTTTTCTGTTCTACAAGATGGGGCGGAGTGAAGATCATCTGTAACTGTGTATCTGCGATTTGGGGGGAATAATTACTCTATTATCAAAGCACAAAATGCCTGCAAGTTATAATCATACGTCCTTTCTTCTTTCTAAGACTCAGGAAACCTACACTTGCATTGAATATCTCAACCTCTTTATACTGCAATTATAACAGTTCTAAAGCACTTGCGAGTATGCTTTACAAGTACTGTTGTATTGATGGCAATGGTTGAACCAACATACAGCCACTTTCTTCAGATAGCATTTCACAGTATGAATACGGTGTTGTTGTTCAAATCGAGTTGGCTAGTTCGGTAAGAACTGGCATCTGCAGGAGTTTGGTTGTATAGCGAATTCTGTTGATGAGACCGTGGTCTTCACGCATTGTACCGCAGGTTGTCAGATGTGTTCAACCAATCAAATAAACTATAATTTTTCCATAGGTGAACATTCTGGTAACAGTTTTCTAAGTGTAATTGTTATTTTTACATACCGATGCAAGAGCAACTAATAAGACATTCTACACAACTAGTCTTACATTACCATCTAGTAAACCAGTGAAATACACTCAGACAAAGGGTAATTTAAGTGAGTTTGCCTCCTCGGTATGTGTCTACAAGTTTGGTCGCTCCTACGAATGTAACCATAACGGATGTTTAGCGGCTCATGACTGGACTCCACTGTGGACGAATGATCGAGTATGCAATGAAATGAATCGTCCTTTCCATTCCCGTATATCATACATAGGCAAACAACCTTCATGCGACAATGGTAGTAAGAAGCCATTTACGGTGTTGATGATTAATCTATTTCATGCATTCATTTATGCAGACGGACTTGTGAATGGAAAGTGCACTAGCGAGTTGGAGAAGCCGAGCGAGTCAACTTTCCAGCGTCGAAGCAATAACTAAGTATAAGTAAGGTATGTGATAAGCGAGTAAACACTGATATACAGTCAAATATACAATAATCAATACCGTAATCGAATTATTACAAATATAAAAAATGGTCGAAACATTTATGGACTAATTTAAATGAATAGTCATTGAAGTACAACGAATGAATAGTGAGATGCTACAGTTGTCCTACCGGCCAACCTAACTAGCGAATGAGCAGATATTTTGTGGTGGTGTTTTGTTCTCTGAGCTGGTTGTTTTGGTTGTGGAGCTTTCATTGTTCTTCTGAACAACATCATCAGCACGAACTTCAGATAGAAGTGAAGCATTAGAATTTCTCCACGTTTGACCTGTAGCTTGTTCTGCTAACCTCGATCTTGATTGGTTGTTGTTGACCTTTGACCTGTCGTTGTTTGCAACTATGTTTTGATTGCCTCCCTCTTTTGATCTGTTTCTTGATCTAGTGTCACCTATGATTTTCCTGATTGGTTGATAAATTGGGTCAATGTCGATGTGTTTGTTGATTGCTAATTGACCTGAGTGCCAAGTTTCTAAAAATTCTCTAGTGTTCTTTGTCCTCCCCCTACCTAGTATTTCCACGCTGTTCCAATCAAATGTGTGTCCATAATTGTCGGTGTGTATTGATATAAGCGAAGCGTTGTCGTGGCGTTTGACTGCTAATTGACGTTCACGTAAACGGAGCTGAAGAGGTCGTCCACTTTGTCCTATGTAGTGTTTTTCACAGTTTGAGCAATTTATTTTGTAGATGATATTTGGTTTTTCTTCCTTTGTCATTTTGTCCTTTGGTCTACATAGGATTGACTGAAGTGATTCCGTTGGTTTGTGTGCCACACCTATTCCAAATGGTTTCAGTAGTCGTGCCGTATGCTCTGATATGTCTTTGATGTATGGTAGGATGATGCGTTTATTTGTTCCTGTGCTTGATTTCACTCCTGATGATAGTTTTGGTTGATGTTTTTTGATGAAGTTGCGTGGATAGCCGTTCTTTTGGAAGATAGTCATCAGATGTTTTTCCTCGTTTTTTATTGTTTCGTACGTGCTGAAATGTTTCTTTGCTCTCTTGAACAGAGTTTGTATGCAGTTAATCTTGTGGGTTCTTGGGTTGATGCTGTCATAGTTGAGAATTACTTGGGTGTGGGTTGGCTTCCGAAATACTTGAGTTTCTAGTTTTCCTGTGTTAGTTCTGGTGATTAGTACATCCAGGAATGATAGGCTGTTGTTTGATTCCTTTTCCATCGTGAATTTGATGTCATCAAAGACGTTGTTGATCTGATTGTAGATGTTCTCCAGCTCATTCCTTTTGATAATAACGAATGTGTCGTCTACATAGCGAACCCACATTTTTGGCTTGATCACTGGCAGAATCGACGCTTCCAGTCTCTGCATTACCGCTTCGGCGATGAGTCCTGATATTGGTGATCCCATTGGTGTTCCTTTTATTTGTTCGTAGACTCTGTTGTTGAACTGAAGATATGTTGTTAAGCATAGGTCGATGAGTTCAAGCAAACTTTGACTCTGAAGCTTTGTATATTTGTGTAGATTTGTGTCGTTGGTGAGGAGCAGAGAAAGAGTTTCTTTGGCTAAGCTTGGTTCTATTGAGGTAAATAAGGCTGTTACGTCGAAGGATATCATCATTTCGTCGTTGTCAATTTGAATCCTCTTGAGTTTATCCAAGAATTCTGTGGCAGACTTAATGGAGTAGTTGGATTCATCCACCAGATGTTTTAATATCCTTGAGATCTCTCTTGATAAGTTGTAGGTCGGGGTTCCGAGGAGGGATACAATAGGACGTAGTGGGATGTTAGGTTTGTGGAGTTTTGGCCTACCGTAGAATCGTGGAATTGTTGGTCCATTGGATTTCATTCTCCATTGATCTTGTTTTGATATTTGTCCTGTTTTGACAAGCCTATTTAGAGTCCTTGAGATTTGATATTTTCTAGATGGTCTTTGGAGGGGCCAAAGACAGTATGTATCTCCACCTTCATACACCTAGTTGACAGTAGTCATTTGTTAGAGGAAACCATACCATTTCTAGTGACTTACCGTATAGTTTGATGATTTGTCAGGGAAGTTAACTACTATCTCCCAAAAAACAGAAGATACCTTGGGAATTTGAACCTATAACCATAGTTTCTGCGTTCATAAGAAATTCGTGAGAGCCCTGTCTCTTCCATATAATCATCAGGCTTAGTAAATGACTCTATTGATCTATTCACATCATGAACTTGTTTGTCGTTTCTCACCTATTATATAATTATTTACACACTTAATATTATGTGATTTCATTATTATGTTGTAATATATGATAAGAGTCTGTGGAAGAATGTTGAAAGACGATACGGATTTAAGATTGATTCCAAGAGGTACGATATTGTAATGGTTTACAGAAAATCTATTAAACATAAAAGAAATCGCTTCATTCGATGATGGTAATAAAGAAACGCAAATGAGAGTTTATATTTCAGTTACAGAAGTAGTCAGTCAATCAATTACAACGTGGAGATTTATACATAATTATATAAGAACAAGTTGTCATACTGCATTAACACAAAGATGCAAATGTGAAATAAAATCTCAGTAGCTGGAATTTGACAACTACAAACGTGGCTCTGTATAAACCACATATCCCCCACGACCACATTTCATCACACCAACCGTATTTGCATTAGTACCGGCCGGTATTGTTTGTTATTGTCACTGTTGTTGGATCGGCTGTCCTCACGAGCAGTGTCGAACAGTGTGAGAGCAAGGTCGCCCATCTTCACTGACAACTAACTCATCGATCAGACCACCACATCACTCCTATCCACATGGATGACTACTCACATGGACTGACTATGTGATCGATCTGATCACAATTGTTAATTTGTGTCTGTCTGTCAAGAGATTGGATGCGGCGGGAACAGACAGTGTGCCTACTCGAGGACTCGAGAGTTCCGTGTGTGTGTGTGAATGGGTGGGTGAGCGAGCGAGCGACTGACCGAGATGTAGTGAGATTGATGTTGGTGACGGTGAAGAGGATGAATGAGGCAGTGTGATCGGGTGAGACATTGGAGATGACATTGGCGGAGTGTGGGGAAATGGAGGAGCTGAGAAGAAGAATGTGTTTGGTGAGGGGCACAGTGGCTGACAGAATGCGCCGCACAACGGACAGGTAGACTAGTGGAAGGCAGGCCATCAGAACACAGTAAGCAGAAGAGTTGTGTGCAGAGAGATGAGCAGAGGCGATGTGGATTGTTGCACAATGAATGTGAGTGAGTAGTGGTTAGTAGAGAGAGGAGAGTGGGAAGAGGTGGAGGTACGAGTCAGTCGGTGTACAAAATGGTTGTGGAGATAGGTGTTGAGGCAGAAGAATGATTGGACTAGTGGTGGACGATATGAGGGATTGGAGGGGATGAGACTGTGGAGGTGGATGAGGATGGATAGTGAGTGGTGTTGATGTGGTCGGAGTGACTGATAAACAGTGTGCACGTGTGTGTGTCTGTGTGTGTGATTGAGTGAGAATGCTCGGTTGGTCGGTTGACTGAAGAATGTTCGTTAGGATAGTTATTATACGGAGTGGATGAATGGATGGATGGAGTGAAGCGTGGATGGACGGGACGCATGGATGAATGAATTTATGATTGAAAGAAACAACTAAATAACGAAAGTACAAAGTAACCAACGAACCAACGAATGAACGCACGAACGTGCAGGCTGGACTAGTGGTGGACGATATGAGGGATTGGAGGGGATGAGACTGTGGAGGTGGATGAGGATGGATAGTGAGTGGTGTTGATGTGGTCGGAGTGACTGATAAACAGTGTACGCATGTGTGTGTGAGTCAACTGTATATACTTCACAGATTATTGTTATTAGCTTGTTTATGCTTTGATTTTTAATTGCCTTCTCTCCTTTCTTTATATTTTAATCTTCTCTCTTTTCTGATTTTCAGTTGAATTTATCATCATTTTGACTGTTCATGTTTAGTGTATGTGAAGGGGAATATTCGACTGAGCTTCCAAAACACCTTACATTCATTGACAAATGGGCAGTGGGAAACGTTTTAAAACTACACCAATAGAAATGTCACGTCGTGTACATTCTGCCCTTAAAAGACATATAAATTTCTCGCATAAATTTCAGAGAAGAGCAACGAAACGGGTGATAGAGTTGAAAAATAAGACTAAGGAAGATAGACTCCAGCACTTGGAATTATTCTCTCTCAGTTACAGGAGAATCAGAGGTGATTTTATAATGTAGTACAACATATTAAACACTCCAAGTCATCTAAACGTCACCACCTCACGAATACAACACCATCATAACTCCTCTCGAGGTATTCCTCCAAGTCTAAATACTCAGGTTCGTGCACACTATCTCTCATTAGGAGTCGTTGCAACTTGGAATGCTCTCTAAGCCCAGGTGACCACAACCCACTCATTGGACAGCTTTGAGAGGCGAGATGATAAACACGTACTCACTTACGGATTATCATATTTATTGTGGACAAGCTGTGCCTGATGCATATCTTGAGATCTGCTAGTTGTTATCACTGTCATCTCCTCAGATCACTAATCTAATCCATCTCGCTTATTACTTTTGTTTCCTCTCCCTCGCTCACACTTCGATCCTTTCTCACAATCTTCGCTAGCAATCATTAAACTAAGTTATCTATTTATTTACTTATTTCTGAAATCTTCTTATCAGCACTAGAATTTTATCCTTGTTGTTCTCCACATTGTATCAAGCTGATCTCCGACATGGTAATGTGATAGCTGCTGGTATCCCGAAACCCCATGGCCCTGAAACAAACGTACTCATGCAAATCACTGTACGTACAAACTCACGAACAGCTGCCATATGACTAGAATTAGACATTCGAGTGGCTAGTTAATATTGTTTTTGTGACCTTCATTTCTATGATAATGAATTTTGGGAGCTTTGCCTCCTCGTTCGATCTTCTTTTCCGGTATTTTCAATTTTTCACGTCTAATTTTTACTAGCTGTTTTGTTTTATTTTTTGATCAGATTCAATTGGATTACTTCTTCTGTTGTCAGTTTCCATTTCTTGGGTTTCCTCTTCCGCCCTATACAAGAGAAGTGTCTTGACATTTTTATTGGAAATTATGACTTTTCTGTCTATTATCGATAGTTGTTTTGAGTTCTAGATGTTCTTCAATCGGAGAAATGCAGCCCTTGCTTTGTCAATCCGTGCCTTTACATCTGCATCAGTTTCATTGCGCCTACCAATGAGGCTGCTCAGATATGTAAAGTTGGTAACGTACTGCAAAGCGTCTCCATGAAGAGTGATTTGGTTGGCACATGTTATGTTGTATCGTAGAATCTTGCTTTTCCCTTAATATATTTTCAGACCTGCTGCTGCAGAGGCTGTTGCTACGCTGGTCATCTTCTCTTGCATTTGTTGTTGCGTGTGCGATAGAAGAGCCAGGTCATCTGCAAAGTCCAGACCATCCATCTGCATCCCGGCTGTCCATTTATACCGTGCTCCCCTCCAGATTTCGACGTCTCCATAATCCAATTGATCACCAGGAGAAAGAGAAAGGGTGAGAGTAAGCAACCTTGCCCGACACCGGTCTTCACCTGAAACGAGTTTGTCATCTGCCCTCCGTGCACGATTTTGCAGTTTGATCCATCATAATAATTTCTTATGATGTTGACTGTTTTCTCAGGCACGTAGTACTGCCGAGCAAGACTCCATAGTGTTGTCCTGTTCAAATTCTTTCTGGTAGTCAATGAAGTTTATGTAGAGTGATGAGTTCCATCCAACTGATTGTTCCACAATGATCCGTAATGTTGCAACTTGGTCAGTACACGATCAATCCTTACGAAATCCAGCCTGTTGGTCTCGAAGTTGGACGTCTACGAAGTCCTTCATTCTGTTTAACAATACTCTGTTGAAGACTTTGCTTGGTATTGAAAGAAGAGTGATGCCTCTGTAGTTCTCACACTTGCTGAGATCTCCTTTCTTTGGTATTTTGTTGAGGTCTCCTTCTTCCCAGTCTGATAGTATTTGTCCCTCATCCCAAATCTTGTTGAAGAGAATGTGGAGCATCTTTGAAGTTGCAGCTGTGTCTGCTTTCAATGCCTCTGCTGGAATGCTCTCTAGTCCCGCTACTTTGCAACCCTTGATTTATCTAACAGCCTTGCTGATCTTTTCAACTGTTGGTGAGCCAACATCGATTGGGAGGTCCGTAGATGCTGCTTCGATGTTGGGTGGGGTGGGTGGGGCTGGTCACTGATCTTCAGAGTCGCTGATGACTTTGCCCTTTTTGCTTTTCATTGGTCTTTCTGGTTTATGATAGTTTCCAGCGAGCTTCTTTGTTTTATTGTACAATTGTCTCAAGTTACCTTCTGTTGCACCCTTTCTCGCCGTCATTGCTAGATCTTGCACGTACTTACATTTGTAGGCCCTGATGCTCCTCTTCACTAGCTTGTTTGCTTCTGTGTATTCAGCCTGGGATTTGGTTTTCCCTGCTGTTGTTTGGCTAATATTAAATGCTGTCTTCTTGTTCTTCCTCTCTCGAATCTTATCCACGGAGTTCTATTCCTTGTGATGGTGCTTCTTGTGGTCCAGATCCTCTTGACATGTTGATCTGTTTCCAGTTGGTTTACATGGTCGTCTCCTCACCATTTGGGTAGATCATCAAGGGCTTGGAAACTACTACTAAGGGCTATCTTCATTTCGAGGAGGTTCTCAGAATCCCGAAGAATGATCGTATTAAAGTTTTGTGATGTTATCTGCCATAATGTCCAGTGTCTATTCACCATCTATTTCATCTTGGCGACCAGTAAGTGATGATTTGAGGCTATATCAGCTCCTATTTTGGTTTGCACTTTCTCCATGGTCCTGCTGAACTTTTTAAGTGATACAGGTATGTTCAGTTTCGTTATGTGTATTGTGTGAAGCATATTCTTATGTGTGGGAATATGGATTCACCTATGACCATATTGTTGAAGGCATATATATTTGCATATCTATCATTGTTTCCGTTACATTTTACCATTCCATATGGTCTGATAATGTTTACATATCCGGTGATGTCCGTTACAAGCTTGACATTTAGATCTCCTATCGGAATGCCATACCGTTTGCTGAAAATATCTCAACATTTAAAGGCAGCATCCAACAAAATATACCAGCAAAGTCGATGTGTTATCAATTCATAAAAAAATTTCAATGGAAATGAAAATATTCACAATGAATTTAATTATGGCAAATGAACATTTCGAAGCTATTCGTGATAATAATTTTGATGTTCTATCAACGGTTTCATTAAAATTTATATAATGAAACACTAAAACTATAATACAATATTTTCAAAACAGTTAAACGACGAAAATAAACACGGTCGGACCATAAAAAAAAAACGAACTACTAACAAATTTGAAGTAATATAAATAATTAAATAATTGATTCCAAAGAAAATATAAAAAAACAACAAATAAGGAGTAAGGATAAAAAAGAAAAAAAAAACCAAGCCGAAAAATCAATACGTTACTCACTCAGATCATCCATCACTAACCAACAGCAACAGTCACCAACAATCAATCACTCACTCAACCACACAACTATCATTCACTCGCTCAATCACTCTCGATCGTTCGCTCACTAGCCTGCACGTTCGTGCGTTCATTCGTTCGTTCGTGTTCGTTGGTTTCGTTGGTTACTTTGTCTTTCGTTATTTAGTTGTTTCTTTCAATCATAAATTCATTCATCCATGCGTCCGTCCATCCACGCTTCACTCCATCCATCCATTCATCCACTCCGTATAATAACTATCCTAACGAACATTCTTCAGTCAACCGACCAACCAGCATTCTCACTCAATCACACACACAGACAACAACACGTGCAGGCTGCAAAACTTTTGTCAGTCGATCACAAAAGCGCCATCGATGCTGTGGAAGCAGCTGTAGCGTATTTAGAAGACAGTCCTTTAACCAATGCAGGAATCGGTAGTAATTTGAGTATTAATGGCTATGTGGAATGTGACGCGGGAATAATGAGTGGTTCTACTCTTCAGTTTGCTGGTATAGGAGCTGTTCGTAATATGAAAAATCCTGTAAAAGTTGCAAGGCTGTTGTTGCAGTCACAAATCGATCGCCCTCTGGGTGAATTAGGACGCGTCCCTCCATCTGTACTTGTTGGTGATGGTGCTCATCTGTGGGCTGCATCAAAAGGCTATTCTGTTGATAATGGTAATCTTGTCACAAAGCAGTCACAGGTTTCATGGGAAAAATACAAAAGTTGGTTATTTAATGAGAACAAAATACATGCGACTACAAAAGATTCCCATTTCGATCATCATGGAGATATTCCTGAGGTAAAAAGGTCTCGTGTTCATAGATTTGATACCGTAGGCGCTGTTTGTATTGATTTAGAAGGGAAAATTGCCGCAGCATCTTCTAGTGGTGGTATTGCATTGAAATATGAAGGTCGTTTAGGTCAAGCATGTACATATGGTTGTGGTTGTTGGGCAGAAGAACTTGGTCCGTCTTCCAGTATTGGGGTGGTCACTTCAGGTACTGGTGAACAACTTATAAGAACTCAACTTGCTCAGCGTTCTGCTGAACGGTTTAATGATAACTCCATCTGCGTTTCTGATGCAGTACATTCCTCACTTACTGATGGATTTCTAGATTCAAAATATCTTTCCTATGACATGGAGAAGTTTGCTGGAGTTGCCGGAGTATACACTAATTTCGACCGAATTGACTTTCCTAATGTAGAGGTGTTTTTTGGTCACTCAACGCGATCAATGAGCGTTGGTCATTATTTACCTAGTATTATGAAAAAGCCATCTGTCCACGTATCACGGAAACTAATTGATAGACCTACACACAGAGAAGTTTTCGCATATACTGTTTAGTTATTCCGGAAAGCAAGAGTTAATACTTTTGTATCTAATCATGAACATCTCATATGAATCTGTTAGAGTTGCTCGGTGTCATCAAAGTGTATATAACTCTACTGAATGAAGATGTCGCCGCAGTTATCTCATGTGAGGATACTTTTCTTGTTTTAACCCATAGTTCATATCGGTTTCATTTTATTTATATGGATAACGATCTTCTAAACCATCTTTGATTGCGAATTGCGATATCAGTTAATACTTATTAACCTTTTATATATATTCATTGTAGCCTACTGTGATTACAATCGTAAACAATAATTACCACAAACTGTCACTTTTAGCTAGTATGTACGTAGACGATAATAGTGAGATACTCTCGATCATTTATTAACCTGTTTATAGGGGGGGGGGGGGGGGGGGGGGGGGGGGATTGGTTACAAGAAGCTATTGTGACTTAATAGTTCATGACATATTTCTTGTGTAACTGGTCAATTTTACACCACCAATGAAATAATTCGTTCATCGATGACTTCTTTGTTTTATGAATCAAAGCTTATATTCTAGATTGTTAGTTGTCTTAAAATGGAAACTATGAAAATAGTTAAATATTTGTCAAGTTTCAGCTGTACGAATTATGAGCAATTTCCTCACAGTTTATTCAGAGTTTTCTACAAATGTTTCCCGTTTATCGACAGTTGTTTTACCTGTTTCTGTAGTCTGAAAGAAGAAATAGATTCATGCCTTTGATTTTATGTATACACAGAATCGTTTTTGAGCATATTCAACACAATATCAAGTACACTGTACATTTTCTCTGCTAAACAAATATAACCACCGTATTCTTCGTCATCCGTCGTAACCAGATTTTAGTTCTCCTATTCATTTATATATATATGAATTTAAGCAGTATATTGTATAAACATTTTCCCCTTCCTTTTTTTTTGCGGCTTGTTATGAATGTCGGGGATAAACTAAGCAACTACTCAGACTTGTAATAAAGTTGATCTAAAATCAGAATTTTTAACTTTGTTTTTCTAAACGACACTTGTTTGTAAAATATTTAACAGAACCTTCATTTTTACTGAATAAATTATTTTCTGAACTGATGATGTTTCTGTTTCTGTTTCTTGGATATAACTATTGATGGGTTATGTCTACAGTGTAAAAATTAGAGAAATATATCTGTTGGATAATGACTGTGCTTGGTAAATGTCGAGTTCTATGTTTCTTCCAGTAGATGTAATGAATGATTTGAGACAAATTATAACTAATTTTCTTGATAGTCACGCATCACTTTAAGTTTCACACAAAGTTATAGCTGGTTATAATTATTTTGTGTTCAGCACAAACGCCACTGTCAGAGGACAAGACTGCATACCGTAGTATGCCTGGGAAGTCAGCTTCTCGTAGAATACTGTGAAGAGCCTTTATCGTCTATGGGATGTATTTATTTACTTAAACACAGACATTAGTACAAATGTCTATGTGCCACAAAAATCAGTGAATATTTGTGTGAGCTAGAACAGTATCCGGGTACCTTAACCGAAACAGGTGGTTATTATCATATAATCTCAAGTAGGGACCAACAATCGCATGATAACCGATATTTTTAGTTTTTATGAAACTCAAATCGGGTCACATCTGTGTTAGGTCTTTCATGCTAGACTGAACTAGAGTGAGATTTAGATTTTTGTTGATACGTGCTAAGCTTAATGTATAAATCGCTCTAATCAAATCAAATGAGATTCTTCAGATAATTTCAAATCATGCCATTTAAAATGTGCTAAATATTCTTAAGGTATCGATGTGGTGGGTACTATTCGCTATGTGACTTGTAAATTGTATACTGCGGAGTTAGAAGTTAGACCAGAGAGAAAAAAAAACTGCAGTCAGTTGAAAGTCACTCCCTATCTCTTTGTGCAGTCCTACTAGCTGATTCGCAAGCGTTTTAGTGGCAGTTAGATGCATATAGTCTATCGTCGTTTGTGCGCTGTCCGACTAAACGGGACAGTAAGGATAGGGACACTCGCCGTTGCCTCTTCGTCATATCTGCCTATGCCCCCACTGACTGCAGTGCAGACGAGGTTAAAGACGAGTTTTACAGAAAGCTTTCGGACCTCCTCCAAAAAGCTAGGCGCTCTGACATAGTAATAATGGCTGGTGACTTTAATGCTCAAGTAGGTAGATTAGGTGAAAAGGAAAGACATCTAGGAGGATGTTATGGTGTAGCGACTGAGAGAACAGACAATGGCGACCGTCTGTTACAACTATGCTCAGATTACCGCCTATTCTTAGCGAACACCAACTTTAGGCATAAGGAAAAGCATCTGTTGACCTGGCGACCACCGAAGTCGTCTCAACGTTGGACTCAACTAGATCACATCGCCATCAGCCACCGATGGAGGGGTTCGATAGAAGACTGTCGCTCGTTCTGGGGCACATGTTTGGATTCAGATCATGCTCTAGTGCGAGCTCGTATCTGTTTGAGGCTTACTGGGCGTAGGAAAGACACCGTAAGGAAGCCTCTTAGGGCTTTACTTAATGATAATCAAACTAAGAAAATATTTCAGGAGCAACTAGAAAGAGAGTTAAGCAACGATGTAAGTGATTCCCATCCAGAAGCAGGTTGGTATGATATCAAAAAGGCTGTGGAAACAGCAGTGATATCTGCTAGGAAGGTAAACTATAAGGCTAGTATGAAGCAGTGGATTTCAGTCGCATCCACCGAACTGATGGATGCTCGAAAACGCATCCCACCTGACTCTGAACATGATGAAGAGCGTAGTCAGCTTAGGCGCAGACTTATAAAAAGTCTGCGTAACGACCGCGAACAGTGGTGGGTGGCGAAAGCAGAAGCGATGGAAAAGGCAGCGGCGATAGGCAACACTAGACAACTTTTCCGCCTTATTAAAGAAACTGGCATTAAGAATTCGACTGTCAGCGAGACTATTTCGGAAGCGGACGGCCTTATTATTCATTCTCAATCCAGGATATTGGATCGATGGGCAGAACACTTCAGGGATCAGTCCAACTGGCCGCGAGCCACTCTTCGGTTACCCACGATCTCCAGTCATCCTGAATGGCGAATCGACTAAGTCCCCCTAGACTTTATGACGTTGAGAAAGCGTTAGGAAATCTGAAACGAGGACGAGCTGCAGGTCCTGATAGACTGACCCCTGAGATATTTAAGGATGGTGGTCCAGTTATAGCAGCTAGGTTGACTGAGATCTTAGGTAGAATCTGGGAACTGGACGCAATCCCATTCGACTGGTCCTCAATCACTGATTGTCCCGATTTATAAGAAAGGACAGAAGTCTTCTTGTGACAATCACAGGGGAATAAGTCTAACTAATATAGTATCTAAAATATTGGCCTCAACAATACTTCGACGCTTAACGAAAGCTCGTGAAGAGCAAACTCGAGAAAACCAGTCTGGTTTTCGACCTGGACGTGGTTGTATAGACCACATTTTCACACAACGACAGGTCCTGGAACAGACACACATTTAGACGTCCGACAATAGTTGGTTTCCTGGACCTAAAGGCGGCATTTGACTCAGTGGATGGTGAGGTTCTGTGGCAGTGTCTGTCATTGAAATGTGTACCAAAGAAGTACATTAACCTCATACAAGCTCTCTACTCAAACACCACTGGTCGAGTGAGAGCTTATGGCGATCTGTCACCGGAATTCTCTACATCAAGTGGTGTCCGTCAGGGATGTCCACTCTCTCCATTCTTGTTAGATTTTATCATAGACATGCTCCTAAACATAACATTATCCTCGTCTGAATTTTCAGTAGACCTTCTACCAGGTGGCTCGCTTATTGACTTAGAATATGCCGATGACATTGTCCTACTTGGTGAAGACGCTGACAAAATGCAGAGTCTTCTGACTACCCTAAGCAATAATGCAAGCATGTTCGGGATGCGGTTTTCCCCCTCGAAATGCAAAATGTTGCTTCAAGACTGGGTTGCATCGGCACCTGAACTAGTGATAGGCAGTGAAGTAGTCGAGCGTGTAGACCACTTCACTTATCTTGGGAGTCTCATCAGTGCCGATGGCCTGGTGACTGACGAAATCTCAGCTCGGATACAGAAGGCTCGATTGGCTCTTGCCAACCTGCGTCACTTATGGCGTAGGCGTGATATCGGTTTGCTGACTAAAGGACGAGTGTACTGCTCAGTGGTTCGCTCCGTCTTACTTTATGGCTGTGAAACATGGCCAATGAGAGTAGAAGATATTCGTAGGTTAATGGTTTTCGATCATAGGTGTCTTCGAAGCATTGCTCGTATACCGTGGGACAACCGAGTAAGCAACGCTGTTATTAGGAATCGGGTACTAGGTAAGAATGGCAGATCAATCGATGAAGTGGTGAAACTTAATCAGTTGAGGTGGTTGGGACATGTGTTGCGTATGCCGAACCACCGACTGCCCCGACGAGCTATGTTTTGTAGTGTAGGAGTAGGTTGGAAGAAAGTTAGGGGCGGCCAGACCAAAACATGGCAGAAATCCATGGAGTTATTGACTAGTGGACTGAGCCATGTCGGTAATTGTCGACTACCTGGTTGGGGTCCGCGAGATGATAATAATCGGTGGTTAGAGACCTTGAATGACATGGCTCAAAATCGTTTGCAATGGCGCCAGTGCATTTATTCTCTGTGTTCTCTCAAATGCTAATCTTTTGGATTCTTCAACACCTCTAGTTTCGACTCTCTAAACTTATCTCACTGAATCATACTTCTTGAATAGTATCTTCTAATCCTAGCCTCTCCGATTACTTCTAACTCCCTTTCTACCTTTTCTACTATTGGATTTGAATTGTCAATTACATCTCTGTGCTGATGTGGTATGGCGACATGAACTGATGTACTTACGTACGAAGTTCTACGTTGCATCTGACTGACTGACTATAGTCTATCAGCATATGTTCATCCAGTCGTTAGTAGACGATACCCTACATGTTAGCTGTCAAATAATACACAAAAATTTAAAAAATATGGCGAATTTTGAAGCTTTTCTGCTGTGGAAACATAATGGAGTTGCACGTGAGTAGTAATGCATACGTGACGCTGAACTAGCAATAGCTTCTTTCTGGAGATAAGTCTCAGATCTGAATGTACCGTACGATCAGTGTTTTGAAGACCATAAGACAGCTAATTATCGGCTTGTTTTGCAAATGAAATTCCGAAAATAAACTGTACACATCTTGTTCGTAATCTGTCTTTCCTAAATGCACTATTATTCCATCTGGTTTTGAAGTCTTCGTTCATTAGATCGGTATTAACAGGTTAAAAGTAAAAGATTCTGGGTAAAATTCAAGTAAAATACTAACAGCAGTAATTGATGAAAACTACTCTGTCACTAAATTTCTCTTCAATGATATTCTACAGCTGAACCCAACAATGCTATCTAAAGATAACGAATAACCGTATACTCCACTAATAAAAATTTAACGAAATTGGAATGTTAGAATATATATTTCTTATTGATTTAGCATTCATTTTAAATATTTATAGTTAAACTGATTTGGTGCTGAATACCCTGTTCATAGATTCATCATCGAAAACAATTAAGAGGAAAGTTATCTATTCTCGTTATTTCAGATATTATCGTCAGTCCCTTTTAAATTACCATGTACTACTGTAGAAATTATATGAAGTTATTGTCTGAAATAATAAATAAGATACTATTTTATGAAGCTTTCTAGAAGAAAGTGAAGAGAATCTGTCTTGAATTATACTTTTAAGATTCATAAACTGTTGTTTTATGCTTGGAGAGGAATTCGCTTCTTCTTTAATGCGAAATAGTGGATTTGTGGCTTGTTTTATTATATAATACCAGCCTCAAAAATGCTTAGAATATTTATTATCACTCTATTGATAGTTACAATTGTGAATACATCAACATACATCTTTCTCACATAATAGAAAAGTAATTCCATTTTATGTTTCTTATCATCATTTATGTTGTTATCTAAACCGCAGTTTGTGTACAATATCTGTTAGATGGAAACAGATCAGTAATCGTTTCTGTACAGTTAATGTGAGTTAGATTTTCTCAGGAAAACTATTTTCATTATCTACGTAATTGTGTCAATATTATCCCTATGTGTTAACTATTTCCAAAATTTACAACATACTGATCATATTAAAGGCAATTAAGTCGTAAGAAATTTATATCGTAGCCGGGAAGAATTTCAAACTTAGCAGTGTCATAATCCCTAATGTCTGCAAGCTTATTAAACTAGGAGAATAGAAACTGTAGTAAAGAAGACTTAAAAATACATAATTTTGCTTGGCAATGATCTCACATATCTTTGTACTAAGAGCTGCTAAGGCTTTATCCTATGATCGTTTAACTTCATAAGATATTGATTCATGACTACTTTATCAAATATTTTGTAATTATGTGAAATATGATAAAAATTTGAAATTGTCTCATAAGTGCTTAATCATATACATACACTTAATAACAGAGGAAGGAGTGAATAATCCGATGACTCACTAAATTTGTTAGTTATAGCAGCCTAATTTTGTCTTCGTTTAAGTGGTATACATCAGTTGAGTCATCGATTAGTTAGGTTTATTTAAATTTCATTACTGATCAGATAGTTTTTTTTTGAATGATAATTACTCTCTATCCGATCACACAAAATGCATGAGATTATCGATGCGAAACAGTCGAAAATAGCCACAATAATGAATCCAATATTCCGAAGTATAAAATGTATCAGTAAAATATCACATAGCAGACTGTAATCAGAATTAATTGTAATTTTAGGTTATCAGTATTTGCTATGAATATTCTTACTAGTGATGATGTTTAAAATTTAGTTATTTAATAAATAAATTACTGTCATTGAAGTACAGGTAACATATTTTAGTGATTAACAGTTGTGATGTATAATCTGTCCCACTAATTATCTGCCTTTTTTGCATAGAAACTTTTGAATTTGTCAATAATTTCTAAGATCTGACTAGAGAATGATTTTAATTCTCTTTTCACTATTACTATACAATATTGATTAGCTCTACAGCAATGCACTAAAAGTATTGAGAATATACTTCATCAGGTTTTACATGATATCTATGTCGTAATGATTAGGATAAGCCTTGAAAATAAGTTCTTTAACAGTTTTAATATTTAACCGCTTACAGAAAATTTTAGTAGAATCAATTGAAAATAAAATACTAGGCGAGTTGCTAAAAATATAAATTCATATCAGTCTGTAGATATTCGGTGGGATAAAAACAAATGTATACAATAATTAGCATTTAGTTTGTAATACAATGACTGGTAGATTGTACGGTACTGTATGACAGTTACGATAAGTTATTTTTCACAAGCAATAGTGAAGCACAATGACAAATATGTCCTGGATGCAGTTGACTTAATTCTGAAAACTAATGTATAACGGTTAAACATCATCGTTTTAACTTACTTACTTACTTTCGCCTGTTAGCCCAAATGGAGCATAGGCAGCCCACCAGTTTTCTCCAACCAACTCTGTCCTGGGCTTCCCTCTCCAGTTCTGTCCAATGTTTGTTCATTCCTCTCATATCTTTCTCTATTTCACGGCGTAAGTGTATTCCTTGGCCTTCCTCTTTTCCTTTTGCCTTGAGGGTTCCATGTGAGGGCTTGTCTAGTGACGCAGTTAGGTGCTTTTCGTAGTGTATGTCCTATCCATTTCCACCGCTTCTTCCTGATTTCCTCCTCCACTGGAATCTGACTTGTTCTCTCCCACAGTTCGTTGTTGCTGATGGTGTCTGGCCAACGAATACGAAGTATTTTGCGTAGACAAGCTGTTAATAAACACTTGTATCCTCTGGATGATGGCTTTGGTAGTTCTCCATGTTTCCGCTCCATACATTAGAACTGTCTTGACATTTGTATTGAAGATCCTGATTTTGGTGTTGATTTGATAGTTGTTTGGAGTTCCAGATATTTTTCAACTGTAGAAATGCAGCCCTTGCTTTGCCAATCCGCGCCCTCACATCTGCAGTCCGATCCACCTTGATTGTCGATGATGCTGCCCAGATATGTAAAGGTGTTAACGTCCTCCAAGGCATCTCCATCAAGAGTGATTCGATTGGTGCATGTTGTGTTGCATCGGAGAATTTTGCTCTTTCCTTTATGTATGTTGAGACCTACTGCTGCAGAGGCTGCTGCTACACTTGTCGTCTTCTCTTGCATTTGTTGTTGAGTGTGCGATAGAAGAGCCAGGTCATCTGCGAAGTCCAGATCGTCCAGCTGCGTCCTAACTGTCCAGTTGATACCGTGCTTCCCTCCAGATGTTGACGTTTTCATAATCCAGTCGATGACCAGGAGAAAGAGAAAGGGTGAGAGTAAGCAACCTTGCCTCACACCGGTCTTCACCTCAAAAGAGTCTGTCAGCTGACCTCCGTGTACGATTTTGCAGTTGAATCCATCATAAGAATTCCGTATGATGTTAACTATTTTCTCAGGCACCCCGTAGTGTCGAAGAAGAGTCCACAGTGTTTTCCTGTCCACGCTATCGAATGCTTTCTCGTAGTCGATGAAGTTGATGTAGAGTGGTGAGTTCCATTCAATTGATTGTTCCACAATGATCCGTAATGTAGCAATTTGGTCAGTACACGATCGATCCTTACGAAATCCAGCCTGTTGATCTCGAAGTTGGGCGTCTACGAAGTCCTTCATTCTGTTTAACAATACCCTGTTGAAGACTTTGCCTGGTATTGAAAGAAGAGTGATGCCTCTGTAGTTTTCACACTTGATGAGATCGCCTTTCTTTGGTATTTTGATGAGGTATCCTTCTTTCCAATCTGATGGTACTTGTTCCTCATCCCAAATCTTCTTGAAGAGGATGTGAAATATTTTCGCGGTTGCTTCTACATCTGCTTTCATTGCCTCTGCTGGAATGTTGTCTGGTCCTGCTGCTTTGCCGCTCTTGATTTGTCTGATGTCCATACTGATCTCCTCAATCGTAGGTGCGCCAATATTAATTGGGAGGTCCGTGGATGCTGCTTCGATGTTTGGTGTCTTCAGAGGAGCTGGTCGATTCAATAGTTCCTTAAAGTGCTCCACCCACCTATTTCGCTGTTGTTCAGTGTTGCTGATTACTTTCCCTTCCTTGCTTTTCACTGGTCATTCTGGCTGACGATAGTTTCCAGCGAGCGTCTTTGTTGTTTCGTACAGTTGTCTCAAGTTTCCGTCTCTTGCAGCCTTTTCCGCCATCATTGCTAGATCTTCCACATATTTTCGTTTGTCAGCTCTGATGCTCTTCTTCACTTCTCTGTTTGCTTCTGTGTATTCAACTTGTGCGGTAACTTTCTCCGTTCTTGTTCGACTGACATTGATTGCTGTCCTCTTGTTCCACCTTTCTTGAATTTTTTCAAGAGTACCAACAGAGATCCATTCCTTGTGATGCTGCTTCTTGCGACCAAGGACCTCCTGACATGTTGAAGTGATTGCCTCCTTAATCCCTTTCCAATTGTTCTCCAATGTTGTGTCCTCTCCATTGTGTAGATCCTGAAAGGCCTGGAACCTATTGGTGAGGGCTATCCTGAATTCGTTGAGCTTTACAGTATCCCGAAGAAAGGCCGTATTAAACTTGTGTGATGTTGTCTGTCCCGTTTTCCAGTGCTTCTTTAGTTTCAGTTTCATTTTGGCGATTAGCAAATGGTGATCTGAGGCTACGTCAGCTCCTCTCCTGGTTCTCACATCCTCCATAGTCCTTCTGAACGTTCTGTTGATACAGATATGATCAATCTGATTTTCAGTAGTGTGATCCGGTGAAATCCATGTAGCTTTGTGTATGCGTTTGTGCGGGAATATTGTTCCACCGATGACCAGTTTGTTGAAGGCACATAGGTTTGCAAATCTCTCACCGTTTTCGTTTCTTTCTCCCAGTCCATGTCGTCCCATTATGTCTTCATATCCAGTGTTGTCCATTCCAACCTTGGCATTCAGGTCTCCCATAAGAATCGTCAAATCCTTTGGTGAACATTTCTCGACGATTGACTGCAGCCTTTCGTAGAATTGATCTTTAACGTCGTCATTGTAGTCATTGGTAGGTGCATAACATTGGATGACGTTCATTGTAATGTCCTCTTTCTTTGTTTTGAAGGATGCTTTAATGATCCTGGGTCCATGAGATTCCCATCCTATTAGTGCCTTTTGTGCATGTTTGGACAGCATCAATGCAACTCCTTGTGTATGTGAAGCATTTTCCTCTTCATGACCAGAGTATAACAGCAGTTCCCCTGAAGCAAGTCTCAGTTGTCCTACCTGTGTCCAATGTGTTTCACTGATGCCGAGCACCTCGAGGTTGTATCTTTTCATTTCTGCCGCAACTTGAAATAGTCTTCCAGTCTCCCACAATGTACGAACGTTCCATGTACCTAAAAAAATGGTTGCTCTAGTTGTCAGGAGAGGCATCGGCCCCGTGATTTCCGAGGGAACTCGGCTTTCATCACGCGACGTCATAATTCTTCCTCCAACTCCCAGGGCAGAGTTAAAATGGTTTGAATTATTTTCTCTGGTTAGCGTTTTTTCGGCAAGTTTGTTTTTGATAGAATTGGGTCCCCAATGCTATGCCAAACACTCGACCTTTATCCGGGCTTGGGACCGGCAGTAGCCCCTAAGGTTCTACTGGCGGAGTTTCATCGTTTTAAATGAACTTAAATAAGTTAAGAGACCCACTGCTGCAGAGGCTGCTGCTACACTGGTCCTTTTCTCTTGCATTTGTTGTTGCGTATGCGATAGAAGAGCCAGGTCATCTGCGAAGTCCAGATCGTCCAGCTGCGTCCTAGCTGTCCACTGAATACTGTGCTTCCCTTCAGATGCTGACGTCTCCAGTCGATCACCATGAGAAAGAGAAAGGGTGAGAGTAAGCAACCTTGTCTGACACCGGTCTTCACTTCGAAAGAGTCTGTTAGCTGTCTTCCCTGCACGATTTTGCAGTTGAATCCATCATAAGAATTCCGTATCATGGTAACTATTTTCTCAGGCACCCCGTAGTGTCGAAGAAGCCTCCACAGTGTTTTCCTATCCACGCTATCGAATGCTTTCTCGTAGTCGATGAAGTTGATGTAGAGTGGTGAGTTCCATTCAATTGATTGTTCCACAATGATCCGTAATGTAGCAATTTGGTCAGTACACGATCGATCCTTACGAAATCCGGCCTGTTGATCTCGAAGTTGGGCGTCTACGAAGTCCTTCATTCTGTTTAACAATACCCTGTTGAAGACTTTGCCTGGTATTGAAAGAAGAGTGATGCCCCTGTAGTTTTCACACTTGATGAGATCGCCTTTCTTTGGTATTTTGATGAGGTATCCTTCTTTCCAATCTGATGGTACTTGTTCCTCATCCCAAATCTTCTTGAAGAGGATGTGAAATATTTTCGCAGTTGCTTCCACATCTGCTTTCATTGCCTCTGCTGGAATGTTGTCTGGTTCTGCTGATTTGTCATTCTTGATTTGTCTGATGTCCATACTGATCTCTTCAATTGTAGGTGCCCCAACATCAATAGGGAGGTCGGTTGATGCTGCCTCGATGTTGGGTTAGTTCAGTGGAGCTAGTCGATTTAAGAGTTCCACCTACTCCGTTGTTCTTCAGTGTTGCTGATTACTTTCCCTTCCTTGCTTTTCACTGGACGATAGTTTCCAGCGAGCGTCTTTGTTGTTTCGTACAGTTGTCTCAAGTTTCCGTCTCTTGCAGCCTTTTCCGCCATCATTGCTAGATCTTCCACATATTTTCGTTTGTCAGCTCTGATGCTCTTCTTCACTTCTCTGTTTGCTTCTGTGTATTCAACTTGTGCGGTAACTTTCTCCGTTCTTGTTCGACTGACATTGATTGCTGTCCTCTTGTTCCACCTTTCTTCAATTTTTTCAAGAGTGTCAACAGAGATCCAGTCCTTGTGATGGTACTTACTGTGGTCTAGAAGCTTGTAACATCTTGAAGTGATTGCCTCCTTGATCTTTATCCAATTGTTCTCCATGACTGTTTCCTCTCCATCGAGTAGATCGTGTAAAGCCCGGGAGCCGTTGAGCTTTCCAGTGTCCGAAATAAAGGCCGCATTAAACTTTCTGATGTCATCCGCCCCGTCGTCCGGCGCCTCTTAAGTTTCAGTTTCATTTGGGTGACCATCAAGTGTTGATCTGAAGCTATATCAGCTCGTCTCTTGGTTCTCACGTCCTCTATTGTCCTTCCGAACTTTTTGTTGATGCAGATATGGTCGATTTGGTGTGATCCGGTGAAATCCATGTGGCTTTGTGAATGCGTTTGTGCGGGAATATTGTTCCACCGATGACCAGTTTGTTGAAGGCACATAGGTTTGCAAATCTCTCACCGTTTTCGTTTCTTTCTCCCAGTCCATGTCGTCCCATTATGTCTTCATATCCAGTGTTGTCCATTCCAACCTTGGCATTCAGGTCTCCCATAAGAATCGTCAAATCCTTTGGTGAACATTTCTCGACGATTGACTGCAGCCTTTCGTAGAATTGATCTTTAACGTCGTCATTGTAGTCATTGGTAGGTGCATAACATTGGATGACGTTCATTGTAATGTCCTCTTTCTTTGTTTTGAAGGATGCTTTAATGATCCTGGGTCCATGAGATTCCCATCCTATTAGTGCCTTTTGTGCATGTTTGGACAGCATCAATGCAACTCCGTTGTGTATGTGAAGCAGTTTTCCTCTTCATGACCAGAGTATAACAGCAGTTCCCCTGAAGCAAGTCTCAGTTGTCCTACCTGTGTCCAATGTGTTTCACTGATGCCGAGCACCTCGAGGTTGTATCTTTTCATTTCTGCCGCAACTTGAAATAGTCTTCCAGTCTCCCACAATGTACGAACGTTCCATGTACCTAAAAAAATGGTTGCTCTGGTTGTCAGAAGAGGCATCGGCCCCGTGACTTCTGAGGGAATTCGGCTTTCATCACATGACGTCATAATTCTTCTTCCAACTGCCAGGGCAGAGTTAAAATGGTTTGAATTATTTTCTCTGGTTAGCGTTTTTTCGGCAAGTTTGTTTTTGATAGAATTGGGTCCCCAATGCTATGCCAAACACTCGACCTTTATCCGGGCTTGGGACCGGCAGTAGCCCCTAAGGTTCTACTGGCGGAGTTAAATGTACATTTCTACTCTTATAAAAATCATCATGAATTTTTTTCATACATTTCTTCCAATTTACAATATAGAAATAACAAATATCGCAGTAGAACAGTTTAGAACAATCTAGTGTTCAGACTTTACAAAAGGTCTTATTAATATGTCGATACTTTAAGCGAATATATGTCTGAATTCATAATCAGATTTTTAACCAAATAAAAAAATATCAATACGATTTACTTGCAAACACATATTCTTTCTTTAAATTTTTTTACTGTCTTTGTTAAATCTTCGTGTATTATGGTTTTCTTGATTGAGGTCTTAGTCATATGTCAAACTTTATACCCATCCATGTATTCCTGAAACCTGTCATTGGTTGAATAGAAATTTCATTGGTCTAGTCAGATCTCATTTATGACGTTGAATAAAACTAGTGCAGGTAACACTTGATGTGATTTAAGCTAAAATTCTGATACATTTCCTAAACAAAGTTTGGTAACTTAAGAAAAAAATTAAAGATAATGTTGAAAATGTTTTGTACTCGCTGACTTAATTTTTCCCCGTTTGATTGTTTTTATGTACCACACTATACTACTTGGTAATATTCAGTAGCTTAATCTATCAATCTTCTGTGAAAGTTGTAAAGTTTGCAGTTTCCGTAGTTAGGAACCTCCAGTCTCTGACATTTGTGTTTTCTATCTTGTTTTTTACCTATTCTTCTGCATTTTTTATTAATATCGTCATCTAGTCAAATTCATTGTTCCATATGTCCAGATATAACGCATACATAGGCATCAAACAAAGGGAATCAGCGGGAAGTAATGCGCCCATTGTGTAGGAACAATAATTAATAAGATTTCCGACATTTTCTGCATTTAGTCCTTCAATACCCTGAATCTACCAACATACCAAAATGCGATAAAAACTGTCATAATTTAGCGAAAATTCAAGTCTAGGTTGGACGTATATGTCTGTTTGATTAAAACGCAGATTGCTGAAAAATGTGTTCACTTAGTCTTTAGTCATAAGATTGCATTTTTTGTGGGTTGTGAAATGTGAGTTAGTTATAGACTGTCTTCTCTCGCTTCTCATTTGATGTCCGAAAAATCATCAATAAGCTGTGTTCTTGTCCTCAGTTATCGATTGTGGCAACTTTTCGCTACGAAATACATGTGTGCGTGAGTATCCTGTAGTGAATCCACTTTCATGAAGAGAACGCAGTTGGTTTAATAGAAACATTCATTATTATAACCAACTGTACTAGTAATTTTTTAGCTGTGCTTTTTGTGTGTTGGATTAGCGCTCCCTCACTGGCGTTGGGTGGAAGTCGCAATTCCATGAAAGCCAACGTAGGATGCACTGCAGCGGAACTGATTTACAGCACGATAGGATGATCCCATCGGTCATTCATTTTCTTCATTGAAAATTTATCGAAACTCTCACACTAATAGGCTTACATACAAAATGGGTCTGGTTAAACTCCTTGCCATTTTTTTTATTGTGTTGAAAACAGTAAGTCTGTACGTACATTTTATTAAAATAAAAAATTCAAGTGTTACTAATATACTCAAAGATATTAGATTTGAAAAAAAATAAATAATCCGTTGGTCCCTAGTATTCTCGCTATCGCAGTATATATATACGCATATTGTAACGATCAGATTATCAACATTCGATCCTAACCTTATGTTTAGTCAAACACTCGTTCAATCTCTTTATATCAAGTAAACGTAAGATTAAAATTCTTAAAGTAAACCATAAATAAATTCGAGTACTAATGACGGAGAATTAAAAAACATCGTCAGTGTCTTGAGTTAAACACAAAACAAAATAAAAGGGCAAAGGAATAATAAAACGGTCTGATAAAATGCCACGGAGGTACTCTTAGATTATTCACTGCGCCACGCATATGTACCAGATTTTTTGCACGTTTCGCTCATTTGAATAGTTATTAAAGCCTTTTCGACGTACTCCATTCCTTTCATTATATACTTTTCTAGGATGACTCGGAAAGTCGATGAGCAAGTGATGAATACAAAGAATCGAGCGGTTCATTGATCAATTTTAGCTGTTGTTAATTCCCATATAACTCCCTGAAGTAAGAAAAAATGACCAGACTTATTATGACTTACCAAGCTATTAATAGTTTTCACCAACGTCGTGCAATTGGTTTCGGGGTTCAGGCTGGTTGCATTTCAGGATCATCGCCATCTCCATGAGAGGAGTGAACCGTAGCGGTAAACAGAGTCTCAAAATAAATGGTTTCGCAAATGGATTCCATTAGCTGAAGGATCTCGGCCTAGAATATTCATCAGATCACCACGAGGTATGCATCCCTCAAACAACTGCCAGGTTTGACCGCACGTTTCCTGATATACAGATCATCTCATTAGTAAATCCTCAGCCCGTTTCATCCCGACTCCATAATGTATAACTCTGAATATCCGCAAAAACTTCAATTATCTGTAGAAGTCATGGAGAACTTAGTGCAAACTTTTGGCACGATTTATCAGCGAAATATGGGATTTCCCAAGAGAATTTACATTGGTAACACTCACTGATGCATCCTTCATGAGAAAGCCTGAAGATCAGAAGGAGATTGAACCCTCAGTAAATTCAGAGCCTCGATCGGTAATCTGATCCGTGCTTTTTCCTAGAAAAATATCTTTGCGAAAGCTTGAACCGAATAGCGGAGCAAGACCTAGCATTTTCCTAATGTTCAATTTCTAATACTTATAATTTTCCTCTTCAATAGGACTTAACAAGTGGGTTTGAGATGAGACCAGACATATTAAAATCTTAAAATTAGCACTTTTCAACAACTAACATACCGACACTCTACTAAACACTGCCAAAGTAATTCATGTTTCAGAAATTTGTAGTAGTGATCGGGTCGCTATTGACTATGATCCCCACTACAGCAGTTACGGGCCCATCAAGGAGAAGATAGGATATTCCATTTTAAAGAATATTTTTCCTGGCGATTTCGTGGTATCGAAAGAGTACCGAAATTGTGCAAGAAAAGTTAGGAGAAATTACAAAGACGAAGGAGCGAAAATGGGAAAAAGAAAAACCTAAACTTTTCGCGTACAAAGTGAAATAGACAAAAAGAACAACTCACAATCACTGATACAACTGGTTGTAATAATGAATATTTCTAATGAACCACGTTCTTTTTATAAAAGTATTCTACTACACATTCACATCTTGCCCTATTAGTCTCTTGTGGAGAGATTGAAGTTTGAAAATGTTCTTATGTAGTTAGGAACCTTGGATGGCTTTCAGGGATTTGAATCTTGAAATCTACTGATTCCCACAGAATATGGGCAGAAAAGTGGTCAGCAGAACACTTTGTTTTCGAATGGTCTTGGAATTCTGACATACATGATGGGACTTTATGCTTGATCTAATTGCTTTGGCCCATTTCTGGTGTAGAAGGATGTCCATTTATAGGGAAGAACATCCGATTCAGAATTCACAAGGTGATTATTCACAGTAGAGGAGGAATAGTATCATATTTAAAAATAATTTTATCGATATCGAAAAATGACACCTAATTACCTATAGCGTTAACCGTTAATAATGGATTTTGGGAAAGCTGTATCTTGTGATCCAGAAAAAAGTTCACTCAGTCTAATAATGGTTTAACAAGCCTAAACAATTCCTGGCTTCAGAAATTCTTATTGGTACAATCGCGCCACTCTACCTTTAGTTTTTTGTCAAAAATTTCTCTAATCACTCTATAAAATTGTTTATTCGTCAATGATTTTAAATAGAACTTAGAAATCGTCGCAAAGTGTGAAGATTACGTTCACATTAAAGAAGTGCGTTCTCTGAAATCGTGCGTTTCCTGACCTTGGATGTCCTCTTCCAAGGTTATTCGCACAGTTTAAATAACTGATACTTTGCAGCTGAGTTATTTGTATAATATAAAGCGCTATTAACGAATACAAGTAAATCAAGTTTTTTCAAATTATATTTTGTAAAATCACTCACTCGTTCTCTAAGATCACAACCTATTGGAGATGTGAATAATTACTGTGTATTGTGTCTTTTTTTATTATGAAGTGTGTTCCGTAACTCCCCGGAAAATTATCGGGAGTTTTGTACTAAATGAGTCGTTTGTAAGGTCGTCTAGCAAACCCTTATCGCTTTTTCTGCTCATAATGCTAACTACCAGTTTGATTTGTAGGCCCTGGAGTTACCTGAGGCAATACGCTATCACTTTATAAATGGCCATAATAATCAATACACTAAAAACGACATGTTAAACGGGATAATGCTTTAGCTGAAGTAACCGGTTTTCTGAGAAGCTACTCTTCGCCATTTTGTGCAGGAGCTGTAGTATACATCGCAGTGGTTCGTCAGGAGATGCAGTCTCATTGTAGACGGTGAACAGTATTAGGTTAATACTCTACTTGTTCTTTCTAGATCACGGGAATCACGTACAGATTTGGTTTAGAATCAAGATTTTCTAGGTCACTTAGGCGGATTTCCAGGACCCATTATCAACATAGTCTCTTCTGATTGCGGACTTGCGTATTGTATCAGCGGTGTTTATGGATAGGGCATTCCCTATTCAGACAATACCTCCACCACTGTAAGACAATCTTCCAGATTTACAGAGTTGGAAACCTTGTTGCTGGATCTCTCTGTCATTTATTTTAAATATATTTCACATTTTTCAGAATAAATGTGGTCAAACGTGGTTTTAATTATGTTAAAAAGGCTCCATATATATATATATATATATATATATATATATATATATATATATATATGCTGCAATCATTTTATAACACGACTTAGCTCGAGAGTTACATGCCACGCTTACTGTAGTTATTGGGCCATTTGGGAATATGGAAATCCTGTAACATTTAGTTACTTTAGGTGTTTTGACAGTGCCTCTATGTTTTTGTCCCTTTAGACCTTCCCAATACTGTTAATAAACTGAGCCAAGCTGAGACACGAATTCTGGATCTGTGGGCTTTGTACTGAATTTCTTACAGTAATCCTTACTGGGAGCACATTGTACCTTTATAGATGTTGATACTTGCTACTGCCCACAAAAGTAGTGTGGTTATTGTGGAACTTTTATAACATAGGTCATATTCAAACTTAACTCATGCTAATGCTTATATATTCGTATCGCCCATTGTATAAGGTGTCTTATTTTAAGGGTAAAAACGAGTCTGAGAAGGAAGCATTAATGTTAGCGCTTGTGTTAAGTTATTGCATTGTAGTCAAACAGGAAAACTTATTTGATTTTCGCTTGTCATAGAAAGCTGTTTTACTTCTGAAGTTATCGAAAATAAATCAGGCTTTAGGGTTTATTATTTTCCTGGTAGGTAAACTGAGAAATCGATTTAACGTAAAGATAAAATCAATCGTACGGCTTTCTAATTGAAATCTACTTACTGGTTTTGTTCCAGCATTGTAAATCGGGAAAAATAAAACAAAAGCTAAGCTCAAACTAAAATATCACTAATTAGTTTCTCTTCATTTGTCCCTGATCATTACTTTACGCGTCAGTCTATTTAGATTATTTAGAGAAATTCATTGTTTTCTCTACTTTTTACAATAACGAAATGAATACTATAACTAACGTAAATTTCATATCTAATCCTGTATAACGCAAAGAATTTATAATACAAAATCGTAATGTAACTGCGTAAAATTTGTGTGATATGTTGTTAGTAGTTCTTATGCTTCTAATGCCTCTATAATTTCACTAGTGGATTGTAATACAGTCGTTGGTGTGAACGTTTTTGAAATATTAAGGACTTCTAGTTTACGGTAGATAATGGGTTAGAGGGCTGACTTATTAAGCTTGAATACTCCTACTCGTCTTGGCTTATACTTTGACGTGGGCTTCTCTGCGCTAGCAGTTCGTTTTTAGGCTATGTCACTAGTGTTGGGCCGCGTTTTGGTTGTCAACTTTTTAGGCCCCTAGTGCATCAATTAGCTTACCATTTGCTGCTATGCCGTAATGATCGTATGAAGTCCTAAAGTTCGGTCGTTGTCAACACCGGATCATGGACATTAATTAACTGTTTTGTGTTTTTAATGTTCAAATTATTTTTTTCTGGTTAATGTTTTTTAGCGAGTGAATTTTCTATGGGATCAGTTTGCTAACTTCACTCCCAACCCACTTTTATCTGGGCCTGCGACCGGCAGTTACTCCATAGGGGCAACTCTATAGCCTAATGTATTACGAGGAATTTTGTGGAGGAGCATACTTTATATTACCAGCAAGGCTGCGACTTGTCTCACATAATCTACAGACCAAAGGGAGTCAGTTTAGAACACTGTTTATGGTCCCGCTTGTTGCCCTTAGTGGTTCATTAAATTTTGAGTCGGAAAACCATCATATTGATGGTTTGTCTAAGTCATTTGTAGGGAAACTACCTTAGAAAAATGTAAAACTTAGAAAGAACGTTTACTCAAGCAGAATAAACATGTTTCGACTGAATAACCTTGTTATACTATATTGTGTAGATTTCTGTCCAGAGAGTGTGATGAAAACTGAAGCAACACTAGGCGTAAAACTCAGCACTTTCATTTGAAGTTGCATTAGTTACATCATGGATTTTCGGTGACTTACTTTTTTATGATCTAAGCAAATCCATCGGCTTTGAAAATTTCATTTTTCGTAGTTTACACCACGGACTGATCCTAAACAACCACTGAAAACGAGGAGGTGCTAAACAGTTGTTTCATCTAGTATGAGACTCAGCAGTTCACGTTTACAATCCCATCTAGGATCAAACTCAGAACCCTAACGGCTTACGGTGATCGCTTAAATTTTAAGCTGCTGATTCTGTATCTAATGGTTTGGCTTTTTTAATGTGTCCGATTAAGGTATTCATTCGTAAAAGGTTGTTAAAAATGTTAAGTGTTTATATGAGTTGATTTTAAACTAACAGCAAAATGAAATGGGTTAAGGCGCACTACTCATCTGTCATTGAAAAAGGCAGAAAGTCTTTTCCATCATTTTATTTGCTCGTAACTTGATCTATATCGAAATATATGTTTTGAGGTGGTTGGGACACGTGTTGCGTATGCCTAACCAGCGACTCCCTCGTCGAGCTTTGTTTTGTAGTGTAGGAATAGGTTGGAAGAAAGCTAGGGGCGGCCAAACCAAAACATGGCAGAAATCCATGAAGTCATTGACGAGTGGACTGAGCCATGTCGGTAATTGTCGACTACCTGGTTGGGGTCCGCGAGATGATAATAATCGATGGTTAGAGACCCTGATTGACATGGCTCAAAACTGTTTGCAGTGGCACAGGTGCATTTATTCTCTGTGTTCTCTCAAATCCTAATCTTCTGGGTTCTTCAACGCCTCTAGTTTTGACTTTCTAAACTTTTCTCACTGAATCATACTTCTTGAATAATATCTTCTAATTCTAACCTCTCCGATTACTTCTAATACCTTTGCTACCTCTTCTACTATTGGATTTGAATTGACACTGGCGTCTCTGTGCTGATGTGGTATGGCAACATGAACTGATATACTTACGTACGAAGTTGTACGTTGCATCTGACTGACTGACTGACTAATCCTCCTATTCTATTTCTAGGTATATATTGGTTTATCTAGGTGATATTACGCCAACAGCAAAACGTATTACCACTCTTTAAAACAGAAAAGTTCTGTAATTTCAGATTTTCTTGTGAATAATCAGAAACTCAATAAGTGAAACTATGAAGACATTAAGATTTCATAAAGTTTCATTATACTTTTCATTCTCGGATATGATGTTGGTAGTATTGCACTTCCAATCATAATAATATCTAAATATAATTTACTAAAGAATTCAGATCCTGAATTTGTTACTCACTTTTATGAACAAATTGCTTTAGTTTCTTGTGCACACTAATGATTTTTTAATCGTAATTTTAGATCCTTTGCTTCTCACATCTTATGGGATCGTTATTATTGAGTTATTATCCATCATGTGATGTGGTAGCTACGGTAACATCTGGATCAGCTTCAACAGATGATCGAAAACAAACTCTTATTTATCCATGTATTAAGATGTAAAAAAAATGTTTTTGTTGTTATTAACCAAATAATTTACAGAATGAGCATCACTGGATTCAATGCTGAGCGATATAAAGTCATCAAAGGTGAATATACACCACTCGCATGTTATGGAGAATTACGAATTAATTATTGTATCACACGTGATATCCCTTTCCTGTCAAATTCATTTGTTACAAATTGGTCTCAAACACAAGTTAATCTTGATAGAAAATTGTATGATAAATGATACCAGTCTATACATTTTGTTTTCTAGATTTAATGAAGCCTTCGATTTACCTTTACCATATAACGCCTTATACGACTATAATGGCATTTGCTTTGTTTTGTCATCCACTTATACGGATAAAAAAGGTATGCATGAACAGTTAATAGCTGGTGCAAACATGAAATTGTATAATTCGAAAAAGTAAGTTAATAGTAATTACCATTTATCTGCATGGTTTTATTAACTGGGCTAAAATATTTAAGTAAATAAACTATACTAGTTGTTTCCCGGCTGTCTGACTCCAATATGACTGAATAATGATAATGCCAATGAAACATATAATCTATTTGACTTCATGAATCGTCTGTTGACTAGTCAAGTTAATAAAACGTAAACATACAAAGTCTAATGCGAATTGTGATTAGGATATGTACATATGAGCAATCAAAATGAATTGGTGAATACAAATAGGGAATAGATGAAGATACAAGTAATCTTAAAGACCTACTTAGTGAATCATTGATAACCTGGTCTTTATATAAAGTGAATAATATACGAATTATAGATAACCAAATAGAGTATCGGTGAGCACAAATGAAAATTGTTGAAAGTTAAAAGTGAACTATTAACAAAAGTTTATTTGTGAAAATATATGGAATAATATACGCGAATGATGATAGACTTGCGTGCTTACAATATAATCAACAAACATGATTAAGGTTAGAAAAGGTTCATACAATAAATTTGTATCAGTATGTCATAGTGATTCACGATGCGATTGTAATCTTGATTAAATGCTTATGGTTCAAATGGATACGACTTACTACACTATGACTACAATGGTTGACTCAAACTGATCGTTAAACCAAGTAATTCGATAATCAGTTTTCCATCTGTCGCTTGACCACCTAGACATGGCATTTCTCACTATCAGGTTAGATGTTTGAATCCCTTTGATAGTCATTATGCAAAGCATTCACTTAATAATTATGCTTTTCTTCAGTCCATAATAGGAACACTATGTGATTTGTCAACAGTTCAAATATTAGTTATATTTAAGCCAGAGATCATTCTCCATTTATTTATTCAGTCAGTTAGATATAAATATGTTCCAATTGTTCAGAGATTCAAGTTTCATTTCAAACGTAATAGTTTCTAATTCAACTCATCTGATTTGATTGTTAATTAGTTGATAAATTGAATATAACTTAGTTACCAATTACATACATGTGTATTCGACTTTAAGCCACATTTCAAATCAAGGTCATCAGTAGTACCCGATCTCCCAAAACTGAGTAGTGGCAGCAGGATGTAACTGTGGTTTTCTTAGCTAAGCCACCGCTCCACTATCTAGTTACGACATCTAGTAGATATAATATATATAACATATTGGTATTTTAGTTGACTTGTCTAAATCGAATATATAACTTCAGGATCATAAATGTTATATGCTCTATAGCTATGCTTATTTTTATGTCAGTTACTTGGCAAACTTCGCAAAAATGTATGAATATATACACGTATATTAAACATTCAAATCTTTTTCAGAGTATTTCGACAAGGGATTTACGAACTTGAATTACATCCTTTGGAACCGTTAGGTGTTTATCGACTAGAGGATGTTGAAAAATTAGTTAAAGAACCTACGTTTGATGCCAAACCTTCGAATATGGATACCATGAATCAAATACTTAAAGTTTGTGATAATAGTAACGTTTTTCATTTAGTTTCTTCATCTTTTACAGTGACAGTAAAAATAAAATGTTTGCGATCACTTTTTTTATCCCATTCTATGGAATTCAGTAGGCGTTAATTACTTTCTTGATTCCAAATATATTGAATTAAGGTTCGGAAGACGATGACGTACTGGTTGAACCACTTGGCTTTCAACCGGTAAATGACATTCTCGAAGCCCACTCCAGCCAGTCCGGTTTTAAAGTGTGATGGTATCACTATCACACAACCACTGTGGGTCATTGCCCTGTACACACGCATGTATTTGGTGAGCGGCTTGCACAAATAGAGGTTCGAACCCATGGCCTAACGGTAAATATTCGGTTGTCTAAACCACAAGTGGATTAGTAAATTTAGTGCCCCGTGACTTGGTAATTTGTGTTAGCATTCAAAAGCCTGTTAGTTTTAAAGTTTTCGTTACTTTTTAACCGAATTCGATGTTGATGAATATATATATCAAAAAACACGCAGTTACTAATCTTCGTTGATGGATTTTCCTTGACCGATTTGATGAGTAATAAAGTGACTTCAGAATTCTGTTTATAGCGTGTCTTTCGAATGGGATGTTGAATAGGAAGTATACCTGTTCCCACAAGCTCTAAGACCGTGATTGGTAATCCTGGCTTTACATACTTGTCAAGCTATGATCCTCCAGTACAAATAATCAATTTTCAACTACTGACTCAGATTTAAATTTTTCACCTACTGAGGTTTAAAAACGAAGAATTTCACCAATCTTCCAGTTAAGAAGCTTGGGTAGACAAACATATGCGCCGTTATTACTATATGTCTTTAAGATTTATCATTGATCCGTAACAAATTTTGTAAGATATGAGCATGAAGAAGTATTGTGAAAACGCTGTATATGAAAGGAATACATATAGTAGTAGGAATGATCAAAGTGAGAAAAACCAGTTATATATATATATATATATATATATATATATATATATATATATATTGTGGTGGTATTTCGTTCTCTGAGCTGAATGTTTTGGTTGTGGAGCTTTCATTTCTATCTGAAGTTTGTGATGATGATGTTGTTCAGAAGAACAATGAAAGCTCCACAACCAAAACAACCAGCTCAGCGAACGAAACACCACCACAATCATCCACCTGAGCTACAAGTTTTCTCCACCATCTCAAAAAAAAAAAAATATATATATATATATGACTTCGATCCATACTCCATGTGTAGGAGCTAGTGATATTGCATAGTTTCTCAAACAGAAATAGTTAAAGCTGGGTTAGAACCTGAAGCTTAGTGTTTAAGTGTTGAACCTTTTATTCATTAAGAGACCTTTCCACATGACGTATATCCACGTGCATGAATCATATTTACTGCTACATATAAGGTTACTAAGATATTTGTAATCAGGTAATTATGTTTTGTAGATGTTTACTAAGGTAAAATGGTGTCAATCATATTGAGTTGAAGAATGTTCTTATTTAAAGAAAATTGTTTTTTTGCTCCAGTTGTTTGTTATTGTTACTTTTCTAATGTTCTTTTACAAATTACCATTAGATGAATCGTAAACATCTTCGTAATGAATTATTTGAAACACCGTTAGATCGACATTGTATGCCAGATGTGGAACATGCAGTTGATGAAGCTAAACGAGCTAGTGGACGTTTATTTTTAAGTGTAAAATTTGAATTTTCACGAGATTATCCATCTGTCTATATGCCTGTGATATTTCAGCGTCCAGTAAGTTTTATATTATTTTAAAGGAATTAAAAGAATTCGGTAAATTGATAAAGTGAATCAAGAGAGAAGCATCTAAAGTATTAGTTATATAACATGATCTGACAAGGTAATTACATCACCCAAAATATTATAACTCAGTTGTCAAGACAGTCAACCTTCAGATATTAGGTTATAGGTTAGATGGATGCTCCGGTTAGAGTATCATCAACTTAAGAAGTAGTTAGCAGTTCCGTAAATGATTGTAATATGAAGTATTCAATGACATGGGTGTTCTATGTTTTAGAGTCTCACATATTCGTGCGTTGTTATTTCAATGGTTATAAGCATACGGTTTCCATTAACTGATTAAGTGTACGATTTCGCTAATCAAAATAGCTGGATGACTTGTTAAGCTTTTACCTTGTATAATGAAGGAAATTGGATGAAAAGTGGAACAACTTACAGGTATAAATCAATAACAAAAAGTTAGTTCCGATTCTACAATAATATAAATTTCGAATGTGTTCTAATGTGTAACCATTTCTTCACTATGTTGCATGATATCTCTGTCGATTAATTTCAGTTATATTGCCAGTGATAATTCACAACCTAATTTACTTTTATTTGTAATCTTACCTAATTTAATCACAAACTATTATTACTTTTAATGAATTAGGTGTATATAGTTTTCTTATGTTGTTTACTTTCAATAAATTGGTTTACAACTGTATAACCTAGAGAAAATCAGCTATTTTACTTACTATACTGTCAGGTAACTTGTTAAAATGGATTAGTGATGATGTGTACACTTCAAGATAAAGGCATATCGTTATCTGATTTTTGTCAGATTATTTTAGAATATTCCATTAGGTTTGTGTTTTGCTATGTATGTTATGTAGGCTATGAAATCGGTAAGAAAAACTCTAGCTCAATGGTTTTGTGTGCTTTTCTCTTTCCTAATTTAGTTGGGTCACTTAATCATTTAATATTGACATTCTGAAGAATTTCCTGTCACAATTCCATAGCTGTTTTATACATTTGTTTTGTAGGTTCTACCTGAACAGTCAGAATTGCGAGCTGATCGAGTAAGTTATTGTCTATTTATATTTCTTGATTCAATATAGAGTTGTTAAGTTATAGCTTTATGATAAGATCAGGTTAGTCTTAGACAATATTTCCC
>OX103972.1:13250222-13270050 GCA_944470395.2 Schistosoma turkestanicum
TATAGGAGAACAATTGGAAAGGGATTAAGGAGGCAATCACTTCAACATGTCAGGAGGTCCTTGGTCGCAAGAAGCAGCATCACAAGGAATGGATCATTGCTGGTACTGTTGAAAAAATTCAAGAAAGAAGGAACAAGAAAGCAGCGGTCAGTGTCAGCCGAACAAGAACGGAGAAAGTTACCGCACAAGTTGAATACACAGAAGCAAATAGGGAAGTGAAGAAGAGCATCAGAGCTGACAAACGAATAAATTTGGAAGGTCTAGCAATGATGGCGGAAAAGGCTGCAATAGACGGAAACTTGAGACAATTGTACGAAACAACAACGATAGTTTCCGCTATCGTAAACCAGAACGACCAGTGAAAAGCAAGGAAGGGAAAGTAATCAGCAACACTGAACAACAGCGAAATAGGTGGGTAGAGCACTTTAAGGAACTATTGAATCGACCAGCTCCACTGAACACACCCAACATCGAAGCAGCATCCACGGACCTCCCAATTAATATTGGCGCACCTACGATTGAGGAGATCAGTATGGACATCAGACAAATCAAGAGCGGCAAAGCAGCGGGACCAGACAACATTCCAGCAGAGGCAATGAAAGCAGATGTAGAAGCAACCGCGAAAATATTTCACATCCTCTTCAAGAAGATTTGGGATGAGTAACAAGTACCATCAGATTGGAAACAAGGATACCTCATCAAAATACCAAAGAAAGGCGATCTCAGCAAGTGTGAAAACTACAGAGGCATCACTCTTCTTTCAATACCAGGCAAAGTCTTCAACAGAGTATTGTTAAACAGAATGAAGGACTTCGTAGACGCCCAACTTCGAGATCAACAGGCTGGATTTCGTAAGGATCGATCGTGTACTGACCAAATTGCTACATTACGGATCATTGTGGAACAATCAATTGAATGGAACCTCACCACTCTACATCAACTTCATCGACTACGAGAAAGCATTCGATAGCGTGGACAGGAAAACACTGTGGACTCTTCTTCGACACTACGGGGTGCCTGAGAAAATAGTTAACATCATACGGAATTCTTATGATGGATTCAACTGCAAAATCGTACACGGAGGTCAGCTGACAGACTCTTTTGAGGTGAAGACCGGTGTGAGGCAAGGTTGCTTACTCTCACCCTTTCTCTTTCTCCTGGTCATCGACTGGATTATGAAAACGTCAACATCTGGAGGGAAGCACGGTATCAACTGGACAGTTAGGACGCAGCTGGACGATCTGGACTTCGCAGATGACCTGGCTCTTCTATCGCACACTCAACAACAAATGCAAGAGAAGACGACCAGTGTAGCAGCAGCCTCTACAGCAGTAGGTCTCAACATACATAAAGGAAAAAGCAAAATTCTCCGATGCAACACAACATGCACCAACCGAATCACGCTTGATGGAGATGCCTTGGAGGACGTTAACACCTTCACATATCTTGGCAGCATCATCGACGAGAAAGGTGGATCGGACGCAGATGTGAGGGCGCGGATTGGCAAAGCAAGGGCTGCATTTCTACAGTTGAAAAATATCTGCAACTCCAAACAACTTTCAAACAAAACCAAAATCAGGATCTTCAATACAAATGTCAAGACAGTTCTAATGTATGGAGCGGAAACATGGAGAACTACCAAAGCCATCATCCAGAGGATACAAGTGTTTATTAACAGTTGTCTACGCAAAATACTTCGTATTCGTTGGCCAGACACCATCAGCAACAACGAACTGTGGGAGAGAACAAGTCAGATTCCAATGGAGGAGGAAATCAGGAAGAAGCGGTGGAAATGGATAGGACATACACTACGAAAAGCACCCAACTGCGTCACTAGACAAGCCCTCACATGGAACCCTCAAGGCAAAAGGAAAAGAGGAAGGCCAAGGAACACACTACGCCGAGAAATAGAGAAAGATATGAGAGGAATGAACAAACATTGGACAGAACTGGAGAGGGAAGCCCAGGACAGAGTTGGTTGGAGAAAACTGGTGTGCGGCCTATGCTCGATTGGGGGTAACAGGCGAAAGTAAGTAAGTAAGTTAAAACGATGATGTTTAACCGTTATACATTAGTTTTCAGAATTAAGTCAACTGCATCCAGGACATATTTGTCCATTGTGCTTCACTATTGCTTGTGAAAAATAACTTATCGTAACTGTCATACAGTACCGTACAATCTACCAGTCATTGTATTACAAACTAAATGCTAATTATTGTATACATTTGTTTTTATCCCACCGAATATCTACAGACTGATATGAATTTATATTTTTAGCAACTCGCCTAGTATTTTATTTTCAATTGATTCTACTAAAATTTTCTGTAAGCGGTTAAATATTAAAACTGTTAAAGAACTTATTTTCAAGGCTTATCCTAATCATTACGACATAGATATCATGTAAAACCTGATGAAGTATATTCTCAATACTTTTAGTGCATTGCTGTAGAGCTAATCAATATTGTATAGTAATAGTGAAAAGAGAATTAAAATCATTCTCTAGTCAGATCTTAGAAATTATTGACAAATTCAAAAGTTTCTATGCAAAAAAGGCAGATAATTAGTGGGACAGATTATACATCACAACTGTTAATCACTAAAATATGTTACCTGTACTTCAATGACAGTAATTTATTTATTAAATAACTAAATTTTAAACATCATCACTAGTAAGAATATTCATAGCAAATACTGATAACCTAAAATTACAATTAATTCTGATTACAGTCTGCTATGTGATATTTTACTGATACATTTTATACTTCGGAATATTGGATTCATTATTGTGGCTATTTTCGACTGTTTCGCATCGATAATCTCATGCATTTTGTGTGATCGGATAGAGAGTAATTATAATTCAAAAAAAAACTATCTGATCAGTAATGAAATTTAAATAAACCTAACTAATCGATGACTCAACTGATGTATACCACTTAAACGAAGACAAAATTAGGCTGCTATAACTAACAAATTTAGTGAGTCATCGGATTATTCACTCCTTCCTCTGTTATTAAGTGTATGTATATGATTAAGCACTTATGAGACAATTTCAAATTTTTATCATATTTCACATAATTACAAAATATTTGATAAAGTAGTCATGAATCAATATCTTATGAAGTTAAACGATCATAGGATAAAGCCTTAGCAGCTCTTAGTACAAAGATATGTGAGATCATTGCCAAGCAAAATTATGTATTTTTAAGTCTTCTTTACTACAGTTTCTATTCTCCTAGTTTAATAAGCTTGCAGACATTAGGGATTATGACACTGCTAAGTTTGAAATTCTTCCCGGCTACGATATAAATTTCTTACGACTTAATTGCCTTTAATATGATCAGTATGTTGTAAATTTTGGAAATAGTTAACACATAGGGATAATATTGACACAATTACGTAGATAATGAAAATAGTTTTCCTGAGAAAATCTAACTCACATTAACTGTACAGAAACGATTACTGATCTGTTTCCATCTAACAGATATTGTACACAAACTGCGGTTTAGATAACAACATAAATGATGATAAGAAACATAAAATGGAATTACTTTTCTATTATGTGAGAAAGATGTATGTTGATGTATTCACAATTGTAACTATCAATAGAGTGATAATAAATATTCTAAGCATTTTTGAGGCTGGTATTATATAATAAAACAAGCCACAAATCCACTATTTCGCATTAAAGAAGAAGCGAATTCCTCTCCAAGCATAAAACAACAGTTTATGAATCTTAAAAGTATAATTCAAGACAGATTCTCTTCACTTTCTTCTAGAAAGCTTCATAAAATAGTATCTTATTTATTATTTCAGACAATAACTTCATATAATTTCTACAGTAGTACATGGTAATTTAAAAGGGACTGACGATAATATCTGAAATAACGAGAATAGATAACTTTCCTCTTAATTGTTTTCGATGATGAATCTATGAACAGGGTATTCAGCACCAAATCAGTTTAACTATAAATATTTAAAATGAATGCTAAATCAATAAGAAATATATATTCTAACATTCCAATTTCGTTAAATTTTTATTAGTGGAGTATACGGTTATTCGTTATCTTTAGATAGCATTGTTGGGTTCAGCTGTAGAATATCATTGAAGAGAAATTTAGTGACAGAGTAGTTTTCATCAATTACTGCTGTTAGTATTTTACTTGAATTTTACCCAGAATCTTTTACTTTTAACCTGTTAATACCGATCTAATGAACGAAGACTTCAAAACCAGATGGAATAATAGTGCATTTAGGAAAGACAGATTACGAACAAGATGTGTACAGTTTATTTTCGGAATTTCATTTGCAAAACAAGCCGATAATTAGCTGTCTTATGGTCTTCAAAACACTGATCGTACGGTACATTCAGATCTGAGACTTATCTCCAGAAAGAAGCTATTGCTAGTTCAGCGTCACGTATGCATTACTACTCACGTGCAACTCCATTATGTTTCCACAGCAGAAAAGCTTCAAAATTCGCCATATTTTTTAAATTTTTGTGTATTATTTGACAGCTAACATGTAGGGTATCGTCTACTAACGACTGGATGAACATATGCTGATAGACTATAGTCAGTCAGTCAGATGCAACGTAGAACTTCGTACGTAAGTACATCAGTTCATGTCGCCATACCACATCAGCACAGAGATGTAATTGACAATTCAAATCCAATAGTAGAAAAGGTAGAAAGGGAGTTAGAAGTAATCGGAGAGGCTAGGATTAGAAGATACTATTCAAGAAGTATGATTCAGTGAGATAAGTTTAGAGAGTCGAAACTAGAGGTGTTGAAGAATCCAAAAGATTAGCATTTGAGAGAACACAGAGAATAAATGCACTGGCGCCATTGCAAACGATTTTGAGCCATGTCATTCAAGGTCTCTAACCACCGATTATTATCATCTCGCGGACCCCAACCAGGTAGTCGACAATTACCGACATGGCTCAGTCCACTAGTCAATAACTCCATGGATTTCTGCCATGTTTTGGTCTGGCCGCCCCTAACTTTCTTCCAACCTACTCCTACACTACAAAACATAGCTCGTCGGGGCAGTCGGTGGTTCGGCATACGCAACACATGTCCCAACCACCTCAACTGATTAAGTTTCACCACTTCATCGATTGATCTGCCATTCTTACCTAGTACCCGATTCCTAATAACAGCGTTGCTTACTCGGTTGTCCCACGGTATACGAGCAATGCTTCGAAGACACCTATGATCGAAAACCATTAACCTACGAATATCTTCTACTCTCATTGGCCATGTTTCACAGCCATAAAGTAAGACGGAGCGAACCACTGAGCAGTACACTCGTCCTTTAGTCAGCAAACCGATATCACGCCTACGCCATAAGTGACGCAGGTTGGCAAGAGCCAATCGAGCCTTCTGTATCCGAGCTGAGATTTCGTCAGTCACCAGGCCATCGGCACTGATGAGACTCCCAAGATAAGTGAAGTGGTCTACACGCTCGACTACTTCACTGCCTATCACTAGTTCAGGTGCCGATGCAACCCAGTCTTGAAGCAACATTTTGCATTTCGAGGGGGAAAACCGCATCCCGAACATGCTTGCATTATTGCTTAGGGTAGTCAGAAGACTCTGCATTTTGTCAGCGTCTTCACCAAGTAGGACAATGTCATCGGCATATTCTAAGTCAATAAGCGAGCCACCTGGTAGAAGGTCTACTGAAAATTCAGACGAGGATAATGTTATGTTTAGGAGCATGTCTATGATAAAATCTAACAAGAATGGAGAGAGTGGACATCCCTGACGGACACCACTTGATGTAGAGAATTCCGGTGACAGATCGCCATAAGCTCTCACTCGACCAGTGGTGTTTGAGTAGAGAGCTTGTATGAGGTTAATGTACTTCTTTGGTACACATTTCAATGACAGACACTGCCACAGAACCTCACCATCCACTGAGTCAAATGCCGCCTTTAGGTCCAGGAAACCAACTATTGTCGGACGTCTAAATGTGTGTCTGTTCCAGGACCTGTCGTTGTGTGAAAATGTGGTCTATACAACCACGTCCAGGTCGAAAACCAGACTGGTTTTCTCGAGTTTGCTCTTCACGAGCTTTCGTTAAGCGTCGAAGTATTATTGAGGCCAATATTTTAGATACTATATTAGTTAGACTTATTCCCCTGTGATTGTCACAAGAAGACTTCTGTCCTTTCTTATAAATCGGGACAATCAGTGATTGAGACCAGTCGAATGGGATTGCGTCCAGTTCCCAGATTCTACCTAAGATCTCAGTCAACCTAGCTGCTATAACTGGACCACCATCCTTAAATATCTCAGGGGTCAGTCTATCAGGACCTGCAGCTCGTCCTCGTTTCAGATTTCCTAACGCTTTCTCAACGTCATTAAGACTAGGGGAACTTACGTCGATTTGCCATTCAGGATGACTGGAGATCGTGGGTAACCGAAGAGTGGCTCGCGGCCAGTTGAACTGATCCCTAAAGTGTTCTGCCCATCGATCCAGTCTCCTGGATTGAGAATGGATAATAAGACCATCCTTTTCCGAAATAGTCTCACTCACATTCGGGTTCTTAATACCAGTTTCTTTAATAAGGCGGAAAAGTTGTCTAGTGTTGCCTATCGCCGCTGCCTTTTCCATCGCTTCTGCTTTCGCCACCCACCACTGTTCGCGGTCGTTACGCAGACTTTTTGTAAGTCTGTGCCTAAGCTGACTACGCTCTTCATCATGTTCAGAGTCAGGTGGGATGCGTTTTCGAGCATCCATCAGTTCGGTGGATGCGACTGAAATCCACTGCTTCATACTAGCCTTATAGTTTACCTTCCTAGCAGATATCACTGCTGTTTCCACAGCCTTTTTGATATCATACCAACCTGCTTCTGGATGGGAATCACTTACATCGTTGCTTGACTCTCTTTCTAGTTGCTCCTGAAATATTTTCTTAGTTTGATTATCATTAAGTAAAGCCCTAAGAGGCTTCCTTACGGTGTCTTTCCTACGCCCAGTAAGCCTCAAACAGATACGAGCTCGCACTAGAGCATGATCTGAATCCAAACATGTGCCCCAGAACGAGCGACAGTCTTCTATCGAACCCCTCCATCGGTGGCTGATGGCGATGTGATCTAGTTGAGTCCAACGTTGAGACGACTTCGGTGGTCGCCAGGTCAACAGATGCCTTTCCTTGTGACTAAAGTTGGTGTTCGCTAAGAATAGGCGGTAATCTGAGCATAGTTGTAACAGACGGTCGCCATTGTCTGTTCTCTCAGTCGCTACACCATAACATCCTCCTAGATGTCTTTCCTTTTCACCTAATCTACCTACTTGAGCATTAAAGTCACCAGCCATTATTACTATGTCAGAGCGCCTAGCTTTTTGGAGGAGGTCCGAAAGCTTTCTGTAAAACTCGTCTTTAACCTCGTCTGCACTGCAGTCAGTGGGGGCATAGGCAGATATGACGAAGAGGCAACGGCGAGTGTCCCTATCCTTACTGTCCCGTTTAGTCGGACAGCGCACAAACGACGATAGACTATATGCATCTAACTGCCACTAAAACGCTTGCGAATCAGCTAGTAGGACTGCACAAAGAGATAGGGAGTGACTTTCAACTGACTGCAGTTTTTTTTTCTCTCTGGTCTAACTTCTAACTCCGCAGTATACAATTTACAAGTCACATAGCGAATAGTACCCACCACATCGATACCTTAAGAATATTTAGCACATTTTAAATGGCATGATTTGAAATTATCTGAAGAATCTCATTTGATTTGATTAGAGCGATTTATACATTAAGCTTAGCACGTATCAATAAAAATCTAAATCTCACTCTAGTTCAGTCTAGCATGAAAGACCTAACACAGATGTGACCCGATTTGAGTTTCATAAAAACTAAAAATATCGGTTATCATGCGATTGTTGGTCCCTACTTGAGATTATATGATAATAACCACCTGTTTCGGTTAAGGTACCCGGATACTGTTCTAGCTCACACAAATATTCACTGATTTTTGTGGCACATAGACATTTGTACTAATGTCTGTGTTTAAGTAAATAAATACATCCCATAGACGATAAAGGCTCTTCACAGTATTCTACGAGAAGCTGACTTCCCAGGCATACTACGGTATGCAGTCTTGTCCTCTGACAGTGGCGTTTGTGCTGAACACAAAATAATTATAACCAGCTATAACTTTGTGTGAAACTTAAAGTGATGCGTGACTATCAAGAAAATTAGTTATAATTTGTCTCAAATCATTCATTACATCTACTGGAAGAAACATAGAACTCGACATTTACCAAGCACAGTCATTATCCAACAGATATATTTCTCTAATTTTTACACTGTAGACATAACCCATCAATAGTTATATCCAAGAAACAGAAACAGAAACATCATCAGTTCAGAAAATAATTTATTCAGTAAAAATGAAGGTTCTGTTAAATATTTTACAAACAAGTGTCGTATAGAAAAACAAAGTTAAAAATTCTGATTTTAGATCAACTTTATTACAAGTCTGAGTAGTTGTTAAGTTTATCCCCGACATTCATAACAAGCTGCAAAAAAAAGGAAGGGGAAAATGTTTATACAATATACCGCTTAAATTCATATATATATAAATGAATAGGAGAACTAAAATCTGGTTACGACGGATGACGAAGAATACGGTGGTTATATTTGTTTAGCAGAGAAAATGTACAGTGTACTTGATATTGTGTTGAATATGCTCAAAAACGATTCTGTGTATACATAAAATCAAAGGCATGAATCTATTTCTTCTTTCAGACTACAGAAACAGGTAAAACAACTGTCGATAAACGGGAAACATTTGTAGAAAACTCTGAATAAACTGTGAGGAAATTGCTCATAATTCGTACAGCTGAAACTTGACAAATATTTAACTATTTTCATAGTTTCCATTTTAAGACAACTAACAATCTAGAATATAAGCTTTGATTCATAAAACAAAGAAGTCATCGATGAACGAATTATTTCATTGGTGGTGTAAAATTGACCAGTTACACAAGAAATATGTCATGAACTATTAAGTCACAATAGCTTCTTGTAACCAATCGATAAACAGGTTAATAAATGATCGAGAGTATCTCACTATTATCGTCTACGTACATACTAGCTAAAAGTGACAGTTTGTGGTAATTATTGTTTACGATTGTAATCACAGTATGCTACAATGAATATATATAAAAGGTTAATAAGTATTAACTGATATCGCAATTCGAAATCAAAGATGCTTTAGAAGATCGTTATCCATATAAATAAAATGAAACCGATATGAACTATGGGTTAAAACAAGAAAAGTATTCTCACATGAGATAACTGCGGCGACATCTTCATTCAGTAGAGTTATACACTTTGATGACACCGAGCAACTCTAACAGATTCATATGAGATGTTCAGGATTAGATACAAAAGTATTAACTCTTGCTTTCCGGAATAACTAAACAGTATATGCGAAAACTTCTATGTGTGTAGGTCTATCAATTAGTTTCCGTGATACGTGGACAGATGGCTTTTTCATAATACTAGGTAAATAATGACCAACGCTCATTGATCGCGTTGAGTGACCAAAAAACACCTCTACATTAGGAAAGTCAATTCGGTCGAAATTAGTGTATACTCCGGCAACTCCAGCAAACTTCTCCATGTCATAGGAAAGATATTTTGAATCTAGAAATCCATCAGTAAGTGAGGAATGTACTGCATCAGAAACGCAGATGGAGTTATCATTAAACCGTTCAGCAGAACGCTGAGCAAGTTGAGTTCTTATAAGTTGTTCACCAGTACCTGAAGTGACCACCCCAATACTGGAAGACGGACCAAGTTCTTCTGCCCAACAACCACAACCATATGTACATGCTTGACCTAAACGACCTTCATATTTCAATGCAATACCACCACTAGAAGATGCTGCGGCAATTTTCCCTTCTAAATCAATACAAACAGCGCCTACGGTATCAAATCTATGAACACGAGACCTTTTTACCTCAGGAATATCTCCATGATGATCGAAATGGGAATCTTTTGTAGTCGCATGTATTTTGTTCTCATTAAATAACCAACTTTTGTATTTTTCCCATGAAACCTGTGACTGCTTTGTGACAAGATTACCATTATCAACAGAATAGCCTTTTGATGCAGCCCACAGATGAGCACCATCACCAACAAGTACAGATGGAGGGACGCGTCCTAATTCACCCAGAGGGCGATCGATTTGTGACTGCAACAACAGCCTTGCAACTTTTACAGGATTTTTCATATTACGAACAGCTCCTATACCAGCAAACTGAAGAGTAGAACCACTCATTATTCCCGCGTCACATTCCACATAGCCATTAATACTCAAATTACTACCGATTCCTGCATTGGTTAAAGGACTGTCTTCTAAATACGCTACAGCTGCTTCCACAGCATCGATGGCGCTTTTGTGATCGACTGACAAAAGTTTTGCAGCCAATGAACATGCCTCAGAGCACAATTTATTATATTTCTTTTCTTTGGATTTAGAGTGATATCCCGCACCAGCGTGTACGACGACACATGCCATGAGATGAAAAATAGACGCGTATTACTGTGAAATATGAAAAATTGAAAATAGTTGAATTAGTAAAGGTGACAATGACTCAGATGAAAAGTCTGTTGACTTAAACTGACTAACGCAAGTACCTCAAAAAACCTTGCGATCATTCGTTAACTCGACTAGCTTAAATACTGACTGTTCAACTTACTTGTCGCAGAAAAAACAGAAGGACAAATAACAAAGCTAACTTGTTGATAAAAATGATACGGCCCTAGCAAACAAATAAGACATTCGTACTTAACAGGTTGTAAGAAAAGCCACATCAAAACAAATAAAAAAATCTGTAACAATTATAGCTGAAAAAAGAGATGATAAAGATGGAATATGTCTCATTATTTTCACAATTGGATTGAATTATTGGCGGATAAAACAAGTTCCCGAACTCATAGGGAAACATTTAATTTCTTTTAGACTTTGGTATGCTATAAAATTGTGTCCTCTTGGAAGTTTTTTATGCGAAACATCTACTGTTGAGATGACTTTTTTATGGTAATACTGAAGTTGACAAAATAAGTCAGTCAGATGCAACGTAGAACTTCGTACGTAAGTACATCATTTCATGTTGCCACACCACATCAGCACAGAGATATAATCGTCAATTCAAATCCAATAGTAGAAGAGGTAGTAAAGGTATAAGAAGTAATCGGAGAGGTTAGGATGAGATATTCAAGAAATGTGATTCAGTGAGAAAAGCTTAGAAAGTCAAAACCAGAGGGGTTGAAGAATCCAGGGATTAGGATTTGAGAAAACACAAAGAATAAAAGCACCGGCGCCATTTCTTTTTGACAAAATAAGAAAAAATACGGAGCAAAATAGCAGTTTAGCGTAGTGAACAAACGTAGTCCGTCAGAACCATATGATTGGTTAGTAAGATACGTTTCAAGCAACTCGATTATAGAGTCAAAATTTCACTGTCTAAATTCTGAACCACACTTGTCGATTCGCTTTGTGGACAAACATGAAAAAGTGAATTATCAGAACATAAGTTAATTTAAGCGGAAATCGGAAACAGGTTTATGTCACCACAATTCATTTATCTGATTATTTGTTTCAAATAAAACGTGTGAATAAACTACTTGAAATTTTAAGACTAACGAGACATATTTTAGACTAACGTTATCTCCACTCTAGAGTGTAAATAAAGAATAAATGGTAGAAATAGGAGCGATAACTGTCGAAATGGTAAGTTTAAGCGAGAAAAACTGTTAATGTAAATTTTGTTCAGACAGAAAAGTTCATGAGCATAATAGAAGACAATAGTAAAACACATATTCTTTTATTCTATGCGATGTCTGAAGCTAAGATAGACAAACAGTCCTCTACGACAAACATTTATGCCACAACTTTTACAAGCTGTTCATTTTTTTATGTGCCTATCGTCAAACAGTGTGGAATAAGGATACTGTGATAGTCCTCAGTAATAGGTTACAAGCCTTACTTGATATGCTTGATGGAGAGATTTCTACAATGGAGAATAATTGGAAAGGAATCAAGAATGTAATCACATCAATATGTGATGAGGTTCTGGAGGACAAGAAGTACCATCACAAGAAATGGATCTCTGTTGATATTCTTGATAAGATTAAAGAAAGGAGGAACAAGGAGGTAGCAATCAACATTAGCAGAACAAGAGCAGAGAAAGCCAACGCACAAGCTGAATACACAGAATCAAACAGGCTAGTGAAGAGGAGCATCAGATTGTTGCCACACTGAATACACTGAGGCAGAACCCACGGACTTCCCAATCAATTTCGAATAGTATGGCCATCAGACAAAACAGGAGCGGCAAAACAGAGGGACCAGACAACATTCCGGCAGAGGCAATGAAAGCAACTGCAAAAATATTCCACATTCTCTCCAACAAGATTTGGGATGAAGAACAAGTACCAACAGACTTGAAAAAGGACACCTGATCAAAATACCAAAGAAAGGCGAACTCAACAAGTGTGAGAACTGCAGTGGCATCACCCTTATCTCAATACAAGGCAGTCTTCAACAATGTGTTGTTAAATAGAATGATGGACTCCATGGGCGCTCAACTTCGAGATCGACGGGCTGGATTTTGTAAGGATCGATGGTGTACCGACAAAATTGCAACATTATGGATCATCGTGGAACAATCAATTGAATGTACTTAACCACTCGACATCAACTTCATAACTACTAGAAGGCATTTGATAATGTGTTCAAGACAACACTATGGAGGCTTCATCGACAACACTACGGTGTGCCTGAGAAGATAGTCAACATCATACGAAATTATTATGATGGATTCAGATATATAATCGTGCATGGAGAAAAACTGAAAAATGAGTTCAAGGTGAAGACCGGTGTCAGGCAAAGTAGCTTACTTTTACCCTTTCTCTTTGTCCTGGTGATAAACTGTGTTATGAAGACCTTAACATCTAAGAAGAAAGCACAGGATACGGTGGATGACTAAGATGCAGTTGGACGACCTAGAATTCGATGATCTGGCTTTTCTATACCACGCGCAACAACAAAGCAAGAGACGACCAGTGTAGCAGCAGGTTTCAACATACACAAGGAAAAAAGCAAGATACAACACAACATACGCCAACCAAATCACTCTTGACGGAGATACCTTGAAGGATGTAAAAACCGTAACACATCTGAGCAGCCTCATTGACGAGTAAGGTGGATCTGATGCGGACGTGAAGGCGCGGATCGGTAAAGAAATAGCAGCATTTCTACAATTGAACATCTCCAACTTAGAACAACTATCAACAAACATCAAAGTCAGAATTTGCAAAAGAAATGTCAAGACAGTGCTACTGTATGGGTTGGAAACTTGGAGAGCCACGAAAACCATCAACTAGCTGATACAAGTGTTTATTACCAGTTGTCTACGCGGAATACTCCAGATCCGTTACCTAGACACCATCAGTAACCACCTACTGTGGGAAGGAACAAACCAGATTCCAGTGGAGGAAGAAATCAGAAAAAAACGGTGGAAGTGGATAGGACACATACTGCGGGAAACACCCAACTGCGTCGCAAGACAAGCCGTCACTCGGGATCAATCAACCAATCAATGGTCACTTGGGATCCCCGATGCCAAAGGAAAAGAGGAAGAGTAGAAAACATATTACACCGAGAAATTGAGACAGACATTAGAGGAAGGAACAATTGGACAGAACTAGAAAGGAAGGCGGTGGACAAAGTAGGTTCGAGAATGCTGGTTTGCAGCCTATGCTCAACTAGGAATGACTGGCGTAAGTAAGTAAGGTTACTCGGAAATTCATAAAACACAATAAAAATGGTTTAATGTTACACATCAGCAACAACAGATTTATCGTCCCGGCCGAAACACTGCTAGATTCCTGACTTGCTTAGTGTTCTCATAGCATTTGGAAAATGATGAAGAGAGGAATATGTAATGTAACCAAAAATGTTATCAAGAGCGTCTAGTTTCAGAAGCACAAGACAAATTACTTTAGCACAACGTTATGTATGTCTAATATTCCATATCTGAAGTAGCATACGAAAAGAGTTAGAGGTAGCTTCTATAGGTCAAATGTGTTACGCATCAATTACACGTACGTTTATTAAACTTGTCGTACTAACTACATTGACATAGATAATTTGATACAAGCTTATGGACTACTTACAACTAACCAAAAAGGGTGCATGCAAAACTAAATCATATCTCGTTAAAAACGAATCAAATGAAAATCACGAACAGATTCACATATACTACACTAACATTTCGCTTACTGTTATATTCTGATGACAAGAATTAGAAGCCGATCGAAGATGACGATTCAGAATTTAAATATAAAAAGATGAAAGGGCATATTAATGATTCAGGCATATGCTTTACAACAAACTAAACAAGAGATTACCAGTATTCACATCATCGTACTACTATTTTATACACTATGCATTATGGATAGTCCCATCGAATTAAAAAGAAGCACAGATTGGGCTTCAAATGCTTTCATTTACACTATATTTTTGTGAAGATAGGACATTTCGACATTCGTATACATAAGCACAAGGTATATACAGTAGAAATCTGTCATGCTACCCAAAGTGAGGATACTGGCCTAGTGAAAGGGGAGGTATGATGAATAGCTGTGAGACACCACATAAAGAGAGGTTACGATAGAATGTAGATAAGACTGCAGAGCACAAAACTAGTAAACATTTGAATTACCGCAAGTAACAGGTATATAACTTAAGCTCACGCGAAAAACTGGGGTTGGTTCATATGTTCTCCAACATCCAATATTCAATATCTTTTCCCGAGCTAGTATAAACCAACTGATTTCTTCGTGCTCGATTATTGTCCTTTTGGCATGGTTCCAGGTATTTATTAATTCCAAGGGAATAACAGTCTAGCCACTGAAATGCACTAATTCTGGTCAAATGGCAGTTATTTATGAATTTGTATATCCAGTGATCTGAATGAGTACATTTGTTCCAGGGCATTAGGGTTTCTGGATACCAGCAGCTATCATGTTGCCAGGCTGAAGATCATTTAGTTACAATGTGTAGGATAATAAGTAGAAAATTTTAATGCTAATAAGATTTCAGAACTCAGTAAAAAAAGGATAAATAAATTAGTTACTCGGTAGTGACGAATGTGCGAGAGGATCGAAGCGTAAGCAAGGGAGAGAAAACAGGGATAATTTAGATATATCCAGTTAGTGATCTTAGCAAATGGCAGTAATAATAATTAGCAAGTTTCGAGACATGCATCAGACACAGCCGGTCCAAGAAGAGATGATGATCCGTACGTGATTACGTGTTAATCAAGTCTCTTCATGAAGCTAACCACTGACGGCGCTGAGGTCGCTTCGGTTGGAAGAGCATTCTAAGCTGCGACAACTCTCGATGAGAAAAGGTGTGCACCAACCTGGATGTTCTCTCCTTGATGCGCGATTTTTCAAGGATTACCTCAATGGTTGTGGTGGTTATACCTCTCCAAGACACTCATGTTAAGATGATTCGACGTGCTTAATATGTTATACGTCATTGTCAGATCAGTTCTGACTCCCCTGTAGCTCAGAGAGACTAATTCCAAGACCTGTAATCTACCTTCTTAGGGTTCTTTCTTTAACCCTATCAACAATTTAGTTGCTAGTTTCTGCATTTGATCCAAGAGATATAAGTTTCTTTTAAGGAGAGGGGCTGTGAAGACGTTGTGAACCTCAGGGTGTGGGCGTAAGTATGCTTTGAACAATGACTAGGGTGATTCCAAGATGATCGTACCAAGGTGAAGAGTTGAGTTGGCTTTGTCTGCGTTCCCTGTGTGGTTTGAACTGGTGTCTAAGCTTACTGTGTTTATTAAACCGAGATCGAGCGCTGAGGAGACATTAGATAGTGGACTTCCATCGAGAACTTAAGTCTTCCATGTCACACTGGCCAGAATGTTCGTAACCTGGTATTTCGACAGATTTCGTTCTATCATGACACCGGTTTGTAGCACGCTGGATCCTTCCCATCTCCTCCTCTAAGGATTCAAGAGAGAATGACTTGTTTCTATTCGTTTGGTAGTTGGTGCTACGTCAGTGAATATCTGGACAAAACACAAACTGGTGAACTGAAAACTTCTTTAGAGTTTCAGGACTTTAGAGTGAAAAATGTCACATCCTGATGACTTTCCAGGGATCAGGGATATTTTTAGCACTAAGTCAGGTGCAAGTCGTATATCCCGTAGGCCGTCAGCTAGCACTAGGTTTGAATAGTGCTCTGAACATGTAGCTACCTGATTTAACTGATTTATGAAGTTGGCATTAGAGATCTCAGCCATCTCTGTGTTGTTAAAGTCTTCGTCATTTGGACATTTGTGAGTACTAACATCCCGGTTAACAGGTTTTGTTTTAGTCATGAACCTAAGCAGATATTTTTGGGATTGCCTGTATTTTTACTGTTAGCCTCGTCTAGAAGTGTCTCCTGTCACTCAGGACCTTGGCATTGCATCTGTTGCTCAAAGCTTGTTAAATATGACTGCGCCATTGTTGCTGCTTCCTATTGGTGCATGGATATGAACACGCTAGACCAAGAGCTTGTAGTGGTATACTTTTACGAAGACAACACATTTGCTAAAATATAAACATTTATCATTGTACTTCATTCTGAAAACAATTGTTATAATGTACTCCTCTTGTTTATCTAAAGACTAAAGATTATTTCTCGTGCGCCAATCGTGTCATTCCGTTTTCCGCCCCTCTCCTCGCTTGTTGTTAGCTGATACTGTACTTTAATCTCGATATTATTTCGATATCACGAGGCTAGCGATAAATTTACTTCTTCATCCAGAATAGTCTTTTCTTTGACTTCTGGATTATCGGACTTTACCTTAGTAATCCCGCGAAGATATATATTTATTTCGACTTACTATTAGCTGATCATATGTGAACAGATAATCCAAGTTTAGGGCTTTTCATCTTTAGTCCATCTAGTGACGTAGTATTCATGCTTAGTGAGCTCAGAGCTTCTGCTGGCTGCTTCGAGTAGCTTTTGAGACTGACCTGCGGGCGTTATACTCTGTTTTAGAGGTGGAGTGTTGGAATCTCCAGGTGACACCATTTCATCGAACCTGAGGAGAAGCATCTGCAGCATTGCCTCAGTCAGTTCATCTTTCTGGGCCTTGATACTGGGTCGGGGTTCCATAAATCCCTGCAATTAAGTACATTGTGCCATTAACGTTGAGTTTTTCAGAATCCCGAAGAAACGCTAAATTTAACTCTTTTCATGCTCTTAATCTAGTTGTTCAAGGCCTCTGCAGCTCGAGCTTCATCTTGGCCACTATCAAGTGGTGACTTGCAGCAATGTTATTTTTTGATGAAGCTATGATAATTCTGGTTCTATATGGTGTAGCTTTATTTATGTCTGTATTGCTATGTGATTTCACCTATAACATTCGGTTGAAGATACAGATAGGCAAATACCTCACCATTTTCCTGACTAACTTCCAGCGTTATAAGGGGATCTCAATGTTTTTGACTGAATTACAACTGCTTCTGCGAATCGAATTATCATTACTAACATATGGGTATATTTGGTTTGCTCAGACTTCGAACTTTCTTGACTATAATTCTGGCCCGTTACATCCGCAGTTTTACTTTTCTGCTTCTGAAGAGCTTGCAGTGGAAACCAAAAGTTGATGATTAATGGTGAAACTCGCTATCAATATATGAGTGCCCGTAGTTTATGAATGTACTTTTGGTCTTTCCATTCAAGATCATTAATTATGAATGCGTCAGTCTTCTGTGCTTCAAAACAAATCGGCGTCATATTTCCAATGTACGGCATTACAATACTTAAGTATGCACTGATGATGTGAGTGTTCATTGGGGATCAGAAATTTAGTCCAGCGCACCCCACAGTTTCTTGTAAAATCCGACAAATCCTCAGAAATAATTTGTTTTCAACAAACAAACCATGAATCTGGTGACTGGGAAAGCTTAGACTTTCTCATTAAGCACTGGACAAAGTTCCTTACTAGTTCTGAACTCTGAAACTCTACCTATATTCTATTTCAACACCCTTCAAAACAATCACTCTTTATATCAACCTAAACACCATGGCTGAGCTACGTATAGTACGTATAGTATATAGTAAAACGGACATACATCATATCAAAAGTCTCAAGCATCCTGCATCAAATGTATTTTGTGATAGAATGTGTGGAAAATCAGCACAAAAGACATAGACAAGTATAGGAACGTCGTTAGCGTGCAACAGCTTCATGAAATCTTTGTCTTTCGCTTAAAAATCACTCATAAAGACGATTGTAGAGTACAACATTCATTACAAACTGAATGGTGGAGAGCATAGTTATGACGAAACTGTTCTTTGTGAATATTTAAGTGTATGGTTCCTCCTAAACCGGTACAATTCTCGTACCTCAGATACTGTTCTTAACTGTATCTACAAGAGTAATCTAACTACCATCAACTTTGACCTTAGTGATATCAAGCCCAATTCAAATACTGGTGTGGAAAAAATACAATCCCTACTGTATAAAATGGTGGAAACAAATGTGCTCAGAATATTTCTGTTATCTTTAGAGGCCAACACTTAACCCAAAGCCTGGAAAGTGACACGTCTCTCATCAGAAATCAGGGCTGAGTAGCCTAATCTGAAAATATGAACCAATAAATATTACCCATGAGACAAAAAGGGTAATTGGGGAAGAATCAAAAATCCATTTTGTGATCACATTCTCTGAGATGGCCTTACAGCGACCTCACAATGCGGCTTTATTAGAACTAGGTCATGCACTAAATGTCCGGTCGATTTAATAAATGAAGTTTTCAGCACGCATGACAAAAATTAACCAGTGACCATATAGTATTTTGGTATCAAGAAAACTTTCAACAAGGTGTCTCATAACCTCTTAAACAACAGCCTTCTTAACTTCGGCATTATTGACGCATTATTGCAATGTATTAAATCCTTTATCACGAGCAGATTAAAAATCATCAAGACTAACCGTACCGTCAGGGTAACGGAGACCACGTGGAAAAGAAGACCTTATCAGTGTTAAATATTACTTCCGACCATCGTGATACGCGCCAAAACCCAGCAATGTCATTGTAGTAGTTCTTTATTCAGATCTTGTTCAGCAGCATGGTGAAGCGAGTAGGTTGTGATTGAAACAAATGATCCTTTTAACCTACTGATATATATGTCTTAATGGTAGCTGCCTAAGATTTGATGTTACACTACATATCATACCTTCGTCGAAGCAATCGCTCAATTTTTTCACGTGTGAACGCATCTTAAATAGAGTACCAAAATGTCAGTAGAAAGAGTCAGTCATATCATAACACAAATATATATACATGGAGGGATTTTCCAGAAAACAAAACATTCATAAAAGATTCTACAAACAGTACGATTCGATATCTAACTTCCCAATAGTTATCTCACCAATAATTTGTCTTCATTAACCTACATAAGTGCAGGTGTACAGTAATGACATTAAAAAAGTCTGAGTAAACATACCTTTGTTTTATCTATAAACGTATTTTCTGTTCCGCTCCTCGTCCCGTCTTCTTTATTCCTCTTTTTTTTCAGAACCTTATTCCACTCCTCATATATTAGTCTGGATATTTGCAGTAGACTTGGTTACCCTACCCAAGAACATGTAAAATCATTAGCTGATGAATATCAACCAGACCTTTGTACATTTACCGCATCAATTCTAGTTATATGCAAACCTATCTCTACCATGAATCGTTTCTCACTCCATAAGATGATTGTCGTAACGCAACCTTCNT
>OX103972.1:13270065-13301213 GCA_944470395.2 Schistosoma turkestanicum
GACTTACAGTCACTTTACCCAGCAGCCCGCCAAATTATTGTCCTGCTAGTGCCATCAATAAGATCAATACAAATCTAACTCAGTAATTCCCGTAATATACAGCCCTGCATATAACTTTCATTGATTCTCGACCAGAAGTCGTTCGTGGCAACACAAATGCCATAACTCGCTCCATCCACTGAATTGTCCGTTTCATACTCTGAAACATTATTGATAATTTTGTATGAAAAATATTAGACCTCTATCAAGAGTTATAGTATCACGTAAAATATTTATCTGACTGAACAACATTTCCTGGTAATTTGTCAGAATTTAAAATTTTGTAAACTGGCTCGCCTCATGCAACTTGTCACTTGAGAATAAGTAGTAATAACGATTATCAGAACTTCGAGTGATATATTATAAACACCAGGAGAAATATCTTCTTGAGTGTATTTTTCAACAGCTATTTGAGCAAAAAATATCCTAAACTCAACGTGAAAGTTTATTTGGCTACAAAACGTCAGACATTTCACTTTCACGGTAGACAATCTACCGACGAAGAAGTCTTTCCAAAATATCAATTGTATTCAAATCCTCATATGTTAGGAAATGAAGTTATTCGGCCTGGAATAATGATAACTGCTGGTATCCAGTAACGCTACTGCACTGAAACAGACATGCTCATTCAAATCACGAGACATACAAACAAACAAGGGCCATTTGACTAAAATTAGTTCAGTCAAGTGGTTAGAACGCTACACTGTGGGAATTATCAAACAACTGGAACCGTAGAGGAAGAAAAAGAATGGAGCATAGAGAAATCAACTGGATTATTCTAGCTCGAGAAAAGTTATTGATCATTGGAAATCGAAATCTAAAATGCCCGCTGTCACCTTAATCGCTAAAGGCCGTACCCTCAAGAGGTAATTTCAAACAAAGTCTGAGTTTCATGTATATTCCTTGGCTTTTTTTCGTTCTGCTACGTTAGGCTTAGTCGCATTGTATGTAATAAGATTGATAGGCTTCAAAAATAAAACCTTTTTTGGGTTTTCTCGTTTCATGCATTGTCGAGTAAATCATTTTATTTGGTTCCTGGTTGTAATTAATTTAACTCTACAGCTTCTATGCGTAAACGATAGATGAATATAATATTCAAATCGAAATTAGTGGATCCCCGCACTTTTTATTGGTTTTATTAGTTGTTGGGTCACTATCGTGCTTTGATTTTATTCATTCATTGCTGACCTATTGTTTCTGTACATTAGCTGAAGCGCTATGATCGATATCAACTCCACGATAACGTTGTCGAAATATAAGCATAGCTGGGCGTGTTGAGGCAATGAATGGTGAGATCTGCTAGTGTGCGTAGCCTATTATAACGTTAGTCAAGCTGACTTAACTATTAAGAGTTTTCACCAATATATATTTTCTTGAGTCATATCTTCGTTTCATAACCTTTTCTGTTGTAACTAATACTTTTAGTAACAATACTATCTTGCTGTGTTATTGAGGTAGGACTAATTGAACTGATGTTCATACGTACCAAGTTGCAACTGACCGACTCCGGATACATTCATTAGATTCGAGTCAGTGGTTATTTTTAAACATATTAAATGACATGCTCACTTTTGCCGTATAGTGCATTTGAAGTACTTATCAACATATTACGCGAACTTCGTTTTGAATAAGCAAGTATTTTTGTGCGTCCAAACTAGTTGGCGATTTTAAAACTTCGATCACTTACTATCTAGCCAGTAGGATATTTCAGTGTACTCAAGATTGAGATATTTTATTCAATCACTTATGGTTGACATTTTCTTCTCTGCCATTGATATTACTACCAATACGTCGACTGCGTTCCATGACGATAGTCAAATTGAGTTAGCTGAACACTTCAAATCACTTTTTGGTATCTACTTAGTAAACCGATTAACGGTCTTCTTAGTATCCTTCACGTCTGTTAAATTTAGTGGCTACTCGTTAATCTTGTGCTCATGGTTACATAATTGGTTGCGTTTAGTGGTATTGAGTCTCCAGTAATTTCTTTCGCAGGTATACCTGAAATGCCAAAGCGCAACAACCCGGAATCTCCTACGGACTCAGTAATTGGAGTTTCGGGAGATGAGTCTCAATCAAGCAGCACAACAACTCGAAAACGATGTCGTCTGGCTAATGCTTCTCAGGTAATACCTTTTTTAGCGAACCTGTATATGACTGTATTGACTCACGGATTTTTACTATCGTTTGTACGCTTCAGGATGCTTTTTAGTTAACATTAGTTATGTTAAGATGTTATTTGATACGTTTTTATTAACAGTTCGAATCGTAGTTACTAGGATCCGATCTTGCAAGCTAATTCGACAATGCCCTTTGACCTGTTTGTATTAAAACGGCTTAATCGCACGTGTCCCACAGTAATTCAGTGCAAAAAGTATTTCATCCAAGGTACTAGAGTTGAGGGTTCTGATTATTGAAAGTTTATCATATCTGAGTTCCTAGCGACATCTTTTTTTATTTGAGAAAATATGTTTTAGTAAATTTCACTTAAAACTTATCACGGAGATATGAATAGTAACAAATAAACCCGTTTCAACAGATAATTTTCAGTCAATAGAGGATTAAAGTCCTACTCAACGCCTTCACGCTGCAGTGGTATCGCCTAAAGCAATGATACATAATAACGTACCAAGCTCATCATCATCAACAGCAACGTAGGACTTTGCACATAAGTACAGCAGTTGACGTTGCCATACCACATTCGCACAGAGATATAATTGTCAATTCAAATCCCATAATAATAGAGATAGTAAAAGTATTAGAAGTAATCAGAGAGATTACGGTTAGATGTTATTCTACGTTGCATCTGACTAACTAACTAATGTTATTCAAAAAGTAAAATTCAGTGAGGTAAATTTAGAAAGAGAAAGATATAGGTGATTAGGAATTCAGGTTAGAATTTCATAGCACACAAAGAGTAAATGCACCTGCGCCAATGCAGACGGTTTTGAGCCATGTGACTCAGGGTCTCTAACCATCGATTACTATCGTCTCGTGGGCCCCAACCAGGTAGTCAACACCTACCGACATGACGTATCAAGCTACTGCATTACTTTAACTCCAGGACCCTAGCTTTACAGCCGCGGTGGATCGACAGATTGCAGTTCTGTACAACTAGAGTTCTAAAATGGTTTTCTGAAAGTTCGGTCATTTACTATAATGTGAAGACATAATCTCGTTCCAGTAGACACCTGCCTCTGATGAACTTAATGTGTCTCAACATCAAGTATGGGGAAAATGTAAGCCTCCTATAATTCACTATGAATGAGACTGTAATGTTCTCCTCTAAAGTTGATATTTCTCACTTATTATTTTCAATGTATGCATGTCAGTATTTGGTACCTTTATTATTATAGTTGGATTTGTGTCAAGAACTGTTTGATCGAATTCGGGCATATCGTGGAGAGGATGGTACATTATCTGAAGCATTTATGCGTCTACCAACAAGAAGGTACATTTTTCCACTTGCGAAATGTTTGTTTGTGATATGCTTTGTGTTCGTATTCTGTAAAACTAGACTCGGTGTGTGAGATTACATTATAAATGCTGCTATTTACAACCAAAGTTCTGTAGGACCACTACTAAGATTTAATATTCACGATAATCGAAACATTTTTGTAACCACCGACAAATCATTAGTGGTTACCAAAGTCAGTCACTGATTCTAGGGAATTGTTGGTAGTTATTGTAAATTCCGCTATAAAAATTCTATAGTATTTATTATTGGGATCAGTTTGAGCAGTGTAATCGATCTTATTTCAGTCCTCCAAAATCTGGAAATATTTTCTATTCTCACTACTAATATTTGTCAGTCCTACACTAAAATATCAGTGTCGCTTAGTGGTACTAATAATGTTAGATATAGGATACTAGGTAAATGAGACAAATCGGTTGACTTACTCATGGATTTACTTCCTGTAAGGTGGCTGGAAAATGTGTTTTACTGATGCCTTGCCGTTGCCTATCTCAACAAAACTCTGGATCATATAGGAGTGAGTTTGGAGAAAACTAAAAGTGGTTAAACCAATACAAGACATCATACTACAAAGTCATTGATTGTTTAGCTGAGTACTATTTATAGATGCAGACCGCTCGTATAGGATCTACTCTACGCTTTCAATCGACCAGTCAGACGTGTACGACGTAAAACCTGGTAAATATGTGCATCGGTTCTGGTTGACCGTTCATATTAGAACGAGATGAGATTATCAAGAAAAATCCCATGGTATTAGAATTAGTAACAGTACCAGTAATAATAGTATAGAATTGGTTATAGACGATTTGACTCCTCCATACTACTACTACATACTAATATAAACTAATGTACTACTACCTTGATTTCTACACATTTCCTTTTGACAATTCACTTACTATATGAAAACTTGACAACCATTGTTTTTCTCCTGTGTAGATCAAATGCAGATTACTATGAGGCAGTAAGAGAACCTATGGATTTGGCTCGTATCCAAGCAAAAATCAAGGCATGTGAGTATGAAAGCGTCGAACAGATGGCTACAGATATCAATTTAATAGTGGCCAATACAAAATCATTCTATCCCGCTTCAACAACTGAGTTCGCCAAAGCCGTTGAATTACAAGATGTTTTTGACCATGAGCGTCAAGTACTTCAAGCAATAACTACTAAGAGTACTGATTCCACTGCAAGTTCAACAAGCAGTAGCGGTATGTTTTAAGATTATTACTATTTTAAGTGAATTTTTTTTTCAATAAGAGTAAATAATTAGTTTTTACCTTTCAATTACACATCCAAGCATTTTATCAGCGTCTTACCATCTTGATTTTTTGTCGTTGCTCAGTGTTTTTATTATTTCATTTTAGTTAGCGATAGGCGTACAACTCGCAGGCGTGCAATAATTACTGAAGAACGAGATGAGGAAGAGGTTTGTTTATTCTTTTTGACATATAAACATATATATATACCTCGTTGATATGGTTTGTATTTTGATCTTATTGTTTACTATGCCAAACACATTTGATCTCAGTTCGATTATATGCTTTACTTTGTGTGATCAAATATTTGATGTATTTATCCGATATATAGTTCTAGTCCCATGATAATTGCATCATCGTTTCTGTAGTTTCAGTCAAAAAGTTGATAGAGTTATGAGATGCCTTGTATTACACGATTATTAGTATCTAGTCTTTAAGTCGAAAGTCGATGCTTCTTCAGAGAATAAGTAAATAACCTAAATGCATTAACACAAGTTTACTTCGTACAGCCGAAAAAAAACAAACAATATTAAACACAATCAAAATAATCCTGATCACATTACAAATATATTATTTTATTATCATAAATCATCCACTCAGTGCTTAGTCTATTTCAAAATATCAGAGACAATTTTTGGATATATCTTTAAAAGTACAAAACCGAGAATGTAGTTATTTAACCCATGTATGACAAGACATATATTGAGCTGTCGCAAATTAGGCTGTTAACTCTCCCTCTTCAGTTGCTATTATCTTTAGAGATATCTAAAATTATCTTCATTCAAGTAAAATCTCTGAGATACAATGAATGTACCATTAATTATTGAAGATAAATGTAATTAAAAATTACCAGACACATTAATCACTACAGCTCATTCATTTTCTTACCATACATGCAATTCATGATTTCATAATCTTCAATAGAGTATTATGAATAAGGTCACTGTTTGTCATTTGTTTTTATTTTTTTATTTCGAGTATTTTCATATTTTGATCAAAAATCTCTTCATGGTTATATTCATCAAAATTTGCTAAAAAAATAGTGTCAATAATGTTGTTCTCTAAAAATTTTCATCATACTTTTATTTTCACCAACAAAATTCTTAAGGCTGAAGCTTTATCAATTGCAGCTTCAGATGATTCACGTACAGCTCCATCCGAAGCTAGCACTAGTCAACCAAATTCAACACAATTGGATAATCCATATGAATTATTATTTGCTTCTATTGCAAAATATGTTAGCGAAAATGATCGTCCATTAGCTCCAACATTTACTCATTTACCATCTAGAGAGGTTAGTAATTTTGTTTATTTATTCATGTCTAACTAATTTATACAAGTTAAGTTTACTAATTTTAATTGAATAAGTTTGTTGTGCAAGTGCATTTTGGTGGCAATTAGGATTTTAATTTCGTTTTATCTGTACCTTGTTTAGATTGAATAAACTACTTCAGTTTATATCTTTACTCCTGTTTATCGCAAGAAATGGTTATACTGTTTTCTTCTAGAACATAGGAGCATGAATCAACAATCATGAACATCATATATATATATATATATATATATATATATATATATATATATATATATATATAGGATCAGTTCTTACAGAGCCATTCACTACGGAACATAATGTATATATTTGATTTTGTAGCAATTGTGTAAACAGTTGAAATATAAACTCTATACTATTACTCTTTCATTAGTCAATATCTTTTTTCATTTCAGCTTTATCCTGTTTACTACGTTGTTATCAAGGAGCCAATTGATTTAAGAATGATTGCCAGACGGATTTTATCTGGAAAGTATAATTCCATGGATGAATTGGAGAAGGATTTTTTATTATTAGCACGGAATGCTAAAACCTTTAATGAACCAAAGTCAGTTATCTATCAGGTTCGTTAGAGAATTAACAAATTAATAGTTTGTGTTTTATATTGGCCATATTGGTATCGGTATGTTGACTTATGTTTCAAAATTAATATATCCTAAGTAAGAACCTCATAGACCAACTAGTTGGAATTAATTTATCATTATAATGAATAATTAATGTAGCTAAAACACATCACCTAATATAATTATTAACATGTTTATAACTTCAAATATCTTATGTGTGAATTATCATATTTGTTCTTCAGGATGCGGCAACATTGGCTAGAATTCTAAAGGGTAAGCGTAGTGAAGCAGAGCATCCGCCAGTTAGAACTAATCGAGAGCGTGGAAAGTAAGTAAAATACTTTCATCTAAATTTTGAGTGTGTTCTTAAAGTTATTTAACCCTGTTTTTATGCTTTGTTTTACCACACGTTTTATACCATTTAGGATTGTGTCTCATGATAATGTCTACATCCTTTATTTTTTAACTTTTAGACGAGCCTCTCGTTTAAATTACATACCCCATGAGGTTGTAGAACAGTTTGCTTCAATGCCTGATTTATCTGATCCTCCTGATAGTTCAAGTCAAATGGACGAATCCACTGAGGCAGCTTTTGAGCTTTCTGGTGATGATGAAGATACTCAAGCAACTGGTACATCTCAAAGCTGTTCATCGGTAGCTTCATTTTCTGTCAAAAGAAAACGTGGACGCCCACGTCGTAATCTATATCATGAAGATTCAATAAAACGAAGTCCATCTCGAGAACCTCTTTCTCCAGCAAGCATACTTTCTCAGCATAGTACAAGTGCAGCTGGTGAACTAGGCGGAGCGAATTTACCACATTCATGTACTTCACGAGCTCATAGACGCTTACAAGAAAAACTTTTGCAAGTTGTATTGGATGCTCTTAATGAAGATGGTCAACCAATGTCAACACCATTTTTCCGACTTCCATCTAGGAGGTGCGTGTGTGTATGTGTGTAACAATTTTTTTGGAGATAACTTTGTCATTCCGATTCGTGTATATCACACATGTACCACATGCATTTACTTGGTTTTGATTTTTTTTATTCCAGATTATATCCGGACTATTATGAAGAGATTACCAATCCATTATGTCTCTCGAGCATAAAGAAGAAAATTAAAGTAACAATAATAATAATAATTTATACTTCGTATCTATTATCTTGTATTTTTTTAAAAAAAATCATTTATGTTGATTCATTCGTTAATATTGATTGAACTTATCTTACAAATTGCTTATAACTAACTTTTCGAATTCAGTAGTTGGATTATCATCCATCACTGATGATCTTATCTTTTTCTTCCTTTTCTTCTTCAGAGATATGAATATTCTTCATTAGACACTGTCCTCATTGATTTAGATATAGTATTTAATAATGCCCAACAGTATAATGTTGAACAAAGTGCCATACATCAAGATTCTATTCGTTTACAACAGATTGCTCATAAAAAATGTGAAGAATTAAAGAATTCAGAAATAGCAGTAAGTTGTTTGCTTGCTTGCTTACTTACTTATATTATTGTTTCTTACTTTTAACGAATAATAATTATTTTATCTATTAAACAAGCTAACATTTTTGTATGATTACTTTTTGTGCTGATCTTTTAAAGTTGAATATAAAACCGGATAATCCAGATGGAGCTTCATTTAGTCCTAATGGAAATAATCTAACTGTATCGTCGACTACACTATCAGAAGGCATGAATTATTATGCACAATATGATCAAACTCCACTTAAACGACCTGGACATCAAATAATCACAGGAGAAGAGGCAACTTTGAAACGTTTGCAAACTTTGTACAAAACTGTTTATTATTTTCGTGCAGTAAGTTGTTTTTTTGTTTGTTTGTTTGCTGCCTAAATAAATATATATGACTTCATGTGCTATGCAGTTTAATTTGGTAATATTTTTAAAATTATTATTTTCTGTTATTTATTTGTAATCTTTTCTCTTTTATCCTATGTTTAATTAGAATGATGGACATTATCCTCGAGATACATTTGTAAGCTTACCGTCTAAAGATGTTTATCCGGATTATTATCAATTAATTGCTAATCCAATCGATTTAACTATGATTAAACATAAAATGGATGAAGGAAAAGTAAGCTTTTATTGAAAAAAAATTGATATTACATAACATTTGTTTATTTATTGTTGGACTGCTGTCACCGGTATTGATTATGACCGATTTGGTCTCGCTTGCTGTTGGATAATTGTGTTTATTAACTTTTCTATATGTTAACCATTGGTTCACATGTTCAGAATTGGCACTGTCTATTTATTTCTTTGTGTGCCTTATTTACATCGCATTGGTATCAGTAAATTCATTGAATCTATGACTGTTAGTTTTGTTTATGATACGATGTTTGTAAGATTATAGTATGCTTGGAAATCGCATTATTTTTCGTTTATTATAGTGTCAGATATTGTATTCGTTTATTTTCAATCCAGATGATCGCAAAATGATGTTATTTTTTTAACATTAGTATGTCATCGCTGTTCAACTACTTTAGTCATGTGATTTGTTCCATAGACCTATTTATGTCCTCATTTGTATTTAGCGTTTCACTAAAAATAGGTGTGATCATCCCTGAAAAATTATTCAAATACTGTTAAGTTCGTCACTAGGTACACTTGAGCTATTACGAGTTTACCTTGGTCAATAAACGCGAACAAGACAATTACTAGCGTCCAGGTAGTCTACCTTGATCCCAAACTGCAAAAGAGAGATCTTGATAAGCGTAGAAAGTATATTCTACAACACCCAGCAAGCACAATACGATCAAGCACACAACTCTCGTTTATTTATACATCATAGAAACGTCACAATCACAAAGAATAGCACACTAAAATACACAGCAGCCAATCACAGGCAAGGATTTTCCTGGTGGGAAATGAAATCTCAAGGCCAACCGATCAGACCATGCTCGCAAACGTGAAGGCATTTATCAAGCTAGTTCTGGGGATCTAACATCCCTAACAAATAGGCGGATAAATAATTTCGAATGTAGACCTCTTTAATTATGTAAGTACATTATATCTGATAACTAGTGGGTGAATATAGTACAAACAAGCTGAAGTATAACAATCACATACGATGCAGTGACTTACTTTTGTAAGTCTATTACTGGTTGTGATGAATTATTTAGATACAATTTTATTTGCAACAATGTACACGGAATATCAGAGACTAATGAATTCCGACACACGTTTTTATTTATTGTAAACTTCAGTATTAGGAGGTTTGTCAAAATGTTGATTAATTTAGACAGTGTTCTTAAATGATTTTTAAGGTTTTGAAAAATATATCATCAAAGCCTATGATAAGTATTCTAATTTTGTAGTATTCAGTTTTCTAAAAGATCCCATACATTTCCTCTTTGATTGTTCTGTATTTCAGTACTCGTCACACGACGAAATGGTTCTTGATCTTCAATTGATGTTTAACAATGCTTGCAATTATAATGAAGAAGGTTCCTCAGTTTATAATGATGCTAAGCTTTTGGATTCAGTTGTCAAGAAGCGTCTTAAGACTTTTGTCTCATATACTGGAATTGTTAATCGACCTTTAACTTCACGTAGTTCAGAACCGTGAGTTTCATTTCATGTTTTTTCTTCTTGCCATTAAAATGAATGTAAATATTGTTGGAGGTACTTTTAAAAGTAAATCCCTAAATTAAAGCTACACTACACCAACAATAATTCACTACATATGTACGTCCATATGCTTTATATTCAATGATATAATATAACTATACATTTGTGAAGGGAAATATATGGACATCGTCACTATCGACAACACAGAAACAGCGATGCTAACCCTGTAGTAGGTTATTTTAAGATATCGATGTTGGTCGAGTTATGCGATAAAAGAAGTGGTATCCCAATCTATACTAACCACAGTTCACTTATGCCAATCACAAAAGATTTCTTAGTAGTGAATTCGTAAAAAGATATAGCTCCGCTTGTGATACAATCTATTAACTATTTTTTGTCAACAAGATGGCTTGTATGAAATTGCAAAATGGTCTGTTCCAAAGCTTAATATCTATTATCCTGAAGGACATTAGGTTGTCGTTGTCACAATGATACAAATGTTTGCAGATCATGTATACCTGCGAAATTATTACATCACTTGCTTATTTAAAGCTTTCACGTGTAGTACAACCATAAAGTGAGCGAAAACGAGTTTGAAGTTATGATCTCAAGTGCAAATAATAATTCGATGGATATGTTTCTAAACTTTCATTAGCTGATGTGGTTGAGACAAGGGATATGAATACGTATCCGCAGCATACCTACTTGGCCGTTAAGAGTAGAGGACTTTCGTAGGTTACTAGTCTTCGATCATCGATGTCTCCGAAGCATTGCTCGTGTATCGCGGATCAACTGTGTAAGCAATACTATCGTTAGGAAAAGAGTTCTAGGTAAGGATGGCAAATCAATAGATGAAATATTGAAACTTCGTCAGTTGAGGTGGTTGGGACATGTGTTGAGTATGCCTAACCACCGAATGCCTCGACGAGCTATGTTTTACAGTGTAGGAGTAGATTGGAAGAAAGCTAAGGGCGGCCAAACCAAAACATGGCAGAAATCCATGAAGTCACTGACAAGTGGACTGAGTCATGTTGGTAGATGTAGACTACCTGGTTGTGGTCCGCGAGACGATAGTCGCCGATGGTTAGAGAGAGACCGTGAACGACATGGCTTAAAATCGTTTGCAATGGCTCAGATGCATTCACTCTTTGTGTTCTCTCTAATATTGACCTTATGAATTCATCATCTTTAGCTTTCTCCTTCTAAATTTATCTTACTGAATCATACTTCTCGAATCAAATCATATCTTCGCTCCCTAATGTTCTCCATTACTTCTAATACTTATATTATTGCTATCACTGTTGGATTTGAACTGACAGTTGCGTCTCTGTGCTGATGGGGCATGGCAACCTGGAGTGATGTACTTACGTACGAATTTCTGCGTTGTATCTGTCTGTCGGCGGCATACCTTGGCGCGTATTACGTGCTACTGTAGGTGAAAATTAAAAATAATCTGACGAAAGTATAGTGTTGGTTTATGAAGTGATTGGTTGTTGAACAAAGCCGTCAGTCAAAATGTAGGCCATGTGACTGTTGTCAATGCAGTGGTTTTGATTTTTACTATAAGACCTAATTTTTTGCAAAGCTAAAAGTTAGCTGCAGTAATGTCAATACATTTAATCTTATCTTCTCCTGAACCTTGAATCTTAACGTTATCTCAAATCGTGCATCTGTCAATCCTATCTGGGTTTTTTTAATTATAGACCGTGTATATGGATATTTCATTATTGTTATCTGTTCTTTTATTCCTCACCACTCTAATGTGGGGTGTAATGAAACAAAGTATATGCATCTGCACTAAATTATTTGTTTGTGACCATGATTTGAGCTACTGATTCATTATTGTTGTCAAAGAGTTTATCATTGAAATTAATATGTAAAGAGAAAATTCTGTCTAAGAAATTACAATCTGTTCTAATATTTAATTCAACCCACTTTCTTATCAATGAAAATGATAATTTCTCCGCGACCAGACCATTTAACTGGGAAAACGAAATTCCGCTATTATCATCCGTCTGAGCTACAAATTTTCTCCACTATCTCATTGTTTTTTTTCTCAATAAGTAGAGTGGTCTAATGTTTCAACTGCCTTCTAACCATATCTCGTAAATCCACTACCTATTTTTCGCCATTAACTGTTTATTGATTTCGACCATAGGTGTCTTCGAAGCATTGCTCGTATATCCTGGGACAACCGATTGAGCAATGCTGTTATTAGGAAACGGATGCTAGGTAAAGATGGCAGGTCAATAGATGAAGTATTGAAACTTCATCAGTTGAGGTAGTTGGGATATGTGTTGCGTATGCCTAACCACCAACTGCCTCGTCGAGCTATATTTTGCGGTGTAGGAATAGGTTGGACGAAAGCTAGGGGCGGGCAGAACAAAACATGGCAGAAATTCATGAAGTTACTGACAAATGGACTGAGTCATGTCGGTAATTGTCGACTACCTGGTTGGGGTCCGCGAGATGTTAGTAATCGATGGTTAGAGATCCTGAATGACATGGCTCAAGACCGTTTGCAATAGCTCAGGTGCATTCATTCTTCGTGTTCTCTCAAACCCTAGACTTTTCAATTCTTCATCACTTTATCTTTTTAAATCTATTTCACTAGATTCTACTTCTTGAATAATATCTTCTAATCCTAACCTCTCCGACTACTGCTAATACCTCTACTACTATTGGATTTGAATTGACAATTACATGTCTGTGCTAACGTGGTATAGCAACATGAACTGATGTACTTATTTACGAAGTTCTACGTTGGTACTGATTGATTTATTGATTATTGTTTCTGGATTGAATTGTGTAGGCAATCGGAAGATTAAAAATTTTATTCGGATGCACGTAAGATCATCCGTGTTTTTCAAATTCCTAATTTCCTCAAATTTTGTAATTTCGTATGTCATTTGTAACAAAACTTCAATATTTATTTCATCTCGACAAAAGTCAACATCACATAAATGGTTTAGAGACAGAATAGAGCAGTAATTGTTCGTTTAACTTTAATTTACCTATTGATTCACTTAGTTGACTTGTGGTAATGTTATTTGAATAGTCTCTTTTATTATTTTTTTAAAAACTAATCTATATATTTTTTTCTTTTCACATCATAAATTTATTTAAACAATTTCTAAACTTATGTTAAATGTAGCCTAACTCAACAGTTAGACGTTCCAAATATTCAATCACATGCTGGTTTAGTCAATACCGTTCCTGCTGTCCATCATCAACAACCTGGACAACCAACTTGTTCACTCTTACAACGTGTCATGTTGGAGCTTTTTCAAGCAGTTCGGGAATATCAAATCAACGGAAGAATTTTATCTGAACCATTTATGCGTCTACCAACTAGAACTGAGCTTCCAACTTATTATGAGTTTATTAAGAAGCCTGTAGAATTACAAACTGTGGCTAAACAACTGGTTCAAATGAAATATACTGATTTTGAAGAGTTCGCTAGTGAACTTTTTCTGATGTTTGACAACGCATGCCGATTTAACGAACCTGATTCACAAATTTACGCGGTAAGCGTAATTTTTTTTCTTAGCTACTTACTTTTTTTAATAATTCTAAAATTGTTAACACAATATTAAATTTTTCATTGGTTTAGGATGCACTCATTCTTCATAGAGTATGTCTTACCAAGCGATCATCATTATTATCTACTCACCATCAGTCTCTCTCAATACCTCCATGTGTTGCCCCTGATGTCGCTACTGGTTTACGCCGTCTGTTGACAAACCTTCATAATGCAATGTTAACCGCTTGCGATGCAGATGGTCGAGGATTAGTAGATTCATTGATAGCTGGTGATGGCACTGAGTCCACACTTACTTCAGTGACTGCAGCTCGTTTGGCTGCTCTTCATCGTGCAGTGGCAGAAGGCTCCTATCATCGTCTGGATAGTCTTCAGTCAGATTGGCTCGGGATATTAGCCAGAGCCCGAATTGGAGAAGGATCAGACCAACCAGCAGAAGTGAAAAATCCTTGTCCTACTAAACAACAACGTTTAGATGCTGCTGAATTAGCCCATCGTTGGGTGCGTCTTAGGGATGAATTATGCCATCGACAACAACGAAGATCAGGAACTCAGACATGTACACCAAATAACGATTCTGGATCTGTATTGCCCAATCATGTGGTTTTGTACAGTCCTGCTTTGTCGTATACAGAAGCAGCCTTAGAGCGTGACATTACTGAAGAAAATGCAAACCATAAACTTCCAGTTTATGATGATGAAAATGGAGAAGAAACTTTAAATCCACTTTTAGATGGCGAATGCGAGTTGAAAGTAAGAATTTTTATCATAGTTATTGTCTCAATATTGCCTAGTAGTGTTATAGATAGTTGATTTCGATAAACTTTCCATATTTATACTAATTATCAATTCATAATGTTATCAGTCATTAATTATTCATCTAATTTGTATGGTTCATGCTTCCTAGTTGGGGTATTCAATACAATAGTTTGAGATTTTAGGTGTTTTTATGCAAAATCAATGAACCTGATTGCTCTGGGACCATTAAAAAGTAGGAAGCTTGTTTTTTCTTCACAAGAGAGCTTTTCTGTATATTAACTTTAGTTGTACAGCATACCTCACTGTATAGTTTGCAAAAACTTTGAATTGAGTGGAACAGTACGATGCAGAATGAGAATTGAGAGTGAAACAGCAATGATAATGATAGCGTATACACTTGCTGACGCTAATTATGCACTGGATATAAAGTCGATGGGCGTAGTTTCGGTATTAACACATCATCTCGACCAGTGGTGACGTATTTTTTGATGAAATATCATGGTGAAGATCATAATTGTCCGAAATGTTGAAGTAGAAAAGATTATTTATAGGATAGTTCCAATAAATTAACTATGGTCAGTCAGTCACTTACAACGTAGAACTTCGTACGTACGTACATTAGTTCAAGTTGTCATACCACATCAGCACAGAGTCGCAATTGTCAGTTGAAATCCCATATTGGTAGAGATAGTAGAAGTATTAGCGTTTATTGAGAAGATTAGGGTTCGAAGATATTATTCAAGAAGTAGCATCTAGTGAAATAAACTTAAAAAGGGGAAGATAAAGGTGAATGTAAATCTAGAGGATTAGGGTTTGAGAAAACACAAAAATTGGTGCACCTGCGCCATTGCAAACGGTTTTGAGTCATATCATTCAAGATCTCTAACCATCGACCACTATTGTCTCGCGGACCCCAACCAAGTAGTCTACACATATTAACATCACTCAGTCCACTTGTCAGTGACTTCATGGATTTGTGTAAATTAACTATGGTAATGCTTTTAAAGTGTCAAATTGTAACATACAAAGAATGACGGAAGTGCGTTAATGATGTATTGATGTTGTGGAGTGGTATGATGATTTCATTTCGTGAAAGATTGAAAATATTCATTTCTTATATATTCTCTTCTAATTTTATTGAAGGAGAATTTACGTAGCTCTGTTTTCACCGTACAACCTTTACTTTATGCTACTTTGATGTCATATATTATGAAGATTCAGTTTTGTTACTCAATATTAATAACTTGTAAACTGGACTCTGTACAGCATTTTTGTACTAGAAATTTTTTTATCGACAAGTTAGATTGTGTTATGTTTAAGTAATTTAGAATACTTTCTCTAAATTTTTTACGTCTCATTACAAGGAGTCCGGAAGATTAAATTGTTTCCCTTTTACTTATCCAAGATAACTAATAGTTTTCGTCTATAATTCAGTAAATATTTATTTCGTAATCCAATATTTTCTTAAGCATTTTGAAGCACGTGGTCAACTCTATCATGTTGGAGATTATGTTTATGTTGAACCAATGCGACCCAACGTTACTCAATGTCATATTGGTCGTATAACACGTATTAGTCGGAGAGAGCATCATTCACTGTCCAAAACGGAAGAACAAATGTCTAACAAGGACGACCAGTCGAAAACCGAAAATAATTGTGACAATATTGAATCATCTTCGAAGATTGATCATCCAACTACGATTAATGTCCGATTGTCTATGTATTTACGACCAGCTGAAGCACATCCTTCACGTCGAAGGCGTCTTTTAGCTGCTGAAGTTTTTCGTACAGCTCTTGGTGAAACAGTTCAAATTAATCAAATTATGGGACGTTGTCTCGTAATGCATATTTCGCAATTTATTCGTTACAAGCCAAAAGTTAGTTAACAATGCTATTCTTTCTTCTGAATTATAAATTTTGTCGTTTGTAAGAAAATGGCTAAATTGTCATGACATAATTCATTGTTGTGTAAATAATAACTAAACGTTACAATTCATTGACTCTTATGTAACCACTATACCCTATTGACGTAATTAATATCGTTTGATCATTTCAGCTATTGCAAATCTATTAGTTGATTTTTCACATACGTTTACTTAAACTTAGTTTTATTATTTATCTTTATTAAACATAATTATTTCTTGCAATATATCAACAGAGGATGGTTGTAGTGTTGTCATTTCATTTTGTTTGATAGTAAGCAATGCTTATCAATTAACTAGGTGGAATGAAGTGAACCTTAGTGTTGTGTATTTCACTTTAGGATGTGTATTTATTTATGGCGTTAGCCTTATTCATGGTGTGGGTTGACAAAAATATTAAGTGTCACTGCTTGACTTTATCAAGTGTTTTGTGTTTTAAGTTCTCTGAATCTCAACACATTTAAAACGAATATAAGAGGGAAATCTACTTTTTTTATGTGGAAGCTTTTAAGAGTAGCATCCTCTCACTCCACTCTCATATATGCATCGGCTGAAACTGCTACATCGTTATCGGCATAACAAAATATCAGTTGAAGAAATAGTATAAAAGACTAAACATAACATGTTTGAAGTATAAAAGTGATTCCTAATCTTTCTGCTGGCAAATGTTGAAATTGTGAAGATTTATATTATCAAATGATTTAAGTATCGAATTGAAACTGCACTTCACTATTCTGCCAGTAGTTTTTTTCTAACTTATTTCTTTATATATAATTATATTTTTGACTGACCACTCCTATCTTACTGAATTTAGAATCTTGAAGAACGTGATGTATTTATTTGTGAATCTCAGTTCTCCATTACATCCCAGTTATTTTTGAAAATCAGGGTAAGTTAATGCTGGGAAGTTGATTTGGTTTGTTTCTTATTTTTGTTACTCATATCTGGTAGTTCGGCATATTGTAACTTATGCAGTGGGAAACTATGCCGATGTAGTTAAATTTGTTCATTATTTAGTAAATTCATATGATATCTGGTGTAACTAGGCACTAAAAATAATGTTGATTACACAAGATTTGCAGATGATCTGAAGTACTGTTCAGTACCCTAGACTAAAGCAGTTTGTTTTCTTACTCCCCGAACCACTGAATTAATGTCTGTGGAACAACTTCGGGAGTTCCCATCCAGTGACAACTGTTGATCGAAAATAGATTTATTTAATTTTGGTCTTCTCATGACCGTGAAGACCACTATTATTGGTTTAGAACCTTCTTGATTCATCAACCTGGTATAGACGCAAGATATTTGCTTTTGCTTGTCTTATTTTTCTAAAAAGCACCCTTGTCACATGACATCTGTAAGTAGGAAATGAATGACGGAAGCTACAAAGCTATAAAAGGTCGTTTCGAAAGTGAGAGCGGAATTTTCTCACTTTTATTTGTACCATGGGATTTCGGGTCACATATATAGTCAGAAAAATAATGCCTAGTGCTTGATTTTTACTTTCTTCTTTTCATGTTCAACTGATCTATTAATACTATCCCCATCTACAGTGTCTGCAACCTCGTGACTTAAAAATAATTTAACCTGAGGCTCACAATTTTTATGGGGATTGATCTTTACATTCGCGTATTTTTTGTTTATCATTTTAGTAATAAACATAACTGGTTTTATAATACTGTTTTTCATCTTTATGTCAAAATGGACATTAATAAGTGTATTTTTGTTTCAAAATATGCTGGAAAATAAAAAACTTGATTAATACATCCATGACTAAATCAGTGCACTTTCTGGTTTTATCGGGTACACTTATCTTTAAGCAACGGTTGAGTATGAAACTAATATTCTAGAAACTGTGTTATTCATAGTTATCACAAAGGAATTCATTTTGTTACTCATACATTCGAGAGACCAGAGATTGTAACTTTTGGAATTTAATCCAGCTTTTAACGCCTATCTCGTATCTTAGTCAATCTAAGTGACAACATTAAACCGCAAACCCTGAAGATCATTGAAATTATTCTATCTGATCTTGTTATTCTCAACTGCTTCAAGTTATTTATTACTTTCTCTACTTCACTGAGAATGCTATGCCCCATGCAAATGTTCCATTCAAGCTGTCGGTATTTGGCGACTGTAGATTAAATAGATATTACTGCAACACTTTGTATCTCACCCATTGTCAATGTAAAGAACCGGGGCGATTTACCTTTCGTGGTGGTGTTTCGTTCTCTGAGCTGGTTTTTTTGGTCTATCTGAAGTTTGTGCTGATGATGTTGTTCAGAAGAACAATGAAAGCTTCACAACCAAAACAACCAGCTCAGAGAACGAAACGCCACCACAATTATCCACCTGAGCTACAAGTTTTCTCCACCATCTCAGATTTACCTTTCGTGTATCTGGAGACCCGATTGCTAATTCGTGTGACCTCACTACTATAGGTACAGCGTTAATTTCAAAAGCTCTTCTAGACTGAATTCCATTAACTAGTCGTTTGCGTGCTGTCCGACTAAACGGAACAGTAAAAACTTGAAAAGACACACCATTGCTTCTTTATTGTCTACGTCTACATTCCCACTGATCACACCTCAGTTGATTTAAAAGATGAATTTCATCGGAAGGAGTTCCTGAAGGCACTATCAGAGGCGGCTTTAAGAAAGTTAGGGGCAGCCAAACTAAAACATGAATCAAATCCACAGTCACTGACAATTGGATTGAACCATGTTAATAGGTGTAGACTACCTGGTTGGAGTGTGCGAGACAATCGAAATCGGTGGTTAGAGACTTTGTATGATTCGGCTCACAGTTATTTGCAATGGCCCCGGCGCATCCATTCTTTGTTCTCTTCCAAATTCTAAGCTTCTCAATCCCTTATAATTTTTTAAAAGTCTAATTTGTTGATTTATGTTTTGTTAAAACGAACCTCGACCCCGAATCATTTATATTACTACTAATACTGTTACTGCTACTAACTGCTCTGAGATTCAGCCTGATAACTTCAATCTCTCTGCGCTAGTGGGGTATGGTAACCTAAAGTTTTTATCTGTCTGTATTTAAATTACCTTAGCTTATTATTTTTTTTTGAAAACCCACTAGGGCCTTTTTTTAGCGTTTATCAGTTCCGTAGAATTATTTCTACGTAGAGGCTCTACTTTATTATGACAACCATACTTGTTAATGTCTCCAATGTTTTATGTACACTATAAATCTTATTTCATTTTCGTTTATAGGATTGGAATATACCACTTCCGACTGGGATTGAATTAGAAACCAGACCTACTCCTTTTGTACCAACCCGTTTACCTCCAAATGAACCTTTAGGAAATGCTTTAGAACAGGTTGATAATAGTTTATTTGTTCAAATGAATTATCCTTTGCCTCGGACTTTTCAAGTAAGTGTTTTATTCTTCAATGGATCTGATCATTTTCAGAAATTAGTTTTGTACCTAAAAATTTTTTAACTTGTTAACATTTAGGTATGAGTAAAGCTTCAGGTAAAAATAATAAACCACTGTTTAAGACTCTTAATCTTTGCCGAATATATATGTTACAAATATCCGACTACTACTTCAACACTCAAAAACTAGTTGGACGGAAGTTGCGGGAGGTCATGCAGTAGTAATGAAGGTGTATTCATAATGTTTTGCTTCTAAACCCTAAGTCGCAGAGGATTTCATGCATTTAATCACTCAATTCCATTCGTTTGTTGCCTTTCCATTCTCATGTCTCATTTTTAGTCCTTTTCTTTTCTGTACCCGTTTATATTTGAGTCTAATATCAAGTGTGATAGATTATGACTGACCAAATTGTTTGACATTTCTGATTAACTGGTGTTCATGCGTTAATTGGTTAAATGAATCTTATTCATAATATACCGAATAGAGTAGTAGATAAAGAGTAATTATTGTCATGTTTCAATATATATTAGTATTCTTTTTATATATTGTCTTATTGCTTATCATTCTTTATAGTCAATTGTTCTTCAAGATCTTACTGAAACTGAAGGAACTATAGTTTACGAACAGTATGTTCATGAGAATGGATTTTTAGTGAAATTAGGTAAGTGAATGGTACCGCATATAGTTTATATATTTCGCTCATTCACTTTATATATATTAGAGTTGTATGCAATGTTTTCTCTATCTAGTAGCATAATGACGGTATATTTAAATGTATTACTGAGGAGTAGAAAAATGTAAATTAGCGAAATGTCTGGTAATAAATCAGTCAGTCAGTTGCAACGTCGATCTTCGTACGTATGTACACAAGTTCATGTTGCCATACCACATTAGCACAGAGACGCAAATGTCAAATCAAATCCCATAGTGATAGAGATAGTAGAGGTATTAATGGTAATGAAGAAGACTACGGTTTGAAGATATTATTCAAGAAGTATAATTCAGTGAGATAAGTTTAGAAAGACAAAGGTAGAGGTGCTGATGAATCCAGAAGATTAGGATTTGAGAGAGCTCAAAGAATGGATGCACTTGCGCCATTGCAAACGATTTTGAGCCATGTCGTTCAAGGTCTCTAACCATTGATAACTTTCGTCTCGCGGACCCCAACCAGATAGTCTACGTCTACCAACATGACTCAGTCTACTTGTCAGTGACTTCATGGATTTGTGCCGTGTTTTGGTCTGGCCTCCCCTGACTTTCTTCCAACCTACTCCTACACCACAAAACATACTGGTAATAAATCTTTGGGAATTTTTGTTGTTGGCCAACGAAATTACTATCAACTACTAATGCAGTTAAATATCTGTACAAATTAATGTATTTTTGACTGAGAACACATGAAATTATTATGCTCATATATGATAAACCTACTTCTCTCTCTCTGTGAGAAATCCTGGATATGTCTTCTCTCTATTCCAATGCTATGCATGAATCCTAATGACAATTATAATAAAATAGGTGCTCAAGATAGAATCTGTGCCTTATTTTCAAATAATGTTAGTTTTGAAGTTAATTGTAAAACTTCATATGTTTGTTCTTACAGTTTTACATTGAACTGTGTTCATTCTTGTTATTTGTAGTTAGTTCTTATGTATATGTATGTGAGCGTTAAATTGCCCTATTTATAAACAAGATTATTTCATATCTTTTTTATAATGTAACTAATATAAAGGTGTATGTTGTTACTTTAGAGTAGAGTATATTTCCAAGTTATTGAAATGATATTCAATGAAATTAAATATCAAATTTAGAATAAGAAATTAGTGATAATTAGTCTTAAACACCAAAGAAACCTCCATATACTTTAGACTGTCAGCTCCCTTGTATTGCTGAAAAAGCTTAGAATTGATTTAGCAGTTAGAAATAAACACATTTCCGTTCAAGTATTGTTTAGTTCGCCTAGACTGTCTATCTACCACCATTGACCTTTGGTTTACCAATGGGATGATACGGTGAGATGACTCACGAGAATAATACTTTGTGATTATTGGTCCAGAATACAATTCACACACTGGCTCACTCACCCGATAGGCGACGTAGAACATAATGCAGCAAATAGATAATCATGCAGTTCATACAGTTCAGATTTATGAGTCAGTTATGCAATAGTACAGAATGAAATCCTGACCACACATCAACATAACTTATAAATTACAATAGGGGCATAGCTAAGCTGTAAGCGAAAATGAACTAATCAATGTATTCATAATAAAGTAATGATAACTTTAGAAAGCTAAAGCACATAACAGCAGTGTATGAATTATTATAGAAAAGCTAACAAATGTGAAAGTACAAAAAATCCAATAGTTTAAACATTGAATAATTATACAACAAAAGTGTAAATAATAACTTTAGGTAGGAACGTTCCGATAGTTCAACTTTGATTGATATTCATCTCATTATATCAATAATATACAAGAGTATTCATAGTTTATCAAAGCTGGATGGTGGGATTTAGCGAATATGTAATTGTTTCAAAAAAATTATGCCTATGGTGCATATTTATGTATCTACTTAACATTATAAAATATTTCTCCAGTAATTTTACCCCATGAATCTCAAGTGATTTTGTCCTTTTTATTCACATAAAGGTGACTTTCTATATGTTCCCTCTACTAATGGATCTACTGAACGTTCTATTGTACGAGTTGATAAATTGTGGAAATCTTGCACGTAAGTCATTACAAAAAGTAACTATTAATCTCTATAAACTGATCCCAATTATTTATATCTTTTGTGAAATTTATGCTGTTCAATTAGTGTGTATGCTTTCATTAAAATCTTGATTTTCCTAATGTATTAACGACTTGGTTAAGGTGATAGATATTTAAATTCGCATGAAAAGTTCCGGAAATATTGATTAAAATAACAAACAAATGTATGATAATCTATCAGAAGTTGATAATCACCATTTAAAAGACTAAATTCGTTCAATTCACTAAACAATTCAAGCTGGTATTTTGTCAAAACCCAGATACTAATGACTCTAGCTATTTTCAAATATGCTTATTGATTGTCAAATAATTTCCGCTGTCATTATCTCTCACAACATTTTCTAATTATTTTTTTCTTGAATCTAATTTTGAAATCTACCAGTCTGGTTTTTTTTAGAATGTATATGTATGTTTATCTTGTAGACTCTAGTAATAGTTATACGATCAGAAATTATAAAAAGTTGAACAATTTATGAATATTTTTCTCGTTCAATATAACTTAGTTCTGATATTATAATATTTGATCAATTCATTCTGTACTAATTTAACTTGGAATAGTGCATTATTAATACTCTTTCATTATTTCGCATAATGATACATCGTATATTACATATCAAAGCATTCTTATTCGACTTGAACGTTTGTATTATATCACAGATTGTTTGTACACATAAATCTGATACAAGTTTCATTATGTACATATTGTGGTGCGTGCTACTTATAAGTAGTATATGACGCGAGTGTAAACGTAATGTCTGGCAGCAGAAGATGGCGGAAGATCAAGAAAGGAAGAGTGGGAACATAATGGAATTCGTATGAAACGCATGAATAGTGAAATGTCAGACAATGGATTGATGATGGATTGAAGATTTGCAAATTAACGGTTACGATATGGTTTTCCTATTTTACTGAGTAACTCTGTAATTTTCGTTAAATACAATTCGGTTGCCCTCACCTGTGTTCTCCTTCACTACATTTGGTGTCGCTGCCTGCAAGAAGGAAGGAGCTCCCGTGGCCGAAGGAGTTTAAGGACGGAGATTTGTGGAGCTTCCTGGTGGAGTTTGAGGCCGTGGTGGGGCTGGTGGGTGTGAAGGGGCCCGGGGCGGCGTTGCTGAGGACACTGCGGGGAGGTGAGGCAAAGGCTGTATACGACAGCTTGGACGGTGCCGCCGGGAAGACGGCGTGGGAAACGGTCACGGAGCGAATAGTGACGGAGTTCGTCGGCCCATTGGACAGGGAGGAGGCGCCGCAGAGGTTCCGGTTGGCGAGGTTGTCTGTCGATGGTGACCCATTGGTGCTGGCTGTGGAGCTCACGATGTTGCTGCGCCGTGCGCTGCCGAGTATCGATGGGGAGTCGGGGGCACAGTTGTTGGCGTCGCAATTTATCGAGAGTGTGCCTGCCGCCGTGTCCCAGCAGCGGGAACTAGTAAACGCCACACATTGGATAGATGCCGTACCCATTCCAGACCAGCGGGCAAGAACAATGACCGAAGTGGTAGTCCGGCATATTGTAGCGTGTCACGGAATGCGGAAGGTGATATTAACTGACCAGGGTCCCTGTTTTGAAAGTGACGAGTTTAAAGCCCGTCTAAGACAGTTTGGCATCAAGAGGATACGAACTACACTGTATCATCCGCAGATAAACGGGTTTACAGAGAGTAACAGCCGGACGTTATAGGACTGGTTAGCATCTAAAGGAGGAGATTGGGAGTAAGAGTTACCATTGATTTTGCTGATCTCAAAGTGTGAAGGACCGTACGTTATCACGGAGAGAAGACAAGCAGAAGCGCGTAAATGCTAGTCAACTGCAGAGATGGTTTTAAGATTATCAAGTGTGTGAGTCACGGTAAGCACCAAAGAAGACAGAGGTACGGCGATCAGAAAGACTACGACGACTGCTTATTAAAAGGGGGGACGAGTGTGGTGCGCGCTACTTATAAGTAGTATATGACGCGAGTGTAAACGTAATGTCTGGCAGCAGAAGATGGCGGAAGATCAAGAAAGGAAGAGTGGGAACACAATGGAATTCGTATGAAACGCATGAATAGTGAAATGTCAGACAATGGATTGATGATGGATTGAAGATTTGCAAATTAACGGTTACGATATGGTTTTCCTATTTTACTGAGTAACTTTGTAATTTTCGTTAAATACAATTCGGTTGCCCTCACCTGTGTTCTCCTTCACTACAATATCTTTGTATTTGGATTAGTTGATTTCTTTTCAATTTTTTAATCCCTAAAAATTATTTTTGTTTATATTTCACTAAAACTGTTTTGCTTATCTTTCAAAAATTTCAGTCAAAATGCAATTTTATTTACTGGACCATTGTTCATTACTTCATCATTGGTAGATCATCTGCCGACACGTTTATTTTATCCTAAAGAAGTATTTCTTACTGGAGCTGATCATGCAACTCATGCACTTGCTTCTGCTACAGGGAAATGTTATGTTATGCGTCCATGTGATTATTCTCAAGGTAATTTATTATTGAACAGTTTATTACTATAATAAAGAATTATACTGTTAGTTGATTGGAATTAGTGTGTAGAAGGTCTTAAATCGTAGGTTTCATGTTGTTTGAGACTTGTTGGCAAGGCATATTCGTAATCTTGGAAAAACTGATGCCTACTGGTAGATTTGAACCCGTATCAATTTACAGCTCGGAATATCAAAAACAGCTTTTCACACCACGACCGGCCTTCTGTAGAACTGAAATCGAAATTGATCGGTCACCAAATAATGACCAGTATCACGTTTGTTTTATTATTATTATTTCGCCATCCTTCATTTGTGTTGAAAGTGAATAATTATAAAAACCTTACCGTGTTTTGTTTTAGCTCGACCTACCGAAATACCGGAACAAGATATTTATTTGTGTGATTCAAAATATTTTGAAACTGAGAAAGTAATTCGTAAACTTAAAAAAGGTTTGAAAGTAAGTGAACAATTGTGATGTCTGTATAATTTGTCATGTATCGTAATTTAAATCTTAATTTCAAAACTTATATACTGTTACACTCCACATAAAATTTACTTAGTAAGATATTGGGAAAATAATGGATTGTTTTCATTGAACTATTAGATCATTGGCTTAAACTACTTCTGCCTGTAAGCAGAAATGAATAGTGGCTAGTAGAGAAATCAACGACGCGCCTATCGATTGATTCATTGCTGTCCTATCTATTAATGAGAACATTCAAACTACTAATGCAAATGCATGAAATTCCATCTCATTCATTGCACAAGTCAGTGGCTGTCTGAACTCAGTAGGTAAGTGGATAGCGCCTTAGTCTGTGAAGCGAACGATATTGGGTTCAAGTACCAGATTGAACATCAACTCTGGGATACAGGTACATCCGACTGACGAATTCCAAATAGAATAAAACACTCGTCCTAAATTCCACTGTTAGCCACTATCCATCTCTGTTTATAGTGCTTGTAACTTAATGGTTATATTGAGACAATCTGCACAGGATGCATACATGCCAAATGAGACTGATCGATTGCAGCCCTAACTATTAATCGGAAGGTTTACCAATACAAATGAATTATTTCTACATCTATTCAAATGTTTCAACAGTTTGAGTTTCAATTCTTCTAAAAATATACAACAAATTTATACTTTCTGCGTTAATATGTTTGTTCCTCATGTTTATTACTCTTTGAAGTATGATGACTTAACATTTTACATAAGCTGACTTTGCATAGGTGTGTTTTTACAGAAATTCTTTTGAGAAGAGTATATGTTAAAGTAGCATTTTATTCAAAGCTGTTTCTTTTTCATTCTATCGATCATGAAAAATTATACCTGCTTATAGAGTAGGCTTTTTAAAGTATTATTAATAAAATATGTTACTATAATTTATAAATTCCTAGTATTGATTCAAATGAACTTCAAATCCATCATTTTCTATATGTACTCGTATTTATAATTTTTTTAATAAATATTTTAATATTGTCATAGATTTTGTCATAATTCTACAATTATGGCTACTAGTATTTGATGATTTGATTTAGTCGATAGGAGGAGGAAATTCTTAGCCTAATTTTCTTGTCAGTAAGGTGTACTCCGAGTTGTAAGGAGACTGGTCTACCCTAGCAGATTCAACCTTTTTGCCATTGACAGTTTCACAGTCTGCGACATTATCACTTAGGGTTTTCATCAGTTGAGTTACTTAGAATAATAGCCATATTATCACTATAAAGAACTAAACGAACTCGATATATTGGTTTACTATTTACAACTAATCAAACATTTATATCATAATTAATATCGATTTTTATCACAAACATTCAGTGGTGTGTATTTGTAGTTCAGTTGATCAATTCAAATTACATTGAAACTCATGTGAATTGATTTCATTCTAAAATATTATTAATAATTATAAAATATAAGAGGCATTGCACACTGCTTATGTGTATTGATAACTTACTTACTCCCGTTAACCCTATTGGAACATAGGCCGTCGACCGGCATTCTCCAACCTACTCTGTCCAACATCTTCGTTTCTAGCTCTGTCTAATTTTTGTTTATTCTTCTCATGTCTGTCTCCATTTCTCGGCGTAATATGTTCTTTGGTCTTCCTCTTTTCTTTTGGCCTTGAGGATTCCAAGTGAGGGCTTGTCTTGCAACGCATTTGCGTGCTTTCCTCAATGTGTGTCCTATCCACTTCCAGCGTTTCTTCCTGATTTCTTCCTCAGTTGGAATCTGTAATTGTATAACTTACAAAGCTTAATGTATAAAAATATAGTGTTTGTTCAAATGGCATATATTAAATAAACTTATGACACTGAAGTGTCACTTATTTAATTTGTGCATTTATAACATATCTGTAATTTGTGACTTTAGAATTTTACCATTTAAATTGTATTTCAAAATTTTCTTTGTATTACAATTTCATTACTTTTATTTAGAAATTTCAATTTACATCTAACAATGTACATGAAGATGAATTTTATTTCTTCCCTCAACAAATCATGCCTAGAAAAGTAAGCGCATCTTAGTAGTATCTTTTCATTAAAAACTTTAGTTTGTATTTTTTTTTAATGCTTTGTTTGGAATATGACAAATAGAAGTTTTATGCGTATGTATTAAGGTAATGATTGTAAATTTTTGGCTTCAAACGTGCATACTCTTATGTGGATTGATTGTTTAGCATAATACAAACCTAAACTTGTAATGTTACTTCCTAATTACCGTTTAAATTGGTTATGTTGACGTCACTATACTCTCCTACTCCTTCTCTCTACTTCATTTCAAATAACTGGACAGCCAATTATATGATGAGCGTTGTTCATAATGTATACTACATGGTCAGTCAGTCAGTTAGTCAGATGCAACGTAGAACTTCGTACGTAAGTACACCAGTTCATGTTGCCATACCACATCAACACAGATATATAATTGTCAATTTCAATCCAATAGTAGTAGAGGTAGTCAAGATATTAGAAGTAATCGGAGAGGTTAGGGTTAGAAGATATTATTCAAGACGTATGATTCAGTGAGAAAAGTTTAGAAATTCAGAACTAGAGGGGTTGAAGAACCCAGAAGATTATGATTTGAGAGAACACAAAAAATAGATGCACCGGCGCCATTGCAAATGGTTTTGAGCCATGTCATTCAGGGTATCTAACCGTCGATTATTATCATCTCGCGGAGCCCAACCAGGTAGTCGACAACTACCGACATGACTCAGTCCACTTGTCAGTAATTTCATGCATTTTTGCCATGTTTTGGTTTGGCCGCCCCTAGCTTTCTCCCAACCTATTCCTATATCGCAAAATATAGCTCGTCGAGGCAGTCGGTGGTTATGCATACTCAGCACATATCCCAATCACCTCAACTGATGGATTTTCATAGCTTCATCTACTGATTTGACATGCTTACCCAGCACCCGATTCCTACTAACAGCGTTGCTCACTCAGGTGTCCCAGGATTCACGAGCAATGCTTCGAAAACACCTATGATCGAAAACCAGTAATCTACGAATATCTTCTACTCTGACTGGTCATGTTTCGCAGCCGTAAAGTAAGACGGAGCGAACCACTGCACAGTACACTCGTTTTTTGGTTAGCAAACTGATATCTCGTCTACGTCGTGAGTGAAGCAAGCTGGAAAAAGCTAATCGAGCTTTGTGTATCCGTGATGAGATTTCGTCAGTCACCAGGACATCAGCACTGATGAGACTCCCCAGATAAGTGAAGTGGTCTACACTAAAAATACATGAGTAGTATAGTCTAAGTTTATTTCCCAACGTCTAAATTGTTGTTTAAATCATTCATATGAGATCAGGTATGGGTTAACTTATTTATTTAATCTCACTGTTCGTGTTATGATAAATAAATTGTATTATTTTTTTCTTTAATTTCATATAGGATGCATCACCTCTTTTGGCTCAAGCATCCCCTGAACCGTTACAGAATGATCAATTAAATCGTCCAGTATCTCTGGCATTTACTTGTGCACTTGCAGCAGCAGCTGGAACTAGTACCACTATGGTTACTGCACCAATTATCTCTCTTCCTAATTTACCTACAGATCCAACGAAACAAACTGATCACCGTATACCTACTGGATTAATGAATGAAAGCCCTGGATCTAATCCACTTGCAGGACATAATACAACTCCAGTAATCGGTCGTCCGTCAGTTAACAATGTTACACCTACCAATAATAATAATACTCTAGTTCATGGTATAACTTCATCACCACAAATTGATGCGCTGACTCGTGCTTTCATCGAGAATAATATAGATCGTACAGGTAAAAAGGTATGTTAGTTATTTTAGGCTTTTTGTAGAGGCTTCAACATTTGCAGAAGTTTAATTCTATCTGGATCTGTAAAGAATACATATACATTTAACGCTTTCGAACTGAATAAACGGTGTTTAATTCATGTAATTTACAGCTTAGGTGAATAATTTAAATGAGATTTGAAAGTAATCTTTTTATACATTGATTAACAGTTGTTATTGTAGTATATTCAATGAAAAACCTGTCTATTGGGTGACAAATCATATAACACTAGTAGTCCTACGTGAAATCACCTGCTTATATTTTTGTCGTATTAGTCAAAATCAGCTCAATATTTGGAATTTTTAACAGTAATGTAATGATCTGTTATCTTTCGACGTTATCACGACTGTTACACTCAAAAATGATAAACTGATTTTATCACCACTACAAATTCTCTGCTTCACTAATCAATTGCGTATTGTATTAGGGTCTTAATCTAACTACATTTTATTCCACTGAAGTCATGAACCAATCGATGTTAGGCCACCATTGGATACTTAAAAGCAGTGTACTACCATTTCGTCCTAGTATGGGGCTTGTCGGCAATGCTTATCCACGACTGCTCAGGCCAGAATCGGACCCAAAACCGTCGGTCTCGTGCGCTAAGGCTTAACCTCTTTACCACTGAACCGGCATCTAACAGTGTTATTCTCTAACTTGAATCAATCTGCGCGATAGCGCGACCATCATTTTACGTTAATTTCATACTGTGCATTCAGGTTAGCTTTTCCTCTATCTTTCAGAGGAAAATCCGTAAGCCGCCATCAGGCTATGTTTTATATGCTGGTGAAATTAGAAAAAAGCTATTACAAGAACGTCCTGACGCACCATTCGGTGAAATTTCTCGTGAAGTTGGCCTTCTGGTAAGTGATTGTGTTAAGTCTATCTGAACTATGTTTTTGTGTTTAGCCTGTTCTGTATCAAAATAGCTTACAAGTTACTTTAATTTCTTGACACCAACATAAATTATATGAAAGGCTTCATTATGTTTCGAAATGTTATCCCTTGAACCACCTTACCAGTGTCGAAACGGTCTAAACATTTTTTAAACACCTATCTCTTTGGTATATTCTAAAATATTTGCCAAGATAACATATCAACACTTTTTAGTGAGATGGCTATATCTTGTTTAGAATTTTGTGGTTTTCTAAGTGTATCGTTGTACCTATGTTGATAGGTTAACCGTGGAGTTGTATTTCTATTTTCCTTAGCTGTTCGTATTCAGAATACGTGTACTATACAAATCCATAAACACCTAAGTGTTGGTTGTTGTGTCGCTGTAACACATCACATCCTTATACACTTACTGTTCGTACCTAATTTTTCTGTTTTAATTCTAAAATAAACTAGTATATAAATACAGAACAATAACAAGATATTATCTCATAGTTTTCATTTACATTTGTATTTTAGATGTTTTCTTGTTTCCATTTCTCATTTCTGAACATTAACCGAATAAGGTCATAATTTTAGTCTATTGCATTTATCATTACATAGTTAAGTTACATTTTTTTCATATTTTATTACTATGAAACAAATCTTTGTAGTGGCGTCAAATGCCTACTGCTCAACGTGACTTGTATGAACAAAAAGCTCATCTAATCAGACAACATATGGCTGAAGAAGAGATGCAAATGAAAGCCAGAGAACAAGAACAGGTACAACTTCACCTTCAACAGCAAATGG
>OX103972.1:13301713-13526666 GCA_944470395.2 Schistosoma turkestanicum
CTTACATCTATTGTAGCTCACTCATCTGTCAATCGTCGCTTATTTTTACTGATAATAACAGATCGGTGTTGACGTACGAGTTAATTAAACAAACACCTTGTTATTGTCTTTATTTAGAAGTTGATTACTGTTTGGCATTTCAACAAATAATTGCTAGTTTGAAATTTGAATGTGAATATCAGTACTGTGATAAAATTATATACAACTGTTGAGTCTCAACTAAAAACAAACGAAACTCCTGGATTCTACTGCTAACAACTGTTTAAAATGTTATTTAAGTATATATATGTTCATAAGTAAAAGTTGGCTCTGATTTAGTTACGTAGTTCATGCTTGTATCTTGGTTGGTTGGGCTGTAACCATGTGTTTCAGTTGGTTATCGCCTCCTTTTAGTATTTCTATCAGCTGTAACATTTGTAATACCCCTTCATTTGTATTTTTTACGTTTTTCCCAACTAAATAATTTACAGGGTAGCCCTACTTGTCAAAAATGGAACATTGAACTATTGCAACAAACACAATTTATTCAAGATTTATGCCGGTTACTTAAATCAGTTACCAATGATTTGGGTAATCGTTCACGTAAAGTAATTCAATTTTATGTGTTTTCCTTATTCATTAAAAAAAGTATAATATATTTTCCTTTAAAAAAATCAGAATTTCATTCCTCAATTTATTTGTAATTTTGTTACTACTGCACGTAAACACGTCAACTTGATATACTTGAACCATTACGAGTTTACCTAGTCGGAAAAACGAGAGCGAGGATCCGGCGACACGACATGCTACTCAAATCCGATTATCCCAACCCCCATATTTAGTAAAAATAAGAAGACGTGATATGAAGTAGAACCTGTATTCTACAAGCATCCAGAAAGCACGAGGTCCGAGTCCAGAAGAGAATCAGGATCCCGGACTAGGGATCCGGGACCGGGTCCTAGTCCTGGTCGTGGTCATAAAACGTTACAGATAATGCGTATTTATACATTTTGGTCGAATAGGAAACAGCATCGAAGTCTGTGACATTGACAGTTAAGACGACCAATAGGAAGCAACATTTGAAGTGACATTGATAGTCAGGACAACCAATAAGAAACAACATTGAAGCACGTGACATTGATATCTAGGACGACCATAAAATTGACCAGTATGAATTGACCAATAATTCTCTTAGGATATTGGATGAATATCCTAACAAATTTGTACCTAAATTATTGCAGATACACGTCTCAATATTTATGTACTTATGATTCTTATTGTGTTTTCAATGAACTGTAAGTTCAGCAAGTGATTAGTTTTATACGAAAACATAAAGGTCAGTCAATTTAATTGTTACCTGCCTGTCTATTAGTTCACTCATGGATTGTACTTAGGATGATCTACCTGAAACGACAGACTACTAATGAAAGAGTTGTATTTTTTTTCTCAAACATTTATTATACTTTATTTCATTGTTTGTGTTGAATTGTTTATTTAGAATACTAGATTCATACTTTTCACAATCAAAGTTTACCATTGAAATACCGATCACATTGAATTAACTGAAATAGAAAAATCTATTTGCTTGTGTTAATTAATGTTCATAAAATTAGTAAATTAAACTAGTGAATTTATATAATTGTTTTTACTTCATTCTATAGATTGAATTATTAAGATCAAAATTGGACAGTGAAGAATATGCTCATATTAGACAGATTGATAAACCATTTCCACTTCCTTTAAATCCGGATATTATTGTATGCGGTGTACAATCATCTACAGCTACATTATTCAAGGTTAGTTCGTATGTGTGCTTGTCTTTGTCATTATGATGAAGCGAGTAGGAGATGGTTGGAAGAAAGCTAGAGGCGGCCAAACCAATACATGGCACAAATCTTTGAAGTCACTGACATATGGACTAAGCCATGTGGGTAGGTATAGACTACCAGTCTGGGGTCCGTGAGACAATAGTAACCGATGATTAGAGACCCTGAACGACATAGCTCAAAACTGTTTGCCATGGTGTATCCATTCTTTGTGTGCTTGCAAATTCTAATCTTCTGCATTCCTCATCACCTCCCTTTCTTAGTTATTTTACTGAATTATACTTCTTGAATAATATCTTCGAACTTTAATCTTCTCTATTACCGCTAATACTTCTACCAGTATGGGATTTCAACTGATGACTGCGTCTCTGTGCTAATGTGGCATGGCAACTTGAACCAATGTACGTACGTAGGAAGTTCTACATCGTAACTGACTGACTGACACCATTCAATTGATCATCTTTGATAGCATCGTTTTAAAGATAGTAAATTGAAAATTGAAAACTATAGATTATAAAATAGTAAATATGACAAGCAATTTTTAGAGGTTCTTATCCTTTCTAATTGCTCTTTCAATAACTCGGTTTCTAGTTTTTTCTTTCATCCTGCTTTTTACGTTTTAGGAGTCATGGGATACCTCAAATCTTTATATAGTTTGTTTGTCAATGCTTATATCCGCCTACTAAATTTTATGAAATAAAATGAAGAGCTTTACTCTTAGAGTGCAGCAGTAGCTCAATAGTTGAGGAGTTTGACTTGTAGGCACTACATCGGTGGTTCGAATCTCACTGCGATAAATTCAGTCTGGACATTGAAGAAATATCATTAACTCTTACTTATAAATTGCAGCTCAAAACAAGCCCCTCGAATATGTACGTGGTAAATATATTCCCTCTCAATGTCAGAAAAATTAATCCAGAAGCAACAATGATTCATGAAATTTTTCTAATGTCAGTTACTAAATTTTTAAATTTTATGTGAATATTTCATAATTTTTATTTTCAATAATTTTGTTATACACTTAACCATCGATTTTTTGCAGAGTTTTCAGCGACCCGCTTTACTGACATTTATCCAACCAAATGGTGATACGTATCGAGCTATTTTAAAACATGGTGACGATTTACGTCAGGATCAATTGGTTTTACAAATGATTGAATTAATGGATGTTGTAAGATATTATTTTTAATTTATCCTTTGAAGTTGCTTATTCTTAACAGGCCCTTTGTAGCTAACACTTGAAAGATAATAGCTTTGTTGGCTTAGTGTATTATAATTTCTACATAATAAAATTCAGATAATTTTACGATTGAATTTTATATACATACCTCCTTGACACTAGAAAATGTAAAATAATCTTTAAAAGTTGAATATCCCATTAATAATAATACTTTGAAGTTCATGATGTCTAAGGAAAGAAAGCCAACCGTTTGTCTTAATGGTTTAACTCCTAAACAGTAATTTTCAGTAAGACACTATGCGTTAAAATTTATATTGCAGGAGTATATATGAATATAATCCGATCCTAAGGCTATACAAGCTTCCTATTCGCGAACTCGATAGATTATGTGATTAATAAGACTGAGCGGGAAGGAAACTGTTTCTCGACCAACATATAGATATATATTTACCTTTGGAGACCCAAGCCTACTTTTCTCCATCATTCAAATGTCTCATTCGTTAGAAAAGGAAGTCTTATCTTGCCCACTTACATAAACTTATCATTTAATCGATATTTGATTGACTATTCAAATCTTTGCAATTATCGCTGAATTTGAAGCTGACCAGGATGAGACAGTTTTCTTTTTCAGAAAAAAACTTTTTATAGTTTTCAGTGATCCTCCAGTTAAAAATCAATCCATTTCATTTCCGTATTCTACTTTTCCGTTGAATACATGACCATCGTTATTCAGTTCAACGGAGTTTTCAATTGTATTCCCTTGTTATTTCTTTTATAATTAATCTTATTATTTCGAAAACGATTGTTTGACTTGAAAACTTTTCATGCCTTTTTCATGCCTTCTTGATCTGTTATCATGAATACCAACACATTATGATTATTTCATAATTTTTAGCAATAAATTTCACTTCTGTCTGTCTGTTCACCACTTCTTCTTGTAAATGGTTCATTACTTTCTAAAGCTTCTTTGTTTAAATTGAGCTTGTAAGATTTTACAAAGTTTACTTACTTTCGCCTATTACTCCCAATGGAGCATAGGCCGCCCACCAGTTTTCTCCAACCAACTCTGTCCTGGGCTTCCTTCTCCAGTTCTGTCCAATGTTTGTTCATTCCTCTCATATCTTTCTCTATTTCTCGGCGTAGTGTGTTCCTTGGCCTTCCTCTCTTCCTTTTGCCTTGAGGGTTCCATGTGAGGGCTTGTCTCGTGACGCAGTTAGGTGCTTTTCGTAGTGTGTGTCCTATCCACTTCCACCGCTTCTTCCTGATTTCCTCCTCCACTGGAATCTGACTTGTTCTCTCCCATAGTAGATTGTTGCTCATGGTGTCTGGCCAACGGATCAAATGTATTGTGCGAAGACAACTGTTAATAAGCACTTGTATCTTGTGGATGATGCCTTTCGTAGTTCTCCATGTTTCCGCTCCATACAGCATAACTGTCTTGACATTTGTATTGAAAATCCTTATTTTGGTTTTGATTGATATTTGTTTGGAGTTGCAGATATTTTTCAATTGTAAAAATGCAGCCCTTGCTTTGCCGATCCGCGCCCTCACATCTGCATCGGATCCACCTTTCTCGTCAATGATTCTGCCAAGATATGTAAAGGTGTTAACGTCCTCCAAGGGATGTCCATCAAGAGTGATTTGGTTGGCGCATGTTGTATTGTATCGTAGAATCTTGCTTTTTCCTTCATGTATGTTGAGACCTGCTGCTTCAGAGGCTGCTGCTACACTAGTCGTCTTCTCTTGCATTTGTTGTTGAGTGTGCGATAGAAGAGCCAGGTGATCTGCGAAGTTCAGATCGTTCAGCTGCGTCCTAGCTGTCCAATTGATACCGTGCTTTCATCCAGACGTTGACGTCTTCATAATCCAGTCGATCACCAGAAGAAAGTGAAATGGTGAGAGTAAGAAACCTTCCCTGACACCGGTCTTCACCTCGAAAGAGTCTGTTAGCTGTCCTTCGTGTACGATTTTGCAGTTGAATCCATTTTACAAAGTATCTATGATTATTTATACCAGTAGAATTAATTCACCTATGAATGATTTTCACAACACTGCATATTTGTATGAATTTTTTCTGTCCGTTCTAGATCCTTCGCAAAGAAAATTTTGACCTTCGACTTACACCGTATAAAGTTTTAGCTACAAGTAGCCGTCACGGTAAATTATTCATGTAATAATTTCATTTTTTTAAAAATTAGAGTTATGGAGATTGTTGTTTATTTCTGCTGCACGGTACACTCGTCCTTTTGTTAGCATACAGATATTTCACCACCATTAGAAACTTCATCAGTAGTGCGCATCCACAACTCCTGCTCCTCGCAGGATACGAATCCAGGACTTTCGGTCTTGTGCGTGAACGCCTAAACTCTGGACCACTGAGCCTACATCCAGCGGTGTTAAATTCTAACTCTGATCGATCTAGGGATTTGGTGCAACTTCATCCATTTGTCTTCGGTGATTACTGCCTACACTCGACGGGGTTGAACCCCACTGATCACGTTCATTTTTATTTATATCATTTTCAGTCATTTTATTTTAAAAGTTTATGATATGTTCAGAATATTTACGATATGGTACCGACGAATGCAACGTTTAACCAACGACATAATAACAAAGCTATGCTATTCCTCTGCTTACCGGCCCAACTAACTAGAGGAGGAAGTCCAGAGTTAGCAGGAATTACATATAATTCCACAACCAGTCCGTAGGAATGAACAACAAACACTCAAAGTAGGCGTAATATATCCATTAAAAAATGTTATTAAAAAGCGTTACAAAGTATTGTACTAAAACAAGAGACGAATCAATGATATTTGAGATCCTTCCAGGTGGAGAACACAAACCGAACATAATAATGAACACTTTTGGCGCAAAACTAAAAATATCCAAATTTTCACAATAAATTACAAAAATATGAAGTGTACCAAGTGATTTTTGAGGATATAACATCCTCAGCATATCCCTTTTTCATTATCGTTGAAATAAGAAAGATTGTGATCTGAGCTCAAAACGAGTCGTTTTATTTTATTATTTGAGCTAGTTGTCTTTACTGGTATAATTACTTCTGCCAGTTTATCAAGAGGTTTGATGAGGAAATAATGTTTCAATCCGAAAAAAATAATCTTTTATTTCGTTTTTTTTATTTGTTCCATATAGGTTTAGTTCAGTTCGTAGAATCCGTTTCATTAGCTGATATTCTTCATCGTTCCACATTACTAGCTTATTTACAATTGAAAGCTCCGAGTTCGAATGGTCCTATGGGTGTTCAGAAAGATGTTATGGAAACGTATATTCGTTCTTGTGGTATGTTTCTTTGTCGCCAATGGTAAACTATCTTACATCAATAAAATACGTTCATAAACAAGAACATTACCAACACATACGTTGATATTTGTTAATCAAGGATGGAAGTCTGTATAAATCATAATCATAATAGATTGGTTATGGAATAACTAACAGTATTTTGATAGTTGAAGGACATAACTACTTCTGACAGTGTTACTGTTTTATTATTTATCTACAAAGCAGTTAAAGCAATGGTAGAGTACTGATTGTTGATAAATTGAAAATTCCTTACTAAAAAGATTGATTTCAATGTGTAAAAACACTAATCTCCATTTAATCAGAAAAATCGTAAAATGTGCTCACTAGTGACTACTTTCGTGAGGAAATTTTCGGAGTTCTATTAAGAAGACGTGACCAGGGGAGTTCAACCCTGTCGGGTGTAGGCAGTGACTACCGAATAAAAATGGGTGAAGTTGTTCAAAATCCCTCGATCGATCAGAGTTAGAAATTAACACCGCTGGGTTCCGAAATAGGGGTCCAGAGGTTAGACGTTCGCGTGCATGACTGAGGGTCCTAGGTTCAAATCCTGTGAGGTGCGGGAGTTGTGTATGCTCACTGCTTATGAATCCCATATCACGACGAAGCAGCCATCCAGATTTTGCAGGTTTATTACAGTGGTATAACAATGATCGATTGATAACCTCAATGTGTAAAAAGAACCTGTTTGGGTGAGTTCCTGTAACAAGTATAGGCAGAACGAAGTAGACAAGATGATGCAGATGAAGTGGTGATTAGGAATGAAGTAGCTTCAGTATAGGAAGAGTTAAGGTCTATTCCTTTTCAATGCCTCTGTTTCCATTATTTACTAAATCCACGCAAGTAAATTTCTTTGTGCTTGAATTCACAATTTTATTCTCCAATACTATCGTGTTTGGTTGAATTGTTATCTGTTCTCCAATTCTATGTTATTCGTACCGGAAAGGAATTATGTGGACAATTAGTGAACTAGTGTTCTTGTGTATCCATCTTTTGTGGTCTTTAGTATTACCACTCTCCAAATCAGTCATAAGCAGCAGCATAGAGACTGGAACATGCTTACATCACAGAAAATTTCATCATTATATATTCATGAAGCAAGTCCCCCACTTTTGCATTTTTATAAACATCTTCACTCACTATATGGTATTTCTTCTCTCTAAAATATCTCCTGCTTACCCTCAATTGTTTTATTAAAGAAACTACAATATTTTTTCCTTTTTCTTTTGACAGCTGGTTATTGTGTCATCACTTATCTTCTTGGCGTAGGTGATCGTCATATGGAGAATTTACTACTCACTGCTGATGGTCATTTATTTCATATTGATTTTAGTTTCATTCTTGGCGCTGATCCTAAACCAATGGCACCTGAAGTAAGATTGACTCGTGCAATGATCGATGGTATGGGTGGTCCTAATTCAAATCAATTTAATGAATTTTGGAAAATCACTTTTACAGCTTTTCTTATTTTAAGACGGTAAGTAGTTTATAAATAACTGATTTACTATTTTTGATAAATAGTGAAAATTTACAAGTATGTTTGATCGATTTTCTATGTACTAATATATTCCCATTAAGTTGGGATATTTTATCAAATATCCTAAAGAAATCATTTTGTGAGTCTAATTCTATTGATCGATTACTATTAGTCAATATTTAAGGACGTCCTAAATATCAAGTTCACATACTTCATGTGTTGTTTCCTATTGGTTAGTTTTCATAGTCGTCCTAACTGTGTATTTAAACTCGATTGTGTGTTTGTAAACCTCATATTTTCTGGATGCTTGTAGAATACACGTTCTACTTCATATCAAAACCTTTCCTTCTACTAAGCAGGGGCTTGGGACGCTCGGATTACAGTAGCCTATTGTGTCACTGGATAATGTGTAATCGCTCTCGTTTACCCACTAAGGCGAACTCGTAATAGTTCAAGCATATCAATAGACGAGTATAACACACTGTTAACTTGAATATAAGCATTATTATTATTACTTAAATCTAAGTCTATTTGCATCTTTATAATTGATTGATCACTGAGTCTGTCAGGTCCTTCTTAATGCTGATCGAATTCTATCGGTCAAGTTACAGTGTAACCAAACTAGTCTAGCTGATTCATGATCGCATGAATTATGTTATAACTATTTGCTTCAAATGTTCCATATTATATATGCATAATTTTCAACACAATTTATCGTCATATTGCGACTAGTGTTTATTAAATAACCGTAGCATTTATTTTTATCGGTCTAATTTATATTCAATCCTTCCATTCAAATATTTTTGCAATTTCCATCTCTGAAGTTAGTAGAATGCTTTTTAGTAGTTTAATCCCTTCAACAAATAAGTTTGTAGATAATGCGAATGTTGAACCACTAATTCCGACATTCTCAGTTTCATGCACTTGATTATATAGCACTACTCTTCCCAAACCTATTAATAAGGATTGTTTGTACAGTTTCGAATGTTTCAGTTATTAGCTGAAGGCTTTCATATGATTTTTGCCCATAGATGAAAAGTTATTTTTGATTATTTGTCTTTTAATTATTTATACTTTACAGTACTCAAACTTTGATCAGTAGTTAACATTGTTAGTCATTTCTTTTTATTTATTATACAGGCACGCGAATTTATTCTTGACTTTGTTTTCCTTGATGTCAAACACAGGAATACAAAGCTTTAATGGTCAACAAAATAATGCATCTGAATTTTTAAAAGAACATTTCTGTGTACATCAGTCAGAAGAGAAAGCTGTTAGTCGACTAGCTAATCGTATGACTGAATCTATCAAAGCTATTGTACCAGATATTATGGAAAGGATACACACTATTGTACAAGTAAATAATTGGAATTTTATTGGGATTAGTCAATTTCATGTTTTTTCTTTAAATGAATTAGTAATTGTGTGCGAGATTAACGAACACGTCACAATCGTATCTAAGCAAGTTTTTCCTTTGACAGGGGAGACTTCTTTGATCGTGTTCATAGATTCTTCTCTTCTACGTTCTTTTCATCAGAGATATTTCCATTGCTTATATAGGCTTATTCTAATAAGTGGTTTATAGCCTTAATCTCAAATATTCCCTGTACTTTAAGCAATTTCGTAGGTAAATTAGCGGTCGCATGTATTTATTAAACTTTTGTGTTTGTTTCAGTCAAACATTAACGTTAGACCTGATGCAAATGTATGTTGGGTCAAGTTTTCACACATTGTATCAGCACAAGTAGGAGGAAACATTACAAGATGCAAAGCAACGGGAAGTAAATCATATAGAGAATAATGGGAATCTAAACATGAAAAATTCACTTCATAAGCAGCAAATACCATCGAAGTATGTATAGTTAGGGATGATCGTTGACTAGAGATTTGTAAAAGAAATAAAAACAAAAGTAATCATGCTACTGCAACGGATTCCACATTGTGTTACTAACCAACAGTCTAAACCAGAATGTCTTGACCTATTGATATGGCTTCCTAAATTGGTGTGACATTGGTCTCCAGTTTTTTTTCAAAACTAGTCCTATGTCACTTGGGATTGGGTGGTACGGTAGGTAGTGACTAGGCATATTTAACATGTATGAGTTAGTTGTAGAATACTGCCATCGTAACTCTGACCCTCACCAGTATTAACTAAGGAAATAAGAACCTAGTATCCTTTCGAACGTCCTTCACTTTCTAACCATAACTACAATGAAAGTTGTAGTATTTAAAATCGATCGATAAATTTTCGTCTTTCTTATCGTAGTTGATTATTAGATCACTTGTCATGGGTAAACTTTTGTTATATGTCTAAGGGAACATGGGTGGTTTATCATTATATCCTACACTGTCATTGATTCTCGTGGGCTCAGTAAATGTAAACCTCTGTACTGATGAACAATTGTTTTGTACCTTGTCATGATTCGAATTTCTATCGACTTCAATCATTACACCAGTTTGCAATTGTATTATGTATGTTTTAAAAAGAATAATATTACTTAAATGAATATAGTAACTCAATAATGTGTCCTTTCACTAGGTGAATATAAGTTTCTGTTTTAATAATTCATAATTGTAAACTTTGATTTCTGTTTTTTCTCTCGTTTATAGTACATGAGGAACTAATCAAATCTTTCAATAATTTTATTGTGATATCTATTCATATTCAGCAATTCTTTCATCAAACCAATGTATTTAAAGTAACAAAACATGATAAATTTTCATTTGCAGTCAACAATAACAAAACATCACATTATTTCTTATCATCATTATCTAATAACTTTTGTAATAATGTATGTACATGCATAATAATAATAATAATTTTGGTTATTGAATTATTTTGTATAGATTACTCTTCTTTAGTGTATGAATCAGAATTGAGCGATAAATCCAACATTTCAATTCCAGAGTGTTGTTTAAGATCTAATGTAGTTGGCTGTTTGTTTAGAAAAAAAATAAGGAAAACATAACTAACATGTGTAAGAACTGATAAAGAAATTTTGTAAAGCCGCATTCTTCAATTATTTAATGCATAGATATGTTGAGATTTAAGAAAATATGTCAAGCAGTTACTCGGGTAAAACTGTGATTAGTTTTCTTTGGTATGGGGTGCATTTAATACAAACAATTTACCAAATCTTAAGAAACTTTTTGTGATCTAAACATACAGCGCGATTGGAAGTTTAGTTATGTTCAATTGAGCTCTTTATCATGATAATGCTCATATACTTTTAGTCTAGACTGCTCACCAGCATTCGTCTACTACCATATTTCTTCTAAACATCGCTTTTATTGATGATAACATAGGACTTCAGCTCACGTTCAACAGATCAGACTTATGCAACGTCGAATCTGTATTTTTTTTCTACATCAGTTCGAGTTTCTATTACCACATAACACATCAAAATGAAATTATCCGAGGCTAGTAGAAATGTTATCAATAACAGTAAGAAAGATTAAAAATACGTGGTAGTATTCGACAGAATGAGTTCGTGGAATAGAACGTAATAGAACTAATAAAATTGACCTTCAGCATCTATTTTTCACGAAATATAGTGAAATCTATGATTAATTGTTCGCTATAAACCGGTATTCAGAGACCATGTTTAAGATCGAAGACATAGTTCCTTATTTTATCTAACCTTAATTTAGTCAGTGTCCTATCTGAGAGTATGTATAACACGTTGTAGGTAACTTATTCGGTGTGTATACATATATAATTATCCAGTTAAGTGTCTTATATCATTTTAACAACATTTGACATAAACCGATTGGGTCACTAAGCAAATCAAAGACAGTTCAGTTTAGAAACTATCATGTAACTTATACTTTTGACACTTGAAATTTCCGATGATCGTGTTAATGACACAGCAACCTATTTTATTATAAGTTTATATATAAAGTTAATCATCACTACGACTAAATATCGTCAAAAAAATGTTTGTCCTAAACTGTATTTTGTTTAGAACATGTAGTTGGCAGCTTTTTTAATGATAATTTTCTAGAAATATCAAAACTACACGAAAAATAAAATGTCTGAAAAGAAGCTTACTGCACTGTTTGTATTGTATGTACGCTTTTCCTCTCTTCCATAGTTTTGTTGCTTTTTGGAGCAAGAAGGTTTAGGCGTTTCTGTCACTGTGTGTATAGTATCGTGTTTCATTTGTTCTGTTGAGAAAAGAACATTGATTAAACTTTTAAATTTGATAGAAATATCTACACACTTTATGTCATCTATATTTATATGTTTTGCTGACCTGTGACAAATAATACAATAGTTAATTAGTTTCGTTGTATATTTAGCTAATGCTCCTTTATTCTCTTTGTTAAAACTGCAGTCAGTAATCAGTTGAGATTTCTTTATTGCAACTCTAAAGTTGAATTATAAAACAGTTGATATTAAGATGATTCTGAAATATCATAGCACTAAATTAGTCTCTATGTTTCGAATTATTTTGCAACACCTTGCATATAATTGAGTTTACTTACATTTAATTTGGTTACAAGCTTTTATTAACTTATTTAACAGATAGAATCCATCATTTGAACAGCTACAGCTTGTCTGTACGATTGTATATTTATAACGGTTGTTCTTGTATGAGCATTGGTTACAGCCTATGCCTTAATGTTAGTCACTTGCATAATATATATATATATATATATATATATATATATATATATATTCATCCGCTCCTGCGCACTCGCATATCATTTCACTTCGCGTGCTTGTAGTTTTTTGACCGATATGATGCAATAATAAACGCCATTCACACTTTGTATTGATCTTCTGAATTGTATAAACCGTTCGACGTTATCTATCAGGATGAACAGTATACGAAGTTTAGGAATCGTATTAAATATCCACCTCCACAATTTATTTACCATATATATATAAAGAAAAGTGGGAATATGATTATTTTTTTCATACCATAATAGCTTAACTGTATTGCAACAAAAAATAAGGATCAACAGTCTCAAGTATATTGTTGATTCCAAAGTGTGCTCTGGAAATACTGTATGACTAAAACTAAACAATAATTTGAAGAACTTAGTTTTGCCTTTGAAGTATTTTTATATTTTATTCAGAATACATTAAAGCCAATTAACACATTTATCAAGCATTAGCCTGACTTTGAACTATACCGTATGTATGCTAAGAATGCCATCTAACTACAAAGAGTGAACCTGATGATACACCATTCGGATCCGTAAATCATTGCTTGAAAAAAAGCTTTACTTTATTAACAAAAAATACATTTAAAAAAGTATACACAAACATTACCCTGAAGTAGACCTAATTCAGCCATTTTGATTAAACATGCTAATTCACACCATCCTTCATTAATTAATTGATAATCGATTGAGAATGGTTTTTCTGATTCATTTAATATGTTATCTTTTCCTGTCTTCCATTGACTTTCTGGCTTTTTCTGTGTGGAATTATTGATTGTGATATCTTTTGACCAAGTTATTTTATTTTGTAATTGTGTAGTAGTACATTCATTCCTCTTTTTCAATTCATTCAATTGAACTGATTTTAAAACTTTAGAATCTTTTGGTTTATTGAATATTGGTTCATTCAAATTGTTAAGTGTTAAATTTCTAGTATTATTATAATTTGATTCTACTTCTGTCATGTAAGTAGTGGAATTTTTTTCTTGATGAGGAGTACAATTTGCAATATCTATTGTATATGGTCTAACTGGGAAATTAGATTTTGATAGATCAGTTAATAAAACAGTATTATATTCATTGACATGTGCTTTCGTTGTAAGTTTCATATGATCTGATGTGTACTGCATCATATTTATCGGCGTCGAGAATTGTTCCTTTTCATAATAAACTGACTCCTCATCATCTCTGACCTGATTTATGTCATAGTTATTACTTAGGCATTGAGATTTGGTTGAACAGTCTGATCTTAATTGAGTTTCTTCTTCAGTATTAGAATAAAATGATGAATTTTGATTTTGCATCGGTTTCAAATTTACTGAATTCATAGTTAAGTATCCTAATTTTGAAGATCCATTGCATATAGGTGGACATGACGCACAAAGGGGATCATTTTTAATAAATGATTTCTGTATGGAGAATAATTCAGGTGTATTATCCTTGATCAATATATGAGGAATCGTTGGTGTTTCATTTGTATCACTGTATTCATCTAATACAGATGTAAAACTGAACGTTGAACTCTGACTTAAATCTGGATCCATTGTACTTTTATCTTCTGGAGTCCATTTAAATCGTTTACGACTCATTTTTTGAACTGAAGGTTCATCATGATTAGATGAATTTGACAAAGAATGATTCTCTACTTTAGTTGTCTGTTTGTCTGTTAAAAGAGTTGATGCTGAATCCTGATAAAAGTTTACAATTAGTTTACATATGAAAGTGTGAGCGAGATGAGCGGTATTTTACTATTAAACAATTTGCACGACATCATCAATATACTATAATTGAAATTCGAGGTCATAGAATAACTTAATCTAGACACAATTTTTAGATAAGAATGTATTTCTCGCCATTTTAGACGGGAATCTTGGTCATGTTCAGTTTTGCAATCACTTAAGCTAGAAATGGAATAGTTAGACTGGAATAGTAACTTTTTACACAGTTAAACGTAAAATATAGTGTTTTTTTTACACATTGAAACCATTAATCAGTTGTTGTTAGACCACCAGTAGAAACCTGGGAGCACTGAACGGCCATTTCGTCCTGTTACGGGACTCATCAGCAGTGGGCATCCACGACTCCTGTGCCTCGCAGCATTCGAACCCAGGACCTTCTATCGTGCGCTCGATCTCCATAACTCTAATTGAAAAAATCGTATAATATGCTCACTAGTGACTAGCTTTTTGTGGAAATTCTCGGAGTTCTAGCCAGAACACGTGACCAATGGAGTTCAACCCTGTCGGGTGTATTCAGTGACTATCGAAGACAAATAGGTGAGGTCGCGCAAAATCGCTAGATCGATCAGAGTTGGAAATTAACACCTCTGGATTCCAGCCTAGGGGTCCAGAGGTTAGGCGTTCGCATGCGAAACTGAGGGTCCTAGGTTCGTATCCTGTAAGGTGCAGGAGTTGTATATGCTCACTGCTGATGAGTCCAATATCGGGACGAAATGGTCGTTCACTGCTTCCAGGTTTCTAATGGTGGTCTAACAATAACTAATTGATGGTTTCAATGAAGTTGTTAAAACAGTAAAGCTGGAAGATTCATGCTTACGTACTCAAGTCTTATATTATCATGACATTCAACTAGATTTAGTTAGTACACCGATGCCCCTTACATTCTTACTGTTGTTACTGACCTCAAATTAATCTTAAGGTAAAGATCATCTCCATCAGACTGTGACTTACATAATAGTCTCACTCTGTCTACAACTTATCATTTCAACTACACTAACTATGAACACAAATACTGGGTAATATGAAATTCTACTTACTTTATATTTCATCTGCATATAATCAAGCATAGATGTTTGTATTAAAGGAGTTTTAGATGATTGTTGTTCATTCATATCATTTGTTGGTGTCCATGTGAATGTCAAAGGTGATTTGTAATGTATTTTTGTTTGATTTTGTACAGTTTGATTATTCATTCTATATTTTTTATTTAATTTCAAATTTTGTTTATTTGATTGTTTTACTTTATTGACAATTGGAGTTAAAGGTAGTTTTAAATTTAGTAAAGTACTGTCATTATTATTGTTATTATCAATATCGCTTGCTCTGTTTATGTTATTCATGGATAAAGTAGGCTCTGGCCATAAATTTAACATATTATTGCTGTTGTCAACATTTCCTGTTACTGATTGATTTTGTTGTGTGATCAGTTCTGTGTAACCGATAGATAATTCTTTTTGAATTAAATTCCCACTTGGTGTGTATGGTGTAGAAGTTCGCCTACCAAATCTATTTGATAGGGAAACAAAATGATATTTCGTATGGAGATCTACACCACCTAGTTGAAGAAACAAAATCAATCGATTACTTAAAATGCACTTAATTTTTAAAGAACGAAATATAATTACAAAGCTTGATACCACAAGTCAACTCTAGATCAGTTTGTTTCTGATACAGCTTTCAGACTTTTATAACAACTTTTAAAAGTTATTGATTTACAAGAATAGTTTTATACAACGTAGATAACTAAGTTTTAAATAGGGTCATTTTTAGATCATTTTGACTTTGAAAAATTTTAATTGTCAATAACTTACCATAATTTACACTTATTAAGCTTATACGTAATGGATTCAACGATTCATCATTTGGAAGTTCTAGTTGTTTTGTAATAACGCTAATTTCTTCAGAGTTATTATACCTACAATAATAAACAGGTAATAGTTATTAGTATTAAGAGGATAAAATAACTTTTGAATTCATATCCGTAAAAATCATTTATTTACTGATTACTTAGTGAATCCACATTTAAAACTGATTACTAACTAATAGACAAAGAAACAATTTATTCGTATTACAATAGTACAATATAATAAATTAATAATCATACCAGAATTAGTTTTTATTCTTATGGACTTTACCTAGACCGACTAACAATTAGTCACGCGATAACAGTGGTTGATTCCATCAGAGTTTGTACAGCATTACATCAATTTTCGTTGGCTACGAAAATTGCATTTTGTTTCATGAAATTTTTAATTATTTTTCTAACTATGAAGCATTTCAATCTATCTAAAGGTTAGTAACATCTGAGTTTACCATATTTTATTCTTCATTATCCTATCAAACAATTACAATCTAGCAATTCACGTTGGAATTTTATCATAACAGGCTTCTCTTGAATGTGGTCGAATACAGCCAACAAAGATTTTGAACTTAGATTTCGTGCTATTCGTCATTCGTCACCAAGGTGTTTTAACACGCTTGAAGAGACTGATGCTTCTTGGTAGATTGCATTCAGTTTCACAGTTACAGACTTTACCACAGGGATACAGGTCGCTACTGATCTATATGATTGAGATGTATCAAAAATCATTTAACTAGTAAGTAATGATGAGTGTCATCATGTCAAGTTCTTCTTAGTTTTGATAGAATTCTATCGATCAAGTTACAATGTGTCCACTATCCTAAGGATCTTGATATCATGTGCACTGTGTGACATGGGATCGAACTGGCCAGAAAGCATCAGTTCCATCGAGGTTACAGACACACTTTCTGGTGAGTGCCAAGTAGCACGAAACTCAGAATAAGCAGGATGGCTTGTTGACTACTTTCAACCATCATTTTGCATATCAACATAGTACACGCAATTTTGAGTCATTTAACCTAGTGGCTGAATTGTAACTTGATCGATAGAATTTGATTGGTACTAAGAAAGACTTAACGAACGTAACATTGATCACAACTGAGTGATCAATAAATTTTAATTATTTTGTTGCCTACTATAAGTTTTAACTATGTTTCGTGATTTTTCTAAGTCAATATTGTACTTTCAACAGCTTTAAAATACATATCAGGTATTTTCAGGATTCCTCTGACAAAATTCATGAAACCCCATTTTAATAGTTTTGTGAAATAGAATGAAACAATAGAAAAATGTGTTTAAAAAATAACTTACTCCAGTAACCACTTTCCAACTAAATATTTCTTGGCACTTCCAACCAATAAAACTGCACTATCTCTACATTGATTCTTTTGACTGATAGTAAATATCAATTCAATGTATGTTGAATCGTAACTGGGTTTCTATGAAATATAAAACAAATTTCGCGTGTCAAATCTCACATTCTTCCGAATAGTGATGGTGACATTCAGGCAAATAGACATTAAACTACACGAAAAACTAGATGACAGCTATTACTTTTTTAAACTGAACTTATCAGATTGTAATTTCTCAAAAACCCGAAATAATGGACAACGTGTTAATTAATAAACATCAGTTTACAATAAAACTTTTGTAGGTACGTGAACACTTCCGCTAGAACCAAAGTAATAACCAATCAGTTATTGTGTTGACCTTTGTAAAAATATAATCACTAGCTTAGAAGCTCCAGTCTACTGTGCATTATTAGAAACAAAATTTAGTATCTCTTAAAAGAAAGACATTTTTTGCACCCCTACTGGTTTTAAACTTTTCAACTAGTTGCATCTTATCATCATGATTTACGAAAAAAAACATGTGTCTTTATTATTCAAAGTATTCAAACCATAACCCTTAAGATGAAGTGATTTTTCGATAGGAAGTAATGAATGTCTATGGTCAGATACAGCAGAAATATAGTAAGCGGTAATGAGTGGTGTTATCCAACTCAAATTAGTAATCGTTTCACCAAAACAATTAGTTTATTATCTTATCACAGTTGAGATGCTTATTCATCTTAACGTGTTAAAAATTCTGACGAATTGCTATGCATATAACTGATAAAAATATTGATAAAACATCAACAAGGTTTGTAGTGTGTCTATTTGACGAGCGATGTTTTGTGGTATAGGAATAGGGGGAAAGAAAGCTGTGCGCGGCCAAGCCAAAACTTCGCACGAATCCATGAAGTTACTGACATGTAAACTGAGTCATGTTGGTAGATGTAGGCTACCTGGTTGGGATCCGCGAGACTGATGGTTAGAGATCTTGATCGACAGGTCTCGAAATCGTTTGAAATGATGCAGGTGCATCTATTCTATCAAACAGACAACAATAAGGCTGGTAACATAAAGTCGTAATTTTATTTGCCAGTTTTGAAAAAGATTTTGGGGTCGTTTTTACTAAAGAAACTATTAATAGGGAACACGTATAAAATTTCAAAAATATTACGAACTACAAATTTACTAATATAGACCGAACCCACCAAACTGTCAGTCGCTAGTACTATTATCACTTCCTTTATTCAATCCATTGTTATCGCATCAATTTGGATTCAAGTAATGCATATATGAGCTGTATAAAATGTCTACTAGTATGATCCTTCACAAAATCTTTTTCAATTCAAAGTTATGTCAAATATGTTGATAACCACGCTTAACTGGTCGGGCAAGAGTTTTGAGTTTTTATGCCAATCTGAAATTATGTATGACATTCATAATTATAATGAAATGGGCTTCAAACCAGCATACACACAGATGAAGTATTTTTACAATCAAAATAAAATTGCTTGTTTCAACTTAAATATAGATTTTAAAGATAAATTGTAAACCTATTTTTGTCATCAAACTTTATTTGCATTTCGAAACACATGAGACATATTTTCAATTCAGTCGTGGCAAATAATAATGAATAGATTTTTTTTTGAAACCATGAATCGATGAATCAATGTTAGATCACCATTTGAAACCTGGAAGCACTGGACGGCCGTTTCGTCCTGGTATGGGACTCCTCAGCAGTGCGCATCCACTACTCCTGCACCCCGCAGGATTTCTGTTGAACTAGTAAATAGTTACATAATTCTACCTTCAAATGATTTAGTATTTTTTGTACAAGTTAACAAAACTGTAATAATTTACAAACGAATATATGTATATTACTTACTTGTTCTACTTCTAATTCATATTTAGGAATGCTATCTAAGAATTCAAGTAGTTTTCTTCCAAACGGTGGTTGCTCATTCAGAATCTAGTTCGAGTTGAAAAATTACAATCAGCAGTAATCCAATCAAAATATTAATTCGTTATTGAAACATAAAAGTTAAATAATTACATAAATCAAACTTGATTATTAATGTTGTGAAAAAATAATTTCTTTGCGGTAAGTTTGTTTATACTCCACCTATCCAATTATTTATCCATATCAATTACATGTAAATTGTTAAAGTTATTGAAATTTTATTTTCATATTATTATAATAACTAAGATCATAAATAGTACTTTAAAAAGCTAGAATTTTTGGCATGAAAAATACAAAAATTACTATTTACCTAGTCGATGAATCCTAAATAAAGCTAAATGTATGAGTATTCATTAATTATTTACTTAAATATAAGTTTAATCTAGACGTAGATAATCAAAAGATTTAAAATGTACACTAAAAAGCTCATTTGTTTTTGTGTAAGGATATTCATAAAATATCCTAGAGAGATTATTTTGTAAGTCTACTTCTATTAGTCAATATTTATGGTCGTCCTAAACTATCAAGTTCACATACTTTTCAATGTTCTTTCATATTGGTGAGTATTCACAGTCGATGTAACTGTATAAATATGCATTGTCTGTAAAGTTTTATGCTCCTCTTCTTCTGTACAGAACCTCGATTTTCTGGGTGCTTGTAGAATACACTTTCTACGCCATATCAAGACTTTTTGATACCGTTAGTGGGGGCTTGGCACTTTCGGATTAGAGTAGCCTATCGTGTCACTGGATCATTTTGTCTTAGCTTTCGTTTGCTGACTAAGATTAACTGGTAATAGTTAAAGCATATCAACTGATGAGCATAACACTTTGTTAAACAAAATGCAAGATAGATTATTCGCTATCTTTAGGTAACGAATTTTTTCAGTGAATATTCAGTAATCAAGCATAAGACTTGTTAATGAGGAAGTATTTTCTTCAGTAGATGAATTAACTTATACACAGAATTTTCTTACATTGTGTACTAAAAGTTCTTGGTCATTAATCTTTTACTCAGTTAAGTATCTGTTCAGGTTACATAGCAGTTGAAGCCATCAAATATAGGGTAGAATTGTCAGTATAGAGTGACTTTAAGATAAAAAGTTGCATGGTTTTAAACAGCTAGTGTCTTCAAATCTCAGCTATCAGTTCGATTCCTTCTCATCACATTTTTAAATACTACTTTTTTCGATAGTTAAACTCCATAAATCAATAATAACTAACTTGATGGATATATGATACTATTTTAATTGACTATCATGAAGTTCATTTTTTGACTGGTGTTTACTTCAGCTAATACAACCTGCTGATTTATAGATCTTTGAGGATACCTTTGTCAAACATCATTATTCATTTAATAGTTTTATCGTTGCATCGCCGACTTAAAGGTTGTCTTGTTCCCTATGTTTAGGAATCAGGTTTCAAGGAAATCTTTTATTTGCTACAGGCTTATGTAGCTATTATGCATCAAACTAACAAAGGAAATCAGTCAATAAAATTTGCTTAATTCGCAAAACGCTGCTGTAAGATAAAAATGTGCTGAATAGCATAACTACTTATCAGTTATCTATGAGAATAGTGCTGTCAGGCTGTAGTCTGGTTGTTCTAACTAACATCACAACAACGTGGGCTTACGGTGGAGTTTCGTTCTCTGACCTGGATGTTTTGGTTGTGGAGCTTCATCAGCACAAATTTCAGATGGAAGTGAAGTAGTCGATTTTCATCACGCATGACTCGTAGCTTGTTCTGTTGACCTCGATCTTAATTGGTTGTTATTAGCCTTAAACCTGTCGTTGTCTACACTTTTATTTTGATTGAATCGCCTTTTGATCTCTTTCTTGATCCAATGTTTGTCTAGGATTTTTCTGATTGGTTGGCAATTATATCAATGTCGATGTGTTTGTTAATTGACTTGAACGTGAAGTTTCTAAAAATTCTCTGGTGTTTTTTAAACTCCCTCTATTCAGTATTTCAACACTGTTACAATCGAATATCTGTCTATGTTGTCCGTATGTATTAATATAAGGAAAAACATGTCAAAGAGTTTGACTGCTAATTGATGTTCACATAGACGAAGCTGAGGAGTATGTCCACTTTATTCGATGTAGTGTTTTTAAAAGTTTGGACGGTTTATTTTGTTTGGTTTTTCTTCTTTTATTCATTATGGAGTTATAAAGATTGTTGTTTATTACTGAAATTATGAATTAATCATCGTTAGACCACCATTTTGTCTTTCGGTTTCTATAAGATTGATTGAAGTGATTCTGTTGGTTTATAAGCTGCACCTATTCCAAATGGTTTCAGTAATCGTGCTGCAATTGCAGATCGTGGTCAACATGATAAGCTACGAGTCAAACATGGAGAAATTGGAATACTTCAGTTCCATTTGAAGTTTGTGCTGATGATGTTTTTCAGAAGATCAATGGAAGCTTCACAAACAAAAAATTCAGCTAAATACGAAACTCCACCATAATCATCCACCTGAGCTACAAATTCTCCCCAGCATCTCACTACAGGGTCACAAATATACCTGATCATTATCTAAAGATGTTTGAAAGAGATTTATAACTCAAGTAAATGATTTTGGCGGTTTCGTCCGCAGTTCAAAGAGTGAGACTCCACCGAAACATTGCCTTATTTATATACTATAATTATTCCTCAGTGGCTGTGTTGATACACTCTCTCATTGGGTATTACAAGAATCCATCCGCTACATCTACACTGTATCGTTGAAAATTGTAGATGTAAAGAAATAAATGGTATGTAACCGTCACTACTGCAGATTAGTAATGTTGTCGACAATCATACTGTAATTACTAAGGTATAGTAAAACTCTCATTTGATTGTAGACTGTTTGCTTATTGAAATATCATTTGTTTGAAATGAAACTGCTTACAATTAAAAGATTTAAAGTTAATTTAAAGTAATGACGCTATACTTACATTTTCCAATTGTCTACATTCAGTTTGTTGTAAAGCATTACAAGTTAGTAAATTAGCTTCAATTAATTTTTCAATTTGAGTTTCAGTCAATAAAGAAGAACCATATAAATTTATCAGGGGACAATTTAACCAACGTCGAAAATTAATAGATTTACGTAATTCTAATGTACTCAACATAGATGAATATTTCATTGAGACTATGGGAATTGTTGAGTTATTTAACTTTTGTTCATGATTTTCCAAATTCACATTTGATGGACAATCAAAAAGCCATAACAAACTAGTCAGACCTGAAAGGAAAATCAACTAATTGATAGCGGTTCAAAGTATACCATTAAAATAGGAACAATTTGAAAGTGATTCGTTAACGTTATATAACTGATCACTTCATAAAAAGTAATTACTATCATCATAAAATTTATCTGAAAGTATTTTTGTAATTGAAAAATATGTGAATGATTTAAGTACGTGGGATTGAGCAGATCCTGATGAACTCAATGAAAATTCATTATAGCAAGCTTAGGTTTAATCTTCTTAATAATGAACTCAACCATCAGTTTCAAGTCAATTTCCTCTTTTATATGCTGTGGTATGTTTTACAATAACTGCTGATTTTCTAAATATTGAAAGCATTATTTTCCTCATTATTTTATGGTATTTCTTTTTCTTAACTTCAAAACATTGGAATCAGATTATAGGGAGGTCTCTTTATTTAACCATTAACCTGAGCAACACATTTTGAGTAGTTTCATTGTTGTGTAATGTTTTTAAATGGTTTTCGTGTTATATACATTCTGGACGAGAAAAGTGTATTCTTTTAGCTAATTAAACGAGTACGGAAAAGAATGTATAGCCAAGTATATTAAAAGTTTCTAGTATGCACTCTAGAGACTGTCACAAAATCATCCACGGTGGTCGGTTCAAGATCGTTAAAACCCTAAACTGAATATATTGCATCGACTGGCCTTTCAAAAGAATATACAGTATAGTTTCTAAAACTACTGAGGTTGATGGTCAATAGAATTGAAAATGACTCCTGGTATTCAATAGAACGAGATATGTTAGAGATATGATCGAGGGAAAAATAATCTGATTTAAAACAAGATGTCCTCTTCGAAACTAATCCGATAAAGAAACTTTTAAGTTCTATGTGTTCGATCAACAAATGCAAGGTGACTGATTCAGTCGACGGGCACACAATATAACACCTCGAATCCGATACAGATAACAAATCCAATACAGCAAGCTAAAATCCATTCACATATCGTATTATCTTAACTATATTCCAACCATCGATCGACTGTTCCTATCTACCACTTCGGGCTCACTATCTTAAGGCCGATTGATTCCATTAAGATGGAGTGATAATGAAGTTAATGAAATGTATACATCTAATTTATCTGAGCATAGATTCTGACATCTTAGAACATTTATAAACAATGGCGCATCGAAATTCAAGCACGGTAGTTGTTTTGGATTCATATATTTCAAACGTCTATTAATATGAACAGACGATAAGTGATACTAATAAACGATAGAAAACAGGCCTATTTAGTGAATAATGGGTGACTCAGCTTTAATATAAGAATGTCTGAAGAAAAAATTACTAAAAACCATTTGAAGTATATGTCATGTCGAGTGAGTACTGACCAATATCACCAATCAGAATCCTGATTCTCATTTGGTCCGTTTCAAGTCTACTAATTACCCTAGTTTAGTGCCTTCGGTTTTGCCAAATACACACCTGAGCAGTAGCACTAAGCTTGAGTTAATATCTGAATTCTTATTGTTCAGCTCCTTTCAAGCTCCTCTCTAGGACTAGCCGTGAGCCCATAAGTCACCAGTCAGCCTCCACTATATCTGTATTTCAAAAAGACGTGGTAAATGAGTAGATTTACTGCTCCTCATGACAATTATACATAAACAAGCCAAAAGTGGCTATAAATAGAGGAAACTGTGAACAATAAAGCACATGATAGTAGTTTATAGATTAACTGAAAGCATATGATTAATGGAATACATGGACAAAGTAATCGAATTACTTAGAAGTTGTACAATAAGTATATATGTAATAATCCATGTATTAGTTCTGGGAGTTAACATTCCTTCGACCTTTGCTCCCATATATCAGTATAAATAACATGTATATAACAAGAACTCGTAAAAGTGTACATGGTAAAGTTATCAAGGTCACAGATGACAAAGTATGTCGGAAGGTTACACAATATCTTACTGAATTAAGATGATACACTAAATGGCCAGACAAAAATAGACTAAACACGGGTATGATAAGGGATGATATGTGCTCTCTGACAACGTACTGAACTTATTTATTGATTTGAGTCATTTTTAGAAATTTAAACAGATCGGTTGTTTCCTGAGGTAGAGCAGGTACAAATGTGTGGATTGTTCGGCTATCTAGCTGGAGACTGATTAGATTTATACACGTGTAGTCCACTGTTCACAGATTTTGTAAATAAGACAACCTGGTATCTTATTGTGAGCTCTGTTTTGTAAATTATCATTCTTTATATTATTAGAAACTATAGTATCCCTGACTGTGATAAACTGTAGGTGGTTTTAGTCATTTAAACATAGAGTATAAACTATATACAGCCTCCAAAAAAATATACTTTTTAGGATTGGAACGAAATATTTCGGCTTCCTAAAACAAATTCAAAAATATACAGGAGACAGTTATTCTCAATGTCCATTATATAGGGACAGTCATCACGAAAACACTAAATTTCAGGCTTAGAAACAATATAGTAGGGATATACGATCAATGTGAAATATTCATATTAACAAAGGTAAGGAATATATTCCACATCTTGACTAGAAGATAGCAAATGCGTATAAGTAAATAAACGTACTGTTTAAAATGCGCAAAGCTGATTGTAATATTTTCTCACTTTCTTGTTTCAATGAATAGTCATTTATTGTAACTTGACCTAGCTGGGCTTGTAGTAGACAGACAACTTTTAAAGAAGCATTTTTAATTCTCGCATGAATTGGGAATCTACAATTAGCAGCCAGAAAATTGTTTTAAATAATTATTGGATAATAAGGTTAATAACTGATGATTAAGTATTTCAAAAGCTATTTAGGGTAATTAGCCATGTAGGAAAAAGGTAATGAATAACTCACTATGGACAATATTTGTTAAATGCGATAAATAAGGCCTGATTAGAAAAGTGTTTCGAAAGATTCACTGTTGCTGCCCAATGAGTAAAGTGTTGGAAACATTTGACGTAATAGTCAGTCAGCAACAACGTAGAGCTTCATCCGCATGTACATCATTTCAAGTCACCACAGCACGATAGCAAAGAGATGCAATTATCGATTTATATCCCACGGTGGTAGACGTAGTAGAACTATGAGCAGTAATCGGAAAGACTACGGCTTGAAGATGTTATTTAACGAGTATAATTTAGTGAAATAAATTTGAGAAGAGGAAGATGCAGGCTATGAGGAATTCAGATTAGAATCTAGGAGAACATAAAGAGTGGATGCACCTGCACCAAACAATTTTGAGCCATATCACTTAGGGTCTCTAACCATTGGTTACTATCTCCTCGTGGACTCCAACCGGGTAGTCTACACGTACAAACATGGCTCAGTCCAGTTGTTTGTGACTTCATGGATTTATGTCATGTTTTGGTTTGACCACCGCTAGCTTTTTCCAGTCTGTTTCCACACCATTAAACATAGCTTGTCGAGGCATTCGGTGGTTGATCGGTAAACCCTAAGACCTGTAGAAAAGAAGTTGGATTGAGACTATGTAATAAACGGAACACGACGCATACTTAAATCCCACTTCGTAATGACTGAATTGATGCTTATTTATACGAACCAATATTCACGACAACAAGGAAAACATAACAGATAAATAAAAAAACTTGTATTCTTACCTAAGACTTGATCGACCTTTGGCTCTACTTATGCCATTTAGCAGTGCCTTTTCACAATGCCTCAGGCGGATATCATTCATTTCTGAGCAACTGGCGATGAAATAAAGCTTAGGAAAAAACAGGTGTGAAATCAAAATTTATTAACACCATCCATATATGATATTTATTAGTCTTAAATGTCTAGTCAGACTAGCATATATACTAAACGTAGAAATAACCAATGACATTTAAGATTTCAGTTATAGAAGAAAAAAGTCTACCTGAATTATCTTACATCTCGCAAAATTCACTAGCGATGTTTAGCTAAATGGTTGTACATGTTTTTCATTCCCTAATGAGTTCATCTAGTCACTGAGGGTAATAGCACTAGGTAATTCGGATTTTAAGTAGCCATTGAAAAGTGGATTTTAAGTTTGGATGAATCTTTTATTAACCCTGATTTACTTTGAAGATTAGTCATAATACGCTGCTTAAACGAGAGAATTCGATACCCATCTCGGTCTTAGCAGAACTTTATCACCTTCTCTGGCTCTAGCCAAAAGGAATAATGGTGATGTGGAGATGTGGAGATTGCTGAGTTTCATGGGTTTCATGAACCGATCAACACTTGACTACCAGTCTGAACCTGGAGTCAGTGGACGGCCGTTTTGCCCTAGTATGGGTCTCCTCAGTAGTGTGCATCCAAGACGTCGCAAGCGGGAACCGAACATGTGACCTTCGATCTCGCATCTGAATGCTTAACCTCTTGATCACTGAGTTAGTATCTCATAATGGTTATGTCTAGTTTCACTCAGTCCATGATGCTGCACAGCCTTCATCCACTGTTTTTGGTTGGTTACTGTTTGATATCTAATACAGTTGGACTCCCATATAAGGATGAGATGACCATCTAGTGTCTACAGATTTTCAGTGGTGATCTAAAATTAATCCGTTCATGATTTCGATGAAACTCAGCAATCTCAACAACCCTATACTGATAATTATCATGTGCTCACGAGTGACTAGTTTCGTGAGGGAATTCTAAGAGTTCTGATGAGATGTGACGAGTGAAGTTCAAGAGCATCGGGTGTACGGTAGTTATACATCGGAGACAATGGATGATGATCACCCAATATGTTGGATTAATTAAAGTTAAATGTTGACACCGTTAGATGCCATTTGGGTGGTTGATAAGTTAAGCATTAGCACGCGAGACCAAATGTCCCGAGTTTGATTTCCGTCTATGGGGTTGTGGACGAGCACTCTTGAACAGCCCCATACTAAGGCGAAACGGCCGTCCACTGATTCCAGGTTCGCAATGTTATTCAGTTGATTGGTTCATAACCTTAATGAAACACCAGAAACAAGTCATTTCCCCTACGGACATACCTTACCAAAAAGTAAGCATGAATAGAAAAACATCATCATGACCTATCTGTCATGTTTTTACGTATTGCACTAAATGATGTATTCCGTGATAGTCATAACTATCGTGGTGAGAAACCTGATTTATTGAATAACACACATTGGTTGGCTCATTATTCAGAAGAATTCACTGACTACTACCTCTCACCCTGGTGTAAAACAGGATTTAGAACATTCAATACCTTGAAACACATTTCCTGTAATTCATTTTTAAATATGAGATGTCTAGAACTATCATCCCGAATTGCTTACACTCGATGAAGTTGCTAAGACTAACATTTCACTATTCATGCGTTTCATACAAATTCCATTGTGTTCCCACTCTTCCCTTCTTGATCTTCCCCCATTGAATTGATGATGGATTGAAGATTTGCAAATTAACGGTTACGATATGGTTTTCCTATATTACTGAGTAACTCTGTAATTTTCGTTAAATACAATTCGGTTGCCCTCACGTGTGTTCTCCTTCACTACAATGATACCTATAGTCTACCATTTTGTATTTGTTTTCAAGGCAAAAAGATATATTAATTAACAAATAAAAGTGTTATAAAGTTTCTTCGAGCTTATAATATACAAAAATTAAAACAACATTTACCAATTCTTCAATTGATTCTTCACCTGATAAATGAAACATTTTCATCAGGGTATCTAAGTGTAGATTATTTTTAAATATTATTTCACCTAAATCTAAATGTAATTTATGAAATATTAAAATGACACAAAAAAAATTATTACCTGTAGGATTAATTTGATTATTTTCTGAATTATAGTCTATTAATTTTAAATTTTGTAAATTTTTAATTTCTTTCATACAAAGATCTAATAGAAATAATTGAATAAAATGAAATATTGTATAAACCTTCGATGTAGTGATTAATATATGCATTGTCACAGTTTTCTGGTAAGCCTAAAATTAAAAGATAAGAATAACAAACAAGTTTACGTTATGTACATTTAAATAAAAAGGAATTAATTATTCAGTTAAACACAATAGTTGAAAGTGAAGTTTCTTAGTCACTGAAGTCTTTAAAAATTATTGTAGACTAATGAGTACTTCTTTAGCATTCATTATATCTTGGATCAATTACAATATTAATATACTGTTTTTTTACTATAAATTATTACTGAAGCACATGGTAGCACAATCTTTTAATGATGGTTTTGGAGAGAAATCAAATAACTACAGTGTTGTTAGTCATAGGAAATAATATTATTCAACTCCAATTGTCTTATTTGTAAAGTGGATATTCAATTTGTTTGAATTCGGTATTTTGAGATTTTAAATAGTACAGATCCCGATACTAGATTGTTTTTACCTTTTGTTTAATTCAAATTATTTTGTTAGTCTACTTATTCTTTGACCTTTCATGTACATTTCAGTTATTCATATGTTTCTCTTATGTATCTTATTTTTGTCAGTGTCAAACCAAGCATCATATTATTATGATCATATTATGATTCACTATACAAAAAGATCTAATACCGAGTCATTCAATCAGTCAGTCAGCTACAACGTAGAACTTCGTATGTACGTACGTACATCAGTTCAGGTTGCCATACCACGTTGGCATACAGAGATCGAATCGACAGTTCGAATATCATAGTAGTAGAGGTTGTAGCAGTATTAGCGTTCATCGAAAAGATTAGGGATCGAAGATATCTTTTGAGAAGCGTAATCCAGTCAAATAAATTTAAAAGAGAGAAAATGTCCTGAGGAGTTCAGAAGATTAGAGTTTGAGAGAAGACAAAGGATGGATACATCCACACCGTTGCAAACGGTTTTGGGCCATGTCATTTAAGGTCTTTAAGCATTGATTACTATCAGCTCGCGGACACCAACCATGTATTCTACACCTACGAACATGACTCGATCCACTTGTCAATGGCTTCATGGATTTGTGCCGTGTTTTGGTTTGGCCACCACTAGCTTTCTTCAAACCCACTCCCACACTATGAAACGTAGCTCGTCAAGGCAGTCAGTGGTTGGACATTCGTAATACATGTCCTAACTGCAGTTCAAAAAGAGATTTACAACTAATTTCTCATACAGAAACATTTGAATGATGGTAGTCCATAAGTAATAATAAAAGCTTATTCGTGTCGATTGTTTGAATCAATCCACTGACGTTTAGAGCTGCAATTAATCAGTTTCTTTGGTATGCTAATAATTAATAGAAACAGTCATAAGAGATGATTTAACTTTGATAAAAAAACCACCGAATCTATTTTTCTAAGGTTTTATCTAAATACTAACTGCATGTTAATGAAGTATTTCGGTTGTATTATATGCCTACTTCAAGTTCCTAGACTTCATTCAAGATCTCACTCAAGCTAACTGCTGAAATGGACTGTCATTTTTAAAAATCTTGAGCGTTAATTTATAAGAACTTGGTGCCCTCCTTCATTTTAGGTTTCCTATAGACTTTTCAGCCTCACTGACAGTTGGAGGACTTACATCCGCTTGCCATTCAGGTTGACTGAAGATTATAGGAAACCAAAGTGTGGCTGAAGGCCAGTTGAACTGCTTCTTGAAATGTTCTGCCCATCGATCAGACCTGCTGGATTGAGAATAATTAATAAGCTCATCGTTTTCCGAGATCGTCTCGCTAACTGTCGGATTCCCAGTACCAGTTTCCTTGATAAGTTTCAACAGTTGTCTACTGTTACCTATTGCCTCTGTCTTTTCCATCTCTTTTGCTTTCGCTACCCACCACTATCCATGACCATTACGTAGACCAAGTCATTGGAATATGGTTTAGGCTTAAGTGAGTGATTGCATTTCACTGAACTCACGATACGGTAAAATCATAATCAGTGTTAACCAAGGAGAGCTGTGAGAGCACAAAACCAATATTACTATTAACTTACGCATCAATTAACTTCAAAGTAACTTGAAACTGATCGTTACATTTGACGTCATTTGTTTAAGGTTAATTAAATTAAATTATTTATATGTTGTTTAGTGTTATTCAGCAGTTATCTATCCATAAATGAAATTTTTTGATTTTCAATTTAACATATCTCCATTTATTTTTGATTAACGTCTTTGAATGTGTTACCACGATATGATGCTTTTCCATGAATTTAAAACATCTATTTTAAAGCCCCTAATATGTAGATAGTATCAAACACTTAGGAATTTTTCCCCTCATCTGACAGGTCAGTACCACATACAAGAGAATAATTTTCACTGAGGATTTTGCTTCAAGCTCTAAACCTCACTTTCCTTACTTTTTGATCTAGAAAGTGTTCATGGAAGGCATATATAATTAAATTTAGATGACCGAATTGAAATCTTCAGTGAAAATATTGCTTATATATTCGGTATTCACCCACTAAATGAAAAAAGGAAGCTCAGAACTCCTGTATGCTGTAGGTTTGCTAAGCATTAAAGAAACAAATTGAACTAAAAGAGCATTTTATATAGTTAACTGTTTATATTTTTACTAATATTGATTCATTCTGGCGAAGTATGGATTTTCTCCACTTTTTCAAGTCACAACTTGAGCAATTATTTGTAAACACTTTAGTTAAATACTTCTTAAGGTTGTTAAGTTGCAGTTACTGAACTGCATCGATGAACTGTGGACCATTTATTAACGTATCATACACTAATAGCAAATACTTCATGAGAAAATATAATATTGTTGAAAATCTCTTTCCTGACTTCAAATCTTCTCCATCACCGCATTATATTTGGAATTATGTATCTGTTAGTTCACTGATGTAAATGGTTGTTTTCAGAGTTATACGTAATAATAATAATAATATTAACAGTGATTTTAATTTAGAAAAATAACATAAATTTACACTACATAATCCATAATTATAGATAAACATACCGTAAAGTTGAGGACATTTGTTTAATCGAACGTAGAAAAATGTGTTTTTAATCCACTGTAAAATACCGCAAAAATCTTGAACTGTTTTTAAAATAATTTCACATAGTAAATGTTCCGTTAAACGTGGTTCTAAGCTATAGAATAAAAAAATAACAAAGACACTATTTCATACTGTGTTAAAAGAAGATGGTTCGTTTGAAAATTCTACGTGCATGGTGATAGATTCCTAGAGACAGATTGACTAACTAGTAATCCAATGCTTCTTTAGAAATGTTTAAGAGATGAGATTTATATAACTTTCAGAGTCATTTTTAAATTTAATGGTTATGGGTAATAGCAAAAACATTTATTTGTAAAAGAGTTAGTCCAGTAAATCATACTTACCAACTGTTAATTTCATCACATTCATTTAGTAGCTTTGTATAATGAGCCTGAAAATGTGATTATTTAGACTTGTTGATAACACAAACTTTTAGATTAGTTGTAGTCATAATAACTGCAATCGCTTCATCATCAAACTGAAATGAAGAAAAATCAAACGAAGAAGCTAATCAAGTGCCAGTGGACATTGGGAACTCAGTATATAGTCATGTAACTTAACAAATTTCAAGATAACTTAAGAAGTTTTTGAATTTTAGACATTTTTAGTCTAATTTTAAGACAATTCTTTTACTGGTATGAATACATCTTGAATAGAATTAGCTAATAATTGTAGTTGAAATTGAGATAACTACATTCTGTGAGTGAACCATTGCTCAAATAATTCTTTATTGCACTAATAATGTCTCTAAACGACTACATTTATTCTGAGTTGTCAAGTCGCTTATTACACGGTAGTCCAGCAATAGTAGACATGAATTGTACACCTAGCGTTGTTTCATTTTTGTAGATTAATGAATCGAACAACATCGTTAAAGCTTTCTACTTAAAAGAAGGGAAATTTAAATGCAGGAACAAAAAAGGATAAAACGAAGTCTTTAAAAGAAAGTAAACTTAACAAGTTACCGATACAATATAGGGACCATAATACCATACAAGTTGAGATTTTGGCTTAGTTCTTCTTTCATGAAAGTGCTTTTGCCTAAAAAATCAAACAATCGATCCGCTTTTTGAGAGGAATTATTCAATATATCTATGAATTTTTCAGTGTTTACTCTTCTTTTTTCTTGCAAACATAATAAATAGGAGATATACCAACAAGCGGACAAAGGAAAAGGCACCTAATTACCTGTGGACGTCCTGCTCTTCCAACCATCTGTGATAATTGTGTTGAACTATACCCGACTAATTCACCATCAACCAACTGTTCAGTGTTCTTTATAATAACCAAGTGAGCTGGCAAATTAACACCCAATGCTAAAGTAGACGTGCAGGCTTTTTGAAAAGTGACAAAAAATTATATAGAAACAGATTACTTAAGACAGAGATGCAGCCTGATCTAAAGGCATCTTCAACAAGTTTTCTATCTTCTACATCCATTCCAGCATGATGATATGCAACACCGTTCAACAGAGAATCTAATCATAATTTTAAAAAATGTTGAGCAGGAAAAAAAGAGATGATAATTACTTTAAAGATCGGTTAATTGGTAAAGGTCTATATCATTTAATCAAATTTTTAGAATTCAGCATAAAGTAGACTAGTAATCTTTAAAGCTAAAATACATTACTATAAGTTTAAACCTCAATTTTGGTTGTCATTGCTGGAAATTTCTATCATAATCAGTAACATACTTCTTTCATTATGAAAGAATACTACACTAAAATAGTTCAAAAATGATCGATGTGCTCTGGGGTGAGATAAAACTAGGACATAAATCAAGATTTAGAAACATTTCACTAGTTACTGGCAAGAATCCTAAAATTTAAAATAGGTACATCCCTAATAAAGCAATTTATTCTTTTGAAGAAGATTAGATTTGATTTAAACAAAACTATAGAATGAGTATCTGAAAATCTGAAAGATAAGTGATAACTCTTAGTTTACGGACCGTGGTACCTGATGAAAAACCTTGTGAATTCTGTGTAAACGCTTCTGGAATCCCGTTATCTGTGTTAAATAATTAATTTAAAGAAAGTGATTTGTAAGCATTTTTCATTTATTCTCTTTTAGTAAAAATTAAACTAACTGCTAAAAGCGAAAGTTTTAATTTTTTTGTAAGTTGTTTTGATTGAAAAATAGGACACGTTATAAATATAAATGTTTATATATATATATATATATATATATATATATATATATATATATATATATATATATATATATATATGAATATAAAAAAGTGGTTTGTTCATGGATCTTGATTTAAAATTTCAATTATGGGTAAAACCTGATGGCAAACATCTGCTCAAACTTGGGTCTAACTTTCCGAGATAAAGAAAAAAAGATTGAAAATGACCTAAACCCTGAATAACAATTCATCACTTTGTATCTGGAATAAAAAAGAGCAATTATGAATCATAAATTCTTGCACCTAAAATACTTTGACAATGGTTTTTAGCTTGATTTATAAAGACTCAGTAGTGTTTTTTTTTGTTGTGCTTTATCCTTGTACTCTAAAAACAGTGCATTTCAGTGAGTTTATGAACACAAAACTTATTCCATAAACGTAGAGTCTATTCACTCGGCTTTCCTTATCCAAAATTCTGAGCTGTACTTGCAAAATAATAATTCTGCACTACTATTCTTGTAAATTTATCCTAAGTATCGAAGGGTGAATTCTAAAAGTTAGATATATTTATAAAATCCTACAGGGATAGAAATTTTGTTTAATTTTTCAAAAAGTGCGGATTAAATGGCTCACTTTTTAAGATGTATAATGTGTAATAAAAGGTACTTATATTACAATTCAGTTCAAACAAAGTTACTGAGTTATAATATTTATTTCTTTACATCCAAGAGAATTAAGGTAGATAGCGCCTTAGGCATCTAAATCAAAAGACATTTATGCTTACTTAGAAACTCCCTTGTTGATTCGAGATATTCAGATAATCAAACGAACAAGAAAGCAACCTTATTTAATTACAGGTTTGAAGTAAAAAGTAAACTAACCTCAGTTTTATCTAAAAATTAACCTCTCATCAGTAGTAAATACAATGACCTATTTACATTACTGTGTGTAATCGTGACATTTAATTCATAGTTGATGTCCAGTATTTGTCCACATTAGCATGCAAAGTATGCTTTTGTCTTATTCTGCAATTGGATTACTAACAAAATGTTTTCCAGGCTTTCTGATTCACAATGTAACTATAAGATAACTTTAGTCTGCCACGTTTGAACTCATATTATAAACTTGATAAAATTTTCTAGTCCATCTTAAAACTATACACATGCATTTTGTGATAAAGCGGTTCCCTAATCACATGAGTAGAACCGAATACTCAGTGGCTTGTTTTTATAAATTTCAGTTCTAATTGGAAGTAAATGCAAGTGCTTTGGTGCATAAAATGTATCCACTACGCTATGTTCACATCTGTATATTCACATTATCCGCCACAATCACATATTCATCTCCTGAATTTTTATGACATCGTTATATTATTGAGAAGTTTAAATTTCAACCACCGTCACCTGTCCAAAACTTGTTCTACTTACTTCAGTCTTGAGTGCTGTTTGGTATTAATCAAACCCCACAGTTAAAGTATATATTAGGGAAAAGGACACAAACATTTACCCGTTCATTATTTAGTAATAGCCCTTATGATTAAAACTAGCTACGATTGACTAGTGTCCCTCTAGACTGTCTATATATTTTAAGCTGAGTCATTCAGCAATAGGTTTTGAAAATTTTAAAAAAAATATTCATAAGATAGTTATATGTATCGCTGGCTATAACTGTGCACTCTATTTGGAAGCTTCTAGGTATAAAACCACACATTCATAAACGTTGTGGATGTAGGTTTTATGTTAATAAAAATATATGGCGCTTAAGAATTCTACTCTGAAAATTAAGCTCCCGAGGTATTTTAATTTAAAGACGTATAATAAAAGTTCCTAACCTTTTAAATGAGTATTCCTTGTATTTTGAGCGTAAAATCTCCGTTTTCTAGCTGTATCAGAGTTTACAGTAAAGTGAAGTTGTTTCAAAAGATCTGCCGCAGTTCTAACAGCACCACTTCTAGTTGTACAAAACTTAATATAGTTCGTATAAAAAATTAGTACTCACAATCAGCACTGGCTTGTTACTAGAATATGTACTTATAATATAAGGAAGTCTGTAGTTTAAATTTGCCTCAAAGTGAAAAATGGACTGATTTTTCTGTCTTATGTATCCATGTACTACTTTTCTGAGTGGTGACATTCTAAACTCTTCTCCAAATCTATAAATTATTACCAAGGTTTCAAACTCACGAAAAGAAAGAGACAGATTCATCTGTGACTGATAACCATTGAGCAATCTGGATTGTAAATAAAAAATAATAGAGAAAACTTATCATACATCTTGCGCATTCGATAGAGAAGCGGAAGCACATATAAATCGCGGGCTTGCTAACATTTTAATTCTTGTAATAAGAACTTCTAGTATTGATCCCCTGTCAAGTTCTGCAATTAAATGTACCTAAAAGAACGTCTGGGAAAACAAACTAATTACTTCATCAATAAAACACAATTGCAATTTCGTCCATGTCTCAGTTAAGTTTCTGGAAGTTTTAACAGTTGAATTTAGTTTTTCCTAAAGTATGTATTTTTGTTGCAAAACCGGACAAAGTAATACTGGTGTTGTTATGAGTAAAATCTGACCGTCAAGGTTCTGAATATCGATGAATTCTGAATCTCCTGTTGACGTCAAACAAGTGAGTGAAAACCTTGAAAATTTTTTATTCCATTCACTGAATGTTTGCGAACAAATAGCTTTGGTTGGGGCAACTAGCAATATCTTGTTGTATTTGTTTGACATACTGTAAATTATGATGAAAGAATCCTTTTGAGATGACTTTTCGCATTCATCCAACTTCTTGACAATTGCCAGCTCGAAAATCACAGTTTTTCCTGAACCAGTTGGAGCGGAAACAACAACTGATTTGTTGGTCATAAAAATCTAAGAGATAATAATGAAAATCAACAAACCTCACGGCAAATAAGACTTTGTATACTGTTAAAATAGGAAAAGTCAAAAACACTTTTAAACGACTCTGGAAAGATGGAATCCATTATATTCGAATCACATCAGTGTTTTCAGTGTTATTTATATGCACTAACAAGCTTCAAACAAACTGACTTATACTAATCAGTGATGAATAACTGCAGAATAAACTGGAAGCAATCTATTCAATTATATGGAACTTTCGATTCTATAGAGTTCCTAATTGTTCGAGCAGCAACTACTAATGTTAGTTAATTTTGTGTCTTTAATTTTCCATTTCAATATCCAATATATCCACTATCTAATGTCCAATATCTTTTTCATGAGTTAATATAAACCAATTGCTTTCTTTACACTTTACCCTTGTTCTTTTGGTACGGTTCAAAGTATCTATTACTGTCCAAAGGACGGTCGTTAAGCCACTTTATTGCAATAATTACAAGCATTCCGCAGTAATTTATGAATTCCCATGTCCCGTGATTTGACTGAGTGCATTTGTTTCATGGCAACAATGTTTCTGGATACCAGCAGCTACCACGTTACCAGGCTGCAGATCAGTTTTTTGTATTGTAGAGGTTAATAAGAAAATTCTAATGCTGATATGAAGATTTCAGAAGTAGGTTGTCCTTCAGACCCATGCTATGTGAAGACTGAAGGCATATGACCGGCATTTTCGAAACCTGTGTTCAAAACCATATGGCGAATACTGTCACATCCAGTGGACTTTCCTGGGAGCGGTATTTTTCGTTTTTTAAGTCGGATATTCCCTCGACTGCTAGCCAGCATTACGTTTCACTAGTACTCTCAATATTTAGGAACCTGGTTTAACTGACCGGTGAAGTTTGTGTTAAAGATCTCAACCAACTCTATAACTGCAATATCTTCGCCATTTTGATCTTTGAAGATACGAAAACCCTGGTTCGTGGGTTTCTATTTAGTCATGGACCTGAATAAATATTTTGGGTTTACCTGTATTTCAGCAACTGGCTTCGTCTGGTAGTGTAGCCCATCATTTCAAACCTTGGCACTGAATTTGTTTCTCACTCTCAATTACGAACCCTCCACTGGTGTCAGGCTCGCATTTTCCCATGTAGCGAGCGTTTGGAGCCTCGCTTAAGCCATGTTATTCTCTTCTCCAGTTTGTAATGTGCCAGAGGTACACTGTCTAGGACAACTTTTGGATGTTTCAAGAGAAAGAAACCTGAGACAATTGTACGATACAACAAAGAAGCTTGCTCGGAAATCATCACAAACCAGAACAACCAGTGAAATGCAAGGAAGGCAAAGCAATCAACAGCAGTGAAGAACAGCGAAATGGGTAGGTACAGCACCTTAAGGAACTCTTGAATAGAACAGTTCCATTGAACACACCTAACATCGAAGGAGCATCTACGGACCACTCAATCAATGTTCTCACAGCAACAATTAAAGAGATCAGTATGGCGATCAAACAAATCAAGAGCGGCAGGGCGGCAGGACCAGGCAGGATCTCGTAAGGATCGAGCGTTTACTGACCGAATTGCAGTAATACGGATTATTGTGGAACAATCAATTGAATGGAACCTACCACTCTACATCAACTTCATCGACTACGAGAAAGCATTCGATAGCGTGGATAGGAAAACACTGTGGATGCTTCTTCGACACTAAGGTGTGCCTGAGAAGATAGTTAACATCATACGGAACTGTTATGATGGATTCAACTGCAAATCGTACACGAAGGACAGCTAACAGACTCTTTTGAGGTGAAGACCGGTGTGAGGCAAGGTTGCTTACTCTCACCCTTTCTCTTTCTCCTGGTGATCGACTGGATTATGAAAACTTCAACATCTAGAAGAAAGCACGGTATCCAATGGACAGTTAGGACGCAGCTGGACGATCTGAACTTCGCAGATCACCTGGCTCTTCTATCGCACACGCAACAACAAATGGAAGTGAAGACGACCAGTGTAGCAGCAGCCTCAGTAGAAGCAGGTCTCAACATACATATAGGGAAAAACAAAATCCTCCTATACAATACAACATGCGCCAACCAAATCACTCTTGATGCACACGCCTTGGAGGACGTTAACACCTTTACATATCTGGGCAGCATCATTGACAATGGTGGTGGGTCCGATATAGATGTGAGGGCGTGGATCGGCAAAGCAAGGGGTGCATTTCTACAATTGAAAAATATCTGGAACTCCAAACAGCTTTCAACCAAAACCAAAATCAGGATTTTCAATGCAAATGTAAAAACAATTCTACTGTATGTGGCGAAAACTCGGAGAAATACGAAATCCATCATCCAGAAGATACAAGTATTCATTTACAGTTGTCTATGCAAAATACTTTGGATCCGATAGTCAGACACCATCAGAAACAACTTACTGTGAGGAAGAACAAACCAGATTCCAGTGAAGGAAAAAACCAGGAAGAAGCGGTGGTAGTGGATAGGACACACAATATGAAATGCACCCAACTGCGTCACAAGACAAGCCCTTACATGGAACCCCTCAAGGTCAAAGGAAAAGAGGAAGGCCAAGGAACACATTACTCCGAGAAATTGAGAAAGACATGAGAGGAATGAACAAAAATTGGACAGAACTAGAAAGGAAAGCCTAGGACAGAGTCATTTGGAGAAAACTGGTCGGTGGCCTTTGCTCCATTTCGGGCGATAGGCGTAGGTGATTTCAAGTAAGTTATAAGCTTAAGTAAGTAAGAAAATAAGTAAATGTTCGTACCACCTTAGACATGATTTTTCCGAAATATATATCTTCGCTTGTTTTCAGTTCACCTATTTCCCCTACCTTATTGAGGTGGTGCGAATTTGGATAGGAAGCGGCTTTACAGACGTTTTACATGCTATATTATTTTTCATAATTCTTTCGCCATAGTTCCAGACTATGTATGGTCTATGACTGTATATAGCCATGTTTTCTGCATAAATTTTATCACTTCTCAAACCGTGGTTCAAGGGAGTTATGTATCTCTACTCAGTCATTTATACCGGCTTTAAAGGTGAGGATAAATTATTCAGCTTCTAAAGCTTAGGAATTTATTTACAGGTGTCGGCAAGATTCCTACCGGGACTCAGGTATTCATGCGTGAGAAAGTAAGCTTGTTCAGATAGCTTATTTTGAATAATAAGTTCTTCTATTTTTGGAAGATATTGTAGTTTAATATCAATCTCTTAATTTTTTATTTGAAATCGACAGGTTACTCTACTCACTGGGCGGATCGACACTGTTCAACTCTAAACTGATTGATAAGAACACACTCTACTCTCCTGGGCGCAACCTTATCAACACTTACAACTGTGTGAGTTTCACACATTGTTCATAGTTACACGCTATTGACTTACCTTGATCCCTTAGTGTTATCTATTGCTCAACTTTTAACCGTGATACTCTTTATATCTCCTTCTTAGCTAGTTAAGCACATCTCCCCCACAACTTCCCAAATGTTTATATCTTGTTTAAAAATCCGTACTATTTCTCCATAACTGTTAACTGTATAGTATTGATGCCTAACCAATAGTTCATAAGTTGTAACAGCCAGACAAGTTTGTGAAAGGAACTTGCAGAAATAGTGTTTCTCAACAGGATGCGAGACATAGAACACCAAGTTGAACTCAACAGCTTCTCTAAACATTTAACACGAGCCTAACGACACAAAATGAGGGAGGGTGGAGTTACTGACCAGCAACTATTGATGGTGTGGGCGATAACTTCTAACAACCCATGTTTGTGGGGCAGAACATTTTGTTTGCTTTCGGCTCTTTAGATTGATGAGACGACTAATCAGTAACACTGAGGTTGCTCTTATACGCTTGCTACTTCAGTGGTTCATGTTTCCAAAACTATGCTGAGGTCGCTATTCTGTCGAGACACCTGCAACATTCTTACTCAGGCGCTTACAGTATGACTTAGAGGTTGGCATTCAATAATAAAAATAAAAACAGTTAGACAGTGCGAGATTTTATTTTTACAAACTCTACTCTTTCGATTTCGACGTACATAAATCCAGCTTCTTGATCACTGGTCTGGAATGGATACGGCATCTACCCAACGTGTAGCGTTTACAAGTTCCCGATCCTGGAACACGGCGGCAGGCACACACTCGATAAATTGCGACGCCAAAGACTGTGCCCCGCCCACTCCTCACGGCGCAATTCGGTGAGCTCCACAGCAACCACCATCAGGTCACCTTCGGCCGACAGCCGCGCCACCCGGAACCTCTGCGGCGCCTCCTCCCTGTCCGCTGGGCTGTCGAACTCCATCATCAGCCGCCCGGTGACTGTCTCCCACGCCGTCTCCCCGGCGGCACCGCCCAGGCTGTCGCGTACCCCCTCCGCCTCCCCACCCCGCACCCTCCCCAGCACCGTCAACCCCGCCCCGGGCCCCCCCCAGCCCCACCGGGGCCCAAAACTCCTCCAGGAAGCTCCGCCAATCTCCGTCCTGCAACTCCTTCGGCCATGGGAGCCTTTTCCTTCGAGCAGGCAGCGACACCAAATGTAGTGAATGAGAACACAGGTGGGGCAACCGAATTGTATTTAGCGAAAATTACAGAGTTACTCAGTAAAATCGGAAAACCATATCGTAAATCGTTCATTTGCAAAAGATCAGTTCATCCTATGGAACTGGACTGTTCCTGTTGCCAAACATCAATCCATTGTCACTATTTATGCGTTTCATACAAATTCCATCGTTTTCTGACTCTTCCTTTCTTGATCTTCCCCCCATATTATGCTACCAGACTTTACGTTGACACACACGTCATATACTACTTATAAGTAGTTCGCACCACAGCACCACAGAGACACCCGCAACATTCTTACTCAGGCGCTTACAGTATGACATAGAGGTTGTCATTCAATAATAATAATAATAATAATAAACATTTAGACAGTGAGAAATTGACTAGTAGGAATTAACCAATAGGAATTGACCGATAATTCTCTTAAGATTTAGGATGAATATCCTAACACTACCTCATCTCAATGCTTATTTATCCTCGAGTTCCTTCTAACCTGATGTCCAACCAGAAGATGAAGGTAAAAGCACATCACTTCTCTATCGTACTTCCATTTTATTTATAACTCAAAATCAATCCAAAAATATTCTTGAAAAGTCTGATCGCAAAGCAATAAAATCATAAAACTGGAAGCGGCAACCAAAACCAGAGTAATGAATAAATAAATAATTAATAATATGTTTAAAATAATAAAATACATGACAACGACTTGTACAATAAACGAAAGCTTAGAAATAGGAGAATATAAAAACCCAACAATCCAAGTGTAACGATAGAGCACCAAATGAACACTATCGGTATTATCTTGAAATTCATGGTTAATTACAACCAGGATTAAATTGAAAGTTAAGTTTCTGGTCACAAGTTGTATAGTTTTTACGTTGTTATAATGTATCTTTTTGTCTGGCTATTTCGCATTCAATAATTCAAACTTCCTTGTTATTTGCACATTGAAATCGTCAACCCATCATTGTTAGACCACCATCAGAAACCTGGAAGCACTGGACGGCCGTTTCGTCCTGGTATGGGACTCAACGGCAGTACTCATCCACGACTCCCGAACCTCGCAGGATTCGAACCCAGGGCCTTCTGTCTAGAGCGCGAACACCTAACCTCCTTTTTACAGCCTTTAGTTCTAAAATCAAACCAACTATTATTCGAAATGATTATTCACACGTGAAATAGTCTTGAAAAAAAGTTACAAATGTAAAGTTGATTAACTTCTTAATCTGTTTGAATTCATTGGCCTTATTTTCCTACATAATTACCTCAGAGAAATGATCTACTCAGATTCAACCGACTGTAACGTTGAATAGACACACGAGCTTCAAATAACTTGAACTACAATCATCATTTATACAATTTTAATTGATAAATAATATTATCAACGTTATTCTTTAAAAAGGTATATCTAAGCAGTAATTTCTTTTATTTTAGGCATCGAAAAATTCGACAACGCGCAGCCATTACATATACATCCAATTTCCCCTATAACAATACCGTCAATGATAATAACAGTCAGGAAAATACTCGAATTTACAGGAAAAATGAAAAGATATTCGATGAGCCAGCAGATAATAAGCCCCCTGTAAAATTAAGTACATTTGGTATGAATGAAAACTCAAAGAAGGAAACGTGGAATATGGATAATGTTTATGAAGTCCCATATACAACAAACAAAATAAAACAGAATGATAATAATCTTAACTCTGTGAATAAAAATGAAAGTCCACTTTTAACTTTTCAAAGAGCTACTGAAAACATTTACGTTAATTATGACACACTAATGTCTAACCAACTACAGAATGATTTATGAGACATGTAAAGTTTACAACTAGTTGAGATGTAAATTTAGGTAATTATAAGCTCCAGTGACAAAGAGTGCTTATATGTGACAGATTCAAATTTTACTATATTCTGTTCCAATTTCTGACTGTAATTTCCATTTTCTCTCATTTTATTTCACCTCTTTGTATTGTCTGATTACTACTAAATATTATGATTTGTGTAGAATTTAAACGACTTGATAAAGTGTGCATTTAGTTCACTGTTATGTTTTACATTAATTGGTCTACACATATGGTTTGTTGAATACATTTTCATGAAATATATAGCCATCAGTAAGACATTGAGTAATGAATCCATTTATTTTTACTTTTTTTACTTACGCCTGTTACCCCCAATGGAGAATAGGCCGCCCACCAGTTTTCTCCAACCAACTCTTTCCTGGGCTTCCCTCTACAGTTCTGTCCAATTTTTGTTCATTCCTCTCATATCTTTCTCTATTTCTCGGCGTAATGTGTTCCTAGGCCTTCCTCTTTTCCTTTTGTCTTGAGGGTTCCATGCAAGGGCTTGTCTAGTGACGCAGTTGGGTGCTTTTCGTAGTGTGTGTCCTATCCACTTCCACCGCTTCTTCCTGATTTCCTCCTCCACTGGAATCTGGTTTGTTCTCTCCCACAGTTCGTTGTTGCTGATGGTGTCTGGCCAACGAATCGAAGTATTTCGCGTAGACAACTGTTAATAAACACTTGTATCTTCTGGATGATGGCTTTCGTTGTTCTCCAAGTTTCCGCTCCATACAGTAGAACTGTCTTCACATTTGTATTGAAAATCCTGATTTTGGTTTTGGTTGAAAGTTGTTTGGAGTTCCAGATATTTTTCAACTGTAGAAACGCAGCCCTTGCTTTGCCAATCCGCGCCCTCACATCTGCATCACATCGGATCCACCTTGATTGTCGATGTTGCTGCCAAGATATGTAAAGTTGTTAATGTCCTCCAAGGCATCTCCATCAATAGTGATTTGGTTGGTGCATGTTGTGTTGTATCGTAGAATCTTACTTTTCCCTTTATGTATGTTGAGACCTACTGCTGCAGAGGCTGCTGCTAAACTGGTCATCTTCTCTTGCGTTTGTCGTTGAGTGTGAGATAGAAGAACCAGGTCATCTGCGAAGTCCAGATCGTCTAGCTGTGTCCTAACTATCCAGTTGATACCGTGCTTCCCTCCAGACGTCGACGTTTTCATAATCCAGTCGATGACCAGGAGAAAGAGAATGGGTGAGAGTAAGCAACCTTGCCTCACACCGGTCTTCACCTCGAAAGAGTCTGTCAGCTGACCTCCGTGCACGATTTCGCAGTTGAATCCATCATAAGAATTCCGTATGATGTTGACTATTTTCTCAGGCACACCGTAGTGTCGAAGAAGCCTCCACAATGTTTTCCTATTCACACTATCGAATGCTTTCTCGTGCTCGATGAAGTTGATGTAGAGTGGTGAGTTCCATTCAATTGATTGTTCCACAATCATCCGTAATGTTGCGATTTGGTCAGTACACGATCGATCCTTACGAAATCCGGTCTATTGATCTCGAAGTTGGACGTCTACGAAGTCCTTCATTCTGTTTAACAATACCCAGTTGAAGACTTTGCCTGGTATTGAAAGAAGAGTGATGCCTCTGTAGTTCTCACACTTGCTGAGATCGCCTTTCTTTGGTATTTTGATGAGGTATCCTTCTTTCCAATCTGATGGTACTTGTTCCTCATCCCAAATCTTCTTGAAGAGAATGTGAAATATTTTCGCAGTTGCTTCCACATCTGCTTTCATTGCCTCTGCTGGAATGTTGTCTGGTCCTGCTGCTTTGCCGCTCTTGATTTGTCTGATGGCCATACTGATCTCCTCAATCGTAGGTGCACCAATATTAATTGGGAGTTCCGTGGATGCTGCTTCGATGTTGGGTGGGTTCAGTGGAGCTGATCGATTCAATAGTTCCTTAAAGTGCTCCACCCACCTATTTCGCTGTTCGTCAGTGTTGCTGATTATTTTCCCTTCCTTACTTTTCCCTGGTCGTTCTGGTTTACGATAGTTTCCGGCGAGCTTTGTTGTTGTTTCGTACAATCGTCTCAAGTTTCCTTCTCTTGCAGCCTTTTCCGCCGTCAATGCTAGATCTTCCACATATTTTCGTTTGTCAGCTCTGATGCTCTTCTTCACTTCCCTGTTTGCTTCTGTGTATGCAGCTTGTGCGGTAACTGTCTCTGCTCTTGTTCGGCTGACATTCACTGCTGCCTTCTTGTTCCTCCTTTCTTGAATTTTTTCAAGAGTACCAACGGAGATCCATTCCTTGTGATGGTGCTTCTTGCGACCAAGGACCTCCTGACATGTTGAAGTGATTGCCTCCTTAATCCCTTTCCAATTGTTCTCCAATGTTGCGTCCTCTCCATTGAGTAGATCCTGAAAGGCCTGGAACCTATTGGTGAGGGCTATCTTGAATTCGTTGAGCTTTACAGTATCCCGAAGAAAGGCCGCATTAAACTTGTGTGATGTTGTCTGTCCCGTTGTCCAGTGCTTCTTTAGCTTCAGTTTCATTCTGGCGACCAGCAAATGGTGATCTGAAGCTATATCAGCTCCTCTCTTGGTTCTCACATCCTCCATGGTCCTTCTGAACTTTTTGTTGATACAGATATGGTCAATTTGGTTTTGAGTAGTGTGGTCCGGTGAAATCCATGTGGCTTTGTGAATGCGTTTGTGCGGGAATATTGTGCCACCGATGACCAGTTTGTTGAAGGCACATAGGTTTGCAAATCTCTCACCGTTTTCGTTCCTTTCTCCCAGTCCATGTCGTCCCATGATGTCTTCATATCCAGTGTTGTCCATTCCAACCTTGGCATTCAGGTCTCCCACAAGAATCGTCAAATCCTTTGGTGAACATTTATCGACGATTGACTGCAGCCTTTCGTAGAATTGATCTTTAACGTCGTCATTGTAGTCATTGGTAGGTGCATAACATTGGATGACGTTCATTGTAATGTCCTCTTTCTTTGTTTTGAAGGATGCTTTAATGATCCTGGGTCCATGAGATTCCCATCCTATCAGTGCCTTTTGTGCATGTTTGGACAGCATCAGTGCAACTCCTTGTGTATGTGAAGCATTTTCCTCTTCATGACCAGAGTATAACAGCAGTTCCCCTGAAGCAAGTCTCAGTTGTCCTACTTGTGTCCAATGTGTTTCACTGATGCCGAGCACCTCGAGGTTGTATCTTTTCATTTCTGCCGCAACTTGAAATAGTCTTCCAGTATCCCACAATGTACGAACGTTCCATGTACCTAAAAGAATGGTTGCTCTGGTTGTTAGAAGAGGCATCAGCCCCGTGACTTCCGAGGGAACTCGGCTTTCATCACGAGACGTCATAATTCTTCTTGCAACTCCCAGGGCAGAGTTAGAATGGTTTGAATTATTTTTTCTGGTTAGCGTCTTTTTGGCAAGTGAGATTTCAACGGAATGTGGTCGCCAACCCCATGTCCAACCGTCCTCCTTTATCCGGGCTTGGGACCGGCAGTAGGCCCTAAGGTTCTGCTGGCGGAGTTGAATCCATTTATACAGCACGATAAATTTAAGCAAACATAAAAAAAAGTATACAGGGATCATGTACAGTTTTAATAGGATTATCTTATAAGTGAGATTCATTGCTGAGAACTAATCGAATGTTAGAAAAGTTTTGCTTAGCTGAAGAACAAGGAAACCAATTTCAGCCTATTGTTATTTATAGATGTATAGTTGAGCACATAACAAAAGCCTTGTACCTGTTGGGATGATTGCCAGGTGAAAACTCCCAAACGAATCAAGACCAGGAATAATCCAGTTATAGAATAACGATATTTATTGATTAGAAATGGCGTGATATCAAAATGGTATCACTTGTTCATCCAGACAGCGAAATAACAAGAACGATCAATAAAACCACAGAGTTGGCGAGGTTGGCGCTTGAGTTATGGCTTTTAGTACAGATAAATAAAAGGTGTACAGTTATTGTTACACATGTTCAATACTGAGTATTTGTATGTCAGCAATTATGTTTTCGTCACAAAATAGTTCCACTACAGCCTCAACATCGTATACTTATTTAATTGTCTTATGAGCTTGAAATCAATGACTTCCTTCTAATTTTAAATGCTATATTCTGACTAATAAGCATTACCACTCGACTGAACTAATTCTAGTCAGTCGGCAGTTATTTATAGATTTATTTGTCCCGTGCTTTTCGTAAGTTTGTCTCAGAATAGTAAGTTTTCTAGATGCCAGTCTGGAAATCACTTAGATGCAATGTGGAGAATAATAAGGAGAATATTCTGATCTTAATAAGAAAAGGAAATTACCATAACTATGTAAATAATCAAACAAGTTGATTAACTGGTAATAAAGATTGTGTGAGAGGATAGAAATGTAAGCAAATAAAGGGAAATTAGGATAAGAAGCCAGATAGAATAAGTTGATCATCTGAAGAGTGACAATGGTAACAACTAGCAAGTTTCGAGATATGCACCAAGCACCGCCGGTTCAAGAGAGATGATTATCCATATGTGAATACGTGTTTGTCAAGTTTTGTCTTGAAACTACTCAACTGAGAGGCTGTAATCACTTCGGCCGGGGGAGCTTCTAATGAGAAGAAGTGGGAACATATCTGAGTCCGCCTCAAAAAATGCACATCGTAGGGCGAAAACCCTGGTACGTTCACACCTAGTTTGAATATGCCTGCTGTTGTGTGTGTAGATTTCAACAAATCTATTATGAATATTATTTAGTTACATTACTGTATCATGACATTAGCATGTAGGCACTGAAAAATCACAAGAAATCATTAACAACTTTCACCAGAAACTTGGCATTTACTTAACACAAATGTTCGGACATGATGGGTGGCAGGCACAAATATCTAACGTCATGCAAGTAAGTAGCCTAATTTCTGATTCCCCATATTTTTTCACTAACTGTCTTCTCTATGCGCTAAGATAAATTTTAAAAAAGTTCAATGAAGGAGCTCATGACGTAGGGCAACTGTGAACCTGTCTAACGTCAGTAGTGATCATAAATCGACACTGAAAGTGGAATAAAATACGAACGAAAAAAACATAACTAGCTCTTACCTAACCGACTTTTAAAAGAAGGCTCAATCAGCAATAACTGGTTTTACAGTAAATAACTTTTTTTCTGTATCAGTAAGCACTCGAAACTTCAGCTAATTTCACAAAGTCAGTCTGATTTACGTGATCATCATAACAACCTTGATATTGGACTGTCAACTTTGCATTCCTCTTAGTCATCGAAAGAGAAGTTGCAGATATTGGATATATGTTTGCAGCAAGGAGATGTTGTGAGCTAGTCAGGATACCACATTGACTATGCTCACCACTAAATGTTCCATGGTATCCCGTCATGAATTAAATCAAAATAAAATAAATCCATATTCCAAGGTTTTATTGAAGGAGAACGTTGGCATTTTATGGGGAGCAGCAAATAGAGAAAAATGGCAGCAATGTAACACGCGTTTACAGTAGTCACCGAGCAGCGGGTCTGATCTAAAATCGCAACACACAGAGTTAGCTCAACACTGGGTGCGATCGCTGTGGCTTTCGTAAGACAATCTACATGACTCGGTTCTATGGTTTGTTCCACTATCATCACTGAATGTTGTTGGGCTTCTGATGGACGTGACAGTCTATATGCCGTAATAAATCGGAGAGCAGTCTTCTTCAAATCGATGTTATTTGTCGGTGGCGTTCGAAGTAAGTGTTCTCTTAATGGGTCATGCACCAGTCCTTCGACGAAGCGAGAGCGTACCAACTCGTCTCGTCCGGCAACATCTAGCTCAGGGAATGCTTTGACCGCAATTTTCTGTAAGGAATCCAGGCACTCAATAGGTTTCTCACCAGCTTTCTGGTGACGTGACAGAAACTGGATTGTCACCTGCTGGTTGTCCACAGGTAGTGAGAAACACTCGTCTGATTTATTCCAGTTTCTAGACAGGGAGTTATTTGTTGAGAATCCATATGCTGTCACCCTTTTTACAGCCTCGTCGCTCAAAAACGATACCAGGTAGTCGGAGTGCTCTGAAGCAGGTACTTTACGCAGGTATGCTCCTACTGTAAATTTCCACACTGAATAATCAGACGACGTTTCTAAAAGTGGTGGTTGCCGAGGACTAGCGGTAGTTGTTGCCTTGGCTGGCAGTACTGGGGGTTCCTCTGGTTTTGATTTAAGTTTTCCGGTAGGCCACTCCATCACCAATTGTAACACGCGTTTACAGTAGTCACCGAACAGCGGGTCCGATCTAAAATCGCAACACACAGAGTTAGCTCAACACTACACACCAAGCGAGAGAACACAAAGTCGTCGCCAAGGCAATCTTTATTTTTAAAAAATTAAACACGCGGGGTTTCTACAGGTCTTATGAGTCCTCCTGTAAGCTCAGAGCATTCAGGGCTTGTTCTTCTGCTTCCAAAGCGTTAGTGTTTGATCGCCCTGAAATAGAAAGAAAAAAGGATGGGTTAGCAACATCTACATAGTGATTTTGACTCCGTTACAGCAACGCGATTAGAACGTTGCGCGCAAGAAGTCGTAGCAGTGTTTTTGGTACAGTTAAACAAAAGATGTACAATAATGTTTGTTTTTCACAACTCGTATTTTCTTCGTAGAAGCGTTCCACTACAGAGACATGGTAGAAAAAATTGTACGTTTACTCTATTCACCGAATAAAAACTTAACGGATGTTCGTGATGCTTCTAAAACTTTCATGCTCTATCTTCTGCCTTACGCAATGAAGCTTAATGTAGCTTCACAATACCAGGCACTTCATCAAAAAGAGCCGCGGAAGTGTCGATTTGACAGCAGCAGAGGAGTTAGCAGTTATTTCATTCTAAATCTTTGGTTATACTAATGTTCGGGTTTTTGCTGTCTTCGTTAAACGAGAAGGAATGGATAAAACTGTATGATATTACAGCGCAAGGTTATTTCCACGACGCGAGTGATAAATTACACAAGCGTCAGTAAAGGAAACCAAATACCATAGGCAGGAATGACAAATGATAACCCTTCGTAATAGTTTTTTCATTTAATTCCAGAATTCACAGGAAAACTTGATGGATACTGATTGAATACTTGAACATTCTGAACAGCTTTTAATGTTGAAGATTATTCCGATTCGAACATGAATAGGTTTAATAAAGCTTTTGGTTATTAGTCAATTACCTTCTCACTTACTTGAACGATCGTAGTATAGATTGGGTGTGTGTAGTGTGACCATCTGAACACATTGTTGACATCTAACGCGCTACGTGCTGATCTTCATAACTGACTGTCGGACTTCATGCTGACAACGGTTATGTAGAAAGAAAATGTATCTGCTGCTATAGTACTTGCACAATATGATTTCGTTTTTTGCTAATAAATCTCGCTAAAAATGTATATTCATTAACTGAAGTGTGCTGTACCAGAACTTTGTTTCCTGCTGGAAATAGTGGTAAGAAAACGAGTTCACTGCTTAGAGAACATGGCTCTGGTTCATTTCATTGATTTAGTTGACAACTTTGGGTAGATTTAGTAAAAAGGCAGAAACTTCGGTATATAGTTGAGAGAGAACCCGTAAACTCAGCGTCATTTGGAGACAGAAAGCCACAAAAAGAGGAATATCGTATTTTTTTCCACTGCACGGTAAAATATGACTTCTTGGAGCGTATTCCCACCTAGTCTCCCCTTATTTCTTGATGGAATACCCTTTTTAGTTCTCTCGAATTCGCCTTTAATTACTACTTTGTGGTTGATTAGGTTCTAGTATTTTTACACAGTAAATGAAGCCATATGATATATGACAAAACGCTCATCAATAAATCTCAAACTAATATAAATAATTAAACAAAGTTTATCTCTGGAAGTTATTGTGCAGCTACCCAATATCAGTCACACACATATATATGGCTAACGACATGTGAGAGTCAATATTATTTCACCATTTACTTCAAAATAGCTAAAGCTATGTTTATTTTTATATATCTGCACTAGGGTGCATGTCCGGTCGGCGGTATCGGTATCCAACTGGAAGTTGGTGACATTTATACAAAAATCTTGTAGATTCTATTTCGCCGGCGGCTGTCCTAATCGCGTCCAATAGAAACACACCGGTACGATACTCCTAGATCCAGGTCGCAGCCAAATCAGAAGGCCAAAAATTCTAGGAGAAAACCGTCTCTATATTGTTATAAAATGGAAATACAGAGGCTTACGATGTTTTTGTTTCTTCCAGGACTAAATTACTCCGTAGAGTATCTATTACAATAGCTAGTAAGTGACACTAAGTCCAGCAGCCACCGCGTCTATCCAAAAAATGTGGCGGTAGCCATATTATATCAAATTTAAACAATATATGTACAGTTCAAAGGCAAACACAAAAACTTCAATATAAGTACAAATATAGAAAGAATAACAATATAGAATGATAAAATCTCAAATTGGAATCAAATAAAATACCAAAAAGGTCAAGAGAAAAAGTCCATCAGGTCATAGCAAAAATATGTAAACATGGAGGGATTTTCCCAAAAACAAAACATTCAAAAAGAATTCTACAATCTTTACTCTACGAGTATCGCTCAAACTGGATAGCAATAGGCCAATGAAAATTAAGTTGGCAATAACAAAAGATTAACATGCCATATAATTGCTTTCCCGTGAACAATAGTAACAAAAATAATAATAATATGTTTATTCTCAAATACCAACACTTTACGAGAGGCATGCCAGTTTACAGTCCAGATCAAATTTTTACAAATGCCATCACATTACTGCAAAAGTTGGTGAAATTAGATTAGATGTGAGAGTCTGTTTCTGATAGCACATTTACACCAAGTCACTGCATTGTTACTGCCAAGCAGATGTTATCAGTGCAATATGTAGGCCATTTGAATTCGAATATCCTCTGGCGGTTAACCAAGTTGATATAGGTTGAAAATAAAAAGCTGAATACGGTTTTCATTGTTATTATATATATTTGAAACAAATGGATGGGGTGATTGTAAATATACAGACCGGATGGTCTACAAAAACCTTAATAATGGGTGGTTTAATCATTGTATAAGACGAATAGTGTATAAGTTATAGATAATCAAACAGAGTGTAGATGTAAGACATACGAAGGGTGATCACAACTAAAATATGTCTAAAGCCAACTTGGAATAATGAACAAGGTCATCTGGCGATAACTAAATCCATAACGCGAAACTTTCTACAATTTTTTTTGACATAATTGTTGACCTTATTTTTTTCGCTAGTCATCTAGCTTAAGGCGTTTGATCAGACATTGGCATCATGAGATTGAATACGCCATGCTACGCATCACTGATAATAAATAATATACTAAGGCGTAAGCAATGCTCAGTCGTACAAGCTCATACAAACCAGACAATAAAAAATACCGTGAGGGCATATAAGTGGTTGCTATACAAGTGGCTTGGTTAAATAAGTTAATCAAATTGAATATGAGCGAACTCAAATTTATGTGGAGGCACTACAAGCTGTCTTCCAAATAAATACACAAACCCCTTTATTCCTGACTTTTGTTTTCAGCTTCTTTGGTCAGGAAGCTGTTATAGAAAACAGTTTTCTTAAGAACCGAATATTAATGGCATTATTAGACATATTGATGTCAATAGGTCAGAGGAAAAGAGGAAGGCCAAGGAACACATTACGCCGAGAAATAGAGAAAGACATGTGAAGACATAACAAAAACTGGAAAGAACTAGAAAGGGAAGCCCAGGACAGATTTGGTTTGAGAAAATTGGTGGGCGGCCTATGCTCCATTGGAGGTAACAGGCATAAGTAAGTAAGTAAGTAATGTCAATAGACATGGAATAATATAGGCAAATGGAGATAGACATATATGCATATAGTACAATGAATAAGGGTACATGAAAAAGGATCTTAAAAAAATCGAACAACAGTATACGTCAGTCTGTCGCATTAAGTGATGAAAATATCCAAAAGCCGATTAGTTGTTTGTGAACCGCCAGAGATAAGCTTCCTACTGAAAAAAGATGCACTTCTGAAAATATCGTCGTAAGGAAGCAAGAATGTAGAAACTTGAAGACAGAATTTAGCACTTGTTCAATAGATTTTTTCAAAATAATAGTACTATAATAAAGTCTGAATCTCAGAGTGTACAAGATCATAGCAGATATCGTTTTGATAAATATTACGAATAAACATCCTCTATAAAATGTATATACTGCATACTACTGAATAACCAGTCCTACTTGCAAACATTTCAGTGAATACAACGATGTAACAAAATATCTGATGCTAATATGTCTGATAGTTTAACTAATATAAAGCTTTAGTAATGACATAGTTTATTGAGCATTTGGTTTAAACCAGTGTGAGAAGTAATGGACAAGTCTTTCACAATAATGGCACAAGTGTACAAACATAAACACAAGTATGTATTACTTAATAGTCACTGCCGTCTGGGTTATTAAGGCATGTTTCAAAGTTGAAACGAACATCGGTTGCGTTTACTGAAACAAAAGCTGTTTCAACCTGAGTATATTGGTGAGTTGGGAATGCTATTTAAGCATTCTTCCGACGACTATAAATCACCAATATGGCAACGTTCACAATTAGTGGGATGAAGCTTCGGAAGTAACAAGACGAACAACAATCAACAACAAGCTAGGCTCGTAAAAGCCAAATATTCTTTGGGAACAATCCATAAGTAGGATAAGCTTTGTAAATAACATCGCGACAATTAATTGAGTTTATCCTCCTTCCGAAAGTGTCTAAAAATTACACAAGAAGTTCATTGTTTCTGAGAGCGACTGTTTATTCAAGTTGATTCACAGAAAACCTCGAAAAATCTTTTAGAATACATGATGACCCAAACGCTGCTCATGTTAAAAAGAACTTCAAAATACTTAGCTGACCGTCAACTGTCATCTATAGAAAACACTTTCGTTAAGCACACAGACGATCGTATGTACAGCGATTTACGCCTCTTCACAATTCCTGGGAATGAATTAGTTCTTGTCACCCAAAGAACGATAGTCTGTCGTCTGTAGTAACTCCAATTTTACGGAAAGAACGCGATTGGTTTAATAGAAACATTAATTATCAGAACCAATTGTACCAGAGGTTGTTTTACTGAACTTCATGTCAATTTGCACTCTGTACGAATAGTTTCCGTTGGTTTCGTTGCCATGTTGGTTATACTGATCGCTGCATCTTCACCTAAATTCTTTGGCACGATCTCGGTAGTCTTTCGGTACCTCAAGATCGCCAAAAAATATAAGCCCTCACAATTGAGTAGGCCGTGTCATGCATATCTCGGAACATCTAGCTTCTCAAAATACCGGTCGTCTACCCAATAAGCCTTCGGTTCCTTACTTCTGGTCTGACCGGGTTTAGGTTTCTTGTTTAGAAATGTGTTACGGGAAAAAGGGTTTTGAAGCACTGAATAACAGTGACATATGTAGATTGTTAGTGTGTTTCTTTTATAATTCAGTTTGCTTATTAGCAGCAGCAGACACTCTTAACAAACGGGAAATGTGGTTCCATTCTAAGGAGATATAATAAATCGGCCAGTCAACTAGGACAGGAGTGATCGAAAAAGCGACTCGGAATATTGTTACAAATTGAATAGATCAATAATCAGTCCAGAACGGTATTCATGTGATAATGAAAATCCAGAAGACTCCATAAATGTTATATCATTCAGCGGACGGATGACTAGTGAACTAAATATCCATAAAATTTCCTAATGGCATGTGAAGAAAAATATTAAAATGACTGTTCATTTTATAAATTATATGGCTGATTCCTGTCAACTCATCAAGGTGTGTCTGCATGCACATGATGGATAAAAAGACAAATAGATACATCGTCGGGTATGTGCCAATGCCTTTTGTATGGTCTCACAATGATGTTGGAGTATTGGTGAACATCAATCTTAAAAACGAGGCTCACTGCCGTGCGACTGGGTTCAGAGCCATAAGGGGTTCAGGATGTACATACCAAGCAGGTTTCTAGTAAGTTCAGAACAGTATAAACAACACCAAACACCTGCAACCTTACCGAAAGTACAAGAGTCGGGAACAGAGAAATCAACTGGTTTATACCAGCTTGTAAAAAATATATTGGATAGTGGATTTAAGAACCCTAGCGAGATCGGAACTTGAAAGCTGAGTACAGATTGAAAGGCTGCGCTTCAGTGATGATTCGGCTATCTTGGAAAAAGTGCTGAGGGAAGCTTGAAAGCTACAAAACTCCAAGGTTTATCATACAATGAGTTGCTTAAAAAGTCACAACTCCATACTGTAACCTGTTTTAAGTAAAGAGGTGATATAACCTTGATGAATCGAATAGTAAGAAACGATATTGGTTCTATTTCATCTTTTCTTTTTCTATGATTGTAAGAGAAGCATCAATCGATTGGTTTGAAAACCAAGCACTTGGAAAGCTTATAATGTTTCGAAAAACCTATTGCAGCTCATGCTACCTTGTATTTGTTTGTTTACTTCGAACCATATTATTCCCAACAGAAAGCGCCCTAAACGGATTTCTGCTAATAGTGGGTTGTTCAAATAGTTTAGGACGTTGTGTCTTTATTTCATCATTTCCCCTCTAAATTGTCTTTATTGGTTGTAATATTATCATTGTCTGTTAAAATATGTATTAAATATCGTTTGGACATTCTTCACAACTCATCTCAACAGTTTGGGTCATACCCGGTATTATTATGTAGTTCACACTCTCATTAACAATAAAGCATATAAAACTTAAAGATCACAGAGTGCAAGATTCTTTGTCGGATGTTCCTTAGTACTACGATGATGTCCTGAATATACTGGAGTTACTGGCTCTTTAAACCTTGGCAAACTCAAAAATTAGCTAATTCATCCTAAACTGTAAGCTCTTAGTAAATCTAGCAAAGTGACTATTAAAAAATTACATTGATACACCATTCTTGCAATTAGCTTTCGAATATCTGGTAGAAATCCCAGTTGCAATATTTAGAACCATATATGCCTATTTAGGTGATCATAATAATTTCCGTTATTATCTTTGGTAACAAGCATACCAAGTTTGGTATGCTACATACCGAATGATGCCTTTTCGTAGCTAGACACGTATGCCCATATTGTTGGGGTTTCTACCCTTGTGGTTTGGATCTGCATGGGCATCACAACCAGTGGAATACATATACGATATTTTATAGAATAACAATCGAATTTTGAATTGAAATCTTCATTGATTGATTCTCGGAATAGTCTCAAACTTCTCTTTTTTGTTTTTACCGCTTTCAACTTTTTTGTTTTCCTCTCCACTGTTGCCAAGTCAGTAAGTCAGTTACAACGTGGAATTTCGTATGTAAGCACATCAGTTCAGGTTTTCATACCGCTTTAGCACAGAAACGTAACTGTCAGTTCAAATCGCATAGTGGTAGAGATAGTAGAACCATTAACAGTAATCAGAGAGATTATTGATTATTACTATTATTATTATTGAAGAAGTATAGTTCAGTGAGGTAAATTTAGAAAGAGAAAGATAGAGGTGATGAATTGAGAAGGTTGGAATTTCACAACACACAATGAATGAACCTGCGACACTGCAAACGGTTTAGAACCATGTCATCCAGTGTCTCTAACCATCGACTATTATAATTATTATAATTCCCAACCAGGTAATCGACACCTACCTACATGACTCAGTCCACTTGTCAATGACTTCATGGATTTCTGCCATGTTTTGGTTTGGCCGCCCCTAGCTTTCTTCCAACCTACCCGTACACCACAAAACATAGCTCGTCGAGGCAGTCGGTGGTTAGGCATTCATAACACATGTCCCAACCACCTCAACTAATGCAGTTTCAATACTATTGATCTGCTATTCTTACCTAGCACCCGTTTCCCAACCACAGTACTGCTTACTCGGCTGTCCCACGATACTCGAGCAATGCTTCGGAGACACCTATAACCGAAAACAAGTAACCTACGAATATTTTCTACGCTGACTGTCAATGTTTCACAGCCATAAATTAGGACGAAGCGAACTACTGCACAGTACACTCGTCCTTTGCTAACGAATGGATATCTCGCCTTCGCCATAAGTGACGTAGGTTAGCAAAAGCCAATCAAGCTTTCTGTATCTGTGCTGAGATTTCGTCAGTCACCGGGCCATCAACACTGATGAGACTCTGGAGATAGGTGAAGTGGTCGACATGCTCAATTACTTCACTCCCTACCACTAGTTCAGGTACCGATGAAACCTAGTCTTGAAGCAACATTTTGCATTTCGAGGGTGAGAACCGCATCCCGAACATGCTTGCATTGTTGCTCAGGCTAGTCAAAAGACTGCATTTTTTCAACGTCTTTACAGGTTAAAACTCACATCAGCATATTTTAAGTCAGCAAACGTGTCTCGTGGTAAAAGGTCCACTCATGAAGAGTCAGACGATGATAATGTTTACTCTAAAAGCATATCTACGATAAAGTTAAACAAGAATGGAGAGAGTTGACATCCCTGACGGACGCAACCTGAAGTAAAGAATTCCGATGACAGTTTGTCATAGGCTCTCACTCAACCAGTGGTGTTCGAGTAGAGAGCTTGTGTGAGGTTAATCGTTCGCAATGGCGCCGGTGCATTTATTCTTTGTGTTCTCTCAAATCCTAATCTTCTGGATTCTTCAACCCCTCTAGTTTTGACTTTCTAAACTTTTCTCAATGAATCATACTTCTTGAATAATATCTTCTAATCCTAACCTCTCCGATTACTTCTAATACCTTTACTACCTATACAACTATTGGATTTGAATTGACAATTACATCTCTGTGCTGATGTGGTATGGCGACATGAACTGATGTACTTACGTACGAAGTTCTACGTTGTATCTGACTGACTGACAGAACCTCACGGTCAACGGAGTCGAATGGCGCTTTAAGGTCAAGAAATACTGCTATTGTGGGACGTCTGAACTTGTGTATTTGTTCTAGGACCTGACCTAGTGTGAATATTTGGTCTATACAGCCACATCCAGGTCTGAAACCAGCCTGGTTTTCCCTCGTCTGTCTTCTCTAGCTTTCGTTAAGCGTCGGAGTATTATTGAGGCCAATATTTTAGGTACTATATTAGTTAGACTGATTTCTCTGTGATTGTCACAAGAGAACTTTTGTCCTTTCTTATATACTGGGACAATCAATGATTGAGACCAGTCAAATGGGATTACACCCAGTTCCAGGATTCTACCTAAGATCTCAGTCAATCTAGCTGCTAAAACTGGACCACCATCCTTAAAAATCTGAGGAGTCAATCTATCAGGTCCTGCAGCTCGCCCTCGCTTCAGATTTCCCATAACTTTTTCAGCTTCATAAAGATTCGGAGGGTCTACGTTGACTTGCCATTCAGGATGACTGGAGATCGTGGGTAACCGAAGTGTGGCTGAAGGCCAGTTGAACTGATCCCTGAAGTGTTCTGCCCATCGGTCCAATCTCCTGGGTTGAGAATGAATCATAGTCCCATCCTTTTCCGAGATAGTCTCACGATCAGATTCCTAATACGGGTCTCCTTGATAAGTCGGAAAAACTGTCCACTGATGCCTATCGCCGCTGCCTTTTCCATCGCTTTTGCTTTCTCCACCCACCACTGTTCGCGATCATTGCGTAGGCTTTTAATCAGCCTGCGCTTTAGCTGATTTCGCTCTTCATCATGTTCTGAGCCAGATGGGATGAGTTTACGAGCGTCTGTCAATTCAGTGGATGCCACTTAGATCCACGGCTTCTTCCTAGCCTCATGGTTTACCTGACTAGCAGAAATCACTGCTGTTTCCACAGCCTTTTTGATATCATACCAACCTGCTTCTGGATGGGAATCACTTGCATGGTTGCCTAACTCTCTAGTTGCTTTTGAAATATATTCTTAGCTTTATTATCATTAAATAAAACCATAAGAGGCTTCCTTATGGTGTCTTTCCTACGTCCAGTAAGCCTCAAACAAATACGAGCTCGCACTAGGGCATGATCTGAATCTAAACATGTGCCCCAGAACGAGCAACAGTCCTCTATCGAACCTCTCTATCGGTGGCTGATGACGATGTGATCTAGTTGGGTCCAACGTTGAGACGACTTTAGGGGTGGCCATGTCAAGAGATGATTTTCCTAATGCCTTAAGTTAGTGATTGCTAGAAATAGGCGGTTATCTGAGAATAGTTGCAACAGACGGTCACCATTGTCTGTTATCTGAGCCGCCACCAAGGTGTCTTTCATTTTCACTTAGTCTACCTACTTGAGCGTTAAAGTCACCAGCGATTATTACTACATCAGAGTGCTTACTTTTTGGAGGAGGTCCGAATGCTTTCTGTAAAACTCATCTTTTACCTCGTCTGCACTGCAGTCAGTGGGGGCATAGGCAGATTCGACAAAGAGGCAACGGCTGGTGTCCCTATCTTTCCGAATCCTTACTGTCTCGTTCAGTCGGACAGCGCACAAGCGACTGTCTACAGGGATCCAGTCTAGGAGAGCTAGTTCTGCCCCACGACTCAATACTATACCTACACCAGCGAGACCCATGGAAGCAGCATCAGGGCTACCAGATAAGCGAAGTCGATCGAGCTGCTTCTTTATTTTTACGAGGTGAAATCAGACTAATGATTTTACTCGGATCTTGTATGCGCGTTTGGGAGACGCAGCATACATCGATGGCTCGAGATTCTAAAGTCCTAGCTAAGGAAGCCTGTTGCCCTATTTGACACAATGTCCATACATTAAATGCTCCAACATGTAGTTTAGAACGTGGTTTCAGAAGACCAGGAATAACGTTTCGTGAACTCGCATCGTTTGGATTAGCGGTGCAGTGAGCTGCAGGAATGCGACCAGAGTTAGTCGTAGAGATAAGAGAGATATTTAGGGGGTGTAAGAAGGATTTGATCTCCCCCAATTTGGTCTCGTGTGTTGTCCGAGAGAAACACCTTACTGCTGTCACACCCCTCTACAGTCAGTCAGCAGTACGACTTCGCCCTCAGACCTAAGTAGCTGCTTTTAGTCTGATCGTTCTCCAATCGACCTGTCTGGCATGGTAGAACCTTCAGGAACATATGTTCCAGCCATTATAGCTCGGTTGGGTCATCATGATGGGCAAGCCCGACCACCACGTCAATGTAGTAGCTAAAGTCGGGCTCTGTTGCCAAGTGTAGTTACTTAAATCAATATTCATTTGAAAGGTTCCCTTTTTATGCCTGTATCATTTTTGTCAGGATTTCAAGGGGATCGGTTGTTATTAGGCTTATTTTTCTCCTTAAATATATCGCAAACAATATCAGATTGGTTCCCGCTAGTGGCTAGCTGTCGAAACTTTCTCAATTTGTGCTTACCCTTTGCACTCTAGAAACGTTTTAATCTACGTTTCGAAATGCCCATGTTAGATCTGTGAAATGTTGCGTCTAAGAATTCTTCGCAATACACTTTGTTAAATAAACGGATGTTAGAGACTTGCTCAGTATTTTGTACGGGATAGTACTCTAGAGTGGAAAGTAGTATGATCTTTGTGCTATTTTGGAAGCTTATTTTATTCTTTCAATCTAATTTCAGTTTTTTTTTTACAAAGAATATATGTATATATATCTAATCATTTGTTATATTTTACTACAAGGTTGAACAAATGCTTGATTCTCTTTCGTGTTCTGGGGACAGTTTGTTGTCGAAAGAGGCTTTTGATGTAAAAGAAATAGCTCCTGAAAATACTTCAAAGAAGTCATATGTAAGTATTGATACATCTATTCCATGAATATGGTTTGTACTTGGTCCGGGTATGGTCATATATAAATATATCAGGTATTATTTGATCATTTAATTTACAAATTCCGGTACTACTTGGTACCGAAAGAGTTTGTTCTACACAAAATAAGGTGATAATATCGTAAAGAAATAAAGAATAGGAGGGTATGCGTTCAAGAAGATCAGTAAGCAATAGTACTGTAATTGGAAATGTAGTTCGGTTGTAAATGTATCCAAGCCAGACTGTCAATTAAGGAAGCCCCTCTCATTGTTACGTTGCTGCTTGAGGTGGTCAGAATGCTGATGCGTATAATCTATCCCTCTTGAATAAATGAGCGAGTAGTTCATTTTACATTCATTGCTTTAAAAGGAAATAGAAGCCAATTATTGATGGTTCTAGCACGTAAAACAGCCAACAGTCTTCGTTTGGTTATTAGCTTAACCAGCAGGATCCATCAATTTCGGACTCTAAACTAAAACTGAGAGTGTGTGAGATTTTGGACCTTATCAATTAGTCAGTCACGTGCAACATTGTATCCTGCGGTAGATATTTGAGTCAAATATTCATAACCCTTCAAATTCTGTTTCATGATCACCTAAAAGTTCTCGTACTGGTCATAGTTAGCCAACTAAATGACAATTGACCCCTTTTTAGTTTTGTTGTGGCGGTTTTTGTGACTGAAATTCGAACCTTACAAGTTTATCACAGTGGTAAATCTGTTTGGCTTGGCTTGAAATCGTTTGCAATGGCACAGGTGCATTCACTCTTTGTGTTCTCTCTAATTCTAGTCTTCAGAATTCCTGATCATCTCTATCTTCCTCATTCTAAAGTTATCTCACTGAATTGTACTTCTTGAATCATATCTTCGAACCCTAATCTTCTCCATTACTGCTAATACTTTTTACTACCGCTACCACTATGGGATTTGAACTGACAATTGTTTCTCTGCGTTAATACGGTATGGCAACCTGAATTGATATACGTACGTACTTGACTTTATTCTGATAAATATGAAACATTATATTTTGTTAGCAAAAGTGGATAGTGGCTAGCAGTGGAATCGAGTACACGCGTTTCATCCTATTTGGAACTCGTCAGTTAGATGTACCTGCGTCTCAGAGTCGATGCTCACTGCGGGGCTCGGACCCAGTACATCACACTTCAAACGCCATCGTATTATCCACCTAGTTCCAAATAGGACAAAACGCGTGTTTTGGATCCCTCTGTTAGCCACTTTCCACCCCTTCTAATAATGCTTGTAACCTGGGAGCAATATCATATTATTCTACACGGGATGCAGATATGCCAAAGAGGCTGATCAGTTGCAGCCCTAAAAATCAAAATGAAGATTCAAACAAACAATACAAATGAATTCATCATATTTTAAAGTTAAAGTTACTCATATAGTTTACTGAACTATTTACTTCTACTTTTTCAGATCTTACCACTTGATCTTGTCGATGATGAGTCAAATGATCAATTTAACAACAATATTGATTCTTCATCTTCCTATCAAATACATTCATTTGATGAAAACAATGAGTTGTTTACTGATGAAAACGATATGGAAGAAAGAAAAGAAAAAGTCGGTCGATGGACACTTAGCTCTGTAAGCGTTCGTAGTAGCAGTCGTAATTTTTTAGGGTGCAGCTAAAAAGGTATCTAAAAGTAAATCTAGTAGGCGTAATTCAAGTCATTCTAAACCAACTAACATGGAAGAAGAAAGACTTCAAATTTATAGTGAATCACAACGACTTGTACGAGGTTGATTAGACATCTTGATTAATTTTATTTTGATGATATTCTAGAATCTGATGTTCACTTACCAGTCCATAGACCTAAGCAATTTAAATGTTTCAGTGAGTTTCGTCAATCTCTAAAAGGTTCACAGTCAAATGAAACAAAAAATTGTGAAATATCCTCTCAGAATAAGTAAGTTGTCACGTGTTTTTCAGTTGTTCGGATATAATTCTTATTGTTTTCTTAAACAGATATCTGGTATTTAATATAAGTTTATTTTAACTAATACATTCTGTCGCTAAGTTACTGTTTCGCAACTCCAAAATCAATGCTATATAAGAGACTAGCTACATCTGTCCCCTTTTTTCTTATCTAGCTAAATATGATAATAAGTCGACTATCGTTGCACCGGAGCCATTGCGAGCGATTTTGAGCCATTTTGTTCAAAGTCTCTAACCAACGGTTACCACGGTCTCGCCGGCCCTAACCAGGTAGTCGACACCTACCAATATGTCTCAGTCCACTTGTCAATCCTTCTTGGATTTGTACCATGTTTTGGTTTGGCCGACCTTAGCTTTCTTCCAACCTATCCCTACACCACGAAATATCGCTTGTTGACTCAGTCGGTGTTTGGACATTTGTAACACACGTCCCAACCACCCCAACTGATGAAGTTTCAATACTTCATCAATTGATCTTCCATCTTTACTTAGTTCCCGTTGCCTAACAACTCCATTACTTACTCCATAACAATGCTTCGGAGACACTTATGATCGAAAACCAGAAACTTACGAATATCCTCTACTATTGCTGTCCATATTTCGTAGCCGTACTGTAGGACGGAGCGAACTGTTCTGTAATAGGCTCGTCTTTTGGCTAGCAAGTGGACATCTTGCCTACACCATAAGTGACTCAAGTTGGTAGAAGCCAGTCAGACCTTCTGCATCCGTGCTGAGATTTCGTCAGTCACCAGGCCATCAGCACTGATGAGACTCCCAAGATAAGTGAAGCAGTAGATGTGCTCAACTACTTCACTCCCTATCACCAGTTCAAATGCCGAAACAAACCAATCTTGAAGCAACATATTACATTTAGATTGGGAGAATCGCATCCTGAGCATGTTTACATTGTGGCATAAAGTGGTCAGAAGACTGCATACTCTAAGTCTACAAGTTTATAGAAAGTCCACTGCTGAAAAGTCAGACGAAGACAGTGATAATTCTAAAACCATGTCTACGACAAAGTTAAACAATAATGGAGAAAGTGGACGGCCCTGACGAACACCATTTAAAGTAATCAGTTCCGATGTTAGTTCGCCATAAGCTCTCACTTAACGAGTAGTGTTTGAGTAGAGAACCTGTATAAGGTTAATTTACTTCTCTAGTACTCCTGTGGTGTGAGCTACTTATAAGTAGTATATGACGTGAGCGTCAACGTAATGTCTGGCAGCCGAAGATGGGGGAAGATCAAGAAAGGAAGAGTTAGAAAACAATGGAATTTGTATGAAACGCATGAATAGTGACAATGGATTGATGTTTTGCAACAGGAACAGTCCAGTTCCATAGGATGAACTGATATTTTGTAAATGAACAATTTACGATATGGTTTTCCGATTTCACTGAGTAACTCTGTAATTTTCGTTAAATACAATTCGGTTGCCCCACCTGTGTTCTCCTTCACTACACTCCTTTCAGTAACAAACACGGCCATAGAACCTCACGATCGACAGAGTTAAATGCCGCTTTAAGGTCGAGAAATACTACTATTGTGGGACTAGTAAACGTGTGTCTATGTCCTAGGACCTGTCGTAGTGTAAAAACGTGGTCTATGCATCCTTGTCCAGGTCCGAAGCCAGTCTCAATAACAGTTGGATTTCTAATGCGGGTTGCCTTGATAAGTCTGAACAAATGTCTACTGTTACCTATCGCCGCTGTCTTTTCCATCGCTCTTGCTTTCGCTACTCACCACTGTTCGCGATCATTGCATAGGCTTTTTATCAGCCTGTGCTTAAGCTGATTTCGCTCTTCATCATGTTCTGAGCCAGATGGGATGAGTTTACGACCGTCTATCAGTTCGGTGGATGCTACTGAGATCCACGGCTTATTCCTAGCCTTATGGTTTACCTCACTAGTAGATATCACTGCTGTTTCCACAGCCTTTTTGATATCATTCCAAGCTGCCTCCGAATGGGAATCACTTACACGGTCACGTAACTGTCTTTTTAGTTTTTCCTGAAATATATTCTTGGTTTTGCTACCGTCAAGGTAGCAGCTATTGTCGGGTAAAAATAAAATGAATTTTCATGAGGTAAAATGACGAAAACGTGTTGATTTGATCTTAAAGTTACTTTAGATTCACCTTGTATATGTTACTCGTCCATCCTCATTTCTTAAACACAGATTGGACCGTTAGTTTTTTATAACGATACCGTGTTGATAGAAAAATAAGTTGAAACTATAAAGGTAAACAATTACTTTGATGACATAAGATGTCCTATCATATGTTCTGTTAATATGATAATCAGTTTCTGGTTGTCAGTTTCCCTTTAATTATGTTTCTTCGACAGATTATTAGTGACTTGAGCAATGTATTATCTTACATTAGTTTTTTTCGTTTAAATTACCATGTTTCGATTTAACTTACCTAGAGAATAGGTGCAGTAAGAACACAAAATTAAAAGTATTCTTGAGATCACATATACGTACGTTGTAAATGGGTCTTGTCGTGATATCTTTTGCTGAAAATCCGCTACTTACTAAACATTTTAGTGAATAAACTAGTTGTCATTAAAAGATTTACAATAAATACCTAAAGGTCTCGAACTCTGTGAGAGTAATCATTTTTACATAATGCTTTGAAGATACCTTTTTACCATTCTGCGAACCTCAAATAAGTAGTAGCCTTCACTTGCTTTAAAAACAGAGTGGACATCAGGACATCCGATATTCAATCATAGGCGTTTTTCCCGATAAACTTAGTGATTTCATTGGTTTATCAATTATAATTGCTATCAACTGCGGTGTAACTTAATTCTAGAAACATTTCCAATTATATTATTGGGCTGAACATAATTATTGCTAAAATGTATAAAATATAAATATTTGATTTGTTTCAGATTACATTCAGACTGTGACACTCATCTTCAACCAACTATAGGACAGTCTATCCAAAATGATGAAACTCAAGATATCAAACCATTCACTTCACAAGGTTGTTCAGTAGTTGATCATCCTGTTCATTCAGTTGACATTGACTGCATCACCTCTGTGCCATCGCTTTCATCCGATGTAAAACCGTCGCCCGATGTTACGAGTGAACCAGGCGTGCTAACCAACTTATTGCCTCGCCTTACTACAAGAAAATTGAAAAATGATGAAGGCGAAGAATTTTTCATAGATTTAGGTATAAATATACTTGTTTTTTTCTATCTTACCTAATATCGATTCCGTAATCTTTGGTGTAATTTTATCCTGTTGTTGTTTATTTATTAATAATATTGCTGTCGTTAATTTTTTTTTCACTCGTTCTTTTAGATGATAATTATTTAAAGTGCTTTTAATAAATGCCTCTTAAAGTTTACATGTAAAGGTGAATAAATCTTATTTCTGTAGTGACTGAGAACACAGGTGGGGCGCCCGGATTGCATCTAACGGAAATTACAGAGTTACTCAGTAAAATCGGAAAACCATATCGTAAATCGTTCATTTGCAAAAGATCAGTTCATCCTATGGAACTGGACTGTTCCTGTTGCAAAACATCAATCCATTGTCACTATTCATGCATTTCATACAAATTCCATTGTTTTCTAACTCTTCCTTTCTTGATCTTCCCCCCATATTATGCTACCAGACTTTACGTTGACACTCACGTTATATACTACTTATAAGTAGTTCGCACCACAGCACCACATTTCGATTAAACTTAGTAAAATCGAATGAGGAAGTTCATATGTATGTTAATCACTACACAATTTTTCATCCAATAGATAAAAAATTTTTACTAAATAAATGATTTTATTTAATCTCTATTCATTGGTTAGTGCTATACTTGTACATACTACTTTAAAGCTTATTCATATACCAAAGATTTTCTTTCTGTCACCTCATTTTTGGCGATTGATATTTACAACATATATATCATCATACATTATTTCTGTATTCTTTATTGTTTGCTGACTTCTTTTTTTTAAAAGGTGAATCAGTTCCTACTTCAGTGTCAGCTGTAACTCCTAATCAATTATTGGCTCGTTTAAAATCTCATCTTCATGTGTCTCATGAAAAAGTTGTACGTGGACCAATCCAATATTCAATTATAACAAAGGTATGTCTTATGTTGTTGCATAAGAACATGCCAAAATATTTGAATTATAGTTTACTTGATATAAATAAACCGTAGGCCTAATTTTCGATCCCTCTAGTCTTCATGCTCTCGAGAATTATATATATTCTATTTGCATACTTGACCTTCAAAATAGTATGGTTTATGATCAAAGCAATGCCCAGTAAATTCTATCCAACCTAAATAGTCCTATTGCTTAGGTTGGTTGTTTTCAAATAAAAACATTGCTTACAACATATGATCAATTAACTGATGTAGAAAAGAGCTAGTTTTCATCAGATTCTAAGTTCTATCTCTGGATATGCTATGTATGATTACCTTGAGAGAGAGCCGTACTATTGTAAACTGAAATCTTCCTTCACTTGTACTATTGATTTAATTGAAGGATTACTATGAAGCTGCATAGTCTAAATGGTTCACAGAGAAATAATAAGAAATAATTTCGAAATCTCTTGATATTGATCTAATTAACATCGAACGATTTTATTAGCTACTGAATGGATAATTACAGGAAAATCCTCTGTTCTTTATTACACTATAATGTTAAAACCCTTTTCAGTGAGCCACTAGTAGTAATGCATGTTAAACACATGCATACAACTAACATTGCAGTCCAACACCATGGTGTAAAATCCTAATTCCGCCCGATTTGATGATATTTCAATCATGCTAAATTTGGTACAATAGTATTTTCCAACATTTAATCAAAGTTTTTCTAGTTGGAAAATTTTTCTTTTTACTTTATGGAAGTAGATCATATCGAAGTTCTGCTAATAATCATGAAATCAATGTATTTTTATTGAAAGTTAGATTGCACATATAAAAAAGTTCTCGTCCAAACTTTATGCCTATTTGTTAATTTGCATTACGGGGTTGTGAAGATTGTTAAGTTACACATTTTTGAAACCATGAACCGATCAATGTTAGACCACCATTAGAAACCTGGAAGCACTGGACGGCCGTTTCGTCCTGGTATGGGACTCCTCAGCAGTGCGCATCCACGACTCCTGCACCCCGCAGGATTCGAACCCAGGACCTTCGGTATTGTGCGCGAACGCCCTAACCGATAGACCACTGAGCCGGTATCTAACGGTGTTAATGTCTAACTTGATCAAATTCGCGGAGTTGCGCAACCTCATACACAGTCTTCGGTAGTTAATGTCTACACCCGAACAGGTTGAACTTCACTGGTCACGTCTTCCCACTAGAACCCCTGCGGGGTGCAGGAGTCGTGGGTGCCCACTGCTGAGGAGTCCCATACCAGGACGAAACGGCTGTCCAGTGCTTCCAGGTTTCTAATGGTGGTCTAATATTTATTAATTATCTATTCAACTAATCATAATTGTTCCCAAGTTTATGTCAGTGTGTTTTATTGTTACTATCCATAATATCTTCATTGATACAGGGTTATTCACCCAAGACATCACTCCAAAAGTTGTACTTTTAAACATCACTGCACGACAGTCCCTTTCATTCTTGTTCATCGCAATCGCTTTGCTCCTTATGCCTATATTGTCTGTGTACCTGTTAAGTTGTTGTGAAGAACTGGGGATCCCTAACTTTTATAAGCTCTATTCTCCTGCATAGTTAAACTCATGCATTCAATAGATGTGGAATATATATAGTGTGTGTTCGTTTGATTGATCTTTCTTGTGACTCTTGACTTTTATTCCACTCATCTAACCTATCTTTTGCTTCTCTAATTTTCTTCCTTTTAAGGTACAAAGCAGCGACGCTGAACGTGAAGAACTACAAGTAGAAACAGTTACACATGAATCATCCAAAGAACTATCAACAACTACCTCAGTTAGTAGAAAACAATGGTTAGAACACAGAAAAATTCTCCAAGAGAAAATGCGTCAAAAAAGGCTAGAGCAATATGAAATGCGATTAAAGGAAGAGGGTACATGTTATTCTAAGTCAAAAAATGAAAATACTGGGGTTCGTTCTGTCATTTAGACTATGGTGTTATTGGGGTTGCTTTTATTCGGTATTCTTCACCAGTGTATTTCAACTGTTAAATACTGTAGGTCTTAAGATGGCGGTTGGGAGGTTGTCTACAGGGAATCGTTGACTTAGGTTTCGCGATGTTCAGCAAACGTCGGAAAAACGTACCTGTAGTTTTAAGGGAACTGATACTCCTTAGGAGATTCGATCCTGACTTCCCAGCTCTACAGTCAAGAGACGTTATCGTTAAGCTATCCATGCTGAAACTGAAACTATTTGGTTATAGACTAATTTGATCCCTTTGTTTGAGAGTTTATCACTTTCGTTTTTGAAACTGAAGAGTACAAGTCACTGGTTTGTATCAGGTGAGTAGGCTGTGGTACTGCCCTTACGCTGAATTCGAAATAGGTGATTTTCTTAGGGGCTCACATCTCGAATCCACGAGACAGTGGAGCAACTTCAGAAAAAGCAGTCCCTTGATAGCTGGTGACCGGAAATAGGTTCATATGCAGTTTATTCCTTCAGGATCCTGGAGCCTATATGCGCGATTGTTTTGGAATCAGGGTTTTTCTACCCCTCTCCGGATGGATCCTCTGTACCCACCGATTCAGTGTAAGTACCGGAGGTTCTCTGTTCGTTCCCTAAACAACACTCCTGTCATGAGAAGACAGTTAGAAGAACATCTCTGACAATAACTATATACGTGTGGCCATTTGACAGCATCGTTGTGTTCGATTATTGTATTATCACAGTATATTTCAATGTATCTTTATGTTTTCTGTTGTTAAATAAAATTGATTTTTCAGATAAGTTTTCGTTTAATTTGTCAGTTTACAAAATATCCTTACCTAAATAAAATATTCTAGAGATAATTTATCTAATCAACAAGGAATCAAATGTTTTTTTATTAAAAAAATATATCATCCATCATATGTTATTTTAATCCTGTAGGAATTATCCAATAGTGATGAAGAATGGTCAGAAGGGGATGAAAATGGCAGTGAAATATCCGATGAAAACTCAACTACTGATGAAGAAAGTAGCAGTGATAGTGAAAGTGATGAAGAAGACGAAGAAGAAGGAAACGAATCACCTGATGATGATGACGAAGATGACAATGCAGTGGTTGGCAGTAAAAAGGCTTCAAAGCATCGTCCTTGTCTTTTCGCTGACGATGAAGCAGAGGAAAGTGAGAACGATGAAGTACTTTCAGAGGCTAATGATCTTGAAGATGAAGAGTCTCTAATATGTGCAGACCGTGCGGATTTAAAACAAAAGAAATCTTACAGCAAAGCTCTTCATGCCAATAATCCAACCGTACAGTCTGGAAAAAATGTAAGTTGTCTTGTTCACGAATTGCTTTCTCAAAAATCATCTGTTTATTTGAGACCTTAATCATGATGTATGTGATTTTCTGAGTCATTCTAAAACTCAGCTACCTGTTCAGTAATATGTCTGTTATAATTCCTATCATTAAAAGTTTCCAACAAATCTACCAGTTCTTATTCAGAAATTCAAGTTTTGAATACCTAAATCGGTAATTTGGTTTGGTGTAACATTTGTCTAAGGTGTTACTGATTTCAAATGTGCCTGTATGACTACCACTGGATTTGTGTTTAACTGCGTACATTTCAAATCCTCTTATTATTTCTCACTTATATTTGGTTATCATTTCACAACTGATTTATCTAAATGGTATATAATGTGATGGAGTTTCTCTTGAACAACATTATCAGCACAAACTTCAGGTAGAAGCGAAATACTGATGATGTTGTTCAGAAGAATAATGAAAGCTCCACAATCAATCCATCCAGCTCGGAGAATGAAACTCCACCATAACTGTCTACTAGAGCTACAAATTTTCTGTACCATCTCAAATGGTATATATACATATCTATGCAAAATGCACTAACAATCTAATATTTGTTGGGTTCTTTATAACTTTTATTAATGAGTGAGAATATTTGTTTGGTAACTAATGAAATACCAGTTTAAATTCCGTTCATGTTTCTGAGCTATGGATGATCAAGTGTTATAATTTACCTCTACAAGTACAATTCAAAGCTTAGCCTACAAGTCTGTTTAATGCTGATAAGTTACTAATTTTTGTACCCTGTTTAAACAATTATCCGCAATTTAGTCTCACACCATAGATAAACTTTTGTTATATCACTATTGAAAACCAGAAACCAATAGGTGGTTTTTTCGTTCTAGTGTGAAAACTTTCAATAGTCTTCATTTACGAATTCACCTGAGAACTAATTCAGGGATTTTATGCCTCCCACTAGTCACTCAACGCTCAAACAACTTGGCTGAAATTCAGAACTTTGCATTCTTCTTAGAATTTATGGTCTATGTATCATTCCTATTTGAACATTAAAAACATGAATTTCAGCAAAGGGTTAATAAATTCATTGAAAAGGGAGCCCTCCGCTAAATTTAATGTTTTTTTAATATTTATGATGTTTGATTATTAAGCTTATCACAAAAAAAACTATAAATACAGCAGATGCTTTTATTCTCTTTATACCCAAAACTCATTGATAATTAAAGAAAATATTAACATAATTGCAATTAGTTGAATTTAAATATTTCCTTTTTAAAAAAATTATTTTCCTTACTTTTTTCCTTTGATTCACTCATATTTAGATCAACAAATCTTGCATCTCTCAGCAACAACATTTACAGTTAGATGATTTTACTGATCTACCTGAAGAAACCATTGGATTTAAACGTTTTCCATGTATGTCTTTTAAATGTGATTTTTTTCTAGTGTTTTAGCTTATCTTTTTGGTGTTTTTTTTTCTCCACAATTTTACAAAGCTTCCCTCTAGTTTTTGGCTCAGTTTTTGCGTACCGAATTATTTCCAGAATATCTCACTTATTGTTGCGTCCATTTAATCATAAAATCATACGAATTAGGTTGTAGATATTTTGACAAGTTATTCAAGGTTAAGTAGATTTCATAACAGTATCATTATCATGTCTAATTAAAGCAGCCTTACTAATCAACGATGTATTTTTGAAATCATGTTTCATTTCATCGACACTGACTCTCTATACTTATAACTTTAATTTACTTAAAGTGGTTACAACTGTGGTGTGTGGTACTCACGTACGTGGCTTATAAGTACTATTCAGCGGATTGTCGGATCCGGAAGTATGACACAATCAGGGTGTTTTGAAGATTAGAAGACATGTGGAAGAAGACAACCGATAATCCGTTTGTCTTTCAAATGAATATTTGCAGATAAGGTGTAAACATTTTGCTGGTTAACTGTGTCTTCTCCAAATAACATATATGATTCGTTGTTGACTTCTGCATATAAACGACTTTGCAGTTATCAACATTCCGTACTTTGATGAGTTTGACGAACCGGTTATTATACTTTATTCTCTTGTTCAGTTCATATTTTATTGCCTGAGTAGAACAACAAGACTACATGGAAAGCGTAAACTGACAAAATTCGAGTAATTATGATTGTGTAAGTTGCTAGATTGATAGTAACGTGGGAACTAAATTAAAATTTTATTTACTCACTACAAAACAAACTTACATTTCCTACAATTTGACTGTAAGTAAATGCTTGTGTTCTAATTATGAGATGTGATCAATGGAGTTCAATTGTGTTAAGTATGAGGCACCACCAAATACAATCAATGATGGTCGTGAAAAATTGTGGATTGATTTAAGCGAGACATTAACACCGTTAGATTTCGACCCAGATATCTAAAAGTTAAGTGTTCGAGCGCGATGCCGATGGTTTTGGTTTTGATCCCCGCTTGTGGGGTCCCGGTTGCCCACTTTTGAAGATGCCCATACTGAGACTAGACAATCGTGCAGTGATTCCAGTTTTTCAATGGTGGATTAAGGTTGATTATCGGTTCATGATTCCAACAAATATTTTCGAATCTTCAGAAACCAGGTATCATTTTTGTTTGTAAATAAAGATTAGTGCTAAAATAATCTCCCAACACTCTTTCGTAATTATTTGAAATAGTGTTATTTAAAATGTCGATATTACTATTGGGTAGTGTTTTAAACCTATGTTAATTTACCTTAGTTATTTATCAAGTATATAGGCCTACAATCAGTCAGGAACTCTACCTACTGGAATATCACAAATTTATCTTTCCCATTACTCATTTTAGTTGAAATTATCAGGTTTAACCTTGAAAACGATACTTACGAAATCAATAATAACTGTTTTACTTCAAAGTTGTTAGTTAAACCATATGATCGATCCTATCATTTTCTTCACATTCTAGTGTCGCTGTGTTTGCATAATGTGTTTTACTCGTTCACCAGTGACGTGTTTTTGTTTCAACTCATTTGAAGAGACATGCGCTTTTACTTCTAGAATGTTCTTTCTACTTTTTTTTCAACACTGTTTTCATTATCTCCTCGTTCCAACTAACTTTCTTTTCATTGTTACTCATTTCTTATAGCTTATAATAATGGTTATAGTTTTAATCTTGCACCAAGACATAATGGAGCTCTAGGTCCTGCTGATATAGACCTTTTCGCTTCTGAATGTTCTAGTATTCTAGACAGTAAGTAATTGATTATTGTTTTTATCTTTTTTCCATGAATCGTTTATTCATTATGTGTTATTTTTAGTTCAACAGTCAGTGACCTTATGGTGCCACATCTTTTGGTTTAATTACCGCTGGCTTTTTAACAACCTACTCTGCATCAGGAAACAATGCATGCTAATGTACTTGGCTAGGGTTAGGCATATTTGGTGTCATACTCTACTTGTCCTAGTCAACAAAGATTCATTATCTTATCTACCGATAAACAATTGTTTTTGTATTAAGTTATATTAAAAGGTCAATCATATAGTGAAGTTGATAAATACTGAATATGATGAATAAATCAGAAGTTTATTGGTTCATTTATTATCAACCATAGTGTAGGTTAAAATTCATATACAAGACCTAAAATTGCATAATATTTATTTTTTTGAATCGTGTCGCTTAGACTTTGTAAACAGTTCAGGTTATAAAAATATTTGTACTTTGCTTCATTAATGTAAGAAAATTCATAGAGTTTATATTTCGAATCAAAAATTGGTTGCAGCTAGACCATCATTGAAAACCTGAGGCACTAAATGAACGTTTCATGCTAGTCTGAGACTAATTAGCGCTCAACCATGAACCTGTATCCAGGAATCGAACACAGAATCTTCTGAGTTGCACTTAAACGCCTCAACAAGTGACCCGGCATCCAGTCGTATATATGGCCAAAATTTGTAACAGAGCATTGTTGAAGAGTCCCATACTAGGTCGAAACACCTGTTCAGTGCTTCCGGGTTTCCAATGGTGGTTTAGCTAAAATCAGCTCACAATTTGAACTATGTAGACTTTTCTGAATATTTGTATATGAAAAGAAATCCAATTGAACAGTTATTAGATACACTTTCACTAGTGTTTGTATAAATTGTATCCTTCATCCAAAGAAATAAGCAAACATATAGAGATGCATTGGAATACTATTTACAACACTTATTTACCATGTGCTAAAAATCTCAGTTACTAGACATATCAGAATTTTATTAGCAAAATTGGATTGACATTAGGTACGCAACAACATGAAATTGGTAATTATTACATGACAAAATAGTGTTTTTTTCTTACTAATTGTTAAATTCACTGAAATAACAAACTCGAAGTCGATTCAAATAAGAAAACTGTTTTGGTTTCTCAGAATACCTAACCATAGGCTAAGAAGCACATTTATGAGGATAAACTTAGCAATCACAGTTAACTGTTATTGGAAACAAACGCAAAGTGACAGATAAGTCTGCTGAGTGAATGCAAAGCCTGATATGCATGACTAAGGGATAAAGATTTATTTGATTCCCCAAATAAATCGGAAATGTTTCAGGAAAACATCACATGATTTATTTACAGTCAAACTTATAGAAGTTGAACTGAGTTGTATTTAACAACAATAAGAACAATAACTTACTATGTGAACATACGTTTACCATATCATATAATTCTGTATCTATAATCCTTTACAAGATGTGAATACATATCACACACGATTAGAAAACAATCAGTTTCACTTGCCGTTTCCACTCCAATCGATTAGGTTATTATTTGACATTTCTGTGACCACTAATTAAATATAACTGGATAGATAAAGAATATATCAGTAAGTGAACAGTTGATTTTCGATTATCCGATAAAATACGAGAAAATTATCCAGTATAAAACTGGTTACTTATGGCCCATATAGTTTTAGTGCATAAATCTCATAATAATAACTTGATTTGTTTTGTTTATATGCTTGGACATTTCACAGCGATGTAGATCTACATTTCCATCTGCACAAATTTATCTTTTTGTTCGGAGCTAACTTTTCTAGTGTTCTTATAAGATTATTCCATGTATTTAGAATAATTAACATTTTACAACTTATGTTAGATATCATCTTTTATCTATTATGACAGTGAAACTGTTGACTCATTATTAAAATTGATGATGAATATATCTGGCTGTTGATTAATGGCTTTATCTAATTCAATTTGATCAGCTGGGTTGTATCACTAGCTGCTCACACTTGAAGTTTGTCTTAAAAAACTGGATACTTAAAGTTGTACTTTTTTTGGTGAATTTTATTACGTAATTTCTGTGGTAATATTATTCCAACTTTGTGTTCTCAATATTTACGTAGCATTCTTGACTTTTCTCCAGGAACTATGAACCCTCAGTCGATATTGGCCTCTACTCGTTTAGATGCAACCACCATCAATGTAAGTATATCTTGCGTTTTCCTTTGTTTTTCACGAAACTTGATTTGCCCAATAAGCTAACAGAATATTTTAACCTACAAATAAACTGTTAAGTCTTATCCTGTATCATACAGACTATTCATTCATAGTATAATTAGTGACTGGTGTCACCAGTGTTCTGTTGCCTAGTGAAGCAGTGCACTTTTGTATCAAGTTGTACATATGTTAATATAGGGATTGAGTGACTGTCTATTCTTCCCATTTCAATAGGAATACATTTGATATTAGGTGAAAACACGTCTCGTTTAGTAAAATAGTTTTTTAAAAAAAATGCTTGAACTACTGACCTATTAAGGCCTCAAGTAAGATTCCATTCTGAATTAACTTAACTTGGTAAATTTCTTTGCTAATTCATTAATTCGAACTCAGGACCTTCGGTATTGTGCGCGACCGCCTAACCTCTGGACCACTGAGCCGATGTTTAACAATACCGAAGGTCCTGGGTTCGAATCCTGCGGGGTTCAGGAGTCGTGGATGCGCACTGCTGATGAGTCCCATACTAGGACGAAACGTCCGTCCAGTGTTTCTAGGTTTCTAATGGTGATCTGACATTGATCAATTCATGGTGTAACTTAAGAATCTTCACAACCCCATAATGCAAATTCACTAATTCAATTCAAAAAAATCCTTCTTGTTTTGTTTTTCCTAAATTAGGATGAAAATAAATCTCGTTTTACGCGTAATTCATCTTCTCATAGTCAATGGAATAATACACCTTATGAATTACTGTATTCTCAAAAGCCAAATAGTCAATTAAGTAAGTTTGGTAAGATTTCTTTCATTATTTTAATTGATTTAAACTAATTCAATCGTAAAACAAAAAGAAATTTACGTATATTATCAGATTTCAACATTGAGTTTCGGGTTTAATAGTTGTTATAATGCTGCCTACCGACTGACCAAATTCAGATATTCCAATACGACCCCAAACGCTGTTCCCAAATCTCCATTATATCAGAACACAACACCGTTAAATGAAGTTGTTTATGTGGTCGAGTACAGAAGGAATAAAGGAAGGAAGCAATGGAATAATAAGCTTTACAGATAATGCATATTTATACAATTAGGTCGAATAGGAAACAACATTGAAGTCTGGGACATTGATAGTCAGGACGACCAGTTGGAAACAACATTTGAAGTACTTGACATTGACAATTAAGACGATCATAATATTGACCTGTAGGAATTGACCAATAGAATTAGACTTCCAAAAATAGTTCTCTAAGGATATTTGATGAATATTTTAACAATGAGTATAAAACATTTGTATGAATTTTTATTTGAAAAACGTTATACGAATAGTTTGATTGTGTTTTTTTATTGTGTTAATAATAGCTTCCAGATCAGAATCGATCACTCAAGAGTTCATTGATGACAATCCTATGATGATATGTAAGTTGATCGATTGTACAATATTTGATATGTATCACATTAGCTACACACATATATCTCTTTGTGTTTAGAACTTTAAAATGAAATTACTTAGTTGTTTTGTGATTCAGTTATTAAGCTTTCATTGATATGATATATGCTGTATGTAGGCTGAATATATATGAATCTCTTGACGTGGTGGTCGGGCTTGCCTATCGTGATGACCCAACCGAGCTATACTGGCTGGAACATGTGTTCCTGCAGGTCCTACCATGCCAGGCAGGTCGATTGGAGAACGATGAGACTAAAAGCACCTACCCAAGGTTTGAGGGCGAAGTCGTACTGCTGACTGCAGAGGGGTGTGGTAGCAGTAAGGTGTTTCCCTCGGACAACCAGCATCTGCAGCGATGCTGCCTTCTCACAAGGAAGGAAGGGTTAGAAAAGGTCGGCCCTAAAAATGTCACACCTCACCCTACCTCACGGATTTCCGTCTCCTTGGGTAAGGGTGCCCACTAAGGGCCTTTAAGAACGGAGCTAATCCTCAAAATACCTTTCATAAAAAGGCCGTGCGTGACCGGCGTCAAGCAGTTGTCCCTTGGACTCTGCGGTCACGCTCCCAGGTTTCCAAGATCAACACTAATCTATCTTCCTTTTCAGGTCCCTCAAGAATCAATCTTCCACGGTGTGGGCAGCCGGGAAGTGACAACCGCCCTCATACCCGTTACGCGTTACATTTAAAAATTGAGACCTAGATTACCTGTGTCATAACTTAAACGCAAATTATCAAAAGAAACTATTTGTAGAAAAAATTATTTTCTCTCACTTTAGTTTTATTCATCTTCTATTTTAAGAGTTCCTCTCTCTTCCTCCATATCTCTTACTTTTTAGCTAATCTTCATAACATATCATCTCAAGATACAGTCTTATTATCTCAAGAACCAACTCAACCAATATCTGAACAAGATCCTACGCTTATACTATCTGAAGAAGCCAATTCAAGTGTTCGTAAGTTATAATCATTGATTTACATATCTAGTCGTAATTATATAGAAAGTTTTTCAACGGCTAAATATCTAAAGACGCAACATCATGACTACTAATGGTGAAAAGTATGAAATATTTCATCATTAAAAATTAGTTTATTAGTCCGTATACCTAAGGTATCAAGTATGAATTCAAGTATGTATTCAATTTTATTGTACACTTTTTCTGTTAATGTTAACGGTACCATCTGATTTCCTAAATTGACATAGGCCTAATGAAGTTTAAGCCAAGAATTTCTTAGTCAAAAATCAAATGCTTTAACCTTGAAATCATCACTCATGAATATATACGAGAATTTAAGTTCATTATCATGTTTGTCTAGTAAAAGTATTCATATGGTAATCTTTACATTTCATAAATAATAGAATCACAAGTCCTACATGAAAACCGTCGTCATTTGTTCGGTGAATCAGTGAGTGACAATTCAGAATTGTTTATGGACATCCCAATGAAGTCAAGCATTGAAAATGGTAATTCAGGTATTTTTATTATTTTCTAAAATTTTCTAATTTTTATTTGATTGTAATCCTACGGCTAAACTATACATAACATGGCAGAAATCCATGAAATCACTAACAAGTGGACTGAGTCATGTAGGTGGATGTAGGCTACCTGGTTGAAGTCCGCGAGACGAAAGTCGCCGATGCTTAGAGACCTTAAACGATATGGCTCAAAATCGTTTGCAATGGCGCAGGTGCATCCACTCTTTGTATGCTTTTTAATTCTAACCTTCTGAATTCCTCATCATCTCTATCTTTCTCTAAATTTATCTCCCTAATCTTCTGGATTCTTCAATACCTCTAGTTTTGACTTTCTATACTTTTCTCACTGAATCATACTTCTTGAATAGTATCTTCTAATCCTAACCTCTCCGATTACTTCTAATTCCCTTACTACCTCTTCTACCATTGTATTTGAATTGACAATTATATCTCTGTGCTGATGTGGTATGGCAACATGAACTGATGTACTTACGTACGAAGTTCTACGTTGCAACTGACTGACTGACTGACTAAATTTATCTCACTGAATTATACTTCTCGAATCATATCTTCGAACCCTAATCTTCTCCATTACTGCTAATACTTCTACTATCTCTACCACTATGATATTTGAACTGACAGTTGCGTCTCTGTGCTAATGCATTATGGCACCGTGAACTGATCTACTTACGTACGAAGTTCTACGTTGTAACTGACTGACTGACTGAGTGTATGAATTTTCCTGTATATAAATAATAACCATCATATTTCCTTTTTCCCTGTCAGTACGTTGTCAATAAAAATAATATTATCATTTGAAAACTTAAAAAATTGTAATTATACACAGTCGAAGAAATAATATAATAATACCTATTCTGTTTTACCCAGTAGTAGTAATATATATTTTACTTACTTACTTACGCCTGTTACCCCCAATGGAGCATAGGCCACCCACCAGTTTTCTCCAACCAACTCTGTCCTGGGCTTCCCTCTCCAGTTCTGTCCAATGTTTGCTCATTCCTCTCATATCTTTATCTATTTCTCGGAGTAATGTATATATACAATATATATATACAATTAAAAATGTTAATGAATGAATTATTCCTTAATAGTTTACTATTTAGAACGACACAGTCACAAGTTAATTTTGTTATAAATGTTGCATTAGTTATTCATTCACTATATTTATTTATTCTCTTTCCATATTCTTTTTACAGATTCTCAGGTTCACCATGAAAATCGTCATAATCTGTTTGGTGGTGGATCAATATGTGACAAATCACAAGTATTCATGGATTTAGTTACTACAACGAAACCGTTGGATGACAATGATTTAGGTGTTTATCATGCGTTGTTCCTTAAAAATAGTTTTATGATGCATAGCTTATTATTTGTGCACATTTTTTTTTAACAGTTGTGCTTGTGTTATTAATGATTTAAGGGAAACAGAATGATGATAGAGTTCACTGAGTCAACTAGTTGAATTTTTTTCCTCTGTTTCCATTGTTATATGACATGAAGTTGCCAATTCTTTGGGATTATCATTCTTTTACTTTGATAAAATATAGAAAAGTGTTTGGAGCGAAACACTATCATCATCATCGTCATCAAATAGATCATTTGAATTGATAAATTTATATGTTTAGTGGGTTGATTTCTTCGTTTCAAAGCATATACTGATTCTCTTGTCTAGAAAGATGAAAACTTTAAGACTAAACTGCTATTCAATTCAAAGCATAGAGCATGTTTGAAATCTGCATACTGAGCAGCAAATCATTCTCTATCATTTGACGATTGATTACTCAACTTGTGCGATGATAATTTACTTTTACCATCAAAGCAGATTTTATCTTGAGGATGATGTTTCAAATATATGGAATAAAACGTCTTTCATACAGATTGCTTTGAAGTACTTTTAGCACAAAAATAGTGTTTTAATAAATTAACACTGGTTTTACTGTGTAGAAGAAAATGGTTATAGCACCGTGAGTTAATGTAAACTGGAATTAACTGTCACATGAATTCTGGCTCTAAATTTCGAGAAAGCTGATTTTAACTGTCAGAAAGATGTACTCAAATCGATGAGAAAGTTTTTTTTTGAATACTTCATTGAAAAGGCTTTCAATAACACTCACTGCAATTTATTCTTAATGATTTGTTATCATCCTATTGTAGGTGACTTGTGTTTCTACGTCTTATGCAGAACCTTCCTATCCATGTGTTTTCAATATTTGCACTAGTAGTGTGTTGACATGCCAAACAATGGTATATACATCTGTCATTGCAAAGCATACTTTTACATTTTGTAAAACTCGAAATTTATTCAGTTTAAGGCTTTCGGAATAAGCTTCTCCATACAATCTTTCTTACTGATAAATTTGCATAACGCCAAAGGCAACGAACATAGCAGAATAAGATAGATTTGTTATATTCATGTAAAAGCGGCATTTGACTCAGTGGATCGTGAAGTTCTGTGGCAGTGTCTGTCATTGAAAGGTGTACCAAAGAAGTACATTAACCTCATACAAGCTCTCTACTCGAACACTACAGGTCGAGTGAGAGCATATGGCGAACTGTCATCTGAATTCTTTACTTCAAGTTGTGTCCGTCAGGGCTGTCCACTCTCTTCATTCTTGTTTAACTTTGTCGTAGACATCCTCTTGAAGTTAACATTAAGCTCGTCAGATTTTTCAGGGGTGGAACTTCTACCTGGAAATTCGCTTACTGATCTAGAATATGCCGGTGACATAGTTCTATGCGGTGAAGACGCTGACAAAATGCAGAGTCTTCTGACTACCAGAAGAAACAATGCGAGCATGTTCGGGATGCGGTTTTCCCCTCGAAATGCGAAATGTTGCTTCAAGACTGAGTCGCATCGGCACCTGAACTAGTGATAGGGAGTGAAGTAGTCGAGCGTGTTGATCACTTCACTTATCTTGGGAGTCTGATCAGTGCTGATAGTCTGGTGACTGACGAAATCTCAGCACGGATACAGAAGGCTCGATTGGCTTTTGCCAACCTGTGTCACTTATGGCGTAGGAGACATATCCGTTCGCTAACCAAAGGACGGGTGTACTGCGCAGCAGTTCGCTCCGTTCTCCTATATGGCTGTGAAACATGGCCGTTAAGAGTAGAAGATGTTCGTAGGTTACTACTATTCGATCATAGATGTTTAAGAAGCATTGCTCGTATATCGTGGGACAACCGCGTAAGCATTGCTGTTGTTAGGAAACGTGTGCTAGGTAAGGATGGCAGATCAATTGATGAAGTGGTGTAACTTCATCAGTTGAGGTGGTTGGGACATGTGTTACGTATGGCTAACCACCGACTGCCTCGTCGAGCTATGTTTTGTGGTTTAGGGGTAGGTTGGAAGAAAGCTAGGGGAGGCCAAACCAAAACATGTCAGAAATCCATGAAGTCATTGACAAGTGGACTGAGTCATGTTGGTAGATGTAAACTACCTGGTTGGGGTCTGCGAGACGAAATTCACGGATGGTTAGAGACCTTGAACAACATGGCTCAAAATCGTTTGCAATGGTGCAGGTGCATGTATTCTTTGTGTTCTCTTAAATCCTATTCTTCTGGATTCGTCAGCACCTCTACCTTTGTCTTTCTAACCTTATCTCACTGAATTATATTTCTTGAATAATATCTTCGAACCCTAGTCTTCTTCATTACCATTGATACCTCTACTATCTTTATCACTATGGGATTTGATTTGACATTTGCATCTCTGTGCTAATGTGGTATGGCAAGATGAACTTATGTACATACGTACGAAGATCTACGGTGCAACTGACTGATTCATATATTCTTGTCACCTATTTACAAACTAAAAATAATAAAAATAATTATTTTTGTAAGTGATGCACATTACCTAATATCATATCAGTGAAAATTTGTAGAATAGGTTTCTATTTGTTTTATTGAGGATTGTATATGTGTATGTATATGATGTTAAGTTGTATTCTGTTTAAGGATATTTAGTCATGCATAATATTTTTACTTTAATAAATTCTCAAAATGTTTATAAGTACCGTTGTTATTTGTTCAACGGTTTAATATGTGAACAATCCTGTGTGTTTATCAAGGCTTACCGGGAACTACTGATAATCTAGATATTCCCAACCATTACTTTACACCTCTATTAGATTGTAATGCTTTGATATTATAAATTTTCATAGATATTATGTCCTGTTTATGCATCAGCATTCAATATATTTGTTATTGTCTTTGTTAGGTGTATGGATGTGTACTAATTTGGTTGGAAAATGGGAATATCTTAGATGATATATATATATATATATATATATATATCAAACGGACTTTGTTTATGTGCAAATATACCCGACTAAATCATACCATAAAATAAAAATCAACAATTATATGTGAACAAGCGAAAAGTGACTCTCAATAAGTTGGTAGACTGTTATTAGTAATCTGATAAGCAACCAATTTTATAACAATATTTTAACCGGTTTATTCAGCGCTTATGATAAACAGAAATACATAATAATCAGTGACTGATTATACACCAAATTAAAAGTAGTTAATAATTCAGAAAACAAGTTTCAGTTTTTGTAATTTTCTGTACGTCGTACTTGTTGGAAAAAACATGATGCAAATGGGTTGCGTTAGTATTATGCTATTCTTTGTGAATCATGAAGACATCGTAGATAATAATTCTATCAACCCTGTCGAAATATCCGCACTTCCATTATGCACCTAGCAATTCAATTTGTTCATATATTAATGTATTATATTATGGCTGTCTCTGCTTTCTATCTTATCTTTCTCCAGTTGATATTCTTAGTACAGTGGAACCTCAAAGAACAAACATTCGAGTCAGTGTCATTCTTCAAAGATATTTCATTACACAGAAAAAAACCACATTTTGCAATTTGTTGTCATCTAAGGAGACTTAATATTGTATAAATTAACTACTATTCTCCGTAATTATTACAGTGTCGTGATTTGACGATATTTTTCCCGCTTTCTAAATCACTATCTTATTAGAAGGATTATTAAGGCATATAATATTTATACATTCTGTTAAAATTGATTTTACTTGCCACAATTTTAAAATTCGACTTTTAGTTTCATTCAAGTTAATGATTTGTCTTAGTGGTACATTATTATCCTTACTACAACCTTATTACCGAAGTTTATTAATGCTTGCTTACGTATATAAGTAGTTCCTCGTCGTGTATCTCTATACATTCTCAACATTGATAACAGAAGTAATTTTATGATCTGGTCTATACTCACACATCGTTACATTTGTTCGAATGAAAAGCTCAAGCTTTTGCAATCAGAAAAGCTTGTTATTCATTTTTACTAGCTTTCACACATTTCATTGGACCAATGTATGTTATGTTATATTTTTAAGTGTACTTTATAATATTTCAGTTTCTCTGTATGAGTAAATATTATATTATATACTGGCTTTTTCTTGTTTGATTTGTATGTATAGATTCTCAGATTGATCATGATGACCGTCGTAATCTGTTTGGCGGGTCGATCGGTAACGAATCACAAGAACTTGATGACAAAACAACAAAATTACATTCAGATAGTTATGTAACAGGTACTTGCTTTTTCTGTGAATGAATTGGTTTATTAATTATATATTTAATATAACCACAGATTTTTGCATTCTTTGAATTAACACAGATAATTAGATAATAAAGTTCATATTTCATAAATATTTTAGTGGCGCACAATCTAATTCGGTTTTAGTCGTATAGCATGTCTAGGCGAACTTCGTTTGTATGACGGAGGTAATAAGAAGTCAAATAATGATTCATTTGGATGCTCTTATTTTACGCATTCATTCACGCAGACAGACATAGGGATACAAAGTGAGGAAGCTAAGCAAAGCGAAGATGACGAAGGATCTAACTCAATACAAGGAGACATGACTAGGTATTTTTAGTTAGGCAAAAGTAGTCTCAACGTGTGACAAATGAAGTTACCAATACACACACGCATTCAAATAAAAGCAACCAAGATTTAAGCGAATAATTAAAACAAGGTTAAAAGACATAAGACTAGTGACTGGGGCAGAAAAGCTAGGACAAACCTTATGGGCTCAACATATTGATACACACATTACAACATACATATATATGCTCTTGATGACGAATCACATATTTTCAGTTAAATATTTCGTGTATCAGATGCTGTAAATATTCATAGATATTTCTATCTAATATAGTCCTTTTGAAGGTTACGCTATCTTATGTATCACGTAATGTATTATTCACATTATTAAACTGGTATCATTTTTGATAATTTTAGATTTGTTTGAGACAGTATCCCAAACCAACTGAATATCTGTTTGTGACACCGTGATTTTCTCGTTTTATTTTAAAGCATCGAAATGCTGAGACGTCTTGACAATGAGGAAAAAAATTATATCATTTCAGCTATAACTTTTTGTCTGTTTCTTTTTCCATAGATTCCCAAACTCATTATGATAATCATTCGCAAGCTTTGATGAATTTAGCGCATGATAATGATGAACCAGGTAATTCAAGTACATTTTTCCCCCTAGACACACAATCATTACTTTTTGCAGTTCACTAAACTAATCTATTTAGATTTTCATTCTTTCAAAGAATTGATCACTAAATGAGACGGAACGTATTCAAGATTTTATTAATATAATGTTTCATTTCCCTGTTTTCTATAATAATCATTATTATTGGTTTGTGTTCATCACACTCCTAGTTCACCATCAGCCTACGAGTTTTCTTGAAACCTTGTGTCAGCTGGTGTTGAAAATTGATATTTATTGCTTCCTGTTCTTGGTACAGAATCATATGCTTGACGCTGAGCCACAATCTAAATGTGAGAGCTAGTGATTTAACTACTTGGTTGTCAAAATGGAAATAGATGGGTTAGGAATCGGGACCAGGGACATCGTAGTTGATGGTCGAACACCGTAACCACTGATCTGCCATACCATACTGGTGTTTTTTTGCGTAACTACTGAGTTTCTTACGTTTGATCTTCTTTCAATAAACTTAAAACAACATTATTCAAAATAGTGAATGTGAGATAAGTCTTTTAATCTAATAATAGGCAACTTCATTGGCATATTCTCTTCTAATATCCCAGCTGTAAAATATTAATTCTTCTAGCTATTTTCCTTATTCTTGAAAGTATCTGATTTGATGTCCATTTCTAAAGTTACGTATTATAATTTTTTTCTTTGTGCTTCTGTTGATAGATTCCCAACTTGAACATGAAAAGCATAGAAATCTGTTCAGTGGATCAATATATGGCCAGTCACAAGGATCAATAAATGATTCGGCAAACTCAGTTGTCGTTAATAATAATCATAATTCAGGTATTTCATCATCTCTTTTAAACTAAAAGAATAATATTGTTATGCTTCATCACAGCATGATTTGATAGGATTTCTTCCATTTATTTAAAATGTTATTTGCATTTACAACTGTAATTTTCAATTATTTTTAATATTTCATTTTCTACGGAAGCAGCATAAAGTAACAGACGGGCACAAGTTAGACATATTACCAGAACATGTCACTTATCCTGTCGAAAATAGTTCTTATCTTTTAATCCCTTAGTTACTACTAGTTTCGTTTTGTTGGTTCTTCTTCCCGTCAATTTCAATTTATTTCTTTCACACATGGAACTCATCAATCAATCATTGTTGGACCACCATTAAAAACCTGAAAGCACTGGACGACCGTTTCGTCTTGGTATAGGACTCATCAACAATGTGTATCCACCACCCCTGCTACTCTCAGGATTGAAACCGAGGACCTTCGGCCTTGCGCGCGAACGTCTGATTTCTGGGTCATTGGGCCGGCATCCAACTGTGTTAATGTCTAACTGTGGTCAATCTAGGGATTTCGCGCCCACTATATATGCTATTTGTGTTATGAACTCAGCTTTGTAGACTGTTAATATGCAATTCGAGTTTCGACTGTTATAATCTGACTATATTTCTCACCATCCATTTATGATACCTACATACTACTGACCGTAATGTCTGTTGATCATTTTACTACTACGTGTTACATAATTTATTCAGGGATACTAACTTAGCCATTAAGTTTTGCCATAAACCAAATAATGGGATTTGTTTATTAGCATGATACTAGTCGGGAAAATAAAACAGCCTAGTAAATTGCACACCTTGATCTCTGTGATATCTGATTTTGAGCTACATTGTCAAAAACTTAGTAAAGGGGGGTAATTCTGTGTTGAAGAGTATAATGTTAATTCAAAAAGCATTACAGGAATTCGATGTTCAATTTTTGAAGTAAACCAATCATTCAACGTAAACAATATTAAAGACACAAAAACTGACAGCGGAGAATTTACATCTGCCTTGAGGAATTAACTAATACATTAAAACATTAGGATGAGTAAATCAATTATCAAGATCACTGAAACATTCGAATATCACACATTACAATGTAGGCATCTGTAGAAATAGGTGACGTTAGTTACTTACTCTTAGAGTATGCTGAATTATAGTTTAAGTGAATTATAGAATTTGTGCTTTTATTACTAGTGATAAAATTATCTTGTTTTAATTTTTTCATTGATTTTCATATCGTATTGGACACAGATTCGTACGAAAACTGTAATAATCTACTTAACGAGTCTACATATGACCGATCACATGGTTTGGTTGATGAAATGCTGAAACCATCTGTAAATAATCATTCTGATCCAGGTAATTTTAACATTCAGTAAATTTAGTACAATTAATTCTTGTTATACCTTCCTTATCACCTTTATCTTTTTATTTTTAAGTTTATTTCACTAGATTCTACTTCTTTGATGATATCCTTGAACCCTATTCTCTCCGATTACTGCTAATACTTCTACCACCTCTACTACTATATGATTTGAAGTGACAATTCGATCTCTCTCTCTCTCTACTAATGTGGTATGGCAACCTGAACTTCCGCACATACGTACGAAGTTCTACGTTGTAACTGACTGACTGACCAACTTGTCTACTAAACGGGTTAACAAACTTTCTTTAGGGTAAAGTAAAGGCCGGTTCGTATGCCCCAAAGTTTTTTTGTAACGAAAATTTACTTGAAACTAAGATATTGTTCTAAAATTTGAGAAAAATTCGCATAAACCATGACGATCCAACAATCTCCTCAAATTACTCATGCTCATCTGCTCATCAGTGACTAACTTCAGGCTGTAATCCTAAGAGCTCTAATGAGCAGGCATGATTTGTTAAGTTCAACCATTTCTCACAACACCAGTTTGACTCTGAATATTTACATCTCATTTTTTCCCTTTACTACAAGGGATAATTTGACATATGAGTGCTAGTTATCCTAAACACAGCTATTATTCCGCTGTTCCTTTAATAATTTTGATTGTTGATTGCTTTATATCCAGTTACAGTTCCTTGATTGGCTAGTAATTTACCCACTGTCAAAAAGTTTTGAGTAAAGCAAGGTAGAATAATAGTAAGATTTGTAGGCTGATGCAATGTGGGTTAACTTTACGATAACAGTATTTGCAGTTTTTATTCCATTTGATTCTAAAGGATTGGGAGTAATTTCTAGAAATCTGGACTTAATTTTCTAGGTAGTTGACTTGTCTCATTTTCAGTATTAAAAGAACTAATATTTCCTGTGTAACACAATATCACAGTCATAGAGCTTCATTGTGAGTTATTCTGGTCATAGCTGAACTTTCTTAGCATTCAGGTTTCAGCAGATGTAGAAAAGTATCCCAGGACTTAAACCGTAATCATACATGCTCATTATCTGAATAAATTACAGAAGTTATGATTGTTTGCATTTTGTTTTAGAACTTCAAAAATCTGAGCTCCCGACTTCTGAGTTTTCAACTCAAGTAAGTGATTTCTTCCAACTTTCTGTTTAAATGAAGTTTCAATTCTCAAATAAATTGTCTGTTAGTGTTATGATGATGTGTGGTTCACTAACTCGCAAACTGACTACTTGAGTACCGAGTTATATACATAAGTACTCATCTATATATTCGTTCATTCCCCTTAGAAAATGAGTCATTTTTTTTTACCAATGATCTACACTTGTCCTTTAGGAAATTTCTCAATGTCATCAAGTAATCTTATCCTTCGACACCTTATTGGCTGTCTATGTCAGTGAGTATTCACTGAGATTCGTCTTTTGAACTTGTGACAACTCCTAGCATTAGTTGTGATAGTTATCTCATTTATACTCATATAACCCGTTTAGATATAGATAAGGCTGTATACTTATGATTTCAATCTCTGTGAATCAACTTGATGTCTGTAAACAACGTTGATCAAGTTAGTGTTTTGAATATAATGGATACTTTGGCAATTTTTTTAAAATTACTTACAGACCTGTAAAGTATCAGAAGATTTATTTTCATTGAAATATTTTTATGTTGTTGAAATTTTCTGCTTGTATATATTCTCTTCATGTCTGTAACCTATTCATTGAACTTTATTTAAATTTCCCTATTCTTATTTGATCCTCTTTGTATAGAACTCATCTCGTCGACGAGTTTTAGTTTTCGACGATGAGGATGATGATGATGATGAAAAGGAAAATGAAGAAAAGAAGAAAATCGATCACATTGAATCATCTTCACTCACTCCTTTTAAATCCGCAACAGGTTAGTTTCACACATTTCTCAATCAATCGAATGCATATCTTTTTTTCAGAATTTAATTTTACTGATGAAAATTTGTCAGATAACAATGGGGTGGTGGAAGCAGAGGATGAGAAGACCTCCGATATTGATGAATCAGATAATCATACTGTTGAAGCAGAAGATGATGATGTTGATGAAGTGAATACTGATCCTGATGAGATTACTGACGAAGAGAATGTTGGCGACGATAATGAATCCTCTTCAGAAGGAGACGAAGAGGTTGAACAAGAGAATTCTTTTGAAGATGATGTTGATGATGATGATGAAGAGGAAGTTCAACGTCTTACTATACAATCGAATGAAATTAAAAAGAAGAAAAAGTAAGTAAATCGCTTTTTCTTGTGCCTAACAGTTTTTTTTGTAGACTAAGAAAAATTCCCATTTGTAAGAGTGGAAGATATTCGTAGGTTACTAGTCTTCGATCATAGATGTCTTAGAAGCATTGCTCGTGTATCATGGGTTACCCGAGTGAGCAATGCTGCCATTAAGAAACTAGTTCTAGGTAAGGATGGCAGATCAATAGACGAAGTATTGAAACTTCATCAGTAGAGGTGGTTGGGACATGTTTTATGTATGCCCGACTACTGACTGCCTCGACGAGCTATGTTTTGTGGTGTAGGAGTAGGTTGGAAGAAAGCTAGGGGCGGACAGAACAAAACATGGCAGAAATCCATGAAGTCACTGACAAGTGGACTGAGTCATGTTGGTAGATGTAGGCTACTTGGTTGGGGTCCACTAAACGAAAATCACCAATGGCTAGAGTCTTTTTGACATGGCTCAAAATCGTTTGCGATTCCGCAGGTGCATCCACTCTTTGTTTTTTCTTAAATCCTAATCTTCTGGATTCGTCAGCACCTCTACCTTCGTTTTTCTAAACTTATCTTACGGAATTATATTTCTTGAATATTATCTTCAAATCCTAATCTTTCCCATTAGCAGTAATTATTCTTCTATCTCAACCACTATGGGATTTGAATTAACAATTGCGTCTCTGTGCTACTGTGGTATGGCAACCTGAACTGATGTACTTACGTACGAAGTTCTACGTTGTAACTGACTGACTGACCCATTTGTAAATAAATTGCACATATACTTACTATCTAACTTGTTATTTGTCAGACATTCTTACTTAAAATTTGAACATCGAAGCCTTGTGCATGAGTGTGTTTGTGGTTGTTGAATGTTATCTACTTATGTAAATTTCGATGATTGACCACTATGTTCATAGAAAGACTGTTTGAATAGTACACAGTTTAGAAAAGTTTCCTAAACTTTTTGATTGACTCAAGAACGATTTCGAAAGCATAGAAAATGAGGATGTGTTTTACCTTAGTCTGTTTTATAGTTCTAAAAACTATGGAACAATTAAAGTAGCAAATAAATAATACCTAGATGATATCAGTGATCATAATACAATCAGTCAGTCAGTTACAACGTAGAACTTCGTACGTACGTACATCAGTTCAGGTTGCCATAATGCATTAACTTACAGACGCAACTGTCAGTTCTAATCACATAGTGGTAGCAATAGAACTATTAGCTGTAATGGAGAAGATTAGGGTTCGGAGATATGATTCGAGAAGTATAATTCAGTGAGATACATTTAGAGAAAAATATAGGTGAGGAATTCAGGTTAGAATTAGAGAGAACACAAAGAATGGGTGCACCGGCGCCATTGCAAACGATTTTGAGCCATGTCACAAGGTCTCTAACCATTGGTGACTTTCGTCTCGTGGACGCCAACCAGGTAGCCTACATCTACCAACATGACTCAGTCCACTTGTTAGTGATTTCATGGATTTCTGACAGGTCTTGTTCGAAAAACACTACCTATTGTTTTTAAGAGTCAATTCAACGTGAGTTTATACACTTGGATCATACGTAGGTTACTGAGACTCGGGTAAACGTTTTGTATAAAGATGAAACTTAAGCAAGGATTTGTTTGTGACCACTTTGGTCTCGCGTGTTGTTACCGGTGTGAGGGTGGCTGTCACTTTCCGGCTGTCTACACCGTAGAAAGGTGTTTCTTGAAGAACCTGAAAAGTAAGGTAGTGTAGGTCTTAACGACTTGGGTGCGTGACCGCAGAGCCCAAGGGACAACTACTTGAGGCCAGTCACGCGTGGCCTTTTTTGTGGGGGGTTTAGGATATTAGTTGCGCTCTTGTTTGAAAGCTTTTACCTTCGAAAATCTGTGATGTAAGATGAGGTGTGACATTTTTAGGGTCGACCTTTTCTAACCCTTCCTTCCTTGTGAGAAGGCAGCATCACTGCAGATGCTGGTCGTCCGAGAGAAACACCTTACTGCTGTCACACCCCTCTGCAGTCATCAGTACGACTTCGCCCTTGTACTTTGAGTAGCTGTTTCTAGTCCTATCGTTCTCTAATCGACCTAACTGGCATGGTAGAACCTTCAGGAACATATGTTCCATCCAATATAGCTCGGTCGGGTCATCACAATAGGCCAGCGTGACCACCACGTCAAGGTAGCAGCTATGGTCGAGATTGATCATAACAAACAGTGTGATTGACTTGTATACATAGAACAGTAGAAAACGTATGTTATATGCTTATATCATTGATTGTTTAAACCTTTGCATACTTTACTAATTTATACAAGTATCTTTTTTCCCAAAAACTACTCTATTCGTACTTGTAGAACTAAAGTTCATCAGTTATTTCTATTCCTATTTTCATTGACGAATAACTGAAGTGTCTTTTGACTAATCACTGATTATGAACCCTTACATTTTTCCATAGATTTCGTGTAAATGACTTTTTGGATGAAGAAGCTGAATTATCTGGTGATGAAAATGAACGAGCTTATTTTATGGATGATGAAAATGAATTAAATCCTGATGATGATGCTAATGAAGAGTTCGCTGATTTAATTGATGAAGATGAATCAAATATTCCATCAGCTGGTCGTTTACGACGTCAAATTGAACGTGTACATCATCGCCTGCAAACTGATCAAGATCTACGTGAACTACGTTATCTTAAGGTAAATTTTGTATAGATTATTTAATTTTTTTTTCAAATTACCCGATTGTTACGGTTAAAACTTATTCAATCAGTGGGAGTTATGTTCCTCGTTTTACAACCATGTCAGACGTGAAGAAAGCACTCGCCAACAATGGCATTGAAAGACGATTACACCATATCGTGAATTAATTGAGCCTAGATATTTCAATCATTGAATATCACCTTCAGATATCTAAAAATTAACCGATAACTATACGAGCCCAATCTCTAGGTTATAACCCTCAGAGTCGTGAACTTGAATCACTGGAAATTCTCATGCTATGATGAAACAGCTGTCTAGCAATTTCTGGTTCCTAATAGTTTTCAAACTTCGATCTATTCATGAAGTAAACTATGAATTACAATAATCTTCACAAACCCCTCTGTAGTAATATTTTCATCGTATACCTCCTTGGTTCTTTTTTCATATCCTGTCTGTTTTCGATTGATCTCTCATCGAATTATGTGGTCATTTAAACAAAGAGCTAGTCATAATACATTGAATTGCCTGCTCATTGGCGCTGTCATGATACATTGAATGAACTTATAGTCCTTCAAATTTTACACATATAATTTTTTGTTTACTCCATTGTATTTAAATGGTTCTCCAGCAATCACGTATACCTACATACTAATATACCTGAATGTATTCACTGTGACTCGAAATATTCCTATTTTTTCTGGTAATATCCTTAAATAAAGTGATATTAACCACATTTTGATAATTGTTATGATTGGGAAGTTAGTTTTTTTTAAAAAAACAACTATATTTTAATGGTATTTTTTAGGAACTTTATTTTGAAGACGGTGATTTACATGCAGAAAATGGTCGAGTTCGTCAGAGACGTTTTCGTTGGCGTGGTTTAGGTAATTTTTTTTGAAATGCTTATTTTTATTGTTTTTGAAAGTGGATGAAAATCTATTGTTTTAAAATTCAACAATATATCATGGTTGTAAGGGTTGATGGTATGCAAAGAATTTCTAATTAGACAATTAGTTACTTGTTTCATTATTCAAAGATCTATATAGACTTTCAAAAATTTGTTGTTTGAATTATTAAAAATTGTCAACTGTATCTACACTTGATGAACTACGTTTATCAAGTTGTTGGATATCTTACTAATGAAACATACAAATGCATCATATATTGTCTAGGTTAAGTCATATAAATCATCACACCTAAGTTGTGTATGCTGGCTTCTTCAATACGAAATAGATATTCATCCTGTAGAATACAAGTTGAAGCGATTAGTCAACCGTTGGTTTCACATTGACTTATTTATTCAAAGTTTATTTTACATCTCTATAGATTTTGTTAACTTCTCAGTGAAGTCATTTTTTTATTTTGTCTCTCGAAAGAATAAAATCTATTGAAATTGTATACCATTCATTTCAAATTTATTTCATTGCTGTAGAAAATATAATAAAATAGAGTGTATATTGTTTTTCAATGTACACTACTAGGTCATGATAATATACATTCAAACTACTAGACTAGATTCTTTGGACCACTGACTGTTATGATATGCATATTGATTTGTTGCCGACCTGCGTCACTTATGGCGTAGGCGAGATATCCGTTCGCTGACCAAACGACGGTTGTACTGCGCAGCAGTTTGCTCCGTTCTCCTATATGGATGAGAAACATGGCCGTTAAGAGTAGAAGATGTTCGTAGGTTACTAGTCTTCGATCATAGATGTTTAAGAAGCATTGCTCGTATATCGTGGGACAACCGAGTAAGCAATGCTGTCGTTACGAAACGGGTGCTAGGTAAGGATGGCAGATCAATCGATGAAGTGGTGAAACTTCATCAGTTGAGGTGGTTGGGACATGTGTTACGTATGCCTAAACACCGACTGCCTCGACGAGCTATATTTTGTGGTGTAGGGGTAGGTTGGAAGAAAGCTAGGGGAGGCCAAACCAAAACATGGCAGAAATGCATGAAGTCACTGACAAGTGGACTGAGTCATGTTGGTAGATGTAGACTACCTGGTTGGGGTCTGCGAGACGAAAGTCACCAATCGTTAGAGACCTTGAACGACATGGCTCAAAATCGTTTGCTATGGCGCAAGTGTATCCATTCGTTGAACTCTCTCAAATCCTAATCTTCTGGTTTCTTCAGCTCCACTACCTTTGTCTTTCTAACCTTATCTCACTGAACTATACTTCTTGAATAATATCTTCAAACCCTAGTCTTCTTCATTACCATTAATACCTCTACTATCTCTATCACTATGGGATCTGATTTGACATTTGCGTCTGTGTGCTAATGTGGTATGGCAACATGAGTCTATGTACATACGTTCTACGTTCTACGTTGCAACTGACTGACTGACTGCATATTGATTTGAGATATTTATGAAATATATATATATATATATATATATATATATATATATATATATATATATTTATATATACTAATCAGCTATTATTGTTCAATTTTTCTTCTAAGATAATGATGATCCATTCGCTGATCAAATAAACATGGATAACAGTGGTGATGATGATGATAATTCAAGTGATGATGGAAAGACTAGTATACCATTCGGTCCTATAGATAATTGGTTACGTCGTTGTCCAATCAAATCATCTAATGATGTGAATAATCAATCAGTTGAAAATGATGATTTAAATTCTACCAGCAACATTCTACATCCAGTATCATCATCATCATCATCTAATCAACAGATAAATAATAATAATAATGAAGACTTGAATAATTCTGATGAAGAAAAAGAAAATTCTGAAAGAGTAATTGATAATTCATCAACTGATGTAAGTTACTGAGTAAGCATGTGTGGTAACACTTGCTTAAATAATTCCCAGCTAAATCTTATTGCTTAGTATTCTCTGACCACAGTACACTGGACAAGTTCCAAGAAATCAAAAACACGATTGAACAGGAAAAGATTATATTCCAAACAGCAAGGTTAAATGGAAATACGAACCGAAAGGCGAAGGCAAAATAGATACAACGTTAGTTTCTTTATAGTAGAGTAATTCACGTGATCGACTGGATTAGATTTAGCCAATCAGAGCGCAGCTAACAACACGAGAATTTTCTACCCTGTTCTCCGATAATCGATCAGGCTCTGATTGGATAAGAAATAAGCCAATCAGCGCGTAGCAACTAGTCATGCTTTAATTCCATCTATGTCCCACTAGCAGTATGACTGATGTCATATGTATGTCAACTCATTCTAAGTGCTGATTGAATTCCATCGATCGAGCTGTGATATTATGACCTCTAGTCGAAGTCATTCAGCAGTGCGTGCACACTGTTAAAAATGTAAAATGGTGGTTGAAGGCATTCAGCTAGAAATCCTGTTTTACTTAAGCCTCTTTGCTAAATTATATTCAAGTGATGTAGTTACAATGAACAACTGAGCTGTTCATGTAACTAGACGCTATCATCCACCTATACGGTTTCATTACTTCTAAATTTAATTGTAGTGTATATGTTATCATTAGTCCAGGATAGCAGGTCAGTAGATGAAGTATTGAAACTTCATTAGTCGCTGTGGTTAGGACATGTATTGCGTATGCCTAACCACCGACTGCCTCAACGAGCTATGTTTTGTGGTGTAGGAGTAGGTTGGAAGAAAGCTAGATGCGGACAGAGCAAAACCTGTCAGAAATCCATGAAGTCACTGACAAGTGGACTAAGTCATGTCCGTAGTTGTCGACTACCTGGTTGGGGTAATGATAATAACCGATGGTTAGAGACCCGTTCGCAGTGACTCAGGTGCATTCATTCTTTGTGTTCTCTCAAATCCTAAAATTTTTAATTTGACTAGATTCTACTTCTGAATAATATCTTTAATCTTAATCTCTCTGATCACTGCTAATACCTTTACTTCTTCTACTGCTATTGAATTTGAATTGACAATTACATCTCTGTGCTAATGTGATGTACGTACGTAGTATTACGTTGCTATTGATTGATTGACATAATTAGTCTAAAGCGCTTCCATTGATTTTATCTTCTCCCTTTATTAACCAGGTTTTTTGTCTGTAGAAATGTTAAATTGTAAAATATTCATGTTTTAGTAGACCATCTCAATTTGTTATTCATAAAATTTATCGTAAAATTTGTTGTATAACTGTGAAATTTTTTAATTATTCTTCTCTATTTCAGTTTTCTTTTTCTATATACAATTCGTTTCAATAGGTTTTATCATTAGGAAGAAAAGCTTTATTAAAATCTCAAACAAAATTACAAACTCAAATAATTGTACGAAATAAGTTACCGGCCAATCGTGGTAAGTTAAAATTCTTATGCTTGTTCGACACATTTAATGTTACTTAGTGTTATTTTTCTTCAACAAACCTATTGTTCTAGTCTGCTATCTAATTCCAATTGATTAGCAATGAAATGTTAAAATTTAGATGGGTGTATGTACACGATAAGTGATTGCTTTTTTTCTTAGCGTTTTAAAAAAAAGGAATACATTTCTGTTGGGGATGTTAGATCCCCGGAACTCGGTTGATAAATGCCTTAATTTTGGATTTCATGTTTCCGAGCATGGGCTGATCATTTGACTTTGAGATCGCATTTCCCATCAGGAAAATCGTTGGCTGTGTATTTTAGTCTGCTATTTTTGTGACTCTCCCACGGACGTTTCTATGATGTATAAATAAATGCGATTTGCGATTTGTGTGCTTGAATTCATTGTGCTTGCTGAGTGTTTGTAGAATATACCCTCTACGCTATATCAAGACTTATCTTTTTTGAACGGATCAGGGTAGCCTACCTGTACGCTGGTTCATTGTCTCATTCTCGTTTATCGACTAAGGTGAACCCGTAATAGTTTCAGGCATACCTAGTGAGGAACCTAACAATCTCAAATGATATATTCGATCATTAATCTTTTTGATCATTGCTAATACTTCCACTACATTTACTACTGTGATTTAAAGTGACTTTAGCGTCTCTGTGCTAATGTGATATGGCAGCTTGAACTGATGTATATACGTACCAAGTTCTACGTTGTAACTGACTGACTGACAAGTGATTGCAGATATGTGATACGCTGCGCACTAATATAATGAATAAGCTTTAGTAGCATATCGATAACATAAGTTGCTACTACTGAGGTAGAATAACTCCAAACTCGTGTATATGATAGCGTCGCTGACCGATGTTAGCGTTGGGCTAGTCCCAGCTAGACTACTATCAGCCTGCAGGAAGTTCATCCCGCTGCTTATATTGACGGTTTGTTTGGATGCATGTATCACTGTTCTGTCTACTGACTTAGCGGGTTGTTCGATTTGCAGCTTTCTAGTAAAAATGCGCTGGGAATTTCTAATATGTAGTGTTCATATAATTAACTGTTAACGTCGTAATTTATGTCCATCTCTATACGTTATTTAAAATATGACACTTTGGCATTATGCACAACTTTCATGTATCAGTATTCTCCATCCGAAATAATACATTGTTTTCGCTACTTATTGTTAATGTTAATTACACATTTCTTCATGGTTAGTTTAGAAATTAGGCATTCTTTCAAATTAGTGATCATTTTTCCACAGGGAGCATTATAGTGTGCATTATTTTTTCATGCATACATGAGTTATTCCAAGTTTTTGGGTAGACCAGTTAGTGTATTCTCCTTCAGTGATTATCCACACATATTTTGACGACACCAGTTATCCGCTTTTAATGGTGAAAATTTTTTCAATGACCGTATGTATAGTTTTCCACCTAGTTTCCACGGTATTCTCAATTATTCATATAATCTTGTTATTGCTCCATACCATTAACGTCATCAAACAACCATTTAAAGTTTGCTTGTTCTATAATTTTTCAACAGTAGTTCAATTTTCTAGAGCTTCCCCTCTCACAATTCGAATTTTTTATGACCTAATCAACTTTATTAGAGTTTCCGCTACATATATTCAATTCTAATCACCGTGTTTATAATATCATAGGTTGTAAAGCAGATGATGAGAACACCTAACAAAATAAAATGAATTTACACTATTCTGTGCCAATCTTTCTTTGTTTTGGCATTCTTCAAGATATTAAAGCGGATCTATGTGTATAGAATTATTCTACTCGTTTTTGGAGATAACACTGGAAACCCCAGTTGAAATGCCTCAGAACTATAATACATTCTTTGTTCTGTTGACCTTATTCCTTCGTGTCTTTTGTCTGTTTTTCCTAACTATATTCTCTGTGTTTAGTGTTTTCGTTACCACTGACATTATTAAGACCCCTTTCCATCCCCTCCACATTATTCGTAATTACTTCTCATCATGTCGGTTAATAGTGTGGCAACTACAGGACGTCTGTAACAATTCTCAAGTTGTTATACGGATTGACATTGATGTAGTTTATTCCGTAGATAATTATTTTAATCCATCGAAGTTTTACATAGTCTAGTATTCTATTTTAAGAGTGAGTATTTGAATTCATCATGGCTTAATATTTGCACTACAGTTTGTACAGATTATATACTACTGCTTATTTCTCTGATTTTATTGTTTCATTATTTGGTATGGTATCCATATTCATATTATGATTTTCATTTAATTAATCGTTTGGAATAAGATTTATTCATATCAATAGTAAATCAGTCATATGTACTGTGCAACCTGATATATATGCAACGTTTGAAGTTACCACATCATATAAGCGAAAAAAAGGGATGCCAGAATAGAAGAATTAGTAACGGTATCAATTTCTGTTTAGCGTTTTTCTAGCGAGTTAGTTTTTTGTGGGACAGAGTCGCCAACCCTCCTCCTTTATCCGGGCTTGCGACCGGTAGTAGCCTCAGAGATGCTTCAGGCGGGGTTAACGGTATCAATGGTAGTAGAAAAATTAAACATAAAAGATATGATTCGAGCAAGAAAATACAAATTCATATGAATCTAAAGATTTAAAGGAATACAAATAGTGATTGCATCTGAGTCATCGCAAGCGATGGGCATTCATTAACTAACAAACATTAATTATTATTATTATTATTATTATTACTATCATAATTATCACTACCTTTTTCTTTCATTCTCAAGGTAAGACAACCAAACCGTCATCTGTACCTAGAAATTCATCAATCTCTAACTATTTCTTGCAACCTAAATCTCATAATCTACCAGTCAATGAAGGTGTTACTAATGATCCAGATGATAATAGCAGCAGAATTGACAACGTTATCATTAGTGATAATAATCACGATAAACCTATTACTCCTGTGAAGTGTACTGATGTTAATAATATTAATAATAATCGTAATAATAGTGATGTAAAGCTGCAAATGATCAGAGTAAGTTTATAAGTAGTATTGGTCGTCTTATTATATTCCTTGTTTGTTATATTCTTCCTTTCAATCAGCACTTCATTTGACTTCCAATAAACTGAAATAACAAAAAATGTAATAAAAGAACAAGAGTTAATCCAATGAATTATATCAGAAACTCTTCATGTCTATTCAGTTTGTTCACTGGTACAGATTAGTTGATAAGTCTATCCAACCATTGCATAGGAAGAAACTAAGGCTGTATGTTACGCCTGCACGTAAACACGTCAACTTGATATACTTGAACTATTACGAGTTTACCTAGTCGGAAAACGAGAGCGAGGATCCGGCGACACGACATGCTACTCAAATCCGATTATCCCAACCCCCATCGAATAAAAATAAGAAGACTTGAATATGAAGTAGAACCTGTATTTTCTACAAGCATCCAGAAAGTACGAGGTCCGAATCCAGAAGAGAATCAGGATCCCGGACTAGGGATCCGGGTCCTGATCCTAAAACGTTACAGATAATGCGTATTTATACATTTTGGTCGAATAGGAAACAGCATCGAATTCTGTGACATTGACAGTTAAGACGACCAATAGTAAGCAACATTTGAAGTGACATTGACAGTAAGGACAACAAATAAGAAACAACATTGGAGCACATGACATTGATATCTAGGACGACCATAAAATTGACCAGTAGGAATTGACCAATAATTCTCTTAGGATATTGGATGAATATCCTAACACTGTATGGGATATTTTGTTTTCAAAAGGCATTGTCATGCATATTTATAGGCTTTGACAATAATTTAGATACGTGTTTTGTGTATTTAACTGGATGAATAATTCACTTATTCATGATAACCAAATCATATTCGTATGACTTTTACAAGTCGATTTCATCCAATCACTTATAACATTTTATTCTGTTTATTTTGTCTGTACATTCTGTTTATAAGTTGGCTACTTTATTACGTGGAAATTCATTTTTGTGGCTAGTGGTCTTGTCCTTGATCATATGAGGGATCAAAGACAAATGATATGGTCTCATGAGTATCTGTCACTCCGCCACATTATGTCATCGCGTTCATCTACCGATTACCATTCTATTCAGTGTTTTTAGCAACGGAAAATTCTGTCTATTCCAATAAAAGAAGCACCACAAACGGTCCGGTTAAGTTAACTATATCCCTTCTATTTAAGTATATTTGTTTCATTTTAAGCATAGTTTGCATTTTTGTAGCTACTTTTATATACTTGCTTAACCCTTCTATTCAAACGGAATCATCTCATTCTTATTTGATAGCGCGGTTCCCTATTGAGTCGTTTGCCTGGAAGTCTTCTTCCTAGTTATAAATCTGAATCTACCCAGGTTCATTCAAATGTTAATGCTGAATTCGATGTCGCCATGTCAAAAAGTGAAAATCGTCGTGACAAAACAAATTTGGATTTACGTAGCAGAGTCGGTTTATCGTGTTTTAGTGTTGTGACGCCTCAAATTAAACCAGAAAAAATCGACTCATTTGACGATAACAGTTCAATTAATGAAAATACTCAAAAACCCAGCATTAAGGTTAGTTATGTTTCATACATAGTCCTACCTAGATAACAATTGATTACAGTAATTTATTTATTTCGGGTCAGTCTTGAGATCAGAACTTCTACGCTTAGCTTTAGTATCTTGGGCATACCTTAATATCTAGATCATAAATGCGACCCAAGTTATATGAACCCTTGCTTCAGTGTTGAATTGAGTCAAAATTACCATACGATTATGTCGGTAAAAGTTTGCTGTAAATTCACTGTTTTTCAACTAATTTTAACCATCCCAACATGTCTAGAAGCTTCTGCATAGAAACTGGTAACGTTAAATTGCTTTTGTAATCTAATTTTCCAAATTATACGATCTTAATGTTAGTGTTTCGAGAAACTAGACCTTCCTGATTTCGACATTTCTATCTGATTCCGATTACTTTTCTATCTTAAACCAGTCAACCTACTGCTTATACAAAAACGTTAACATTAAAAGTTGTTTTTTCGAATCCGATGACCTACGACAAAGACCTTTAACATTAATTCGATTACGGGCAAATAAATATTTAGTAAGATCCAAGTGAAAAGATTTATGTCTAGCAACAAATTTCCAAACGTTGATCTGCCACCCACTATTGAAGTCCCACCAACTCAAACAGCAGTATCAATTAAAAGGACAAATGTATGACAGGTGTATCATAATTCGGTAGTTCAATCACTATCGTATCTCAAAATATATTTTATTTGATGCTATTAAAAAATTATTTCACTCTGTCTTAAAGTTGTAAAGACTCCGCGTATTGATTAATCTGCATCATAATAATAATATTTGCATGAAATTCCAACCTCAGATGCCCCATCAATTAATTACTGATCAAACTGCATAAAATAGAAGCAATTCAAACATTTGAGTTGCTTGTTTTAGATAATTTATTTTTGTTTTTTCTTTTAGAAAAAACGCTCAGCTGGTATGATCAAATCTAATTCCGTTTTGTTAAGTCCTCCAAGTTTAAAACGCCATCGATCTTCTAGTGTGTTTACTGCTCTACTGTGAATAATCTCCCCTACTTTATTTTACCCTACAACTGTAAAAAAAATTACTTGATAAAGCCTTTCATGTTTTATATACTTTTTTGATGTAATGAATAAACCTTATTTAAAAGTGTTTATTTTCTTATATAAAGCGAACATAAGGATGTGCATTCTATCACCGTTAATATATTGTGAGTTTACTCGATCTGAGGTTAAGTACAGAAATTTAAGCATGGTTTGGAGTTTAAGACAATAGCTTCTTACTATCCATATGGATCTTATTAAAAGAATAGAACTTATCCCATTTTTTTCGAAATCTCCGACCGTAGCTGCTACCTTGACGTGGTGGTCGGGCTTGCCTATCGCGATAACTCAACCGAGCTATATTGGCTGGAACATATGTTCCTGGAAGTTCTACCATGCCAGGCAGGTCGATTGGAGAACGGTCAGACTAAAAGCAGCTACTCAGGGTTTGAGGGCGAAGTCGTACTGCTGACTGCAGAGGGGTGTAATACGCGTAACAGCACGAGACCGATTTGGTCACAATTAAATCCTTCCTACACCTCTTATATTCACGACTAACTCTTCTCACATTCCTTTATCACACTGCACCGCTAATCCAGAAGATGCGAGTTCACGAAACGTCATTTCTGGTCTCCTGAAACCCCGTTCTAAACTACATGTTGGAGCATTTAATATACGGACATTGTGTCAAATAGGGCAACAGGCATCATTAGCTAGGACTTTAGAATCTCGTGCCATCGATGTATGCTGCGTCTCGGAAACGCGCATACAGGATCCGAGTAGCATCATTCACCTGACCTAACCATTTCAAGATAAAGAAGCAACTCGATTTACACTTCGCGTTTGTGGAAGTCCCGATACTGCTTCCCGGTGTCTCGCTGGCGTAGGTATAGCATTGAGTCGTACGGCAGAACTAACTCTCCTAGACTGGGTCTCAGTAGATAGTGGCTTGTGTGCTGTCCGACTAAACGGGGCAGTAGGAACTCGGAAGGATACGGACACTCGCCGTTGCCTCTTCGTCATATTTGCCTGTGCCCCCACTGATTGCAGTTCAGACGAGGTGAAAGATGAGTTTTACAAAAAGCTTTCGGACCTCCTCCAAAAAGTTAGGCACTCTGATGTAGTAATAATCGCTAGTGACTTTAATGCTCAAGTAGTTGGACTGAGTGAAAATGAAAGACACCTGGGTGGATGTTATGGTGTCGCGGCTCACAGAACCGACAATGGCGACCGTCTGTTGCAACTGTGCTCAGATAACCGCCTATTTCTAGCGAACACTAAATTTAGGCATAATGAAAAGCATCTCTTTACATGGCAATGTCCAAAGTCGTCACCATGCTGGACCCAACTAGATCATTTCGCCATCAGCCACCGATCATGTTCTGTAGGTGACTGTCGCTCGTTTTGTGGTACGTGTTCGGATTCATACCATGGATTGGTGCGAGCGCGTATTTGTTTGCGACTTACTGCATGTACGAAAGACATCTCTGGGTTATACCTAATGATAGAATAGCTATGAATATACTTCAGGAACAACTAGAAAAACAGTTAGGTAATCATGTAAGTGATTTCCATCCGTAGGCAGATTGGAATGTTATCGAAAACGCTGTGGAGACGGCAGTGATATCGACTAGAATGGTAAACTATAAGGCTAGGAAGCCGTGAATCTCTGTAGCATGGATGCTCGGAAACTTATCCTACCTGGCTCTGAACATGATGAACAGCGAAGTCAGCTTAAGCGCAGGCTGATAAAAAGCCTACGCAACGTCCACGAACAGTGGTTGGCGAAAGCAAAAGCGATGGAAAAGGCAGCGGCGATAGGCAACAGTGGACAGTTATTCCGCCTTATAAAGGAAACCGGTGTTAGATATCCATCTGTTAGCGAAACTATCTCAGGAAAACATGGTTGTATCATTCATTCTCAATCCAAGAGATTGGATCAATCGGCAGAACACTTCAGGTATCTGTGCAACTGGCCTTCAACCACACTTCGGTTGTTATCCTAAATGGCAAATCCATTTAAGTCCTCCAAATCTTTATGAAGTTGAGAAAGCTATAGGAAATCTAAGGCGATGTAGGGCATCATGTCTTGATAGATTGACACCTGTGACTTTTAAGGATGGTGCAGTTTTAGCAGCTAGGTTGACTGAGATCTTACGTAGAATCTGAGAACTGGACGCGATCTGATCTGACTGGTCTCAATCACTGATTGTCCCAATTTATAAGGACAAAAGTCTTCTTATGACAATCACAGGTGAATAAGTCTAACTAATAAAGTTTCCAAATTGTTAGCGTTGATAATACTTGGACGCCTAACTAGAGCTCGTGAAGAGCAGACTCGAGAAAACCAGGCTGGTTTCAGACCTGGACGTGGCTGCATAGACCACATTTTCACACTACGTCAGTTCCTGGAACACAGACACACATATAGGCGTTCGACGATAGTTATCTTCATGGACATTAGGGCGATATCTGCCAATCATAGGTTACTAGTATTCGACAATAGATGTCTTAGGAGCTTTGCTCGTGTATCATTGGACACCCGATTAAGCAATGCTAGGAAACGGATACTAGTTGGTGATGGCAGATCAATTGATGAAGTATTGAAACTTCATCAGTTGAGGTGATTGGGACATGTGTTACAAATGCCCAACCACCGAATGCCTCGACGAGTTATGTTTTGTGGTCTGGGAGTAGATTGAACGAAAGTTAGGGGGGGAGTCAAAACAAAACATATCAGAAATCCATGAAGTCACTGACAAGTGGACTGAGTCATGTTGGTATTAGAATCGACAGTTGCGTCTCCGTGCTAATATGCTGTGGCAACATGAACTGATGTACCTAAGTACGAGGTTCTATGTTGCATCTGACTGACTTTTCAAAATCCATCTTACAAACATCATAAATTTGTCAGTCGAATTTTTTCAGTAAGTCACTCCATATGTTGACACTTAATACGCTGATGATTTTTCGATAATACCTTTATGATTGTATTTGGAGTTATATGTACTTAGAGGAAGATCAAAATACTGTCGGTTGATTTCGGAACCGTGGGTCTGATGAGATGCTATTCGTATCTGGTTGCCAACATGTAATCCTCGACAGTCGCGCAATCATTATATTTATGAGGTTTACCTAAAAATCTCTATGTACTTTCACGGTAGAGAACCAAAGTTTCGGTTTTCCAACTAGCCTTCACAACAAGCAGTTTTTTTTCTGCTATTAATCTTTGCCATAACACTAGTTATTTCCTTCATTATCAACAGTTTTACCGACGTGCTCTTACTTCACTATTGAAATTAATTACACAAGTTGTCTGTCTTATGAATCACGGTTCTCAACATTCTAATTCTATGCCACACTAAGTAACAGGAATAAATCATCATAAAAGTTAGGATTCTAAACGATGAACATGTTTTGTGTTTTTATAACCGATATAAACTATGATGCAAATATTACAATACGTCGAAAATAAACAATGACAGAAGAAGATAATGATTTATAAATATCTTTGACGGTTAAAAACAAAGAATATGCAATGAATAAAGATAAGTTAGATGAAAATTGTTAAGTAAGTAATCAGTTTTACTTTCATCGCCTTAGACTCTAGACCTCCTAAAAACGAAAGAAAAAATTGTTTCATGAAATAATTGGTAGGCAATTAATTAAAATAAAAAACACAGCATTAAATTTTTTACATCACTGACTAAAAGTAAATTGATTTTGTATTTGCTACTAACAGTCGGCGAACTACATAAATAGATCACATTATTATTGACAATTTGAAGAGGATTTATACACTTCCACTTTTTTTCTGTGTTGTAATTAACGCAACATGTATACGGTCTCTTATTAGAAACAATCACTATTTTACTGCTCGAACGAGATGCGTTTCCAGAGGCTTTGTCAAAACTTATCAAGATTGGATAATGAATCATATGTTCGACACTTTTCCTGAGAAATCTTTCTTTTAACCACGCCAAGTTAATTACAAACAAACAGAACGTTTACGGGAAAATGTACTGAGATGGAAAAATAATAAAGGGGTTACCGACGTTGGAACCTTAAATGGCTGTGAGGAAAGTTGGGAAGCAGACTCACTGTCGTTCAGCATATTTTGGTTATTGACCAACGATTCACTGTTTAGAGGGGGTTACGTGTATCATATGTTCTGTAGTCAAGAAGCGTATACTTCCCAACACGGTTAGACATATTTAATGACATGGAAAGTACTATCATGTTAGTTTAGTTGGGCACTATAAATTTACCGGATTTTTGTTGGTTAACAACTCACCATAGTTTTTCAAGATAAGTGATTCCCTTGATCACTACACTCTAGGTATTAATACAGACAATTTTGAGGCATCCGTCAAGTCAGGAAATATGACTATAATCTTGCACTTGTATGCCTATTTCGCAAAGACTTAACATTTGAAATTTACAGTTATATTCCTGAGCTTTATTTAAGCGCAGACAGAACTTAATCTCCTAAAAATTATATAAGTTACAATGACCTCTTAGTGATTATTACAAAAGAATGTTAGTCTCTTTCGGCACACTAGAGTGCCCAGAAACTGTAATTAGTCCAGCCCTCAAACTCATACAACGTTTCAGTATATATAGCTGTTAAATCTGGATCACTATACTCGAAAGCGTTTAGCATTTGAGGTCAATCGCTTTCCATTTTATCACGTTTGTAATAAACTTCTCATCTCCACTAACAGTCAAACGTTACTATCTATTAAGCATGAAGGTTGTCGGGAAATAGTGAACAACTAGAGGGGGACATTTGAGCCTTTTCGTCATTTCGACCACCTAGATTAAATGTAACTGTTTAGTTTTTAATATCATCCTCACTAACGACTGATCGTTTACATTCAATCCCTTTGAATCTAAACAACCATCTAGTGATACTTATGGACGCTATTTTCGTCATTCATCACGGTTTACAATCAGTGGGATACATAAATTGGACACTCCAAATAAGTTACAACTCCGAAATCTATTTCGCAATAAAAGTTCATATCTATAGGTATATGAGTAGTACATGAAACATTCAAATAATAAGTGTAATAAAGTAACTACAAGAAAGCTTATCCAATCAGATGTGAGCTATATATATTGCCTGACGAATGTATATCATCGGGCTTTCACAACCAAACGAGAAAGTGTACTGAACGTGCGGTTAGTTGGCTGATAATAACTATTTCTAAGAGCAATAGAATCATATACCCATGAGAGTATAAAGCACATGAGATATAATTTGAAGGAAAACAATATAAATATAAAACTACAATACATACTTTCGTAAGCCTATTCCTCCATTACTATCAATGCCAACATAACATTTATCACCGTAAGTAGTTGAAATCTTCTTTATAGATGGACTAATAGGACAATATTCAGATGTTGTCGTACTTTGTGAACTATGTGTTAAAGTAGACTCATTAGAAGGTCTCCTTGTCGGTGAGTTAGAATGACGACGTTTTATTCCTGATCGACGAGAAGTTTCACTTACAACTTGTTTCTCATGAACATCAGTACCTTTAAGACGATTACTTTTTCTATAAGTAATAAAAAAAATATGTAATTGAAAAAAAGGAATGTTTGAATTTAGTTCACGTGAGTCATATTTTTGAATCAAAGCAAAAAAATTTCACTTAATTTTGCAGCAACGAGGAAAATGGGATCATCGTAGAATTAAAAAAAATGCCTTTTGTCAGTTCCCACAAATCAAACCCCTAGCTTTTTTACCTAAGAACCTACCGAGACCTGTTTTATTTCAGCTTTAATCTAAGATAATAACGTTGTCTAAATTCACTAATTCTCTTTAAAGTCTATCCCTTCAAAATTTACTACTCAAAACGAGTAGACACAATCAACTACGAATCCTGTCTAATGACTAGAACGGTACAATTAGTAAAGATTTGTTCATCTTGAAAATGTCTTTTGGTTAGCATAAGTGACTCAAGTTTCAAAAACCAGTCAAGCCTTCTGTATCAGTGCTGAGGTTTTGTTAGTCACCAGACCATTTGCATTGATGCGACTCCCAAGAAAAGTGAAGAGGTAGACACACTCAACTACTTCAACATCGTAAGTAGAACTATTAACGTCATAATATCTGTGAATGCATCCACTTAGAACACGTAAAGATGAGTACAGACTATAAATCATAATGTTCACATTACTGGATGTTGCAAGTACACAAAACTAATACAACTAGTCAGCGAGGATGAAAGCACATACTAAGTTTGGTGTATACTACATAAATAAATAATAGATTTACCTATATACTAGTTTGTAAGCGAAACTAAACATATTTTCCACTACTCTCATTAGACTGACAGTTTAAACATATAAACTTTTGACTGTGTTTGGATAACGGGTTCACTGAATATTAGTTTATTGATACAGTTACCGTATTTTATCTTAAATATTTACTCACAGTCACAAGTGGAAGCATTTTCTGGACAAAAATAAATAGTAAGAAAATAATTTTGAGAAAATCAAATGGTTAGAATTTTAATAAAATGATACTGTAATAATACTTTCAAATGATGAGAATAATATACCTTAGTTCGCGGCCTGGAGAGGTTTGACGTAAAACTTCTACATCATTAAAAATAACAGCCGAACCTCCACCAGCAGTAGGAATAATGGCACCCTATAAGAGTACAGAAAATGAAATAAACGTTAGGAAATGTTTCGTACCATCATACAAAAATAACCATGAATAATGAACATTTAAAACTGCCTCAAAATTATTTGAATATATAAAAATCCTTTACGTTGGTCTTGAGATGGATGGCAATAATCTAAAATGACTTTAGAATTAATGAAAAATGAAAAGAAAACACTAAAGGAGAACAATCACAGACCATCATGAACTGTCAGTTTGAAATATCAAGTAACGAATGCTGTCTTGTAAACTTGCATTTCTCGACAAACCAAATGCAAATAATTCGTTTGTTGTACATCTAGCTATACCGTTTAGTTTCATGATATACTCTTTCCATAAAAACACTTGATGACCAGATAGTCAAAAGTTCGATATAACTAACAAAAGATTATGAAATATTTCAATACACAATTAAAAAAAATTATGACACTTGAAAGAATCAGTGCGTTATCTACAAAACCACTGAGTAGTAATGATAACCATTGGTTTTGTATCAAGTAATACTCTTTAATAGATGATTTGTTTATGTTTTTTGTTTTTTGAATAACCAACCGAAATTATCTACATTGCTATAATAAATAAACAGATGTTGGATAGTTTTAAAATGAAATAGTTAAGCAGTTATTTTCAAAAGGCATATAACACTATGATTTTCATATACTTACTTTAAAAAGACTTGTTTCCACATTACCATCTGAATCTGCTTCTTGATGATGTAGAAGATAATTATCTGCATTTAAAGTATCTTTCAGTTCAACACGTGTTACAGATTTTCGATGTTTCAAAGTTGGTGTAAACAGTGTCCCCAAAGGTGTGTTATTAACTTCTTGATGCTCTAACCAACGTGCATTATCTCCACCCACTGATCGAGATCGACGATGACGAGGGTTGAATGCTGGAGCAGCACGTCTTTCATTTGGTTTTCCAGGAGTTAATGCAACTCTGTCATCAGTTCTTTTAATATGATTATGATTAGGACGTGATAGTAATTTTGCTTCAGCTTGTTGTTGAGCAAGTCGTGATTCCCACTGTTTGGATAATGCACTGACTAAATTCTATAAGATTTCAACAAATATTTTTTACTCAGATTTAATGGATAATGTAAGCCGAAGAAAATAAGCTCTAAAATTCCACACATATATGTTTTTAAACAAACTCAATAGTTTCAATATATGATAATGTCACATTTCGCCCTTGTATTTCTATAATAAAACATACTAAAATATAACGCAGAATAACTAAGAATAATGATTATGGAGATATTACAATAACAAGAAAAGGTTGGTGATCAGTTCATTAGTTGAAACAATTCATTTAGTTTTGGATTATTATGTTATTCATCTACTTGAAATATGAACAAACATGAAAATTGGAACTACACCTTATAAGTTAAATTGAGATTTAGGTGAATTGGTTTTAATTACTATTCGGTAGCTTATTCTATAACTTATTACCAAGATAATTATGTACTTAATTATCAATAAAACTAAAGTATAACTTGTTTCAAGTCACCAGATGAAGGTTTCTAAATACAAAGTTATCATGAATTTACATGACAAACTAGCAACAGTCTCCTTAAGATCAAAAAGTGTAATATAATTCTAGACTGAAAAACACGACTTTAAACCGTGATATCCTCAATATAATTTACTAACTGTATTCGGAAATATACGAACTTGAGTTTGAAAGCCCTCAATTAATGGATACCATAGCTGAATGAAAAGTAGAGATACACTAACTATGGGTCCGAACTGTGGAAAATAAAAATCTTTTTCAGGAGCAACAGTTAGGTACAGTGTGGTTTTGTTCCAGCTTGCAAACTAAGATTCTAAGCCATACAGAAGATTAGAATTTATTCTGATGAAAATATTAATTGATAATTAGTCTACAAGATCAGTTCATATAATTCCAAGTACTTGAAGCATTCTGACTGAAAGTAGTGTTGATTTAACAGCGAGTAGATTCTTTCAATCCTGATTTCGAAGATGTTATTGCACGAAAATAATACCACTGAGAATGTGGAACTTCCTCAACTGAAATGACGGGCACGTACTGTAATGTTAAGGGTATGGGAAATATTCACTATTCAGCTGCAAACCTTAGTCTATGACGTATTTATTTCCTCTTGCTTATTTTAGCATCTTACAACTTTGGCTGAGTTTTCTGTTCTGTACGGAAGTGAAGTGTAACAACTAAGATTAGTACGTTTTTGTGCAAGTTTGTTTCAATACATCTGCTCATCTGAAATCATAAATAAATTGTCATATACCGATGTGTGTGGTGTGAGCTACTTATAAGTAGTATATGACGTGAGTGTCAACGTAATGTCTGGCAGCGGAAGATGAGGAGAGATCAAGAAAGGAAGAGTTAGAAAACAATGGAATTTGTATGAAACGCATGAATAGTGACAATGGATTGATGTTTTGCAACAGGAACAGTCCAGTTCGATATGATGAACTGTTATTTTGCAAATGAACGATTTACGACATGGTTTTCCAATTTTACTGAGTAACTGTAATTTTCGTCATATACGATTCGGTTGCCCCACCTGTGTTCCCTTTCACTACATAAGGATATAGTTCAGATGCTTGTGTGAATCACTTAGTTTAGATTGCACTGAAACAATGTGACACTAGATGAGTAAAATATTAACTCATAACATCAGCAATTGTAAGTGATATTGATGATAACATCCGTAGTTAATTTCCCCTTAGTAACGAATGGGAGTTCGGCAACTAAAATCGATGTAGAATCTCTTCAGTTTATGCCGGTTCATGACGAAAATTACCGTTAGGTTTAATTTTTCTCCACAAACTGTTAAAACAGATATCTCAACCTGACTAATAGTTCGGAAGGTAAAAATTTTTTTTCCTAAAACTCTCAATTCGATATCGCAAAATGCGGATGTCTGTAAATCAACAGATATATTTGCTAGTTATTTTGACTCGACACTTTCCCACATCTATGAAATCCAGTAGGAACAGGGAAAGAACGTAGACTAACATACAGAGACATGAAAACAGGCAATAAGGCTACTAGCTATTGGATGTAATGTGTGAAGGATTCTAGGTGTGAAACATTTAAAGTGCTTGGATTCCATGCACCATTCCCGGATTTGAGATCCACTCCACTTACTTCGGTTTGGGAAAGTGAGTAAATCATCATTACACTTAGCATAGCTTATAACCAAATATCTGTTGAGTAAATTAACTATTATATTCTATAGGTGTAATGTCTTACATAAAAAATATTAAAATTAAGAAGTTAGAGAATTACATGACGAAGCTCGAAAGCAACCACGATTGCATGTTATCTTGTTAGACCTAGTACCTGACATCTACTACCCCCAGTTTGTCCAAATACTTCATTCATCCTGTTCATTTCTGAAGTGTATAACTGTACTATAACCGCAGGTTGTCAGTCATCAAGTTTTAAGAGTGACGCCCATAGAAAACATATCTAAAATTACAGCTTATAACATTTTGAAGATTCCATTGGTTTCACATTCACAGTAACCACCCTGATGAACAATCAAAAAGCAAATCAGCACTCAGTAACTCACTCTTCCGGGTTTTGATTGATTTGTTGTTACAACTTCTGCACTGGTACGCTTTTCGGTGTTTGACATTTCGATAAATACAGCCTGAAGATTAGAAAATAATGCTTGCAAGGAATCATAAGCCTGCTTTTTACGTTCTAATCGATTATTAATCAAAACTCGAAGAGGATTTGTATCAATCATTTTCAAATCAAGGAATGGTCTTGGTAGCTTGTCATGTTCAGGTGCTGAATCTTGTTCACTTGAATAGACAGACGGATCGGAAGTTTGATCCTGTAAACCAAGACCAGCGCGTATATCAGAATCATTGAAATCAGTTATATCGAAGTCCAGATTTAGGCCAACGAAACTGTCGCCATTCGACATTTTGTTTAAAGAAGAAGTAATCTGACGATCCAGAAATTCCAAATCAGCGAAAATTTGAGTTGCTTGATCATCAATATTCTGAAATGGTAAAATCAAAATAAGTTCGATTGTTTCTTTATATATATATATATATATATATATATATATATATATATATATATATATATATAATTCCGAAACTTACGAAAGTCAAGACAGAATTCTCTGTTGTACTTGAAGAATCGTCAGAAACACGCAAGGGAGTTTGTAGTCGTGGACGACCATGACCATAGGGTGTACGGCAAGGAGTTTGCTGAGTGATATTGCGGTAGGTTGTTACTTCTTGACTTGTCTCAGCAAATTTAAGAACATGCTAAAATTAATTGGACATAAAGAGTTATTGGCATTATATTATAGGCATTTACGAAGGTTATTTTTGTGGTGAACTGAGAAGCACATAAATACAGGTAATGAAACCAAAAAACCATCTTCTAGTTACATATGAAATATTTTGTACGAAATCACCAAACCAAATACACAGACCGAATAAACCAATGCAAACCCAGACACAAAAGTTTAGTGTTTCAAGTTTCCCACGCTTATAGATTTCAACCACCTCTACTACTTTGAGATTTAATTGAAAATCCTATCTACCTCTGTGTGCTTATAGGGCATGAAAACTTGAACTGATGTACATACAAACAAAGTTCTACGCTGCAGATGACTGAGTGACTAGCGCTTTGAGAGTTGTCTTTACCAAGTGATCCTAGAACCAGAAGGTAATACGAACTGAAGTACAAGAAAAACGCTAAATACAGTCGGATCCTTATGTGAATATGAATCCTCATGAATAACCATTTATTATTAGCTAGGTCAGCGAAAAGCTTGATGTTTTACTCTGGTTCCTAATACGAATCTAAACGTTTTGCACAAATAGTTCAGTAAGATCACTTCCAATTTATTGATTTGAAAATAAAAGTATTGGTACAAATGGGAACGCAAATAAGTATGCGCTACACAATCAATCAGCTGTTAGGGGCCCAGTGCTACATAACAAACTAAGGGATCATACATCTCAGTGAAATTTGGTAGGTATCTGAGCGTCATAGCTCTTCAAATTAGTTACATTATATAGCCTACTTAAAAAATTCCACTTGGTATCAAAGAAATAAATATCACCACATGACAAACTCGTGAGATTAACTTGATCTAACGAGATCTATCAGAACTTGAATTCAGTAACAATATCTAACGAAATCCTTTGATGATTCCATTCTAAATCTCATAGATGGGATGAACATATTCACGGTTGACCACCAAAAAGCATCAAATTTCTAGGGTTTTATCGTTAATCAGCTACTACCAGACGAAATTATCTCGTAATAAATGGTTATGAATTACAAAATTAAATAAGTTATTAACTAAGGAATCTGAATACGCTATTGCAAAATCCTGCTCGATATATAGTTGAATTAACTAGATTTCGGTTATTACTTCTTGTGTTTCGATTTTTAAATTGAATGCACACTATTTGTGAAAATCCTTTGACCACTGATGAGACATCAAAATGGAGTTACACTTAGTGTAACGTCACCAAGCACTCATGACAAACGATTTAATGTAAAATTACTGTATTTATGTGCTAATGAATCTTAGTATTTAAACAATACTTGCATAAACAGGTAGGAAATATTATGTTTTGTAAGTGAAGTACGAGAGGATAAGTTAAACAACTGAATGCATACCATAGTCTCTTCGTATTCTTCTGGTGCTTGTTGAATGCAAACAAGCATTGCAACACGACCATCACCCTCAAAGAAGTTCTTAAAAAGGTATGTTAACCGAGCATCACGGTAAGGAACGACACGTGCGTGCCCAACAGGAGTAGCTGCGTTTCCACGACTTTTAATTCCATTAGTTTGAATATCACGTAAGGCTTTGATGCACTTCCGAAGATTCATTAGAGAATTGTTAATGTTGGCTAGAACGGTATTAAAATATAAAAATTTGAGTGGGAATCGGAATAAATTTATTTTAACTTAGGGCATTCAACCAGAATTTGATAGTAACATGATATATGTAGTTCTTTATAAAGCTTACATAAACAGTCAGTGAACTGATGACCTAATGAGATATCTCCTTCCGCTACAAACTTTTTTCAACTTCATATAACTTCAGCCAGTATCTACATTGAAGGAAACAGTAACATCACAGTTTATCACTTCAGGCTAATGATATGTGTTAATAACCGTAGTTCAACCTATTTGTTTAGCACTTTACATCGCTTTAACTGACTTAGTAATTCTTTCATTCGAACTAGCTTCTACAAACTTACTATCCATTTAAATAGAATATTCGAAAAGAATCAGAAAATGGCACAGTGATTAGTGAAACTCATGGACTAGGTCATAAGGAGCATTTACTTGGCTAGTATTACTACTCGGTTGTACAAACATCTTTGGGTGGATCGGAGTTCTAAATAGCGACTGTTAAAACTCAAATTCCCAAACGAATGGACAATCAATACTCAGTGCTGTGTACTTTGGAAGAAACTAAGGCATTATATCCGTTCTGAAAAGTTGTTTACATTAAACCAAGGGGTCTCAGGCTATTTAACAAATCAATCAAAACAAAAACCTACATGCTTCCTTCAAGCGATTTCCTTGCGTTCCACTTCGGCTTGTACGTTCAGAGCCAGCAAGGTCCACAAGGCATAAATGACTGATGACAACAGATTCCTTATCCTGCCAATTAAAATAATGTATGTACCATTATTGACAACAGTAGTAAAAACATAGTGCCAATTCCACTGATCATAAAATTTTGTCTATGGTAATGTGCAGAACCACCAAATTACGGTGCCTAGGATTTCAAAGGTCCGGTGAGTCCCTCTTATGGACACTAGCTTGATTCAAAAATATGCCACACACTGGTCCCGTTTTTATGTATGTTAATTGTATGACACTAAGATATCCTAAATAAGATCTTTTGCTATGAGTACCGTAAACTGATATAAAACAAAATCACAATTTTTTGCTACTTCATGATGAAATCATACTGCTTTGATACTCAGAACGCAACTTAAGTAGCACTATGGTGGAATTCCGTTCTCTGAGCTGGATGGTTTAATTATGGAGCTTTCGTTGTCTTTCTGAACATTAGCACAAATTTCAGGTAGAAGTGAATTTATTCAGAACAATGAAAGTTCCATAACTAGACCATCCAGCTCAGAGAACGAGACTACACCATGAACACCTACCATAGATATGAATTTTCTACACCATACGTAACACTACCCTCTAAAAGCAGACAAACCAATATAAGATAGACAAATATTAAGTTTGGCATTCTTACCTAGTCATCGTGAATATATGGTCCATATAATAAGGTTTAAGTGGACAGCTACTGTTAAGGTAAAATTACGCGCATTAAAATAGGGCCAAAACATCGATAACCCAAAAAAGAAAAGTGAAGAGCAGGTAAAATGCCAAAAGTACCAGAGAATAGAAAACAGCACATAAATTAGGAGTGAAATGGCCGGGTTGGACCGTGACTCAGTAATTAACAGACCCGATATAATCCAAGTGCAAAAAACATGATGAAAATCCATACTCACTTGAACAGCCTCATCATACTTGGTATCGTAACCCGTCCTCACCAACCGAATGGTGAATACACAATGGCTTCGACTGGACTCAACATTTAGAGCGGTCTGCCCTATTCGACGACGCTTTTGACCTGAAAAGTTTAAAAAACCAATAATCCCTACGCTAGTATGCGTTTGAAATAAACAAAGGACAGTTTTTTTACTGTTCCCGACCCTTCTTTTTAGTACTTTTGCAGCTAATACCAACATTCTAAGCTTTGAAAAACTAAGCAAACGAAAAAAACGGCCATGCGATTACCTGCACAAAACACTTCAAGAGCCTCTTCTGCCGACTTAACTTCAACCTCAACCCCTCCATAGACGTATACATTTCTTTGGGAGTCTTCTCGTAATATTCGGGTTGTTAAGTTCCTGAGTATAAAAACAATTGTATAAGTTACACTACCTTCCTGGTAGGTCTGAAACATCTTGAAGTAGATCGTATATGCTGTTGTTATAAACTTCAATAAGGGATATGAAGACAGCAAACAATGACTTCCATGGGATATTCACACATGTTGATTCACAAGTTCGCTCAACTTTGTTTACACACTTTACATCAGATCTACAAATTAGGTAAAACCTGAAATTTACTTTGGGAAGCGTGAACGCTGCTGGAAATCAAATCGATGACGATCCATGAGCGCATCTGCCTCCGATTGAATAATAAAACCATTTACACCATCGGGTTTCACAACCTAAAGTATTGTCAGAATTTAGAACTACGCACATATTTTTTGGTCTGGAACTGTCCAATCGAATTAAAGATAACATCAAGTGAACGTGGTAGAATGCCAGGGTCCTTTGAGGATCCTTCCATAGAGTAGGTTTTCCCACTTCCAGTAACCCCATAAGTGAACAGTAAACCTGTGAAGTAGCTTAGCTGAATGACAAACTTACCATTTTTCCCATGTAGAAAGTCCGTGACAATTGGGAATGCAACTTTTTGAAATACAGGACTTTGTCCTGCATCCGGAGGCAAAACACAAGTGAATGTATGCGAAGTCTAGGCGTAGATAATAATATAGTTTATTGTAGACATACTTCTTTACGAGTTCCGGAGCGGTGACCAACAGACTTTATGGTTTTTTCATCACAAACCTCAATACAAGGAATTTCCTGAGAAAAATAGGGCTTGACACGACAGAAAACCTCCACATTTTGAGTGTGTGAGGAATCGATCTCTTTCGCAACAGAAGAAACACGCATTTAAGAATTTAACGAGCAATCTACGCGGACACCTCCCCCAACAAAAATTAATCAGACGCCGAACGCTCTCAAAACCTAACTGTGATACACCTAAACAAATATGAATAAATTCAATATCCAATACATTTTACACAAGCTAGTATTAACTAATCAACTTATTTGCTCTTTATTCTGCCTCTATTCATATGGTTCCATGTATTTGGTAATATCCAATAAATTATGGTCTGCACTAAATCTAGTCCGTTGGCAGTTTGTGAATTTTTTCCCAGGTTCTGCCTGCGTTTTTCTCAGGGCTTTAGGGTTTATGAATACAAACAGCTATCACATAACCAATTCGGAGGTCAGTTAGTTTCAACGTTAAGAATGACAAGGATAAAGTAATAATGCTAATTGTAAGGGGAAAACTATGACTATGTAGATAAATAAATAAGGTAATTAACTAATTGTAAAGACTGTGTAGGAATACAGAATCAAAGAGGAATAAACGCAGGTAATTGGCAGGATAGAATAATTTAATTATCTGAGGAGTGGCATTGATGACAACTAGCACGTTTCTAGACATGCAGGAGGCACAGCTGGTACAAGAGGAAGATGATAATTCGTATGTGAGTTGGTGTTTATTAAGTTTCTTCCAGAAGTTTTCATTGAGGGTACTGTTGTCACTTCGGCCAAGAGAGTATTTCAAGTTAAAACGACTCTCGTTGATAAAAAAGTGTAACTTAGCTGGACTTTCATTCTTTGATGTGCAATTTGTTGAGGTTTACATCGAATAGTGTGATTGTGATGCTTGTATAAGATGCCGGTGTTAGGCTAACTAGGCTCACTTAATATGTTGTGTCATTATCAGATCACCTTCGATATCCCACGGGCAGGAGTCTTCTTCAAAAGGTTTATTTTTCAACCCTATCATCCATTTAGTTGCTTGTCACTGAACTCCGTCCAGGAGATTTGTGTCTTCTCTGACGAGATAGTGATGAAGTTTTGAAGGGTGGGCGTCTTGAATACTTTTATGGATAATTCTGGTCCAGTTGCACCAGTTTGTCTTTGCACAAAATATAGAAGTGCCTCAGTCTTAGCTGCATCCCTCAAATTGTTTAAAGTGGTGTCCACTCTCTCTGTGATTATGTGACCAAGATCGCGTTGTACGGAGACATTGTAGTGTGCCGATTTACTGCGTGTTCTTAAGCTCGGTTTATAAATCAGAAGATGAACTCCAAGTATCGTATACGTTTATTGTAGCACACCACAATAAGGATAGCAGAGAAGCGAATTGGAGAAGGCTGTTGAGCCAACTCAAAGAGATAGAGTATGACTAAGAATATATAGTCAGATAAGAATAAGACAGACATATGACAAGCGAAATAGATATGCACACACATGAATAAAAGCGACGAATGATTGACAAGATCAAAAGCAAGCGATACAAATCATGTGAGTTCATGAGGATATTAAGAGATTAACATTAAAGCGAAAAGTATGAATATGCGCGCAAGTGTAAACAATGTTCAATCATACCAGCGCATACAAACCACACAATAATAAAAGCCAACGGTACATATAAGTTATTGTTTTACAAATGGCTTGGTTAAATAAATTAATCGAAAGGGCTTAACCAAGTTAGATGTGAGAGAACTGAAATATATGTGGAGGCACTACAACATTAGGGAGCGGACTTTTACTGAAGACGTACGTTTTTCGTGTCATGTAGCACGGGATATCCATGGCGTGCATTTTGACTGGGAAGATATGAACCCATTATTCACAGCCCATTCCTCAGTCTTTATGAAGCTCAGTTATGCTGGCAAACACCTGATACTTTGGTCCAAATAGATGGGAGAGAAAAGATACCATCCAGGTACTATGCCTATTCACTTGCATAAAAAATAATCTCAGAATTCACTACAACGAAAAGATACAGGTAGTAAAATTCACTTTTAACTCTACCATCAATGACCTCTTATTATTACTGTTACGGAAGAAGGTTCAACATAAGTTGTGTAGCGTCAAACTGAAAATACCTAAGCTGGTTAGTCTCTGATACGTCTTAGTTAAAATCAATTTGGTATTGCTCATAGACAGAATCATAATTTCGAAGTATTAAAACTTGAAGAAAAAGGGACAATAAAACCAACTGATTCAAACTAGCCCGTGAGAAAGATATTGATAATTGAAATTTAGTCAATTTGAACACCGAATATGTTTTCGTTTCAGTGATGATTGAATGCAAGAACATATTAGCATTGTGCGATCACAAGGAATCATTCTCACCTGAATTAGATTACTTGAGAAACGAATTTGGTGATGATGGTAGTTCTGTAAAAATAGTAGCCCTCTGCGACTACTTTTCAGATCCCCCAATTTCGAAATATGAGCTACTCAGCGATATATTCATTACTGTCTTAGACTTAATATCAGTTCACGACATAATCATTTACTTTGTTTCGGAACTCACTTCTGAGTCATATAAATCCTTGATAAATGAACCACTGGAGTTAGACTCTTCGTAAGTAAAGATTCTGTGTTTACTACGGAGTAAAGTATCAAAAAATATTCTTTTGAAATAGATCCTCCTCAAAAAAATCCATTTATATCTGAGCCATCGTTCAGTTGCAATCATTTAATAGGGTTGCTTCCATTGTTTACTGATGGGCTTATTCCTAGAGCTTCATGTTCCAAAAAAGTGCTTTATATGTTCAAGAGATCTTCAATAAACTGCAAAAAGTAAGTTTATTCTAGGTGCCTTCAATATCTGTCCCCAATCTATTCGCACTCTTAGAATTTGAACAAACCCACTGAAACTCAATGATAATAACTCGTAATACCGGTTGTTTATATTTTGAATATTCTCTTGACAGTAGTTCTTTTCCGGACGGTGGAGAGGAATTTCCCAATCCATTGGTTTTCTTTTCCTGTCAACCATTATTCTAGCAATCAGCCAGATACATCAAATGTTGTGACGTTAGTCTTGAATAACTAAACACCATAAAATCTGATTGTTCTCAGTCTTCATGAATAAGGATAAGACGTCATTTAACGTGTATTATTTTTTTCAGCTTGCTTTCCATCAAAGATCTAGCTTCTACTAGAAACTTTTCACCGGTAGGCTGACATAACTCATTGGGGTAAATCGTTCTAGTCATTGACCACTCTATGAGAGGAACGGAACTCCACCATGAGTCTATTCGATTCACTTTTTTTAATCCTTCTTGCTGTGGTCTTGGAGGTGATTAGTACTGAAGAGAGCAAAAAGGTAAGACATTAACATCAAAACCCTGAGTTGTACGATAAGAGGAAAAGTTTTAGAAGTTTTAAGCACTCATCGTGGAGGCTCTCGGAAAGGCCCATCGCTAACGTTTTTTCAAAACGCTGAGCACAACAGCTTGGCTGCAGTACTCTAGATGGGATCTCACACAGATGAGGCATAAAACTCAAAATATATCCTTGCTAAGACATTTGAATGCTTCTTGAATAGACCATAAAACTCGGAAATCTTTGCAGACTGGTGCATTGTAATAGGTAGTTGTTTCTAAGTTATGGTTAATTTTCGCTCCTAAGTCTTTTCCTTCCTGTACGTGTGGTAGCGATCTACCTTTGATAGTACATTGGTAACTAATTCCGTTCTCGATGTGCACTTGGCCACTTTATAGTATTAATTACCAATCTCAAACTGTGGGACGATCCAACTAATTTGTCACCTCAGCTTGGAGATCTAGATGATCAGCCCCACTACTTATTGTTCTCCAGATTTCGACATCATCTACTAACTACACTGTCGGTTACATGTGAATTAGCTGCCAAACTCTAATTGTTTTTACAAGTAACCTAACTACTACTCTGGTTAGAGTGACAGGTCGGTGGTCAGACATATTTTATCCCTTGGCGTTTTTAAACATACAGTTAATTGTATCATATATTAATTTGCTAATAACTCTTTCTTAATATTTTCACCGATAAGAGAGTTAAGAAAAAATTTGGAGTTACCTATCTGAATATTAGTTGAATTGTTTCGCATTAATGAATTAGCTGAGTGCACTGATTTGATTCGAAGTTATCTTTCAATTAAAATATTCAGTCAAGATAAGCTTATTAATTCTAACCGGACTACTCGCTAATGATTTTTTAATATATGTTTTCCTGCAAATAACTGGTTTTAAGTCAAAGATCACTATCACAACTGGATGAATTAAAATTGCTATTGTCCAGCAACGGACTAAATGTATATGATTATGATAACTACCGACTCATTGCGTTAGTTATAGAGAATGAATTGGTGAAGTTGAGACAAACTTTGCAGTTAAGAACAGCGATCTGTAAAGGTTAGTTTATTTTTGTTGCTAATAATATCTTCCAAATTTATTTTAAAAATATTAAAAGGTATTCTCAAAATATTCAATTATTTCCAAAGTATTTTACATTTTCTATTTCTTTCCGTTGATAATAAACCATAATTCTAAACCATCTATCTAACACACAGGTCTCTAAAAAACTGTGTTTACTGGATAGGATGTAAGAGTATTGTTTAGTGATAATTTAAATCATGATTCTTAAGCATAGTTACCTTAGAGGAAATTTGTTTACCAGTTTAGAACTGTAGTCTATCAGAAAAGTAACCTGTGCTTACCACCGCTTGATGTTAACAGTTTTCTCAACTGGGCGGTAGACATTTCTGAAAGTAGAAGACAGACAACGAGAGATAATTATTTTCCCCGTTTCTCGTTTGCGATCTTAAATGAAAAGATTATTTATTCAGAAAAAATAATTCAATTTCCTATAAGCATTTAAATACCACGCTGGTTATTACCTAACAATTATCTCGTGAGTACAGTTGTTTGCTTAAAGTACATTTATTTGATTCCCCATAATTTATAGAAAAATTATTGGTTTAATAAAAGTACTAGAAATGTCCAAAGAGTTATCAAGTTTGATAACACTACTCATGGAAACTCTTCGGACAAAGTGATCCAAAAGCGAGTAAAACCAAAAGTCAAAAATCATCGACATATTTCGACCATGGGCCGATTTATTCCAGTATCGTATCTAAACTAGCTAGTCGTCAAGGAAGTTGCACGTGATCTAGTATAGATGTTCTCTCGAGAGACGTTAACTAGAATTGTTGAATTAGGATCGATGCCCTGGGTTCACAAACCTATTTAGAAGACGTGTGAAACTATGAGGTGTAAATTCACTAACTATACTTAAGCATTTGCGCCGAAACATTTTTCTGGTTTGCACTTAAAAAGACTTCATGGTATAACCATGGCATAAGCTATCTAATCTACAAAAAAATCGGTGATAATTTTAAAAAGGTAATCATTTGAAATATAATGCCTTTACATTTAAAAATTTTAACATATAATGACAGAGGATTAAACATTAAACATACAAACGGACTTAACTGCCTACGCCAGTTACGCTTTATGGAGCGTATGCTGCCGATCAGCGTTCTCCAACAAACTCTTTTCTGGATTCTCCTATTCAGCTGCTCCCAAGTGCCTTTCATTCTTTCACTTGTCTCCGATTCCCTACTTATTATTTACTTTGGTCTTCCGCTTTGTTTCTGGTCTTAAGGATTCCAAGTTAAAACTTGCTTCGTAACGCACTGGCGATTTCCGCAATGTGTCTCATCCACTTCCAGTGCTTCTTCCTAATTCCTTCCTCAGTTGGAATTGGGCTAATGATCTGTCCTAATAGGTCTTCGCTGATTCCGACTGACCAACAGATTCAGAGTATCTGGCGCAGACAACTGTTTATAAATACCTGCATCTTCCGGACATTGGCTTTCGTAGTTCTCCAAGTTTCCGCTCAATACAATACAACTGTCGTGACATATGTGTTGAATATCCTGACTTTGACGTTGGTTACCATTAATTTGAGTTCCGGATGTTCCTCAATTGTAGAAATGCTGCCCTTGCATTGCCAATCCGCACCTTCACATCTCTGTCACATCCGCGGAGCTCATCAGTGATGCTTCCCAGATATGTAGAAGTTTCCACATCTCCAAAGCTTCTCCATCAAGTGTGGTTTTATTGGTGCCCGTCCTGTTGCATTGAGGGATCTTGTACTTTTCATGTGAATGTTGAAGCCTACTGCTGCAGAAGTTACTAACACACTGGCCGAATTTACCTCCACTTTTTGCTGTGTTTGGGTCAGATGAGCTCGGTCATCTGCAAAGTGTAGATCGTCTAGCTGCATTTAAGCTGTCCAAATTATCCCTTGCTTTCCCTGAAAAGTTGAGTTCAGTCAACCGTCAGGGGAAAGGAAAGAGATGAGAGTAAGCAACCTAGCCTGACACTGGTCTTTACCTCGGACGAGTCTGTGACCTATCCGCCATGCACGATTGTGCAGTTAAGTCTATTATAAGAATTCCTTATGATGTTGACTATTTTCTCAGGCACGCCGTATTGTTATCGGTGAAGCCTTCATAGTGTTATCCTGTTCATGCTGTCGACTGCTTTTTCGTAGCAAATTGAGTTGATGTGGAGTGGTGAATTACATCAGAACGCTCAAGTCGTTTGCTGCTCATTTCTTGACTATTGACTTCAGCGTCTAGTAGAATCAACTTTAAACATCTTTTTAATTATTGGTAGACGTAGTGAACTGGATGACGTTCATTGTAACGCCCTATTTGTTTGTTTTGAAGGATGCTTTGATAATCCTCGTTCCATGAGATTCCCATCCTATTAGTGCTTTTTGTGCTTGTTTGGACAGCACCAGTGCAACTCCTTGTGTATAAGTAGCATTTCATTCTTCATAGACGGAGAATAACAGCAGTTCTCGTCTTCTTTATCCAATCTGCCCCCAATGTGTTTCATTTATTCGAAGTACCACCGGGTTGCATATTTTCTTTTCTGCAGCAACACGGGTGATTTTACCGGTCTGCAACAATGAGCGAACATTTCGTGTGCCTAAATTATTGGTTGCTTTGGTTGTGAGAAGAGGCTTCGACCCAGTGACTTTCGAAGAAACTCGGCTTTCATTATGAAACTTCATAACTCTTCTAATTACAGACCTTATAATTCCCAGGGAAGAATTGAAATAGTTTGATAAGACCTTCTTTTTAGGTTAGATAAATCACATCAGAAAAACGACAACAAATGGCTATATTTGAGTGTGACGTTGAATGCCGTTTAACATATTCAACTACTTTACTCCCTATCATTGATTCAGGAGCTGATGCAGGTCGTTCGCTGAGTCAACATTTTTGACTTGGAGGGAAAGAATCGCATCCCAAACATGCTTGTATTGTTGCTTAAGGTAGTTGAAACGCTCTGCATTTCGTTAGCGGCTTCATCAAACACAATTGTGTAATATGCGTATTCTAATTCAACAGATGAATCTCTTGGTAGAAAGTCAACCCTTAAAAGCCAGACAATAAAATTGTTTACTCTAAAAGTATATTATTGACTAAGTTGAATAAAAGTGAGAGAAGCGGACAACTCTGTCATAAACCACTAGGCGTAATTAATTCCGATGACAGTTCACTAAATGCACTGACTCAACCAGTTGTTTGAGTAGAGGGATTGTACAAGGTTAATGTACTTCTTTGTACATTTTTCAATGACAGACACTGCTACAGAACATCACTATCAACAGAGTCAAATAACTCCTTAAGGTCAAGGAGTACAACTATTCTTGGACGTCGAAAATTGTGTCTATCTTCTAGAACTTGCTGTGGCATGAATATTTGATCTATACATCCTCATTTGAGTCTGAAGCCCGTCTGTTTTTCTCTAGTTTGTTCTTCATAATCTCTAATTATGCGTTTTAGGGAATTTTTACAGGTTTATCAATATTAATATCAACAATACAGTCATATTGACGATTTGTTCCGTCAGATATAGTCAAAATCATAGTCCAGACAATCCGAATAACTTAACTTGTACAGATATTATTTTTTTTATTACACTACAGATAAAGAAAATCATGAACCAAAGTCAGAGTTCGTCTCATCAAAGCAAATTAGAAAACTGGAGGATATTTTGGATCAGTTTTGTTTATCAGCATTAAAAGATGAAAATGATTCAATCCAGTCAGTAAATAACATATTGGATTTGTATAAACTTGAAGAGTGGAGTTCTAAATTAAGAAGAAGTGATCAGAGATTAAGGTAATATCAATGAAATTATTTAGAACTAACTTTATTCCCTTACCTTTATAATTATTTATATGAATAACTAGTATAACTGATAAACTATGTGAACAGTATTTGGACCGTTTAAGGATGAGCCTAGTTGACAGACATAGATTACTAAATAAATGTGTTGATATATAAAGATTGTTAGTCAGATCAACTAACTCTTTTCTTGTGTTTTCCAGCATCCGGTTTGCTAATAAGATAATACGTTCAGTGAAATATGATTAGTTGAATTCCTATCATTTTGATAACAGTTGGATAAAAAATATTCAGTAACCGGAAAAAATAAGTCGTAGTAAAGATTTCAAACCAAACTATTAAAAAGTTAATCTTTCAAGTTCAAAATCACTTACTCAAATACATATAACCGATTTTGATCATTTTCTGAATATAAATACCGAATAAATTTATGAATCTTATGATAACCAGTAACATCAAAAAAGGACATTCAAATGAGCCGGTTGTTGTAAAGCTACAAATAAAAGTCATTTGTTTGCAGTCGGATAAGTTTACTTTTTGGTGAATTCGTTTTCAAAACTGTACAATCATAAATATATAGCCTCTTTTCACATGGTAACGATTACAGTAATAGTAATGATAAAAATTTTACTAAACATGGTATTAATCAGTCAAATTAAACAAAAGTGAAGAACCATGTCTGGCAAAACTTTATTTATCGTTATTATTGTCATTCTCACCATGTGAAAAAAACTAAATATTTGCGATTGTACAACTTTGAAAATTAATATGCAGAAAAGAGAACTCTTTGCTGAACTAGTCTTGATTGTTTCACGTCTCAATGTCTGTTTACTTAATTCCTACTTTGTTAAATTTTCCAAATGCTTAAATAAAGTGGTTTTTCCAATAATTAAATGTGTCCATTCTTCTTCATATCTATCTTTTACATTTAGAAACATTTCTACAAAACCTCAACATGATACATCGTGTAATCGAATTCTTTTAATTACTGGTCATCCTGGTGTAGGTAAAACACGATTTTTAAATAATTGGTTAAATAAGAAGAAATCGAATGGTTTTACTTTTATAAATCATGATGTTAATACCAAGGAACTGATTACAATCACAACTGTAGACAAAACTAAAAGTAACACGTTAAGCACTAAATCAAATATTATTTTTATTGAAAAATTTATTGAACCAGGCAAAAGCAATTCAGATATATGGCAGTTGTTAGATGATTTAAATCGTAAAGCTAGAAAAGCACGACGTAAAGGTAAGTTATATTTTTAAAGCCGCTTATGTTTACTAGATTACAGTAAATGTTCTTGTAGAAATAATTCAGTAAAAACTAAATAATATGATTAAACTCAGCGTATCGAACAAAGAAATTTATCGCTTTTAAAAATTTGACAGTCCGCAACCAAATTATCAAACTTTTACTCTATCACGTACCAAAAAATTTAATGAGTTAGTGAGTCGTAATCCTTTGACACTTAAGTGTGCTTGAACTTGAACTAAGCTGAAAGAGAATTTGTCTGATGGCCATGGTTACTTCTCTGGTTGCTAGTGGTGTGATATTCATGGAAAGGCCTGCAGGTACTACTTTGATGTTATTTGAGTTCACTGAGGCTGGTTTATTCAACAGTCCTTCGAAGTGCTCTCCCAAGCCGTTCCGTTTTTCTTACACGTCAATGGCTTCTTGGTTATTGAATGATTACTTTGGTTTAAAATATTTTCCAGCGAACTTCTTCGTTATATCGTGTAGTTGTCTCATGTTTTATTCTCTTGCAGCTTGTTTACTATCATTGTTAAGTCTTCCACATATTTTCGCTTATCAGCTCTGATGCTCCTCCTCACTCCTTTGTTTGCTTCTGTTTCTCCAGGCAGTGACTTGGCTTTTGCTACTGTTGTTCCACTGTTACTGACAGCTGTCTTTCTCGAATCTTATCCAGATTATCAGCAGAGATCGATCCTTTGTGATGGTGCCTCTTGTGGCCCAACACCTCATGGTATGCTGAAGTTAATTCTTCTTCAACTCCTTTCTAGTTGTTTTCCACGGTAATTTACTCTTCATTGAGTAGATCATGAAAGGCTTGGATTCGTTGAATTGGCCATTACCCCGAGGAAGTATTGTACTAAACTTTTGTAATGCTGTTTGCTCAGTTGTATATTTTTTCTTTAGATTCAGTTTCACCTTTGCCACCAAATAAATGTTGATCTGAAGTTGTGTCAGCCCCTTTCTTGGTTCTCGTCTTCGTTCCGTTCTCTCAGTCAGTGTCGTCCGATAAAATCTTCATATCTGGTGTTGTCCATTCAAACCATGGCGTTTATGTTACCAGTCAAGATGGTCAGACTTTTTTATTGATAAATCTTTACAGCTGACTGCAGCCTCATACAACTGATTCTCACCGTCTTTGTTGCTTTCATTGTGCTCTTGAAAAATGTATGCTAGTTATATCCAGAGAACCTTTAGTCATTACATATAGCCGTTTGGACGTCTTTGGATCTTCATTTTAACATCCAGTTGAAAAGCTGGATGATAGAACTTAGTAATATGTACCTCGGTATGTGCAGTGGTTATGTTTTGGCCATAGAATTCAACAAATAAACAATAGAAGAGTTTCTAAACTTAGACAGTAAATAAGTGGTGATACCAAGATATTCAGCGCATATGTAACAAGCAAAATGTTGTAAAGGATTCTGTTATTATTTTAATTAATTTTATTTTAGATATTTTTTAAAACAGAAATTATCAATTAAACCCGCATTTTAAAATCTTTAATAGGTATACTGGTGATAGGAAATATTATTACTATGTTTCGAAACGATTTTCATAAATATCATTTGTTTAATTGAGTTAATTACACCTTTCATTGGAAGTAACAAGTCTGTATAAGATTAATAGTATTTTTCGATTCTTAGCTTGTGTGTTTCCATATTTTTCAACTCGGCCTTTTCTAATCATATTCTCAATGTTTAGTCTTTATGATTTTCCTTACCACTACGCTATTGCCAACTGTCACCATTTGTCTTGCTAATTTCATTTGGCCCTACTAATGTGGTTTGACAATTTGGACCAACTTATGTCTTTTCCAGCCTCTTCGTGAATGATGACTGACAGAGTGACGTTTGTGTTTACTGATAATCAGTTGTGTAATATTGTCTATTACATCATACCAACCAAAGCAGTATCAGTAGTGGTAAAAAGTAGAAAAAAAACTGAGAAATTCTGTAGTATATATTAATTAGTATGTTGCGCTCAGAAATTTAAGAAAATAAACATTCTATTCAGATCTCTTCAACACTTACACAGTAGTTTATCGATGTTAAACAGAAGGAAACATACGTCATATACCTCTATTTGTATATCAAGAGAAAGGATATTAGATATTGACTCAAACAACTATTCAAACCCATCACTAGAATTTACATTTTATTTTTAAAAAAATACTAGGTAGTGAACTGAATTCATCTCTAGCCACTGTGTTGTCATGCTTAACTAGTGAACAAGAAGATTTTGAGAGAGCTCGCCAACTTCGCCAGCTTGGATCTCGACTGTTCACTTCACTAAGTCCAACTAACTCAATTGATGAACGGTCACGTTCACCAGTGATTTTAATTATAGATGGCATGGAATACCTTGAAGATCCTTTAGCAAAAACAGCTGAGACAGTAAGTAATGTTTGTGATATCGTTTATAGAAATTTAAGGTAAAATTTGTTGCAGTTTGTTGTGATAGTTATACTCAATTATTAATAGTATAAGAAGTTTTCGTATACGTAATTTGTATACATTCTGAACAAGAAACTAGCACATACGGAAGTTAAATCAAGATTTCGATAATTAAAAACCCTCATCCAAAACATCTGGTAAAAAAACGGAGCAGTGAAATGTTTCTTTTCAGTTAGTCTTCCATCATGACTCTTCACTAGTATATGCTTTACCACGATACTATAATACTAATCACATGGAAGTACTATACAACTATAGCTATGCTTCACCATTCATCATGCGGATTATGTGAACGTGCAACTAAAAGAGAGGGAAAACAGGGTAACTGTATGTCATAAAGCATTTGATTTTAAATGAGTTAGAATGTGATAAAGTGATCAACAGATTAAAAAATATCTACTGTGAGAGATGCCAAAATATTTTTGATGATAAGTCAATTATTATTACTATTATTATTTATACATGAGCGAAAATTCGAACATAGCAGTTATGTAATAACACGAAGACAAGATAAATTTGGGACAAAGAGGACAATGAGTGTGTTTTCACTAGTTCTGGAATAGATGATTTCAATATTCAAAGTAGGAGAAGTGATTGCAAAGGTTTTGAGGTGGTGGAGAAAATTCGCAGCTCAGGTGGATGATTCTGTTGGTGTGTCGTTCTCTGAGCTGCATGTTTTGGTTGTGGAGCTTTCATTGTTCATCTGAACAACATCATCAACACGAACTTCATTCAGATAGACGTGAAGTATTAGAATTTCTCCATGTTTGATCCGTAGCATGTTCTGTTAACCTCGACCTTGATTGGTTGCTGTTGACCTTAAATCTGTCGTTGTTCACATCTTTACCTTGATTACATACCCCTTTGATCGGTTTCTTGATCCTATGTCACCTATGATTTTTCTGATTGGTTGATAAATTGGGTCAATGTCGATGTGCTTGTTAATTGACCTGAGTATCAAGCTTCTGAAAATTCTTTAGTGTTCTTTATACTCCCCCTATCCAGTATTTCAACATTTCAACCAATCAAGATCGAGGTTAACAGGACATGCTACGGATCAAACGGGGAGAAATTCTAATACTTCACGTCTATCTGAAGTTCGTGTTGATGATGTTGTTCAGATGAACAATGAAAGCTCCACAACCAAAACATACAGCTCAGAGAACAAAAGTCCACTACAATTGTCAATATTTCTTTTAAACGCATACTTTTTCTTTGTTGAGATCAATCCTAATCGCGTGATAAGTCAGGGTTTTCATCAAATTTCCCTTGCACTGTAGGAGTAAGAATATTGCCTATTTGATGAATAAATCTCTATGTTTCTTCTGAATGATCAACCTGAACAATAATTTTATCTATTTTCGCAAACACAAATTTTTCAAATTTTTTTACCCATAGTATTTAATTTCTATCTTAAAAGGTTAAATGCATTGATTGGTTATTCAGTTGTCATAAACGTACAAAAGAAACCGATATGAATGAATATATGGGAATCAATAGCGGTGGTCTACCTATAGTTCCCAATCGAACTCGATTTATTTTAACTTGTTCTTCATCTCATTCTATCACTCAGCAATTAGCTAAATGTCCGCTAATCACTACTATTGAATATTCAAATGTATTAGGTCTTAAAGAAAATATGTTTTCAGAAATTTTTCAAAAGTCTGTTGGAAGTTTAGAAGAAACTAATGAGAGTTTAAAAGAAAATAATCCAGTGATTAATCCGTTGTATAATTTAATTTCACTATTTTCTCCTTTATTAAACAATGACACATTAACTCATAATAATGCATTAAAAATGAACCAACCATCTAATTTACATACATTACTTAAATATCGTGTACAAATTGTAAAAGATCGTTTACAAAATCCTGTCATCAATAAATCATATAAATATTGGTGTTTAAAAGAAAATGCTCTAGCTCAGGCAAGTGCTTTAGAGATTACTTTTTTTTTTACCAGTAAAAACATGTTTATTTATTTCTGTATTATTGTTATGGCTAATTTGTTTGAGAATGTGAATAACATATATGTTTCCTCATACAAGTGATCAACACTCTATACCAATGCTTTCATGAATTGGTATGGGACTCATCAGCAGTGCGCATCCACGACTCCTGACCCCCGCAGGACTCGAAACCAGGACCTTCGGTATTGCGCGAGAATGCCTAACCTCTGGAGCACTGTGCCGGTATCTTACGGTGTTAATGTCTAACTTTGATCAATTCATGGAGTATCGCAACCTCATGCACTGTCTTCGGTAGTTAATGTCTACACCCGAACAGGTCGAACTTCACTGGTCATGACTTCCCACCAGAACTTGGAGAAGATTCCTCACGAAGCCAGTCATTAGTGAGCACAGGTAATTAAATTACGGGGTTGTGCTCTCAGGTTTCTGATGGTGGTCTGACATTGATCAATTTACGATTTCAAATATGTAACTTAACAATCTTCACAACCCCGTCATGCAATCAACTTATTATTTTAAGATTTAAACACAATTTACACAACGAATAGATATGAGTTTATTGTCGCGTTAGTGTGTTACAGCTTGTTTCCAGTTTGTGATGAGACTCAATCTCCGCCTGTTAATGCATATTCAGATTAGCGGTAAAGAGGTATATGTATTGTATATTCATGAAGAATTCTATAATAGATTAGTGTTTAATAGGAAAAAAAGTACCAGAAGCCTTTATTACGAAATATTTATCTATTTATACAGTAAACATATAATTAGAAGAAATATCAAAATCCTGATTGAAGTAATCCACTAAAATACTTAAACGCAGTCACAACTACAAATGTTCTAAGAATTTATGATTACAGACCATCATTGAATCCTATTTTCCTCCTTAATTAGTTTTCATATTACATAGCTGTTTTGGATAGATTTCACAATCGATACCATAATATTTCTGGTTGAATATGATGGAGCTCTGCAACTCACTAGTCTGGTGAGAAAATTCTGACGAATTGAAGCTTAAACAATAGTAGAATATTCGCTTGACAAGTCCCAAGTAAACGTAAAACGTTTCTTGCATTCTGCTACGCGCGACCACTAAAGTATAGCGTGTTTCCAAATGCGCAACCTAACTGAAGAAACCAAGTTGATATCCATATATTTAGTTTGAAGTTATTAGCCAGTTATGTTGCCAAATTTTTGAACAACCTAACATTAACTTTAATATCGCACCTAAAGTTAAAACTTCGTTGCGATAACTACCTACCAATTGTTGCACTAAAGAATGCCCATGAGCAAAAAGCAAATAATATGTGAACATATTTCAAATTTCTTTATAAATTTAAAAACCTATTTTAACTGAAGGCACATTTTGAAATCAGTCAGTTAAAAGGAATCGACGGGATTGTTGTGCATATACAAACTAACTCTTGATTGTGTTTGCTCATTATTTCGTGTCAATAGCTTTTTCTATTTACAGATCAAATATTTACCTCTTAAGCTAAGGCTACTAAATCTAAACCTGAATCAAAAGTAGTAATATACCTTGAAAGCAAATATGTGCAGATATACTTCACAAAATTAACCAATTAACTGTCATTTAAGTGAGATATGAACTCATTAATGAAATAGGTTTCCGTTTATTTTTATTAGAAAATATTTATTCACGAACTGTACATCACTTCATTTGGCTTTGATTCGATCAATAATCGTAAGGATATTTTCAACTGGAATGATTACATCGAACGTTTATTGGCCACGCAATCAATAAGACAGTTATTATTATGTTTGTTAAAACGATGGGCACTTGAGTTTGAATTTAATATCATAACTACAGAAGAAAAAATGTCATTGAAAAATTCAAAGGAAAACAGTGAAAAATCTCCTAGATTGTCTCCTTACAGTGATGATAAGCAGGTGGCAAAGCATAAAACTGATTTCAAGGCTTTGCTACAAAAATCTATGACACAGCTTTGCAAAGGTAAATTTATCATACATATAACTGATTTGAATATGTGTATATTCAATCGCATAGGGGGAAATGATATATCTTAATTATTGTGAAGTTGAGGTTGGATTTCTTTATTAACCGACATCGATTAAAAAACCAATGAGCTCCTAAAGCCAACGATATTACGTACCACAATCGAATTCAGTCACAACTCACGCTTGGCAGTAGCTGCCCAACTAGCTGAACGCAGTAAGAAGACCGACGTGCACAGAGAACTGTATTCTCAAAGGCCAAATTATTATTTACGCATTTCGTGTTTATACGAACAGGATATTGATCTAATCTAGACTGGGTTTTGTGAGCTATGATTTTAAATACTTATTTGTTTTATTTATTTCAACACAAAAAAGCCCAAAAGTATATGGGGGATATTTCTGGGCACCCGTATCACAACAATTGGTTTATTTAGAGGGTCACTCCTCGAGCTTTCGACCTAGAGGGTTTTCAACTCCCTTAGATGGATCCTCTGTACCCAATAGCCCTGTTCAAGCCCCGGTCGGACATTGACTTCTCATCAGGGAATTTGAGGGATATTTAGTCACGAAACATCCGCTCAGTGATGTATAATTTTATTAAAAAGAGTATGTGATGCGCTCAACTTTTATCAACGTAGTAACTGTATGAGTTTTTCGTTTTGTTGCGAGATCCTATGACAGAATGAGCTCATTACTTGTGTGCTAACCGGTCGATATATAATGATTTATTATTTCTAAATCAAGTCAGATTGCTATAAGTCACAACATATTTCTATGACTTCAATGATTACCTACTTACTTTTGACAAATTCGAAATCCTCAGGTGACGATTTTAATCAAAGGGGATAATGATGATATACACTTTATTGAGCAAGATTCGTTAAACAAACCAAATTAACTTAATAATTTATGTTCGATCTCTTCATTTAGTATGTCTTTCAGTAGACTATTTTTAGTTGCTGATGAATACCTTAAAATCTTAATCATGAACGGATGTTGGCTCTGTTCAAGTTGGGTGCATACTGCCTACGGGAAATCATGATAGTTATGAGGTGTGTAAAAACTTTATTGATTAAAAACGGTGTCTTAAAATCAGACAGATTATGGAGATGAATCCGAACATCTTTCTTGTATATTTACTGAGGCTTACATTCTTACACCCGTATTTGTCGGATTTTGACGGTGCCATAGGTTGACACGCGCTTACTTGAGAGCAAAAAATCGTAGCAAACTTGAATTTATGCAACTGAAGTGTACTAACGAGTTCGTTAAGTGTTTCCACTACATAATTTCAGATTACTGACCGGTGTCTGAAAGCTTCATGTTTTTTAAGAAACCGGATGCTAAGTAGATATTCATATTCGTTTCAGAATCCCAAATAACTGCTTTTTATACATGATAATTGGTAGACAGTAGTTTTTGTCATATAGATAATTCCATTACTAAGAATGACAGTAAACCAAACTGTCATAAAACATAACCATTTTTAAAACAGACAAATTCTCTTGCAAGTTTGATCTCTTCCTGACAGGTCTCAGTATCTAAAAATGCTTCCAGCATAACGTAACTCATTCATGTAAACCTTTAATTCTGAAAATCGTTCATATTGAAATTTATATTGTGACTGATAAATCGTCGTAATTCACCGTTTCATTTTGTGTTCAACAGTAATGTTACTAACACTTTACCAAGTAATATGGCTGTTTTGAATAAAGTTTTTCGCTAACATTTAATCTCAGTCAGTTTAATAACTTCAATAAGTGTAAAGACTTGAAATACGTACAACAATCCATCAATTCGTTTTCTAATGCCAACAAAGTTAAAAATCTCCTATATACTGATACACTTTAGTTGATTGTTTCAAATAATCTGATCTGAGACATTATTAAGTGGCTTTTAGCAATTAACAAGTTAAAAACACTTTTAAATGGCATACATACATATGAGGTCAGCTTGCTCAGGAAGTTGTGAGATAAGAAAGTAAACATTTCAACTAATCTACCAAATATATAGGTCGAACTTGTCGATCCTCATCTGGCAAAATCTTAAAGTGTGAGCACTTGGTTAAATTTATTGGGCAAAAGTTATTAAAAACCTTACACTAACAACAGTCTGAAACAAACTAAAAGTCATGCTGATCAATGCAAACATTAAACACAGAGATTTTGATTTAAAATCAAATACATCTTTTAATTCAAAATCGATTTTCAACTTAAGAAAAGCTATACTCTTATTGTAAAACTTATCAAGCTTTAGTGACCCAATTAAGGACAAACTATCGTGTCGAAAATAATGTTCAATAAATGATTCCGTTTCGCTGCACGGCATCAGATAAATAAACTAATTTAAAAACACTTCGCCGTTTGTAAACCTACATAGAAAAAGTTTCTGAAAACGTATTATTATTTAATTGAAACTATGATTCTTCTTCAGATTCTTAGGGGTCTATGAGCAAGTTTGTGACAGCATAATATATAACCAGTCATTGTATTAATAATTTCCCTTGACGATTGTTAAGTTATACGAGAGTTTAATGGAAAGGTAAACTAATGATTGGTTGAAACTATATAAAAATAATAATAACATAATAATGATAATAATAATAATAATAATAGAAAGGTTGCTCGTTGAATAGAAATAAGAAACAGTGCTACAAGAGAAAGCCGACAGTCGAATGCTGGTTAACGAATTGTCAAATTATTGCAGATATTAGTTAAAAAACGTTTCGAACTGCAAAAAGTCATTTTATTGTGCAACTGACAGTTTTATTTATAGAATAATGTTACGAGAAAAGTCACATAATTATGATCTCTTGTGGTAGAAACGGTTAATTAACAATTTAAGGACCTATTTCTGAGGATAAATTAAAATTTCTATACAAAACACCGTTGAATTAAACATTCCACACTACACTGATTTACTGTGATTTTTTTGCTAAAGTGAACGCCAACGATTACATGACTGCTTCAAATATAAATGGAGTTTTGCATAGTTAAATGCATTTGATTATTCGTCAATATACTGTATCTGATTTGTTAATTTCGAAAAGTAATCTTAAAATAAAAAAAAGACGGATCATTAACTAAGTTCTGAAATCAATGACTAATAAATTCTCTTTAAGGAAATAATGCTATGAAATTTTTGTACGGTTTTATCTTGAAATATAACGTTTGTATACATTGAAACATAGTTAAAGTTTGATGATCTTTGATTTTCTAGATTGGACTGTAGGGTTGGTTGGATTAGTTTTCCACACATTAGTAACTGCTTCTCGATTTACTTGGCTGAAAGAAGATATACATCCGGCAGAAGATGAAAGTAGTGGTTTGAAGCTTCAAGATGTTCTACATATTCTTAAGAATATGAAACTACCGAAACATTATGTCATGCAGTCATTATTGCCATCTACCTTAATGGCTTTACATTCACCGTTATTAGGTTATTATTGTTTACGTATTTTACATCGTGCTGGTGCATTTTCTCAAACAACCGAAGGTGGAATTTTACGTCAAACCAATCTTGATGGTTATTTAAAATTTAATCATGAAATTATATATTCAATAATGAGACAAATACTTGCACGTGAGTATATGTATGAAACGTTTAATTAATCGTAATCTGAAGAATATTGTTTGATAGTTTACGCAGTAAACTTGTATTTTCTTATCAAAGTAATCAGTTCAGATTAACTAACCCGTTTGGAAAGACAAATAAAATTAGGTGAATCCGAGCTCAAACTGTACTCACATATTTCTCAGTCTGTATTTAAATTTCCCAAAGCGTAATTGCCTTTTAGATGTTAACATCTTGTTTAGTTCGAGATAAATAAACTAGATAATTATTGATAATGCTAATTAAAAAAACATGATGATGATGATGATGAGCACTTTAATTTGCCCTTTCATGTAATTTAGACTATCAGTTGGTAACATCCATGTTAAAAGATGATGCTTGTTTTTAGTTAGTATTCTCAACGTAAACTTCACTAATATCGTAGTTATACAGTAGGAAAATCATTCGGACTAAAATTTCTAGAATCCTATGTGATAAACTTAAGAACTATAAAATGACTTTCAGTAAGACGATCAGCTTTTTAAGATTATTTTCTGCATATACCCTTTTAAGTGCCTCGGCATAGTTGTACGAAATCTGATAGAACCTAACTGATTGTTTTGTAACGTTTTGGTTTTGTTGATTATAACCTCTTAATTCGCGCTGGATAATTATGAAGAATTACTAGATTGAAGGATGTTGTTGATTGAGTGTTTTCACAAAACCAATCACATAACAATAATAAATTGCCCGATAGATAAGTCAACTATAAGTTATCATATATTAAAAAACTATATATCACAATAATATATCCAAATCGTTTGTATTCAATCACGTTTTTCTGATTGACGAAGTAATTAAATTTGTTATAATCTTTTAATTAATGTTTATTAATACTAGTTCTGTTTGTTAACGATCTGTAGGCAACTTTAGCTAATACTTATTATTTCGTGCAAAATCTAAATGAACTCTGTTTTCAAAAAAAAAATAATCTTTGATGTTAAAACATTCACTCACACAAAAACGTGGTAGGAAGACAGAATCTTTAATATCTTGAGGTAAAGATCACTGAGAGAAGACTTAAGATGATGTGTCAGGATAAGATATTAAATGTAAAATTTACACTAATTAAATACAGTTTTTATAAGATTAAAAATTTATTAGAGACTTTGTTAAGTATTCAGCAGAACAATTTTGTCTGAGGATTTTTCCAAGAGAAAGTAAAGTTGATCTGAATGAATGCTATCAGTAAGTTAAAGATGTATTGAATGATATATTCAACAGAGTTATCAAATAATATAGTGAAACTCCTTTTCTAATGTCCCTTATCTTCTTTGTTTGGGACTAAAACGTTTAGCTTCTCATAGACTTCAGTCTATCCTGAATATATGTTGTGCACTCTGTGGCGTTCAAAGCGAAATGTGTAAGAAGATCTTGGAAACAGAAAAAAAACAGTGGTGACCCGACAAACCATGTATGATTCACTTGCATTTTATAATTATATTAGTAGATAATCATGATTAACGGCTTAAGCATGAAATGAAGGAAAACAGATAATGGAAACTAGAAATTGATAGATTAGTGTTTCGATCGCGTTGAAGAAGTGATGATAACGCATTAGAGTAGTAAATCAAAGAAAAATGAAATTTTTTATTACGGAGGAGATTGTTGCACTTCATAGTTAACATCGTTAATTGACAAGCAATCAAAAAAATAAAAACACTGAACAGCTGTTCCGTCCTAATATGAGACTAATTGGAAGTGAGCATTCACAACTCCATCATGGAGAAAACTCAAGACCTTCAATCAATCCGAGATATCGTGCAGTAATTTCCCATCTACCTGCATACTAGCGGTTAATTTTGTGCAGGGATTCTGCAAGTTCTAGTGAGTTACGATGAGGAGTAGATTTCAACTACTTTTTCTATGGAGACTGTTATCTATCAGTGACATTGGAAAATGGTTGAACGAAACCACAGATTGACTGAACTTTAAACTATAAACCACTGGATGTGCTTACCCTAATGCTTCATGCTTGATCACTAGCGTAGTCACAGATTAACATTACTGAGGATTCTTACACTAAAAGGAAACTTTTATCCAGTGCTTTCTGGTTTTCAATAGTAGTGTAGCAAATGAAATTCGGATCCTTCAAGCTATTTCACCACAAGAGATTGTGTTTACGTTTATTACATCTCTTCTAGGTGATAATGGTGCTACTGGGATTAGTCTTCCTTTAATTACTACAGCTCTTAATTGGTCCAAAGGAGGTGAACAAGGCAATACATTGTTAAACATCTTATTACATGGTCATATTCAAACTATTTCGAAAACATCCAATCAAGCATTATCAAATTACTCTTTATCACTAATTGAAAGTAATATTTACAAATCAAAACCAAAAATTACATTTAAAAAGGTTGGTCGTACAATTAGTGCAGCTCTTTCGTTGACAGAATCTGGGAATATTCTCTATACAACTAATCAATCTGGAGATGAAGCGAAAAGTTTAAATCCAGTACACGATTATGATACTTTACTAATTCCAAACAAACTGAAACGTTCATCATCATTAAGAGCATCATTTCAACTAATGCCTGATATTTATCGAATTACTTTAAAATTCACTAATCTTTTAACAATCAGCCATAATATTGATTCAACTCGTCAATTTTCATCGGATGATTGGGCTTATACACGTCATATTTTACTTCTTACTGAAATTATGAATTATTTAGTAACAAAACCAAATTACCCAATAGCATATGGTTTTCTATCATGTTTAGTGATTACACAAATTGAAATGATTTGCATTGTCAATAATCTTAATGATATTAAAATAATTCTTAATAATTTGGAATACATTTTACTTCATCCATGGTAAGCAAAATGCAAAAGAGTTAGCTATTCAACTTCACAAGTTAAATGATCGTATGTTTTTAAATTAATCGTTTTTTTATTATTATGGGTATAGCTGGTTAATGTATTCATTCAGGTATAAAAAACTGCAATGTGAATGACTTATTGTTTGAGGCAACACTTTGGTTACAATTCGAGATAAGCGTTTTACTAAACTGTACGCTTGTTTCAACAACATATAAAAGGTAAGATCATGTCAAATGCTACGAAAGACTACAAGTTTAGAATTTTTCAGCAGTAGAAGCCCTTGAACAAATATGCCACGCAACATGGAATATCAATGCATCGACAGGTCGAAATTTGAAAAACTGTTTGAACGTCAAGGATTTAATACTAAATTTAGAAGTATTTTTATTGGCACTTCAGAATTAAAATGCTAAATGCTAAAACATTTATACCTCCAAACTAAGTTGGTATTATAAACATTACATTCGATATAATTAATATACTCGATTCATTATGCATAAAACACACTCTATTCACGTATCACTTTTATTTTTAAACATGTTTCACATGTGAAGTAGTCATAAGCTAATGCATATTATAACCAGTTGATAATAATAAGACTTTTTGAATGTATTTAAGGATACATAATAGTACCTTTAGAGTTATATTCGTTTACAGAAATCTTACTATCTTAAAAAATCTTGACACGTTTCATCTCTAATCCAATTGACAACAATCATATGATTTTTATCTGATTAAGAGAATATATGCCTTTCGATTACCATTTAATCATGACTAAAATTTACATAGGATACCTGTTATTGTTGACAGATTTATTTAAACGATCAGTGTATTTCAAGTTTCATTACTCAGCATTCTATGATCTATGGATGATTAAGTAGGCTTTAGATCATAGAATATGTTAATATTTTGAGTTTAAAATGATTGATTTGTTTGAAGAATAATGTTACCTAATTATTGAAACACTAGAACTTTTATTTACTCATTAAAATCATCAATCAATCATTGTTAGACTACCATTAGGAACCTGGAAGTACTGAACGGACGTTTCGTCCTGGTATAGAACTCGTCAGCAGTACACAACCACGACTCCTGCTACTCGTAGGATTCGAACCCAGGGCCTTCGGTCTTGCATGTGATATGTTCGGCACTTAGTATGCTTGAGGCTATTACGAGTTTACCTTAGTCGATAAACGCGAACGAGACTTTTACCAGCTTCCAGGAAGGCTATCCTGAATCCCAGAATCGAAATAGAAGACTTTGTAGGCGTAGAAGTATATTCTACAAGCACCCAGCAATCCCAGTACAATCAAGCATACAACTCTCGTTTATTTATACAACATAACAACGTCCTTGAGACAGTTAAGAAAATAGCATACTAAAATACACTGTAGCCAATCACAGCCATTGATTTTGCTGGTGGGAATTGAAATCTCAAGGTCATTTGATCAGCCCCTGCTGGCGAACGTGAAAACCGAAATACGGCATTATCAAGCGAATTTTGGGGATCTAACATCCCCAACAGCATGCTAACACCTAACCTCTGGACCACTGGGACTGCACACATCGGTGTTAATGTCTAACTCTGATCAATCTACAGATTTTGCGCGACCTCATCCATACCAGGACGAAACGGCCGTCCAGTGCTTCCAGGTTTCTAATGGCGGTCTACGATGATTGACTGATGGTTTCAATGTGTAAAAACACTGATCTCCCTAACTCTAATTAGATAAAAAACTTTTATTTAGTTTGAACCTCATATTTAATGAATTATTTCACTAATTCTGTTAGGTTAAATAATAATTTTTATGCAGTTCTATGTTAAAGTTGAGTAAACTACTAACTAAGTATACATTTAACTTTCATCTTCTGTAAATATTTTTTTCAAATGAATTATTAACTGATCTTAACATAATTTTGAATAAGTTACTTCTGAGAACATAGTACCGTTAGTTAGATTTCAATTACAATAAACTGCGGTAATCCAGAAGTAATGTTATTGGAATTTGTTTGTTTATATATTCTTTTTCCATACTAATGTATCTCTCTATATTGGTAAATATCGTCAATCCCAACTAATTTTTATCAGTCAAATTGGCTAACAGTTTGAGGGAATTGTTGTCTCATGCATTAGATTTTTATGTCAAGCAGTTGAAAACAATCAGTTTGACACTTTAATTTGAATGTGAAAATCACTGCATTTCCTGAAAACAACATCATGCACTGGCATACACTGATTCTTCTACTCCGATTTGTCAAGTTATTCAAGTTGAATTTCCAAAATCGGTCATTCGAGTGATTATTAACTGAATGTTAGGTACACACAGTTCAAGTTCTGATAGAAAGCTATGGACTATAAACTACTAAATAAAATTAAGTAGTTTTCTGAGGTCCTATACATTTCATCAGTTACCAATCTAGCTTCTAAATTTCTATGGAAGTTCTCGTAAATATAAACCTATTAGGCATTTACTAGAGACATCCATCATATACTTCTATTATCATATTTATAAATAGGAATCTTAAAATGTGACTGGTCATTCATTTTAAAACTATGTATTGTTTCTTTTTACAGCTTTCTTCTATGTTTAGCATTTCCAACATATTCTACTAAAATATTTACTGGTTCAATAAGAAATTCACATTTATTAATTGCATTATGGCAAATTATTCAAAATTCATTTACACTAATTGATGACTATGATAAACATGAAGAGATAAATAATAATAATAATAATAATGATAAAGATAATGATAGCAGTTCATCATCTGAAAATGATTTCAGATCAATAACACCAAAATTGGATCATTCACATGAAAGTAGAACTAATGCAACGAACACAAATAATAATAATTTTAATATTAATAATACAATGGTGAAGAGAAGCATAAGAAAACTGAATGAACTTGCTGAAAGCGCTTTAGATTATTTACAGTTTATAAAGTATTCGACAGAAAATATTGTAAGTTAAATTTATATGTAATTATGATAAAAATGATATAAATCTCGCTGATGCTCCAATGAGTAGACAAATCCCTGACTGATATTGTGTTTTGCAGACAATATTTAACATTATGTCATTCAATAGAAATATCGACTTCAGTTAGGAAAATTTTCTGTTTGATGAAATCATTTACTTTAGCAGTACATTCTTAAACATTTTGTTTGTTTGGAGAGATTGCAGCATAAAAGGATCAGAGATTTCAAATATCTAAAGGATGTTACGTAATTATTTAAAGGTTAGAAGAATAGCGGAAAGAGTGATGGTTAAAAAGCCAGAGTTGCAAGCGATTACTGTACATTTGACAGGCATGAAGAAAGTGAAAAACGAATCTGCCATCCTAGCCTAGTAGCCTTTTCCAAACTCCAGAATTGCCTACTCGATGGTCCCAGGATACACGAGTAACGCATCAAAGACACTGATGATCGAATGCTAGTAACCTATGAATATCCTTTAATCTCAGTGGCCATGTTTCACAATCATATAGTGGGACAGAGAGAACAGCGGTGCGCCATAAGTGAGTTAGCGAAAGCCAATCGGTCTTTATGTATCTGTGCCGAGATTTCGTCAGACACCAGGCCGTGAGCACTGATGAAACTCCCAAGGTAAGTGAAGCGGTCAATACGCTCAACTATTTCACCTCCTTTCGTTAGTTTAGGCTCCGATGTAAGCTAATCCTGAAGAAACACTTTGGATTTCAAGGGGGAGAATCGCATCCTGAACATGCTTGCATTGTTGCATAAGGTGATCAGAAGGCTGAATTTCGTCAGTATCTTCACCAAATAGAACTAAATCGTCAGCATACTTTAAGTCGGTAAGCGTGTCTCCACACCTGAGGAGTCAGACAACGATAATGTTAACTCTAAAAGCATGTCTATGGCAAAGTTAAACAAGAATGGAGAGAAGGGACTTCCCTGACGGACACCATTTGAATTAAAGAATTCCGAAGACAGTTCGACATAAGCTCTCCTTCGACCAGTAGTGTTAGAGTAGAGAGCGTGTATAAGAACGATGTACTTCATTCCTACACCTTTCAATGACAGAAACTACCATAGAACCTCACGATCGACAGGGTCAAAAACCTCCTTTATGTTTATGAATTCAACTATTGTGGGGGTGCCGAAAATGGGTCTTTATTCTAGGACCTGCCGTTATGTGAATATTTAGTTTGTACAGCTACGTCAGGTCTGAAACCAGCCTGATTTTCTCAGGTCTGCTCTTCACGAGCTCTAATAAAGCAACGAGGTTTTATTGAAACTAATGTTTTAGACAACAGGACTTTTGTCCTTTCTTATGGATTTGCGCGACCGGTAACTGAGACCAGTCAGATGAGATTACGTCCAGTTCCCAAATTCTATTTCGGACCTCAGTCCATTTCACTGCTAAAGCTGGACCACCATCCTTAAAAATCTCAGTAATTAATCCATCAGGACCTGCTGCCCTCTTTTGCCTTAGATTGCCTATAACCTTTTCAACTTCATTAAGATTTACAAGACTTGCATCAAATTTCCATTCAGGTTGAGTGAAGATCGTAGGTAAGTGAAGTATGGCTGGTGGCCAGTCGAACTATTCGCTAAAGTTTTCTCCCCATCGGTTTAATCTCATCGAGTGAGAACGGATGTCAGTTCCATCTTTCCCGCAGATAGTCTCACCAACAGCAGGATTTTTAATAACCATTTCCTTAACAAGTCTGAATAGTTGTCTAGTGTTACCTATCTCTTTTGCCTTTACATCTCTGTCCACCACCGTTTACAATCATTGAGTAGCCTTCTTGTCAGCTTGTGTTTAAACTGACTCTTCTCCTTATCGTATCTGGAGCCAGACAGAATCAATTTTCAAGAGTCTAGCAATTCAGTAAATGCCACTGAATCCACTAACTTTTCCTAACCATTTAGTTTATCTTACTGGCAGATATCACTACTGTTTCCATAGCTTTTTGAATATTATTCCCGTCCACTTCGGATTGCGTATCATGTACACGATTATCTAACTGGTTTTCTGTTTCTTGCTAAAATGTATCCTTAACTTTTACTTATTACTATTCGATCATGGCTTATCATACTAATGTGTACGTGGTGTTTTATACTATTGTTAATATCTATCCCCAACACCTTGTAAGACGAATAATGTACACCAACATCTCAAGTCTAAAATCTTCTCCTAATGCCTATCACAACTAAATCTCTGGTTGGCAATGATTATTAATGTATCACATAATCTAATGATTTAACTATTTATTCTTCATTATTGAGTTTGTTTTATTTTTCTTATTTCAGAATGATTCACCACATGTATCCAGCAATTTTAGTCAACTTTTTGGTTAGTTCTAAAAAGAGAATAAATTTAATATTTTGAAATCCCTAAGTTTTCGAATAGAAACTGATTTAAGTATTTTATTCGCTATAGTTCAAGTAACACTTCCACTGCTTCTTCCCGATTCCCTTCTCCATCGGAATCTGGTTTGTTCTTTCTCACAGTAAACTGTTGCTGATGGTGTCTGGCTAACGGATCTGAAGTATTTTGCGTAGACAACTGTTAATGAATACTTGAATCTTTTGGATGATGGCTTACGTAGTTCTCCAAGTTTCCGCTCCATACAGTAGAACTGTCTTGACATTTGTATTGAAAATTCTGATTTTGGTGTTTGTTGACAGTTGACCTGGTACTAACATCTCATTAGATAATCATTTGTGCATCAACGTTGATTTAAACAGCTTGATTACAAGTTAGCTATTTTTAATTGATTTAAATTGAATAAACACTATTTGGCTACTCACCTATCCGTAACTTTCATGTTCAGCATTTGTAGATAGGATTTGTAAATTAATCTCTCTTATCAGAGATGCAAGTATAAGACTCTTATTTATGATATGTGTGGTGGCCAATTTCTACGTGTTCTTAGTCTTCGTAATTAGCTCGTCCAGACAATCGTTACTAACTAGCGTCCGACGGTTTATGAATCAGAAGGTAAACTCGAAGTATTGACACACCACAAATAGGGATAGCAGACCAAAAGCAGACCGGGCAGGCACACTAGCGAGCGAATGGGCGAATGTGCGAGTGTAGTAATAAGATTAAAAGGTTCGTATATATACATAGGAAAATGTCTGAGTCATCGTGATATTTAAGAGATCAATATTAAAGCGAATAGGATGCATATGCACGTAGACGTTAAGCAATGCTCAGTCATACCAGCTCATACAAACCACACAATAATAAAAGCCAATGGTACATATAAGTTATTGTTTTACAAATGGATTGGTTAAATAAATTAATCGAAAGGGATTAACCAAATTAAATGTAAGCGAACTCGAATATACGTGGAGGCACTACATATGAACTATGTCAGTAAAATTATTCAAATGATACTTACTTGTCTTTCAAAACCGTTATAACAGACGAAACCCTGTTTCATTACTATAATGATTTCCAGTTATATTGTGACAATGAGGCTACAATGGAGATATTCCATTAGAGCTGTCATCTCATCATATATTTCTCGTATACATTAAGTGTTTTAAATCGAAGGAATCTAAATATCTAACGAAATTCGATGTCATTTAATTGACAATTACTTTTTCTCTAAATTATATATAATTTCATCAATTCCGATTTTTTACAGATTTATCAGGTGAAAATAAATTAGAATCACTTATATGGATTATTGGTGAATTAATTTATTATTTAGGTAATGAATTTATATCTGTTCAAATTTTATCAAAATTAGCTAAAATTTTTATAAATGTAAGTTGGCTTTTTTGTTTAACATTGATGATATTTACTGGTAATCAAATTTAATGTTGTAAAAATCGGCGATATTGACTAAAAAAATAACCATATTGTTTTCAGTGTTGAAATCACGAACTACTCTAAGCTAGATCACTATTAGAAATATGGAAGCACTGAACGGCCGTTCCATCCTGGTATGAGATTCCTAAGCACTGCGCACTTCACCACCCATTCATCTAATACTTCCAGATTTCTAATGGTGGTCTGGTTGAGATCAGATCATAATTTTAACTAGGAAAATCATACAATCTCCATAAATGCTCTTTCATTAACAACACTACTGTTGAATGCGAAGAAGTAGATAACAGACCTATTTGATATTATTATGTTATGTTGATATTATGTTATGGTATACATGGCTGATTCGTCTTACGATGACTATTGCGTCCAATGTGGTATGGAAACTTGAAATGATGGACGTACGTACGAAGTTCTACGTTGTTAAAGACTGACTGACTGACTGATGTCCTGTGATAAAGACCAACGTTCTAAGATTACCAATTAGTTCAATTCATCAACTGTCATTAGATGTTTATTTCTATGAAGACTGTTAAACTAGACAATAATCAAGTTTTTAAATAACAAAACATTAGGTTGGCTACAAAGTAACTGTAAAATTGTTGTTAAGCTTGAAATGTATGGAAACTAATTAGAGTTCAATTTGCAGTGAAGTAAAAATTTATTGTTCAAATAGACTTTATCATTCTGATCTCATGACTATAGAGTAGGCTTCATTGAAACAAAACGTTATAAAGGTTTATCAATTTCTATGAAGAAATTCTAGTGAATAATTATATAGTCTTTTCTACAATAATTAAATTAACCCTATTTAGATATCGGTTTTCTTTTATTAGAATGACTATATATAATCTTACAATCAACATTCTCTTTTTTTTCACAGAGTACAACTTTCAGTAGTGCAGATAGTTTACAATTGAGTCATTTGGGATTCAGTATTGTAAATAAACTTCGTTATTTAAGAAATGAAATGAATGAGTCGATTGATAATCAGTTATTATTATATCAATCTATTGTTTATGAAATTGAATTGAAGATAATAGAAAGGCTGGAAGAATCATTGATGCAAACGACGACATATGATACAGAGGAATCTATGTTGATAGAACAAAGAATTTTTACAGCTTTGGGTATTATTATTATCAGTTTAATTTTATTGAATCATTTCATTGTTTTATTAAAATACATTCGTACTATTGGAAATACTTGAAATTAGATTGTTATTAATTAGTTCACTATTTGGTTTCAATGTTTTCGATTCGAGTGTTGTGCTTTACTCTGGGATACTCACTATGAAACAACAACATTCTACATACAGTTTTATGAAAATCATTAGGTACAATGTTACGTTAATTAATTATCATGAATTGACATACTTTCCTAAGAAATCACATTGATTCAAAAGCTACTGAAATTTTAGGATGATCCGTTTATCGGTTCCTGTACTAGATTTCACTTCTGTTAACGATTTCACTTGATGTTTTTTTGATGAAGTTGCGTGGATAGGAGTTCTTTCAGAAGATAATCATAAGATGCTTCGCCTCGTTTTTTAGTGCTTCATATGTACTGCACTGTGTCTCTTGAACAAAGTTTGTATGCAGTTGATTTTATGAGTCCATCCTACCATACATAAAAGACATATCGGAACATGCAGAGAGACTGTTGAGACCATTTGGAATAGGTGTGGCACACCAACCAACAGAATTACTTCAATCGATCCTATCTAGGCCAAAAGGACAATGTGACAAAGGAAGAAAAACCAAATATCATCTACAAAATAAATTGCTCATATTGTGGAAAACACTACACAGGATAAAAGTGGACGTCCTCTTGAGCTTCTTTTACGTGAACACCAATCAGTAGTCAAACGCCACGACAATTCTTCGCTTATATCAATACACACGGACAATTACGGACATAAATTCGATTGGAACAATGTTGAAATAGTGGATAGAGAGAGTACAAAGAACACTAGAGAATATTTGTAAAAATGACACTCAAGTCAATCAGCAATCAACAAACATATCGTCATTGACCCAATTTATCAACCAATCATAAAAATCATAGGCGACATAGGATCAAGAAACAGATCAAAAGGAAGATACAATCAAAACAAAGTTGAAAACAACGACAGACTTAAGGTCAACATCAACCAATCAAGATCGAGGTTAACAGAATAAGCTACGAGGCATGCGTGGAGAAATTCTAATACTTCACTTCTATCTGAAGTTCGTGTTGATGATGTTGTTCAGAAGAACAATGATGGTTCCACAACCTAAACATCCAGCTCAGAAAATGAAATACCACCACAACATAAAGTTAATTAAGTCAATTACATACTATCTTATCGATTTCAAGCTAAAAATCTTTCGTTTTTGAGTACCTAGTTTGAAAGTCATAATTCAGGACGGACTGAACACAAATTATGTTGATAGCGGTCTAACCCAACAAGACAATATTTACTCCTACACAACAGTGTAGACCGATGTTACATTATACAGATTCATTCATCTGTGATCGGTGAGTATAATAGTACGAATTACAATTAACTAATCTAATTTCCTGAGGGTGATTATTCTTACTTTTTGGAAGAGACTGAACAATATTGATTACTGTTCATCTCAGTGTTTGAAGTTTTACGAGTTTTATTTCTAGACAGTGTTTGAGTTCATGAACAAATTTTTGGTATTGTTTTGGCATTTGAAACCGTGTCGCTCATTTGGCCTCATTCAGTACTTGTCAGCTAGATATGACTGCATTCCAGTCTCAGTATTTATATGGAAACTTGAACCTGGTGTCCTTAATTTCATTTCTAAGTTTGTATCAATCGATACCTAATGATACATGTGTTGTCGCTTGTGATAAAAGAAGTTTAGAATTATGGAAACGTCACAAAAAACTAAATACAGCTAGATGAATAAGAGTTAGAACTGATCTTTATAATATAAAACAATAATAAGAAATTTATATAAGATTGACATAAATGTACAAACAATTATCAGTTCAACAAATGTCCAGTAGTTAACATCAATGCAAGAATAGTAACTATCAATTCAAAAAAGTGTCTTCATATCGATAAATTCCAATCTCTTATGTATTTCATGCTTGATTACTAAATTGGGAAACTTGAATTATTACACCACTTGTATATACTGCGAGGTGCAGGAGTCGTGGATGCTCACTACGGACGAGTCCCATAATAGGACGAAATGGCCGTCCAGTGATTCCAGGTTTCTAACGGTGGTCTAACATTGATCGATTCATGATTTCAAATGTATAACTTAACAATCTTCACAACCCCGTAATGTGATAGGTTATTTGTTTAATTCTCAGTAGTCTTACCAGTTATGTAACAATAATACAACAGCGAATAAGCTATCACATTTTTAAACCTTAATGAAGATTACTTGATTTCTAAATGTTCTAAAGTTTTCATTCTTTTGTATTAGTTGCTGGAATTTTCACAATGGTGTTTACGAATGCACTTGATCGGTCTCTTTTGACATAGGCGTGGTTTGCCTCAATAGTACCTACCATTGAGTTGTAGTAAACATCAATTGTGAAATGAAGGTACATCTAGCTAGCCAGTTCCAATTAGGCTGAAACGTGCATTGTGAATTCCATTGTTAGCCACCTATTTCTGGTTATAATATTTTAAAGTTTAATTTTATTTTCCCCAAGGAATAAAAGTGCCTATTATTTTACAGCTTATATAAAAATGTATCGACTAGAATCTGTTATTGGATTAACAGAAAGTGGTAATGAACAGTTAAATTTATTTGAATATGAAATTTGTCAAGCAATTGAAGATGTGAAACAGTTCAACGCTCAATCAATCGACAAAACTTTATTAGCTATTAGTATGTATCTTTTATCTAAAATAAGGTAAGTTCGTAAATAATTTGTTTCGAAGTTTACTAAGTTGGTTAGAGTATTGCTTATATTTATAGCATATCTAAGTATACAGGCTATTACTTCACTATCGAGAACAATGCAATTATCTAGAATTTCTCTGAAACACCAATTAATTAGTGAAATAAAAATGCTTTTAACTTTGAAAAGATTAACATTACACTTACCATACAATAAATCAATTGAGACCTGATTATCTCAGTAGTATTACCACACTATGAGGCTGGATGACAAGGGACTGAATCCATCAGGAAGCATCTATTCCATCAAGATTACACCTATACCCCACTGATAATTGTTGACTACAATGAAACCTTGATTCAGGGTTTTCTATAGACTACCTCTAAGTACCTGACTTCTTAATATGATGGTTGTGTTATCCAGTCACGCAAACTGGTGACCACATTTTCAACTTGATCTATATAATTCATTCAGTGCTACAAAGACTGGTCAGTGATCAATCAAGAGTATAACTTTTTATTATCATACTAACAGTCAATAAATTAGGTGTATATTCGTTTCAATTCTATTTATCTTCTCAAATCCTTGGTTGCACAATAAATATTTTGCACACTCGTCATCACATGGCATCTAACCTAACTTTTAAAGCCGAATACTACCTACTATCAAGTTTAATAAAGCTCTCTGCGTCTCATTTCCAGAAGAACCTAAAGGTTAGACAATATTTTTAGTCTGCTCAGTTTAGTCAGTCAGTTACAACGTGGAACTTCGTACATGAGTACATTAGTTCAGGTTGCCATACCGCATTAGCACAGAGACTTAACTTTCAGTTCAGATCCAAAAGTGATAGCGATAGTAGAAGTATTAGCAGTAATGGAGAAGATTAGGTCTTTAAGGTCTTGCTTTAAAGGCCTTACCGCCGGAGACGGAAATCCGCGAGGTAAGGTGAGGTATGACATTTTTAGGGTCGACCTTTTCTAACCCTTCCTTCCTTGTGAGAAGGCAGCATCTCTGTAAATGCTGGTTTTTCGAGGAAAACGCCTTGTTGCTGTCACACACCTCCGCAGTCAGCAGTGCAACTTCGCCCTCAGACCTTGAGCAGCTGCTTTTAGTCTCATGGTAGAACCTTCAGGAACATATGTTCCAGCCAATATAGCTCGATTGGGTCATCACGATAGGCAAGCCCGACCACCATGTTAAGGTAGAAGCTACAGTTTCGCTGTTCAATTTAGTTCTAGTACCTCATAGGCTGTGGTTAAACTCGCCAGTTAATCATGTTTAGATCAAATTTTCTGATTTAAAACAATGTTCTCTAAGAATTTCGACTAGACTTGTAGATCACTAATAAATAACCTTAGAACAAGACTTGTAGTTTCCTTGTTCACTAGCTAATCAATCGCATGTCAACGTTCATACTAAATAACAGATGTTTTTTTCCTACCTTTAATACTTTTAAATATTTTTCTTATTAAAACTGATTGATGACTTACCTAAAAAGCTAATCTTTAAGTACCATATTACAATTGTATTAATTTCTATGCCATTTTTTGTACATTTCAGACTGTTACAAATGAATACAACTGAACATGAATCTCTCATATTCCAGGCTATAAATGAATGTATGACAGATCAAGGTGAATATCATCCTTTATTAGCTGAATGGCTAATCATTTTAGCATTATCTTTACAAAAGCCAATTAATCATGATAATAATAATAATAATAATGAATTCAATGAAATAAAGTACGTTAAGTTCAATGAAAATATTTGTTTGCTTTTTTTTTCGTCTAAATATAGAATTTGAAAAAAAATGACCAACACATTCTAAAGTTATTTAGTGAATTGAATTTATTATTTTTGGTTATAGTGAATAATCATAATAATGAACTGACAAGTAATTTAGAGTTAAATACAGTAGCTTACACTCTTAGCCAATGATTTGATAGTTCTGTCTTCAGAAATCCATTCCGTAGAGGTTCAAAGATCTGTTTCATCAGAATAGCACCAGTTTAGCTGGTTAGCGTCTTTTTGGCAAGTTAGTTTTTGACGGGATGGGGTCGCCAACCCCATGCCCAACCCTCCTCCTTTATCCGGGGGCTTGGGACCGGCAGTAGCCCCGAAGGTTCTACTGGCGTAGTTTAGCTACCTCACTTAATTCAGTAATTTCTCAAATCAATTAGTGTATCCTAATATTCATGAGTGTTTTTTTCTGTCATTCTTTGCTTGAAGTAAAAATTGCTAACTATTTGCGTATATTTCACCTAGTTGGCTTCCTTTATGAATTTGAATAAAGCCAGAATGATAATCAAGACAGAACAATATGTATGCACGTTTAGTCACCTGATTACAAACATATATTTACCACTATCATTTCTGGGCTTTAGTCTGGGTAAATTTTTATTGACCGAATGACAATGAGATTGTAGTATGTTGTATTTGATGACTTCAGAGCTTCCAACTTATGAACATCACTAATAAAATAGTAGATTATTCGACTGAAAATAATTCTAAACAATATATCACATTGGTTTAAGTGTAACAGTAGACGGTTCGCTAATGAGAGACTGTCAGTTTTGATGATTTCGACATCATTAGAATTTCATTCCCACCATTTCGATAAAACGGTATTACGACCTTAGTTTCAAAGGTGACTGTAACATTTATTAGATATTTTAAATATATAGTTGTTTAGGAATTCCCTGGATGCTAAGCATCTAATTTGCTCGATAAAAATATAGAACTGTTCTTCATTGAAAGATACTTCTAGATCCACACTTTTTACTCATTTTCTACCATCAAGATACTCTGGTTTCGCATAAAGACTGGTTCACATTCAAATAACAGGTTAGAGACAAATTGTTTTTGAGAAAATTAGATTGGTTGACTCAGAAATCCAACAATAAGGTAGCACAATATCTTAAAGTATTTTAGTTGATCGAACAGTAATAAACAGAAATTTTAAAAATATTTATACAAAGCTAAAAATCAATTTCAATCAATGACTTTGTAAAACGTTTTATTCTCTTTCGTTTTAACTATACAGCCATTCAACACTAGCCTTTTGGAAAGGATACGAGTAGAATTAATTGTGGAGATAAGAGAGATATTAGGGGGTGTAGGAAGGATTGGATTTTGACCCATTTGGTCTCGCGTGCTGGTACGGGTATAAGTGAAGTTGCCACTTCCCGGCTGCCCACACCGTGGAAGGTTGTTTCTTGACGAACCTGAAAAGGAAGATGGATTAGTGTTGGTGCGTGACCGCAGAGTCCAAGGGACAACTGCTTGAGGCCGGTCACACATAGCCTTTTTATGTAATGTTTTTTGAGTATTAGCTCCGCTCTTAAAAGCCCTTAGTGGGCACCCTTACAGTCGGAGATGGAAATCCGTGAGGTAGGGTGAGGTGTGACATTTTTAGGGTTAACCTTTTCTAACCCTTCCTTCCTTGTGAGAAGGCAGCATCGCCGCACGTGCTAGTTGTTCGAGGGAAACACTCTACTACTGTCACACCCTCTGCATTCAGCAGTACGATTTCGCCCTCAGACCTTGAGTAGCTGCTTTTAGTCTCATAATTCTCCAGTCGACCTGCCTGGCATGGTAAAACCTTCAGGAACTTATGTTCCAGCCAATATAGCTCAGTTGGGTCATCACGATACGCAAGCCCTATCACCACGTCAAGGTAGCAGCTACGGTCGGGTTTGGAAAGAATGAGATTTGTATTGTGAAATCACATAGCTAAGCTAGACACAAAATGAATACCCAATAACTTTAAAAATATGTGTGAAATTTTAGAAGAAAATCTAACTTAATTATTCTAGAAAATAGAATGAATACTGTACCGTTCCAGTTTAAATATAAACCTATTATTTTATACACATCATTATAAAAGCTTATATAACTTGCAGACAGCATACGTAAACATTAAACAACCTAGACAAAATTTGTTAACGTAATTGTCTGCAACCAGATGAATATAAAATTTTAGTTTCTATTGTTCTACATAGATTGCTCACAGTATATATATAAAAACGAAAGTAGGCCAGTAGTAGAGGTCAAATAATCAATGTTTCATTGATTCTACTATTTTTCACTATTATTTGAACTTTACACCGATAACAGATGAAATAGTTATATGACAAAGAAAACAGTTATCCGATACTAATGAAATTTTCTTTCTGATGTCAGTTATTATTTTCTAAAGCTGCTACACAATCGCATTTGTAATTAGTCAATGCATAAACAAGATTACTATTAGTTAGTACGTCAGAGTTATGCTATGAACAAAGTATTCGTTAGTTGAATCGATTAGTATGTTTCTGAATGTCACGATTGTTATTATTTGTTCGTTTTTGGCCTGAGATACATTTTATTAATATATCACTTAGGACTGACCATGTAAGTTAGATTTGCATGCTTTTAGCTCTGAAGAGAACATACCTTGGATACAGGCAATGATTTCTAATTTTCTTCCTATTATTCAAAACCTGCAACAGCACAATTGTTTATTGTAGCCTCTGCTGTCTACTGATGAAATCCCGAAAATAGCTCTAATATAACTGATATGTTTGTTTTCCTAGAAGCAGTGATTGATTAGTACGTTTTATTCTTACATGGTTATATGTGATATCATGCATTACAAACACTACTTCATAGATTAAACTGGCTAGTAAAAGATTATTCTTCTGTTTAAACCACTTTTCATCTACTTTATTATTATGGCGTTTCGCTTTTGTACCAAAAAACTTTTCAGTAAGTCGTTTCAAAATGTAAGGTAACTATACTGAACATATGTGGAGAAAAAACAGTGATTGGCAACGAAGTTCTTAATATTACATGAAGTTACTATTGTATTTCCATTCATGATTAAACCATCCAATGTAGAGTTTTCTTTAGCTGTCGTTTTGTTATATACGTCACCATTGTACCACTATACCTTAATAATTACATTTCTTTTCAATTTGCTTGGAAAAAACAACAAGTTTTCTCCGAAAGACTTTTGGAAGAACACGTGCACAAGAATGTCTCCGATGGAGTTTAGATATAATGACGTATAACCAAGAAATTTTAGTAAGACAAGTTATTCCTCCGCCAACATCTGTACTTTCATCTTTCAAAGAACGTATTTATACAAGATTACATAGAAGTATTCTGTTACGTGCACCTAGATATTTGATAATACCACATACTCAGCCTTCATTATCATCTCAACTTGTATCCAAAACCTCTAGAAGCACAAGCTATAATCTGAGTAGTTTTAGTTCTAGAAAACAATCAAATCTATCAAGTAATCGCACAGATATCACATTGTATTCAAATCATCAACATTTATTTAGTAATCCAGATGTATACCAAACACTTCCAACAGAAATATGTTTACAATTAGTTTTCTGTTTATTAAAAGATGAACGTCAAATAAGTTTACAAGAAGCTTCTACACTTGCTGCATTTGTTTTACATGAAAGGATTTTATTTTTAGGTAAGTTAAAAGTTTTTTTCATTTTATTACAAACAATGTTATCTACGATAAATATCTGGATGTACACTGTAGTTTCATAACATACCTTGATGCTTTTAGTGATTTCCGTATTTTGTGATGTAAATTTTGAACAACAGATTAACTGTAACCACATGGAACAATTACAACGAGTAAACTAAGATATAACTGTTTAATAATTGTAACGTTGTCGAAAAAAAAATCAAATTCACGAAGGAGGTGAAATCTGCTGACCTCAGATTATACTAATTCTGGACTGTTTAGTTGGAAAGAAGAGTAATGACTGTATGAGACATATTAATACATATTTCGAAACCCAACATATTTGGGACAATATCTGGCCTATAGATCAGTATATTTCCATTCCACCAAAGTGACTGTTGTTAAGAATTTGATAAACACAGTTCAGAAACTTGTCACTGAACCAAGTGACAAAGAAAGCGATATGAATTTAATTATATCCACTTTGATGATGAATGATTATCCTAAGGAATTTATAAACGGAATAATTAAGAAACACGTTCAAGGTGATCAATTAAGATGTCAACGAAAAGAATCAGTTAACACGGTAGTGATCCAAAATCATCAAACAAATTTCGGAACAAATCAGACGGACCGTAAGTCATCAAAATATCAGAGTATTCTTTTGAATAAACATTATTCTAAGATCGGAATTAATAAAAATCAAATATTCACTATCGAAAGAGAAACTGCAAAAAAATGTGTATATAAGATACACTGTGATGACTATTAAAGATATGCTTCTGCATGAAATACCAAAACATCTGAATATGACAGTGAAGGAATACAAACTTTACTGAAAACACATTCTTAAATTCTCAGAAGACATGAAAACACTAGTGAACAAGTCAGCGAAAGCAATACACGCCATAGAATCTGGTCATACAAAAAGGCTTTGCTTCATTTAAGAAATAGCTGACGTCCTGCCTACACATATGAGATAGTCCAAGTAATATTAATAAGAGAGATAAAATACAAATAGCTGTCCCATGACCATTAATGACTAAATAGATAAAGTCGAACTCCTTTTTATCTGTCACTTATTATATGAACAATAACAATTGTGTTCACTTACTCGAATCATTTGGTTTATCTGAATGTATGATGAACAATCAGCTTGATTGGAAACAATAACACGAATTTTATACATGCTCTGACATGTTGGACACATTTCGTTATATCAGGTTATTTGATTTCATTCATTCAACGTACACCACAGTATAATGAATACCACTTCTACATTGTTAACAATAAAAGAATGATTTGTTTAGCTTTATGCATAAACAGTGAACCATGTATTTATATTCAGTAATTTTTGGATGGTTGATTATATTTCTTTGAAAATGCTTTAGCCCAGATTGCTTTAGTGGAACGTTCAATTTACTTAATAATTTCAATTATTGAGACTTAAAAATATAAAATTGTCCTCTTTCATATTTTACATTATCTCAGCAGCCAACTACTGTGAAACTTTTTGTTCAAATTTAGACGAAACTTTTCAACCGGATTTCCTACAACTACTTACAAACTATGTTGATAAAAAATGTTATAGAAAATTTAATCAATTCAAATTCGCTTGCTTTTGAACTACTTTTAATAGTCTTATGTTACTATCATAACGTTTGATAAACAATGGTCTCAGTTTTGAACAATAATTTATATTGTCATCACAGGTTCATCGTGAATGAATTAAAATGTTTAAGTCATGTTTGCTTCAATTGAAGATCCCTATAGTTTAGTTCCAAATAGATTATGCTATTTTTCAAATACAGTTTGTTCAATGCGTGAATGTACTGATGAACACAGTTAAATGGAATACAAAAATGTGGTCGCTGATTTTTGTACGTTTATTTGACTAGCTAATCATCTAATTAAATTCTTCTCAATAGTACATTTATTTTTGCTCTCAACCTTTCATCGTTACTTTTTAGTCGATAGTTTTATTTATATATATCTTTTAATCTCTTAGACAAGCCATGTAAAACATGTAAATCTCTTTTCTCATTAATACAATTGTACTTTTAGTTCTTTAACTGACTTCACTACATATATTTATCTTCCGGATTCAGTAAAAGCATTAACTTTTTTTCAGTTATTACTTTGCACTACTGACGGGGGTTTCCAGAGGTTGTTGAATTTCATAGACTTATTTTATCTACACAACCAGTGAAAAACAAATGACACTTAGTAGCTAGTGAGTCCTAGTATGGAACTCCTCAGTATTGGACGTCCATTACCTCAACTAAGATCGAACTAATGAGATACAAGATGTGCGGTGAGCAGTTAACCATCAGACCACTGAGCCAAGACCAAATGATTTACGTTTCTAAATTTTTTTTTAATTTGTTTGAATTATCTGAATACTCTGTAATAAATTTTAACATAGAAATTGTTTGACAGTGTAGGCAGTTGGTTAACAATCTGCCCAATTTTTTTACACATTATTGTAAAACAACATTAGTCAACTTGAAATCTTATTGTGGATTTATGAATGTATCATTTTCCATAAAAAATGTTTTTTTTTTACTTTACTCAAATCCAACCGATAGGTGTTGATCATCCAGCTACTATTCAAATATCTAAAATTTTGGATCACATAGAACATTATCTTATTCATGGTCAGACATCCAAAGAAACACTTGGTAATGAAGTGAAACATCCACTGACTAAATCAAATGATCACAAGTCAAGCTACGTGTTTTCGACAAATCGATCACATGATAAATTCTCTGGACAAAGTCAGTCGACACAACATTATGACAAATGCACTAGACTGTCATCACGAAATTCGTTATTCGATGAACAGCTGTTGAAAGATAATTTATCAACAAGAAGTTAGTGGTGGTTTTTTTTTATTAGTTGATTGATTGATAAATGCTTCGCACATGTTTACTTCACTTTATTTGTATTTTAATACCATCTATACACGTATTTGTTTATCTTGTCTCTATGATCTGATTTATTAGGTATTACTGTCAAATTATGTTTAGAATAGATAGTTGGATTAATGTTTAAATCAGAGTCACCTGAAATATTATTCATTATTCGATTATTATTATTATTATTATTAATATTTATGAAATCTCTTTTCAATAATTAAAGTAGATTGTCGAATTTTAAAATCTATCTATCTATTAAAAATATCTGAAAAAAAAATCTTATTGAAATGAAACTTATCTACGGTTTAGTTATTGGAAGGTATGAATATTATGTGTGTTGCATTACGGGGTTGTACACCGATAGATACAGGCTCAGTGGTCCAGAGATTAGGCGTCCGCGCCCAAGAGACTGAAGGTGCTGGGTTCGAATCCTGCGAGGTACAGGAGTCGTGGATGCGCACTGCTGGTGAATCCCATACCAGTTATCCAGTGCTTCCAGGTTTCTAATTGTGATCTAACAATGATTAATTCATGATTTCCAATATCATGTATAGATCACGTAAAGTTTGGAAAAGAATATCCTCATCTACAATTACGATTCTCCACTGTATTCAATAGTTAAGATGTCAATCATATAAATGAACCCATGATAAAGTATAAAAAATAAAACAATAGACAATGTTCAATTATTCTAAAATGAATTGATTCGAATTTTATTTCTTATTTTCCATTCATTAGTTACTAGTAGAACTGAATCTTCTTCTACACGATTAGATCGTCGACAATTGAAAATAAATACTGCAACAGTCAAATCTACAGGATATGAGTCTAATTTAAAAGATTTAGGTAAAATTCATTATTTTCTATCGAAGAAAATCAACCGAATAAGTAATACACAAAAGTATACTGATTTAAGTATACATTTTAGACGATTTGAAAAATCTTTAGCTATTCAAAGTAACCGAATATAGGTAAGTGTTTTTGACAATGATTTTTTATATTGTTATTATCTATAGATAGACTTTATGTGTTCCTTCTAAAGTTAAGTCAATCTTGAAATGTTGAATATGATCCATTTTTATTAAAACTAATTTCATGTGACAGAATGAAATTATATTACATTACATTTTACTGTATGAAGTTGTGACGATTGTTAAATTCCTCAAGCGGTACGTGTTCATAACCCCATTCCCGCCCTATAAAATGAGAATCCACTGTTTCCAAAATTTCAATGATTTCCTGCATTGAACTAGTTAGTCACGTTATTAAAATTTTATTATTTTTAATTACCACGAAAACGTGTGATGATAGGATTCTAAATAACTGATTACAAATAAGGAAATGTGTTTGTGCGTAGAATTGATGGTACATCGCGGTTTACACACCTTATTAGGCTTTTTCATTTGTTGAGAGATAAATGAAATAAAAATCCATAGTTAACCGTAGCTGCAAACACCTTAAAGACTTATAGAAATACTTGTAAATGCTTATGAGTTTTAAATGTTAAGCATATTCAAACATCCGCCTATTTTACTTGAATTACTAACTATTAAAACACTTTGCTGACATTAGCTCAATGATATTTTGTTTACACATTTGAAACCATCAATCGATCAATGTTAGACCACCATTAGAAACCTGGAAGGACTAGACGGCCGTTTCGTCCTGGTATGGGACTCATCAGCAGTGCACATCCACGACTCTTGCACCTCGCAGGATTCGAACCCGAAGATTTTTGTATATTTATATTTCATGTCATGACAAATCAATACATTATCAGATTATTTTGAAAAAAATAATAAACTGCTATATGATAAGCTTCATTTCAACTATGATTTCTCAACTTGTTATCGAAAATAAAAGAGTGTTTTTGATTTGAAATTTATACATATCGGGTAAAACAATTTAGCTGGACATTTTTAAAGCTTGAGATTAGTTTTCAGCTCACATTACCATTTAAGGATGAGTTTGTCACATTGGCGAAATGATGTGTTGATAAGTTAAGTAGACACAGTCATTGGTTTTTCGATGTTATATGAATTTATGCATGCTAAATCATGAATATTAGTTTCTTATCCAGTAACTGAATTGTTACAAACTCATTCCAAAAATGCACACATTCTTTTTTTTCTGTATGTAGTCAGAATTACCACCTAGTCAAATTTACAAATGTATAAAAACTAATCTCCATAACTCTAATTGAAAATATCGTAAAATGTGCTCACTAGTGACTGGAGTCGTGAGGAAATTCTCGGAGTTCTAAGTGAGAAGACGTGACCAGTGGAGTTCAACCCTGACAGGGTGTAGGCAGTAACTACCAAAGACAGTTAAGGGTGAGGTCGCGCAAAATCCCTAGACCAATCAAAGTCAGACACTAACACCGTTGGATGCCGGCCCAGTGGTCCAGAGGTTAGGCGGTCGCGCGCAAAACCAAAGGTCAAGGGTTCAAATCCTGCGGGGCACAGGAGTCGTGGATACGCACTGCTGATGAGTCCCATACTAGGACGAAACAGTCGTCCAATGCTTCCAGGTCTCTAATAGTCATCTAACAATGATTGATTGATGACTTCAAATGTGTAAAAACATTAATCTCCATAACTCTAATTCAAATTAAATAAAAAAATAGGTGGCCAACTATTAGTTGTCTGATGATAGTCAAACTAATGAAGCTGTAATATATATATATTTATCAAGTCAATCAATTTGCATAATCAATCCAATACAATAATTATTTATGTTAACAACAATCAGTAAACACCAATAAAACGCACTTCAATAAATAATGATGAAAAGGTTTAATCATACTTTCAGGGTCACAAAATAATGTTTAGATGAAATTCAACATTCAATTGTATTTTATATAAACTTTAACTGATTGAATAATAGTTTTAATATAGCATCATTATTGTCAATTATATCGATAGTTGTCAGTGTCCTTTAGTTAAAAATAAATTATTCGTTTACATTTTGTATGTGTTTGTTTATTAAACAATCATCAATAATAATACCATGATTGATGATAGCCACTGTTATGGTTTAGTCATTTCTGTCAGTCGAGTTCTGTTGATGATAAGAATCGTGTTTACACAATAATATGATAACAGAATGCAGTCTCTTCAGTTTAATCTACAAACAAATAACACTTTATGTAGACTAGTAAAACAAAGCTCCTACTGACTAGATTAGAAAACTGACTGCGTTAATACACGATAAAGATACATGTCAATAAAGTAAGACAAGTGTAGCGGTAATGTCATTTCAGAGAACAGTAATTATTGATAAATGAGTATGAGTGAGTATCAAGCCCTCAAATCATTACACTAGGGCTAGGATGCCGAATCTCCCAGCATGATATCATACTTTGACGTTTGTATTTTCTTAACATGACAATGAGTGGTTGAAACTAGTCGTCTATAGTGCATACCAACATGAAGTTCATTGTACAATGGGATGTCACGTCGACCTGAGTACCCCAGTTTATAGAGTATGATATATGGTCATCTCTTTGGCATTACACCAGACCGAATAGGGCACTGCAGACGAAGATTTTAAAAGGAATACGTAAGTTTTCGTCTGCCATCGTTTTACCTAGAGAGGTTTATCAAACTTTAGAGACGAAATGAGTTAGTTTTAGATCCTCAGTATACGTTACGTGTTAATGTGCAATATACAAGTCAAAGACTCATTTACTTCTGAGTATACATATCAGCATAGATATTGTTTCTACTGTTGTCGTCTCCGAAATTAAATCTGAACCGGATAGCGTTATTACATTTTCCAATGGTAGGACATCATTCGCTACGTTAGTTTATGAAACACATTCCCACTATCTTTAATTACCGTGTAATTCTTAAAGTTCGATTTTGCCTACGATGTAGATTAGTAAATTTTTATTCTTATTAAAAGGCATTATTTATTTTGATATTCAAACCTGGATATAATAAATATATATCACTGAGAACTATGAGATATGACAGATTTTACTTTTTCAATATTTCTCATTCCATTTTCATTATAATTTGGTAAAATGTTCTGTAATCAGATTTCCGTGGTCATTTGTAAATGAAAACAATTGAGCTCTAGATTTCATTATCATCGGTTGTAAAATAAAGTCCAGGATATTGATCGATATCTTTAATACCTTATAACTAATAATAGTAATATTAATTATGATTATTATCATTATTATTGTTACATCGCGTATTTCAGTTTCTGTTAATAAAATTTAAACTAATTAATTTTAGCGTTTGGTTGGTTGAGAAGTTAGAGAAAATCAATATTTGACATCGGTACGTCAACTATTTTACGGAAATTCTTCAGAACAAAGAAATATTATCATTCATATATTGTTCGTTTATGTCTGTATGCGTAAAAGTGATAATTCAATGTCTGTGTAAGTGTTATTTCAGTAAATATGATTATGTATATTTTTTGTGGTGAAAATGAAATAAATGACTTCAATTCATCTTATTGAAATAAATTTTAGTGATAATAATTCTTTGCGTCTTTTTTGAATAATTTTCGACGGGTTTCTAAAGAAGGTCATGAGTTAAATGACAAAGGTACAATGTTCTACGTTGTAACTGACTGACTAACTAAATTATACTTGGTCATTTTATTAAAAAGGCTTATTGATCGAGGTAAGCTTCAGTTAGATAATCTTCGGTAAGTTTAAGTCATTTTGATTCCTAAAAACAACTAATTAATAAAAGAAAAATTTCATAAGCAACTAGAAACTAACTAAAACATGAAGATTTACAACCAAAATACGACTGTCAAGATTAGTTACTTGTGCCTGTTACCCATGATAGAGTATAGGCCGCTGGCCACTATTCTCCAACCTGCTCTGTCCTGGGCTTCCCTTTCCAGTTCTATCCAATTTTCACTCTTCTTATGTCCGCCTTCATTTCTTGGCGTAATGTGTTCCTTGACCTGATTTTTTTCGTTTGACATTGGGGATTCCAATTGAAGGCTTGTCTTGTGACGCAGTTAGGTGCTTTCCACAATGTGTGTCCTATCAACTTGCAGTGCTTTGTCCTGATTTCCTCCTCCACTGGATTCTGGTTTTTTCTTTCTGACAGTAGGTTGTTACTGACAATGTCTGGGACTGTCAAGATGGTTTTCGTTTATTCTATCAATACGGTTAGTCAGTGACTTTTAGTCCGTATCGATTTTAACTTAAACACCCAAAAAGTGAACCAGCCATTTCTCTACTTGAGATTGTAATACCAATCAAACAACTCAAACCAACAGACATTAGTCATAGATAATTATGTATAATGGCTTGATGACCACTCTTTCAGCTCTGTTTCTGTTTGATATAATACTATTAAAGGTATACATGGCTCATATATCGCTAATCCAAATACATAACCTTGTATAGTCGCGTACTTTCCTGTTCATAAATTCTCAGTTTTCTATCAGTGTGGTCATCATTTTGTCAAACTCAATATTGTCAAGTGTTCAAATCAACTCATTATCATTTAGCCGCTTAAATGAAATCCTTGAGTACACAACTTCAGTCCATTCACAATATATGATCCTAATTCTGTCTTGGCTGGTAGTTAATTTCCTACTCAGTTTACTATTGAAGTCACTGCTTTGAATAATGACTTGAGTTAACAATAACCGTACGCTTGTTAACACTAAACTTTGACTAGGATCCTAGAAGTTCTAATGGAACATCATAAACTGAAGCGTAAGCCTACTAGAAAGTCAAAAAGTGATTCGTCATTCACTTGGGACTAAGATCAACTGATTGAACTTGAAAACATATACCACTAGGTAGGTAAGGTAAGTTACCTTATAAAACACCATACGGTCCTGCGTTTAGCAAATATCACCACTGGGACAAACTTGATATTCTGACTCATCACATCATTATTGAAAAATTTCTCTTTACCTTCCTCCAATGTGACCCTAAAACTAGTCGTCTTATAATACTGATTACTTGGAAAGTTATTTTGTTACTTTACGATTAATATATCGAACTTAGTTTGTTAATCGTTCAACTTTCTAACAACTATGAGCCCTTGTCATAAATCTCTCACTAGTTTGAATCACATTTTGAACGCTATCACGGTTAAGCGAGATTTGTTCATGAATATGGAAACTAGTTAAATCTGAATTTGAAATTGTGAGACTTCCGGTAATTTCAGAAATAATTCAACTTAACATAGAGGTCTTAGTTTACTTCTCATTTCGAAATCTGTCATTTACGTAGGATGATTCCTGTATGTGACAGTGTTTTTGCAGTCAGTCTCCCCCCCCCCGGTTAAATAATGTCTTTGTTTGAATGAATGAAATTAAGAGGATTATGATAAACTGTGAGGTCATGTGTTTTTTTGGCTTGGAGGATCTTCTGAATATCGGTTGAATAAATAAAGGATATACAATATTATTTGTTGGCCGGGGCTGATCAAATAAATCTGACCAACTGTTTTCCAAGAAGCTTACAAAACCAACAGCAAACGATCGAAACGTCTTTAAAATGGCGACAGGTGATCCGATTTTTATCATTATAATAATAGATTAGATGGTGTTGCTTGAAAGATTATGTCGTATAAGAAAGTGAAAAAATAAAACTTTTATTTCGCCTTCCATTTACTATTACTACTGCTGAAGAGCGCCATTACTGAGCTTCAATACATCAGTTTACAAATTCTTTAAATTGTATCATTTCATTTATAATTTACTGTCAGTTTGATGTGACTCAACTATTTTATGCATCTCACCTTTAACTACCAACAATTAAGATGTATTTGACGGTACAGACTATTTAAAACTTGTAGATGACCTGTCTGACATAAATTTCACAACATATGAGAAATTATTTACACCAGACATACATGATAATGAGAATTACTGTTTTGAAACATACAGTGAACATTTTATACATAAAAAAATGAGAAAACTTGTACTATACGGCCTATTCATAAATATCACTTGATATTTCTATACATAGGATTTAACAAATACTCTGATAGTATTGTTTCGAAAACATATGCGTTTATCACCAACACGTAAGCATTCACAATACTGAACAGTTCCAAATGACTATAAAACACTTGTCGATTGTTTCTTCTAACTTCCTCACTGATCTCGAATTGGTGTGAGTTCATGATGAAAATTACCATCCGAGTCAGTTGTAAAAAAAATCTTTTAAAAATGAGTAAAATATGATTTGTAAAGTTGAAATAAATTCAATTTCATCACATATCCATATCCTTATTTATGTATATATCTAGCTAACATGCCATTCTTTCTTACTGATTCATTAGTTAATTAACTAGCTAGCTTAAATTATAAGATTTTTATAAGTTTTTTAAATATGCCTATAAAATAATGATTAATAGATTAACGGAACTAATAACAGCTACATATACATTCATCATTATTATATTATAGATACTTTGAAGTAAACACACACACACACACACAGAGAGAGAGACAATGATGACCTTTAACCATATCATATGAGAAAAATAAATTCCAATAAATTAATTCATTAGTAATAATAATATTAATATGAATAATTTAAAAATTTATGAACAAATTGCAGAATTCAAAGTTTATTCTTATACTAAATAGTGTTATAATAACAATCATAATAATATGAATAGTACTAAGTTCAAATAGTTTATTTATTCATTTAAACAAACTCAATAAGACTATGTATGAAAGTCGAATGTGAATTATAAGAATTGAGACTCTTAAGTACACGTGTACGTACGCACTATGCATTATGAAACAAAATTGAAAAGCTCATCGAAATAAAACGTGATTAGTTTGTTTGTTTTTTTTCACTAAAAAATAGATGATTATTTGTTTGTTTATCTGTTTTTTTTAGTCTTAATCTTTAGGATTATGATGAAATTATTGCATTATTTTATTGTGAATGAGTTATGAAAGCGTTAGAGTATCAACTACATTGTGAATAAAATAACAGTCAACAATAGATTCTGTCAGACACGTATATCCTAAACTGAATAACATCAAATATTAAGTGATTGATTATTACGTACAAATATCCGATGTATTACGAGAATGTTTACTAATACTCAAAGTGCTAAAACTATAGACTTATGAAAATTAAATGAAAGGGTAGATAATTGAAAACTAGATATATTATGATTGATACAATGTGATCACTCAGTTTTGCCATAATCCGTTTTTTAACTTAAAAAACCAATCGTTTAGTAAAAATGTTTTTCCTATGTCTTCTCTGACTTTCGAATTTATAGATCTGTTTTTGATTCACAATCTATTTCCCTTTAGTAACGTAAAATGTCAACATTGGAAACTGAAAAGACTGGAATGTATGTATGATCACATTTTAGTACTTTAAACATTTTATGTCGCTCTCTGAAGTCATATAAAAAGATGTCATTAACCAGTACTTACTTATTTATTAACGCCAGTTACCTTTCATGGAGCATAGGCCGCGAACCAGCATTCTCCAACCTACTCGATCCTGAGCCTTCTTTCCCAGTTTTATCCAATTACTGTTCATTCCTTTCACGTCTGATTTCAATTGTTGGTGTATTGTATTTTTTGGTTTTCCTGTTCTCCTTGAGCCTTCAGGATTTCAAATGGAGGCTTGTCTTCTGATCCAGATGAGTGATTTTTTTTTATTTTGTACCCTATCGACCTCCAGCGATTTTTTCAAAAGTTCATCATCCACTGGAATCTGGTTTGTTCTCTCCCACAGTAGATTGTTGCTAATAGTCTCTAGCAAGCGGATCTTCAGCATTCTGCGTAGACAACTGTTAATGAACAGCTGAATATTTTGAATAATGGCAAAACACCTCAAAATCACGCATAGTTCACAATATTCTCAATACAATTCAGATAAACGCGCTGCTAGGCTCTCAGGTATTTTTGTGTAGACTCAAAAACATTGGAGATGCAATAACCTACATGCAAGAGCATATGCTAGCGGAATATGGAACTGTTTATCATTTGGATAGAAATGCTGTATAGTCAGTCACAGTTCAAAAATACTAAAGTATATGGCCTTCTGAGGATCGAAGTCATTAATGATATATTCACTAACAACTATCGCTACATTCGAACTATTGTGGTCTACGTGTATTTATTATTGTGAATTTTGACGAAACATTCAGCTATATTTTATATTACAATATAAACACGTTTCGATTAATAAATCTTCAATAAGATAACAATGTAATCAAACATCGATTGTTGGCAAATCCTTGAATCTCGTTTCAAAGTGAAACTAACTTCAGATAACGAAAAGCAAATATAAATCACTATATCGGTAGGTTTGATAAGTCAGCATTACGAAATCATCATACAAGTATTTCCTTTTTCGTTCAGTCTATTTATTTGCATACAAGTATCAGAAATTATTCTTTATCACAATTATTAGAAGTAAGGTTCATTTGACTTCAGAAAAATCTCTAGCTCAACTTAATCCAAATCATAATCTAAGTAAACTAAGAAATTGCAGTTATATTTTGAAAACTTAACTGCCAAACACAACAAATTATGCATTCAAACTGGACATGATCAGTTTATACAATTTTGTATCCTGTTAAACGAATATTTCCCAACAAATCACAATTAGTAGTGTGCATTTTCTCAGTGTATGGCATTATAACAGCGGTCAAATTAAGACAAATTTTGCATTAAATGCTTTGGATTAACATTCAAATCAATACACAGTAAAAATGCAAAAGAACAGTGCATAAACTCCGAAATCAATTACCTCATAATTACTACGATACTGTTAGTAATGACTAAATAAAAAATCATTGATAAGTTTACTATCAATCACTTAGAATTATAGTATCTTTTTTAGCAACTGAATGCTTAGAAATCTTGAATCGAAAATCATTTTTTATATTTATTGTTCAATCATTAATTACCCTTTTCTTTTCACAAATGAATCTTAGTATCGTTTCGTTGTTCAGCTTCCTAAAGTGAAATTTTGGAAAACAGACATTTTCTCCATAACATATGCTTTGTTTGAGTGAATGTGTCCTATCTTCAAACCAGTGGTAATTCTTCCCATTCTAGAACCTCGACTAGTCTACATAGTTAAACCAAATAAATTTTTTGAGTTTGACCCCACCAGTCAGAATTTACGTGGATAAAGAATCCGACGGGAACCCAACAAGACTTTATAACCCCAGTCGAACCTAATAATCAGCTACGAAAGGAGATCAGCTGACCAAGGAGCATTACAGGCAAATATATAGAGCACTGAACAGGTATGGATTATAAGTGGTGATAATGGTTCGGTCCCAGAATAGACTCGGTACTAAAAACCATAGCTTCTCTAGAGTAAAAGTCTATTATGAATTGACCTATTCAGGAAGAAAATATACTTCCAGTGCAGTAATGAGTTACAGTTTTCAATAGAGCTAGCATATTGTAAAGTTTTTAAATCAACTTGTTCACAGGAAAACAAAACCCCTTTCAAATACAAACCACTATACTAATTAAACGCATAATCCACCCCAACAGTTCAAACTATAAAGCGATATGATGAAACAACACAAAAAATGTCATAGGCGCTGCCATAAAAAAAAACAAAATATCGACAACTTTTTTTTTCTTAAAACAATAAACTTATATTTTCCAATAAAAAAAAAACAAATTCAATCAATAGATGCGAACAAAATGAAAATATCAATCGAAATTATGCATCGAAAAACGAACAAAAACCAAACCAAACAAACAACACAAACAACACAAATTAATTATCAACGGAGTTCATGGAAGAAAAATCTATTCGATTGTAATAGAAAATGATCACAATAATCACAATCATAATAATGTTGATGATGATCATAAAAATAAGTTTCTAATCAATTATGAATTGTTCACACATGTATCTGATTCATTTTTATCATTATCACCAGAAATCTGAAAAGTAAATATTTTTTTTAAAAAGAAAAGAAAACATTTAAGGATAATAAAAATATATAGTAAGAAATGAATTGCATATCTAATTAAGGCAACTTAATACTTACAAATTATTTCAATATTATAATAATTATACAAGATACAGTTGTTCTAACATCATATATTTAAACTGTTAACGTTTAAATATATCAAAATTGAAGCAGTCACTTAAAACGATCGGATTATGAAATTATCACAATATATCATGAGCTGACTGAAGTGTTAAATTTGGCATGTTGTGTTCCACCTGAGTGGTTCTAAAGATAAACTACTCATTGTGAAATAAAAAAAGTCTTAGGTCCAACCACTGATAGGGTTGTTAGTTTTATACTAATGAAGAAAGTCACAGACTGTTCTGTTTTCTGGTTTGTAATAATTGTTCAGTTAATGTCAGTCGGTAATGAAAATCTAGACTGACAAAATATGATAAGTATTTATAAACATGGCAGTTTATACGCATCAATTATCATAAGACAATGTGAGTGTACAAAATGAATAGTTATTCACTAATTCTCGTATTTCAAAACAACGAAAACTGTCACAATAACAGTGGAAAAACAAATGTCAGATTTATAATCAGATCACCCATAAATATTTTGGAAAAATTAAAACCAAGGTATTAAAAACGTTAAATGTAAAAATCAGAGGTTTTAAAATGAAGGGAACTGATGAGCGATTAAGTAATCGAATTGAATGACAAATAATATCAAATCAACATAAATCAGTAACATATAATATGTAATTTACATAAGATTAAATCTAGATATACTAACTTTTTAAGTGTACAAGTTATTATTTACTAACTATATTCGTTAAAACCCAATATCTGTTCATTATGAAACAATTATAAGAAATGCTGTAAAGTGCTTTGTTCAACTGGTTGAACTCAAAATCTAATAGCATTACAAACTATTTCTGATACTTTAATACTAGTCAGACACTAGTCCTTGGTATTACACTATTTGAAAATAATCATTCATCACATGAAGAGCTCTGTCTCATTGGTGTTTCGCACTACTCATAGATAGTGAGACAATTTTTATGACTGTTCTAATCTTACTATATTTGACAACATGTTCCTTTCGTGATATTATTTCCTATTATCTAACTACCAAATGATGACAATGTATTTGAAAACTAATTGTTATTGGAATTCTGTAAAATTCTTTTTATATTTCCTGACCACCTGACTGAAAATATTAATGAGTGTTCACCGAAACGCTACATGTTAAAAAATGAGCATTTTCAGACAAATCAAAAGGATTTCAGGCTAGTTTCTGGGATAAAAGCAATATGAAGGGGGAGGAAGAAGCACAAAGAATATTCATCTCAAGATGTATAAAAATTCCTGGTAAAATACAAAGAATTGGGATCGCACATCAACGAAATCAATAGAAGTATGATTTATTATTCAAAGAAGGGATACATTTCTAAATATTTATGCATTTGTCAGTCATTTGCTTTCAAAAGTATTGAACAGTTAAACATTTTTAGTAGGTAGAAAAGAAACTAACCAGAATATTCTAGCCTAATTTTCTCACTGAATTGGTGTTCATACTAAGTAATAACTGCTATTGAAACACTTAACCGTATTATATAGACTTCAATATAAAATATGTTGAGGTGAGCCCATTCGTTGAGTTTTCTGTCTTCAGTTCTGGATCATTCATGGCTTTCAGAGTATGTACTGGTTAGCTTTAGGAATATATAGTGTGCATGTTATGTTATGTTATCATCACCATGAAACATCTCAACCATCTAAAGCGGTTATCGACTAAATGGGTACATATTACCGCTATATCAACAACAGATTTAGCATCATCCGACAGTAAAATAAGTGTTAAGGTAACTTGACAGTATACATTTCGTAACTATTTTCACTTTTTGAGAAACTATGTGACAATTAACTGGGTTCTCTTGATATTCAGTTCATAAGATAACGTATGCTGATCGCCAAGATTTTGTGTCCAGCTGCGTGTCAATATGTGAATTTTTTTTGGCTTTCTATTCATTTTTTTTATACATAAAACCTGATTAGATGCCTTACGAACAATTTAGAACTAGTTATATATTGATTATCATTATCAGATCCAAAATTTATCTTAAATGATTTAATGTTTTTCCATATGCGCATAAACAAAACTGTATATCTGAGTAAATGACGACGAGGATCACATCTAATTTACGCCTACCGTTTAGATTCGTTTTATGATGATATGAATAGCCATAATTCTAAATACATTTTTGAGTAGAGTTCTACGTTAATTTTGCTTTTATATATTAACCAACACGCTTATTTATCTTTAATGATACCCACCCATTTGATTATCATGAATGACATCAAGCAATTTTAGGAACTGAAGATGATGAGAATTTCAAACTCGCAAAATGCATTATTTAATATGATTGAACTACAACTTCACATATTGCAACAAACACACAGCACAATGAAAGGAAAAAAACTCCAGATGAGAAATAATTATGTAGGGAGAAAAAACAATATATGTACACCGGATGAAGAAAAATACATTTATGTGCAAATGTGATAGAACCTCAAAACATTCAAAAATTACGTGGCAAGTAAGAACTCTAAGTGTAGTGAAATTAAAATTAAAAAAAATAATAAGAGTCACATACTTATTCTAAGATGTTCAAGGTAGCAGTAATTATCGAAAATAATTTTTTAGTTTACATATTTTGAAAGAACGTTATTATTTTGCTATTGACTAACGAATGGAATACAGTACATGTATTTCGTTCCATTTGCAATAGATCATAAAAAGAAAGTTATATTTGTAGAAACCTCAGTTACTGAAATTAAATAACATCAGCATTTCACTTGGCACTCTCTAGTTTGAGCTTCTTCAAGACCAGACTATGGAGTGAGACGTCGAAATTACTTAATTTGCTTAACTAAGACTTCTATAAAGGATAATTCGCATTTACACTCGGTTAGCCAACAACTGTAAAGCCATCTGTTCAAAATTGAACATTTTTTATAAATGAATCAAGAAATTCTCAGTTACGATGTGTTGCCAAGGTAAAGAGTGAGCTTGAAGCCTAACTTCGAGAGTAGAAAACCTAAACAGATGAGGATGATTTTTTATCTAAGTAAAGGTGGACCAATATTATTTTTATTCGCCTGAAGATACAGAAAAACATGGAATAATGTCATCACTAACAACTTATTTGGTTGCTAAAGACAAATTCATTATGTTACTAAACATTTTATTTAGACTAAAAGATTTTTAAGGGCATTTTGGAAGTTTTGACTCCAAACGAACCAGCAATGTCAAATTACATCATTACAACAACTTCATATACACACTTGGTTTAAAGTGGTCAGTCAGACAGCTACAAAGTAGAACTTCGTACGTACGTACATCCATTCACGTTATTACATCACATTGGCACTGAGATCAAATTGCCAACTCAAATCCCATAGTGGTAGAGATGGCAGAAGTATAAGCGGTAAACAAAAAGATTAGTGATCGAAGATATCACTCGAGAAGTGTATCCCAGTGAAATAAATTTAAAGAAGAGAAAAAAGGTCATGAGGAATTTAGAAGATTACGATTTCAGAGAGAAGACAAAGAATGAATGTACCTACTTCATCGCAAACGATTTTGAGTCATGTAATTTCAAGTCTCTAACCATCGGTTACGATTATCTTGCAGACACCGACCTAGTAGTATACACCTATTAACATGGCTCAGTCCACTTGTCAGTGACTTCATGGATTTGTGCCACGTTTTGGTTTAGCTGCCCCTAGCTTTCTTCTAGCCTACCCCTACACCACAAAACATAGCTCGTCGAGGCAGTCGGTGGTTGAGACTTTCTTTGACCCAGCATTGCTTACTCGGTGGTGCCAGGATAAACGAGCAATGCTTTTTGGTTTAAAGTACGTTGCTGTCATAAGTTTTTAAAGCGGTAAATTCATACGAACATATGAACGAAAATGTGAACCACAAATATAAAACTTATAAAACGTGTAGCCAGTAAAATCTCAAAAGATGTAGTGTGATTTGAACCCATAACCCTATAATAGATTCGAATACACACGTCATCCGTAAATTTTCAACTTCTCATCGATTTTACTTATAGTGTGACTTATTTCTTTAGCAACGTTATAAACCGGCTTAAAACATGAGTTTAGAAATACTTGCACTTACGAGAGAAAACGATGGCTTCTTAGCGATTGGTTCGAGTTCGATTTCTGTAATTACTTCTTGTCCATCCAGGCGTTCTTTCATTTGTTCAAGGAAAGTCACTAGTTTTTTCAAGTCCATCCAGTTTATTCGTTTTGACTAAAGCATAAAGTAGAGACAAAACTCAGAATAATAACTAATAATAACTAAACCTTTTATAACTTAATCAAATACACTTATCCTGATCAACCTAACCAGCCTGAGGCTCAGATCAACATACACTTAAAACAAAACAGTTTTCATGGATGACAATTATTCCAAATAAAAGAAAGAATTCGTTTTGAAAGTTAAAGGTTCCAACAAAACACTTATTACCATATAATAAAATTATTCCTAGTTAAAACATTTTCCTGTTTCTGAGAAATAAATTTCTATAACTAACGTGAATTAATAAGGCACAAACCTCTCTCATTTACGCTACGCTTAATTACGTTATCTACAGAGTGACTGTCACAAATATTGAAAATGTTTTTATGCTCTCAATATGAATCTAACTTCTGGACTTGTTTCTCAATAAGATACGTTAGTTTTATAACAATAGTTTAACAAACTTTGCAATTCCGAGCTGTTCCTGGTCAGTAATTGGTCGTCTCATAAAATGAGTTCATTTCAGTGAAGGGATTGACTTTTTTCCGAAATTATTTGGGAAAATGCATGAACTCAAATTTAGAAAGCCTACTGAGATAGAGATATGTTGACAGAAGTCGGAATAATACTTTAGCAATACTGTAAAAATTCTTATATTATATTAAATATTCCAAAAACATCCGCATATACTAACACTAATGATATTCATTCTCGTTAATCAGAAAACTACTTTATTGAATTCTATACGAAATTTCTATACAAATTATTATCGAACCGTTCATACCTTACTGGCAGTTGATAGAGACCACCAAACAAACGAGTAAAAATGTATACCCCGAAAAAATAGTGATGAATCACTAACCATTGACTAATATTTCAAAATTGGATTTGTGAATGATTCATTTTGAGAAATATAGTTTACTGATTTATCGCCAAAATGTAATAAGGCGCATTAATTTTTTAAGTCAATAAACATTATTAAACATGATTTGTTTCTTGTGTTCAGTTTAACTAACGTACACATAGACCTGCACGGTCTAGGTGTTATTATTTATTAGGCTATACTGGTGGCCTTTACAAACTTGACCCTAATACTTCGAATTATGATATGGACCTTATTAGTAGGCTACATGGAATCCAAAAAAGACGAAAACTTTTGGTCCTATCAAATTTAATCAGAAGTACTGAGATTTTAATTCCCCAATAATATTTTACTTTAGTTTATTTTATAAGAAACCATGATTGGTAGTTGTTTTGTACTACTTTTCACACTAGTAACTGTCGTCTTCAATCAAAACTTTGGGGCATAAAGTCGTAATTTTAGATATTTGAAGAAGTGAAACAGGAAATATGTTTGCATTAAAAACTCACCTCTTTAATTTGGTCGTCAACTTTTCGAACATTTTCAAGAATAGAAGTAATACAACGTGCAACTATAGGAAGGCTTACAGCCTTAGCAGTGGAGTAAGCTAATTCATACAGAGAAATAGCTTGTGAAAGGGTATTTTTGATTGTAGCATATGAAACCGTTTGATTTAGGTTACTTCCATATGTAGCAAGCGCAGATAGAAGTGAATTGGCCCGATCAACTGTAGAATGAATTAATGTGATAGCATGTATTGATGCTCTGTGTTGTAATCGCACGAGTCGTTCTGCTGGTGTGGCGTCGCCTCCTGAAGAAAACTTTGGATCCTGTGAAATGAAAAGCATTAGACAATGTGTTTAAATAAGTAATTACTAAAATAACATAAAATCTCAACACATACCAACGATTGTTTCAAAATTTAAAAAACTTACATCTTCTTTTGGAAGATATAGATTGGCACAAGCCTCAGCAATATTTAGTGCACAGTTTGCAGTAGGTAAAATTATTCTTTCATTTGAAGTGTTCTTAATCTGTAAACATGCTGCTTCAGCACGATCCAACACATGCTGACAAGCCATATCATCGATTTTTTGGACGATTCCTGGTAAAAACAAGAATTATTTGGGTTCAAACTAAATGTATAAGAAGATAAAACATTTTCACGAATAACCAACATATTCTGAAATCCGAATATAACTGGCCTTTAGAATTTATGTAAATGAAATGTACGGGCTTACCTGCAAATTTCACTAACTGATAAGCCATAACTATGTGATTCATGTTATTAGAACGTAACACATGTGAATTTTACAGTAAAGAAGTGATATAACGGTTGTTGAAAGAATGGCTCACAAAAGGCAAACCTGTTAAATCCAGCTGTAGTGACTAGAGAATGATACTCTCAAACAGATATGACAAAAAGATACCGCAAAATAGCGTCAAAGAGTCAAAAATTGTCCAATTTGAGTAGACACATATTTATCTTATGTTTCAAGTTGATTGGAATTGAATACATTGAATGCTTCACCCTATAAACCTGGTATTCTTTGTTCTATACATACTATTCTGTATGATTCAGTTTGCAAAGGTAAAGATTGATCAATCAACTTATATTGATTCTTGCAATTTATATTACTGTGAAGCTACAATCTCGTTTTGAATGTATCAACAGAAGGTAATGACAGTACGTGTTCTGGTAGAGAATTAAAGTAATTTACTACTTGCAAGAAACGGAATTCCAGGCACAAACGATTTGACATCGGTTTGGAAACTGTTTTTACAATACCTTTTCAAAAGATAACTCTAGATGGACGGAAAAGGTAGGACTTACTATTACGAAAATCATTGCCCAGTATACGGTAAGCCAGTATCAGATCACCTCGTAACCTAAGGAACGATGACGGGAACAATGTGAGGTGTCCGGTTGTTTTAATAATGGAGGTCAGGGATACATCATCTCGGTTACTTGCTGTCGAATCCATAGTAACATATTCAATTCATAATTGAGACAAGGAGTCGCTGCTTAGAACCTTTATTTCAAATGCGGCCTTTAAAAAGTCAGGTGTAGTACTCCTAACATCTCTTCATTCAGTTAATGACGTGACTTACGAATAGCTGCAAAGGTGCTAAATCCGTGGGTGATACCAGGCTCGAAATTGTCCTCAAATTATTAAAATATTCAAAAATTCCAGGTCGATTGCTTCAACTTATCTAATTCCTAAGACTGGGATAGATTGGCAAGCATTGATTAGTTGGAATCAGTTTTGAAACGTGACTATAGCGAATAAACAATGCCCGGAATACTTATACCTCATGAAGCTAAGTAGTATTGAGCTTCCGATTTCCCGTTATAAGAATAGCTGGAATAAATTCATTTTGTATAAAGCAACCAAGTTTAGGCACAGATAGGTCAGACTGAACATATCACATGTGCATCAACATTAAAAGTGGGATGAAATATATTATACTTTAAGAGATTTAAAATAAACTTAAAATATGATCTTACCACTCTCAACAATTGGTTTAATTACAGAGATAGCTTTATCTTCGGCCGTTTGGACAATGGGACCTACGGACTCTTTTTTCTTGACCCAGTTGTAAACATCTAGTGCAGTTTTGTAGGTGTCACCAACTACAGAATAGCCGCACAAGCGAGTTGCAAACGTAGTCATCACGACTAATACTGACGACCAACCAAGAACTCAAATGTGATCCTTGTCCCCAGATAGTCAAAACAATTAAATAAAACTAACCGTTAAATATCCAATATCTTGTACAAAATACAATAGCACTGTCTTCACGCTAGATATAGTAGGACATACTTTTTCAATTTTATATTCTTACTGAAGAACAGTTAAAGACATGTTAATATTGAAACCGTTAATTTTTATACAATTTACACCGAGTTTCTAAAAAGTTTATTTCCAGTATATATAAATTAAAATATATTAGGAAAATATGAACTTTGGTAATATCTTCATGTTCAGAATAGCTTTTTAATCGAATATCTGGTATAATCCTTAAATACAAATCAAATACATGATATCGTATCAGAATCTAACAATCGTTAACTACAAAATTCTCGCCAGTAGCTACTACCTTCGTGTGATAGTCATTTTTTCCATCTTGATGACTCATACGGGCCATGCTGGTTGTTCCTTTGGGTCCTAACCTGTCAGGTAGGTCGATTGGAGAACGGAGAAGCAGTAACTTAAGGTTTGAGGGCGAAGTCGTACTGTTGGCTGCAAAGGAGTGTAATAGTCGTACGGTGTTTCCTCCGGACAACCAGCATCTGCAGCAATGCTGCCTTCTCACATAGAAGGAAGGGATTAGAAAAGGTCGACCCTGGGTATGTCACACCTCACCCCTACTCTATGGATTACCGTCTCCGGCAGTAAGGCTTTTTGAAAATCAGAGCTAACTTCAGGAGCTTTCCATTAAAAGGATGTGAGTGACTGGCCTTAAGCAGTCTTTCACTGGGCTCTGACATCACACTAACAGGTAAAAATAAAACCAACGCCGACTCACTTTGCTTTACATGTTCACCGAAAGTACCCTTTCATGGTGTGGGCACCAGGGTCGCCCTCACTCTGGACAACACACAAGGTCAACTCTTACACATCCAAATCCTCTCACTTTGACCTCCTAATAACTCTTTTATTTACAAAACTAACCCTTTTTGAGTATCTCTATAACCTCATTCAGCTTATACCGACGACATGTTTTGTGGTTCCTAGTCTCTTCAAACCCTGCTCGAAATTACGTGTTGGAGATTTTTAATGTTCGGACTTTGTGCCAAATAGAAACCAGGTTTCCATAGCTAGGACTCTAGAATCTCGTGCCATAATAGTAAGCTGAGACCTCGGAACATGCATACAGGATTCAAGTAAAATCATTGTTTTGACTTCTTATCATGATAAAGAATCATCGTTATTCTCAGTTGGTGTATCTGCGTCCTTCGCCAGTGATACTCATGGCCTCGTGGTGTATTTATAGTCATAAAACAGAACTAACTATCTTAGACGTTATTTCAGTAGAAATTCATTTGTGTGCTGTCCCACTGAATTGGATAGTGAGAACGCGGAAATGTCGAGACACTCACCGTTACCTCTTAGTTGTCTCTGCCTATGCTCCAACTGGCTGCAGCTCAGATGAGGTTAAAGACGAAGTTTACGGCAAGCTTTTGAACCATCCTGAAAAAGCTAAACAGTGATGTGATAATACTGCTGATGGCTTTGATTCTCAATAGGTGAACTCAGCCAAATTGAAAGATAACTGGGTTGATCTTATGAAAACTTTATAGCACCCAAGAGGAAATATTAGTAAGCCATGTAAGTCATGTCCACCCTGAGTCAGCCTGGGATGATATCCAACAAACAGTAATATCTGCCAGTAAATCAAACAGTAGGGTTGGGGAGGAGTAGTCGATTTTAGTGGCATCTACAGAACTAATAGATGCTGGGAAACTCACCCTACCTAGCTCTGAAAATGATGGGGAGCAGAGTCAGCTGGAGTGCAGGCTGATAAAAAGCTTATGTAACGATCTTGAACATTAGTGGGTCGATAAATCAAAAGAGATGGCCAAGGCAGCGCTGACCGGTAACAGTAGACAACTATTCAGGCCTATGAAAGAAACCAAAATTCAGAATACGACTGTTAGCAAAACTGTCTCGGAGAAGTATGGGACTATCATTCATTCTCAGTCCAAGGGATTGGACCAACAGGCAGAACGTTCAGCCACACTTCGGTTATCCTCGAGCTGCAGTCAACCTGAAAGGCGAATCGGAATAAGTCTTCCCAATCTTGCTGAAGCTTGGGAAGTTATAGGAACTCTAATGCGAGGCTGGGCAGCGAGTCTTGATAGGCTAACTCCTGGGACTTTTAAGGATGGTGGTCCAGTTTTAGTAGTTAATTGACTGAGATATTGGAATTCGGGAACTGGGCATAATCCCATCTGACTGGTCACAGTCACTGAGTGTCCCGGTCTACATCATAGGACAGAAGTCCTCTTGCGACAATCACAGAGAAATCAGTCTAACTTATATAGTATCTAAAATATTGGCCTCAGTAATGCTCCGACGTTTAACCCGAGCTCATGAAGAGCGGATTCGAGAAAATCAAAGTGGCTTCATACCTGAACGTGGATGTACAGACCAAATATTTACATTTTATCAGGTCCTAGAACACAGACACATATTTTGGCGTCCAGTCATAACTGTATTCCCCAACCTCCGCTCTGCGTTTGACTCTGACGATTACTGGTAGAGTTATCGCTTAAGATGAACTGTCATCAGGATTAAAATTAATTGTAATAAAATTTATTTTCAAATAAAAAGTTGGTAAATGCGATACACCAGTTTAAGGGTAAGGTCAAAATGTTAAATATGCTAACTCGTTTACTGTAAAAAGTTGTTCAGCTAGATGGATATTTTACATGATACTCTAGTTTTATGTGGAGGTCTAATATTTTTCACAGAAAATTTTAAATGTTTCAGACTCTGTAATGAACATTACGATCATTGGCACGAGTTATGTCCGTTTCGTTGCGATGGCTGACTGATGACCGAAAATCATTGCAAGCCAGTTCATACTTTATATATCGAAGATTGACAAATTAAATGTATGTTAATTCGAAACGTATCTGACGAAAACAACTGTAAGTCTCCGGGAATACCAAGAAAAATATTAAGTACGTATGACGAACTTCTGTTAAAGTTAAACAAAGAGGACGAACGGAAAGCAGAACCGAAATTATTCGTGATTATAGCTGAGTTATAACTCAGCAGATACTTTTTGGCTAAGTCATGGAAGTGGCGGCTACCTGAATTTTTCTTTTTTCTATTAGACTACCTACTGCACACTTGCATTTAAGCTAATGAAGACAAGTTACTAGTCAGATAGCGAATGGGCAGAGAAGATTCAAAAGAACTAAATTTTTAGAAATTATGTTGGTTTCCAGAATATATTAACGAAGATACTGTGCTTTGATTCACTAGTGATAATGCACTTACCATTTCTTTATTATTTACGAAGTCACGAGTGAACTCTACAGAGTGTTACCCGAATAACAGGAAGACTACGCATATCGGCCCCAAATTTAAATCTGAGCCTACAGCGAATGTTGAAAATTACTGACCTGTATATATCACCTCAGCAGAATCTCGGGTGATGGAGAAAGTAATACAGGAGGTGGTAATACGACACCTATTTAGTAACAGTTCGATTTCACAGCATAGTTACCTGAGATATATAGTTAACTGAACAAGCTTTTACAAAAAATATGTTAGCAATTCTAATACTTTGATCTTGCTTGCAAATTGGCATACCTCTTAAACAATTTTTTTGACTCGAGAACAAATAATAATAATTATTATCATCAGAAGAGATTTGATAAGATCGCAATCACGGATCTCCCTCGTGTATCAACTGTACCTGATGCATGTCGTGAGACCTGCCGGTTGTTATTACCGCCATTTCCTCAGATCACTAACTTAATCTATCTCGTTAATTATCTCTGTTTCCCCTCCCTCGCTTACAATTCGGTCCTCTCTCACAATCCTCACTAACAATTAATAAACTAAATTAAATTTTTATTTACTTAGTTCTGAAATCTTCTTATTAGCATTAGAATTTTCTCCTTATTGTTCTCCACATTGCAACTAACTGATCTGTAGCCTGGCAACGGGATGGCTGCTGGTATCCAAAAACTCTGCTTTCCTTAAAAAACCGTACTCGAACCAAGGGACATTCAAACTCGCTAACAACTCCCAGCTTAACAGAATTAGTTCAGTCAAATGGCTAGACTACCAGACACTAGGCACCAGCAAACACCTGAAGCCGTACCAAAAGACAAAGAAGCGGACGCAAAGAAATAAATTGGTCTATGTCAGCTCGTGGAAAAAATATTGGATACTGTATGTGACTGATTATCTCAATGCATGATGGAGGCTTCGTCAGTCAACTCATTTATAAAAAGTTAGACTGTCTGTTGTATTTTAGTGAAGTATGCCTACCGATCAAACAGTGAACGCATCTCCTCTCTTCAATACCAATTAAAGTCATCGTTATTTGATATTCAGTTTCGTTATTGTTAGTCGTTTGATTAAATTAATAATCAAGGTCGATAACGATGTCTTGTAAGTTATTCAGTTTTCTTTCCAATGGATCAGCTTGGACGGATTGATGAACTTCCCAGTGTGGAAGATGTTTTCAAGTACAGTTATGAAGTGTACCGGAACTACTCACTTGATGTTTTAAAGTACAAAGAGTTTTGTCAGTATGGACTAGCAGAAAGCATTAAAAAAGTTCATGATTGGTGTATACATCTACAATGTTTGAGTGAAACTGATCCATGCTCTCCGATGAATAATACGGAGTTCGAAAAAAGGTATGAGTTTGATACATTGGTAGATGAAAGGTTTATAATCTTGCTGGCGTCTTGATGCCTCAGACGCTTCAGGAGTAGGCCACTATCGTAGTGTCCAATATAACAGTTTTTTCATATTGTGACGGGGTTGTTGTAATTTTTTCCTAATGAAAATGTTATAAAATACACCAGCATTTTATAAGGAATATTAAGGATCTGGATTTTAATTGCTTGTCACAACTTCAAATATTCAAACAAGGATCGAGCGCAAATAAATCATATGGGTCACTAGCTTGTAAAAGATATTGCATATTGACACTGGTAGATATAAAACGGTGACTTTGTCCAAGTTAGTATTTTATTTCGTTAGTTTTCACCGGTTGAGTCATTCGATAGTGATTCATGAGTGGACCATCACGAAAATCATAACCAGTACGATCGTAAATTAACTTTCAGGTTTCTTTAATCGTGTCTACCTCGGCTCGATCATATGAATGAAGTCAAAGCGTCTTCCTTAAAATGCGAATTTACGTTTTTTTGCCGCCATTCGTTTTTGTTCATGATAGTAGGTTGTACTTGTTCAGAAGATCCTTGAATAACATCTCCTAGCCCTAATCTTCCCGGTTACTGCTTATACTTCTACTACCTCTACTACTATAGGACTCGAATTGTCAGTTGCCTCTCTATGCTAATATGGTATAACAACTTGAATGGATGTACGTACGTACGAAGCTTACCTTGTAACTGACTGACCTTTGAGGTGGTGAGTAGAACTTCCCTGGCAGTGGCTATATACACACAGCCTTATGAGCGTTTCGATAGTGAACTGTCCACACTCTTGGCCGTATCAGTACGTTTGGGGGCAACTGACTTTTACAATCAAGATTGCTTACTCCAGTCTTAACTTATGATCATGTTTCTTTAGTTACTTTGATGTGATTCATTAATTACTGGTAAATTTTTCTTCACAGCGTAGTTTTATAAAAATGTCTGTTCTTTGATTTCAAGTAGATCCCTACGTTCCTTAGATGTCTTTACAAAAGTAATTAATTGCACAGTTTCATTCTGCATGATATTTCATTGTTTTAACTTGTCATATACACATAGTAAACATCTTTTCCGAAAATAGAGCCTTTATAATTTGAATAATATTGAATCAATGCCTGCTTTGCTAATGTGAGACTGTAAAAGTTGATAACATGTCAATTTCCCATCATCAATTAAGTTCTTGGATGTCTAATCACTTCATTTCTGTTCTAACAATTGGTGTTTTTGTACATGCCTTAACTGACAAAGTGATTATCATGTTCTCAATGAAAATGTTCATTTATCCTCTTGTTCATACTTTATTGCTGAATAGATCAATCACTCCAGTCACTTCATCATATCATAATATTAGTCTGCCAGTGGAGGAATCATTACCAAACTCATCGATATCGGTTTTTGAGTACATGCAACATATTGGGAATAATATAACCGGGTGTTATGATGACTATATATGTGATAAGCCGTACAACAGTTATCCAAATCATTGTATTTTGGGCGTTGTTTGTTTCACTTTATGCTTATGTGGAATTATAAGCAACATAGTTCTTTTCCCAGCTTATAACTTTGGATTAAATCGTTCTGGAGCTACTGTTTATTTGAGTGCAATGGCAATATTTGATTGTGTCTTCATGGGAGTATCATTATTAATTAGTGTTGTTCATTACCTACCATCATCATTTGCTGAACAAATGGAAATGTATGGACAATTTTCTGGTTACTTGATTCCATATGGTCTGCCTGTCACACAGATATGTGAATTGTTAGTTGTAAGTTATAGTTAATTCATTATGCTCTGATTTTCATTATAAATGTAATTCAGTAGCTAAGCATACACGCACAGTAGGTTTGAACCGCACATGTTAGATGACAGTTTAAGAACGCTATTCAGCTATTCACCTTGAATGCCTAATATTCTAAGTAATAAATTCTAGCTTCGAGCATACAACGTTTGGTGGTTAACGGAAAACCAACTAATTAAAGTAAATCCACCCGTCATCTGTTTATAAAATACAGTGTTCGCATCATAATAAATTTTACACTTCTCACTGATAAGTTAGTTAGTGGATAAGGTAAACCTCTAGCGGTTGTAGAGAAACCAGCCATTCTGAGATGCTATAAAGAAATTTTTTGTTGAACAAAATTCTGTAAGAATAATGTCAAAGTAAGAATACAAGAGTAACTAAGTCCATTAGATTTACTAACTAAAACTGATAATATGCGGAATACATGACGATTTATTTGTAAGTGATAAATGCTCTGTAGGTAATCTTTATGATCGTTGACACGATTACGCAACGATAGAGAACAGTAGTGCTGAGCGAAAGCAAACAGGATGAGGAAAGCAGTGTCTCTAAACAAAAGTAATGAAACGGGCTGGAAATGCAGCTGGTAACGAAATATTGAAAAAGATGAATATATGACTGAATCTTAGATCAAGGAACTGAGAAACAATCCCACTACCATGATCTTACCACCCAGGTATCCGCTACTACCTAACAGCCATAAGATAAAACTCTTAGGCTGTGAGAAATAATACAAATATTGTGATAAACACACGGGAACCATATGTCTGAAACAGTATCTATGATAATTAACAGACGCTTGGAGAAAACAAAATACTTCAGAATAACGGGCTAGATAGATGCACAGACCAAACGTTCGCTTCTGGGCAGATTTCGGGACATGTATACTGACGTTCAACTGTAGTTGTCCTTTTTAACCTCAAAGTTGCATTTTATTCCGTTCGTTAACAGATTCGATAGAAGCATCTGTTACTGTAGTGTCTAGAAAACGTAAATGAAGCTGCTGAAGGTTCCTTCAGTTGAAAACTATTTAAAGAATCCGAGGTTTTAGCAAACTGTCATCCTAATTATTAGTAACGTCAACTGGTGTTCATAAAAGCTATCCATTTTGTCACTCAGAAATACGTTTAAAGGTAACACTATTCATGGGAAATCTTAGGGCTTAATCTCCTTTCAGAAGATTCACTTAGATTGGGGACTTAATGTACGTTTAAAACAACAAACTAACTACAAGATAATCTTGTTTAATTGTGTATAGTCACTATCTTTAGTATTGAAAATAGTTATAGCTATTGGTTTAAAAATGGTTCACATCAGTATTTGAGGCAAAGTCATTCCGAATTACAGATCAGTTAACCATTGATTCTTTCTAGCTGAGCTATTAATTAATAGTAATAATAGCAGTAGCTGTATATACTACGATAAGTTTTGTTATCGTAAAAAGTTAGCATCATTTGTGCAATGTATAATCAAATCAAAAGTAATAATGAACACCTGTTTGTGCTGCTTTTAGCTCCACTCAAAATACAAGTTAGTTGTAGTGAACGCATTCCGACATGCTCTCTACAAAGTTCCTATATTCGACGAGACATCTGATAATTTTGGTCATCCTCCAAAATCTGTGTTGAGTTTCATCAAGTGGTAATACCAAGCGGACAATATTTCTAGTAATTCCTACTTTTTTAAACCTTATTTTAGGTTTGGTTAACCATAGCCCTACTAATCAACCGACTGCTTTATCTGAATTTGGGCCCACACTCCAAATCGTTATGTTCACAACTTGAATCTGTGAAAATTGTAATAGTAGTGTTTTTCCTGTGTGTTGCATATATGGGATGCAAATTTTTTGAGTATACTTATTTGGAATATCCAGAAAAAATGGTTGTACGTGTTTTACTTACCCAACTTGGCAAAACGGAGATGTTTCGGTAAATAAATTGTAATAATCCTTTCATCTATTAGGTCTAAGGCAAATTTCTCTTCAGATCTTTTTACGTAGCATAATTCTTTGATTTGCCACATGGATATTTTTAATATTATAAGTCTCCATATTGTGATAATGTATCTTCAAAAATATATATTTCATAAATCTGCGTAAAATATTTTGTAGGTAGTAGAGGGGACTGATTCCCTGAATTTGGCGTCAGTAGTGATGACACATAATTTTTGCTTTCGCAGTAAATACATTCAGTAAATTAGGGCGTAAATATGCTCTAATTGGCTTGTTATTGTGATGCACTTAGTTAATTACGAACAGAGATCCAAGCAAAAGTTGGAAAACTACTTAGATTAATCGATATAAAATAGTATATTAGTAAAGGTACCTTTGTTTTATTACATGATAAACTGCTTAGTACAATAGCATATTAAGAAATGTCTCAAACAAAGTGAGATAGCTATTATGCGATGCATTAGGAAAAAGTAGAAAGTTTAACAAATATATTCATCAAAACACTTTGTCAGGATGTAATTGAAATACAGCATTTTGTTGTTGATGAAGACCGCAACAAAAAAACGTCGAAACTAGTTAAATAAACATATACTATACAAGTCATACACAATTAGATTTTCGCTAACTAATCACATTTTTTTATTGATTTTAAAAAGGGATTTGATGGATAACTGGTTAAAAGTTCCACTTGAAATGTTTTTACCATATTTGGCTTGTGGATTGTTAATAACTAATATCGTCTTAAAAATGGTCAATTTACATACATCAAAGTGGAAGGCTGTAGCTAGTTTATGCAATGAAACTGCTTGTGCATGTGTTTGTCGAACAGGTGTGTGTGGTAACGAATGTCGCGAAGGTGTAAAACCAGACGATCTATCTAAATCTTGGTCATCTGATTTCAATAACCAAGGAAAATCTGGAAAAGTACCAACTACAAAACAGCCCACTCCTGACAAGAATGATACTCCTCAAAAATCATTAACTAGTACCAATCATAATGACAAATTTTCTAACTTGGATTCAATTGAACAAGAATTAGCCTATTTATTCTTTCAATTGCCTCAATTAGACGAAACACGCGAAAATGCTAATGTTATAACAGCAGTTTGTATTGGACTCATTTTATTAATTTGTAAAATTCCAAAATTTCTTCTACATGTAATTTCAACTGAGAATTATATCACTTATGATTCAGAAGTATTTAGAATGATCGATCACTTATTAGATACAATGTTTGCTGCATGTAAACCATTAATCTGTATACTAGTCGGAGCACATTATCGACAAGTTTTAACAATACCATCAACATGTTGTTCATCCAATGATACTAATATCAATACTGTTACAACTACAACTACTGTTACCAACATCAGAGGTGATACATTAAACATTAAAGACAATAATAATAATAATAATAATAACAATGAAGTATCATCAATGAATAAGAAGGAAGTAGACAGCAATCAGAATGAGATTATTTAATATTGACAATGATGCATCCAAGTAATATTAACAGCTCATTCTAATCATAAAATAATCTCATGCATTATATGAACAAGGAATTTTTATTTTATTTCATTGATTTATTTTATTACAATCAACTAAATGATATTTCTTTGTTGATGTTAATTGATTATTCATACTCTTCATTTATTTTAGCATTGATTCATGTGTGAATTGAATCAGGTAATTTGCCAGAAGTCATTTAGTCATATTTCTTTTTGTCGTTGTTGCCATATTACTACTAATCAATGTAGTCAGCGTAGATTTATTGTTTTTTTTCTTCCTCTATTGACTTGTTATTTACATTCTGATTTTTTTTTCAATGTACTACTTTATTTCGTGGTTTTTAGAAAGATATCTGTGCTTTTACTATCTTGTTAATTTCGATTTATTATTATGGGTTTTCTTTCCACGGTTCTACGTTTAAAAAAAATAGAAGACCACTTTCTTCTCCTTTAAAGCTAAGGATTTTAAGTTCGTAATATCGTATCTACCAAAGTTCTTGGATACAGGTAGAACTAATGACCTAACTGTCTGTGTAACTAATGTACCAAAGTCGATTTGTATATATAACACCTTCAAACAACAATTTACAGGGATGACTAGGATAAATTTATCCGATTTTTCCGTCAATTCATGTTCCGAAAAATTCGCATTTTGTTAATCGCGGTGAATGTATATTTAACTTATCCTAGCCTCTGTAGAATATTGAGGTAAGCGAAAATTCTGTACAAACCAGCGCATTTTACAGAGGTTTCAGCTCATGAACTGATATACATTTTGAAAAAAAATTAAAGGCCGTCTATTTGATAGACTAACTTGGAGCTTAATATATGAGTACTTTGAATAAAACAAAAGCCCACATTCGGTAAGACTAAATAAACGTTTTGATTTAGGTTGGTATTTCGTTGATAATCACTTCAAAAGGACTGATAAGACTTCCAAGTCATAGAATCATCCCAAACTGTCAAACAATACAAAGATGTACATTATCCGTAAAGCGTAACTTTTCATTTCAGGAATAGGGAAAACATTCGAACGTTTTGTTTTCTTTAGAGAACCTTACGTTTCACAGATCAACTTACTTTGTTACTTACGCCTGTTACCCCCAATGGAGCATAGGCCGCTCACCAGTTTTCTCCAACCAACTCTGTCCTGGGCTTCCCTCTCCAGTTCTGTCCAATGTTTGTTCATTCCTCTCATATCTTTCTCTATTTCTCAGCGTAATGTGTTCCTTGGCCTTCCTCTTTTCTTTTTGCCTTGAGGGTTCCATGTGAGGGCTTGTCTCGTGACGCAGTTAGGTGCTCTTCGTAGTGTGTGTCCTATCCACTTCCACCGCTTCTTCCTGATTTCCTCTTCCACTGCAATCTGACTTGTTCTCTCCCACAGTTCGTTGTTGCTGATGGTGTCTGGCCAACGAATACGAAGTATTTTGCATAGACAACTGTTAATAAATACTTGTATCTTCTGGATGATGCCTTTCGTAGTTCTCCATGTTTCCGCTCCATACAGTAGAACTGTCTTGACATTTGTATTGAAAATCCTGATTTTGGTTATGGTCGAAAGTTGTTTGGAGTTCCAGATATTTTTCAACTGTAGAAATGCAGCCCTCGCTTTGCCAATACGCGCCCTCAAATCTGCATCCGATCCACCTTTCTCGTCGATGATGCTGCCCAGATATGTAAAGCTGTTAACGTCCTCGAAAGCATCTCCATGAAGAGTGATTTGGTTGGTGCATGTTGTGTTGCATCGGAGAATTTTGCTTTTTCCTTTATGTATTGTGAGACCTACTGCTGCTACACTGGTCGTCTTCTCTTGCATTTGTTGTTGAGTGTGCGATAGAAGAGCCAGGTCATCTGCGAAGTCCAGTTCGTCAATCTGCGTCCTAACTGTCCAGTTGATACCGTGCTTCCCTCCAGATGTTGACGTTTTCATAATCCAGTCGATGACCAGGAGAAAGAGAAAGGGTGAGAGTAAGCAACAATGCCTCACACCGGTCTTCACCTCAAACGAGTTTGTCAGCTGACCTCCGTGCACGATTTTGCAGTTGAATCCATCATAAGAATTCCGTATGATGTTAACTATTTTCTCAGGCACACCGTAGTGTCGAAGAAGCCTCCACAGTGTTTTCCTATCCACGCTATCAAATGCTTTCTCGTAGTCGATGTAGAGTGGTGAGTTCCATTCAATTGATTGTTCCACAATGATCCGTAATGTAGCAATTTGGTCAGTACACGATCGATGCTTACGAAATCCAGCCTGTTGATCTCGAAGTTGGGCGTCTACGAAGTCCTTCATTCTGTTTAACAATACCCTGTTAAAGACTTTGCCTGGTATTGAAAGAAGAGTGATGCCTCTGTCGTTCTCACACTTGCTCAGGTCGCCTTTCTTTGGTATTTTGATGAGGTATCCTTCTTTCCAATCTGATGGTACTTGTTCCTCATCTCAAATCTTCTTGAAGAGGATGTGAAATATTTTCGCAGTTGCTTCTACATCTGCTTTCATTGCCTCTGCTGGAATGTTGTCTGGTCCTGCTGCTTTGCCGCTCTTGATTTGTCTGATGGCTATACTGATCTCCTCAATCGTAGGTGCGCCAATATTAATTGGGAGGTCCTTGGATGCTGCCTCGATGTTGGATGGATTCAGTGGAGCTGGTCGATTCAAAAGTTCCTTAAAGTGCTCTACCCACCTATTTCGCTGTTCGTCAGTGTTGCTGATTATTTTCCCTTCCTTGCTTTTCACTGGTCGTTCTGGTTTACGATAGTTCCCGGCGAGCTTTGTTGTTGTTTCGTACAATCGTCTCAAGTTTCCTTCTCTTGCAGTCTTTTCCGCCGTCATTGCTAGATCTTCCACGTATTATCGTTTGTCAGCTCTGATGCTCTTCTTCACTTCCCTGTTTGCTTCTGTGTATGCAGCTTGTGCGGTAACTTTCTCTGCTCTTGTTCGGCTGACATTGATTGCTGCTTTCTTGTTCCTCCTTTCTTGAATTTTTTCAAGAGTACCAACAGAGATCCATTCCTTGTGATGGTGCTTCTTGCGACCAAGGACCTCCTGACATGTTGAAGTGATTGCCTCCTTAATCCCTTTCCAATTGTTCTCCAATGTTGCTTCCTCTCCATTGAGTAGATCCTGAAAGGCCTGGAACCTATTGGTGAGGGCTATCCTGAATTCGTTGAGCTTTACAGTATCCCGAAGTAATGCCGTATTAAACTTCTGTGATGTTGTCTGCCTCGTTGTCCAGTGCTTCTTTAGTTTCAGTTTCATTTTGGCGATTAGCAAATGGTGATCTGAGGCTATATCAGCTCCTCTCTTGGTTCTCACATCCTCCATGGTCCTTCTGAACTTTTTGTTGATACAGATATGATCAATCTGGTTTTGAGTAGTGTGATCCGGTGAAATCCATGTAGCTTTGTGTATGCGTTTGTGCGGGAATATTGTGCCACCGATGACCAGTTTGTTGAAGGCACATAGGTTTGCAAATCTCTGACCATTTTCGTTTCTTTCTCCCAGTCCATGTCGTCCTATGATGTTCTCATATCCAGTGTTGTCCATTCCAACCTTGGCATTCAGGTCTCCCATAAGAATCGTCAAATCCTTTGGTGAGCATCTGTCGACGATTGACTGCAGCCTTTCGTAGAATTGATCTTTATCGTCGTCATTGGTAGGTGCATAACATTGGATGACGTTCATTGTAATGTCCTGTTTCTTTGTTTTGTAGGATGCTTTGATGATCCTAGGTCCATGAGATTCCCATCCTATCAGTGCCTTTTACGCATGTTTGGACAGCATCAGTGCAACTCCTTGTGTATGTGAAGCGTTTTCCTCTTCATGACCAGAGTATAACAGCAGTTCCCCTGAAGCAAGTCTCAGTTGTCCTACCTGTTTCCAATGCGTTTCACTGATGCCGAGCACCTCGAGGTTGTATCTTTTCATTTCTGCAGCAACTTGAAATAGTCTTCCACTCTCCCACAATGTACGAACGTTCCATGTACCTAAAAAAATGGTTGCTCTGGTTGTCAGAAGAGGCATCGGCCCCGTGACTTCCGAGGAAACTCGGCTTTCATCACGAGACGTCATAATTCTTCTTCCAACTCCCAGGGCAGAGTTAAAATGGTTTGAATTATTTTTTCTGGTTAGCGTTTTTTTGGCAAGTGAGATTTCAACGGAATGGGGTCGCCAACCCCATGTCCAACCCTCCTCATTTATCCGGGCTTGGGACCGGCAGTAGCCCCTAAGGTTCTACTGGCGGATCAACGCTTACCAAGATTTTATCTACCTTTTCCAGTCCGATCACAAAATTTCTAATTAAAAGGCAAAGTGATCAAACATTCGGTTACTGCATCAAAAGCAATAGATGAAATACTAATATTCCTCAAGATTTGAACAAACACACTGACTAAGACTGGGCGCCGACTATACAGCACATATTTGTGAAAATTATACTCTAAGTATCAGCAACTGAGGATTCAATAATTTGAACGTTTCGTTCAGCAAATTTGTCTGAACTTCTTCAGGGTAATAATGAAAATCATAGAATACGTAACGTTTGGAAATCAAATCTACATTAAGTGCTTATTTAATCATATTCAGATGTAGACTTATGTAAGTAGGATAGCATGAGTTAATAAGATGTGAAAGGTACACAATGTGAATAAGAATGAATGTGTGTAACTTTATGTTAGTATTAGTTGATATTTGGTTAATGAACGTTAATCGTTTTCTCATTAAAAAATAAAACTGCGAATTGAAAATGCTTTTAAAACGTCTACGTATACACAAAGTGAGCACCATAAAATATATGGTTGCGGTGTTAAAACATTTAATTAATTTCTGTTAAAAAAAAGTCTGCGTATGAAATTAACAGGATCGACTTCTTGAACAAATTGATTTCAAACTTAACACCGTCTCTTTTTCAACCGAACAATCGAGAAACTCTAGTTTGCGGCCAATGGATTCTATTTTCTTGGTTAGCTAAATGTTATTCATTAGGTTGTTTACGTTTCAATTATTTCTTCTAAGCCATTTCGTTTGATGATGACGAAAATATTTGAACACCTGGCAGTAGTATCCCAACCCACACAAATTCAATTGTGTTTAAACAAATAAACACATTTTTTATAGGATTAGAGTATCCTAGTTGAGTATTTCATTAGTTTATTTGTCGGTGAATTTGTAAGATCAACCACTGGTCTCAGTGGTGTATCACTTTTGTGAATGGATCTTTGGTAGTCCATAGAATCTACGAGGATTACTATTTCAGTCAGTCAACAACAACATAGAACATTGTACGTACGTACATCAGTTCAAGTTGCCATACCACATTAGCAATTGTCACTTCAAATCCCTAGTATTAAAAGTAGTAGAAGTATTCAAGAAGTAAAGTCTAGTGAAATAAACTTCGATCCAGATTTTATTCTAATCGACTGTAAAGCTGCTCGTCTGAGCCTTAAGTTTGTTAAGTATAGTCCTTCATCTAATATATTTAATTCATCTGTATGGTGTTCTCTGATCTTTAGCTTACAGTCTAATTTATTCACAATAACAACCGGGTCGTATTGATAATTGTCTTATTGTTTTGTAAATTTTAATGCATATAACTCATCTTTAGTGAGTTTAGAAACTACACATTTCTAATTAAAAGTAAAAAATTATGACATGAAATTCAGTAATAGAAAGTCGATTATCTAAATCAGTGTGAAAAGTGAATGCAATTAGGTATCTGCAGTTGATGACTTATTTCCTGATTAGAAATATAACATTGTTGGCTTGATAACCGTCCTGCTGACGACTTCCAGGATACAAAACTAGGAATATTAATAACTTGAGATTCCCTTAACGTTCCTAAACATTGTTGAGGATAAATGAAGTCTTTACTTAATTCTTATTAAGACCACTTCCTATAATATTTCCACTATTATTGTTAATTTTACCAAAACAAATTCTAAGCACCTAAAGTTGTGAAAAATGAAATAGAATGTAACTGGGATCCGTTTCTCATATATTTGGGATTATGTGATTAACTCACTGGTTAGAAGACATACATCCAGTTTCGTCACTGAATTCAACGAAACTCAAAATTAGTACTTTTCATGCAGCTATAATTTTCCCTGAATTGACTCAGGAAATAAAATATATAATATTTTACGATGTATTTTTTACATATCAACTATTCCGCCTAGTACATATTCTCATTCCTTCACCAATAGATTTCATCATACCTATCATATGAGCCTTACATGAACAATGAATATACCAGGTAATATATATGGGGGATGTACATGATGTCTCTAATATAAAGCTAAAATCGACCAATAATAATGATGAAAAACAGTTAAACAGAAAATAATGCCATATGTAATCTGTACATTATCACAAACGCCAATAAACAAGTGAATAATTAGTACAATCATGATAGCAAAAATACTATTTAAAAAAAAATACTGTACAGTTCAAACAATGTATTTTTTTTACATTTAAGCAACACTATAACAACCTAAATTACTTTGATATATACGACTGTCAGATTCCAATTGATTCAATAAATGTTTTAGTGCATTTGAGGTTATTCGTGTTAATTGTAAATTATCAGGATACGACCTCTGTCGAATACTATGCAGTATACTATGAAACGATATCTCTTTATTATTGGCTAAAAATAGAATAATATTTAGGAAAAAAGCAGACTTTTAATAGAAATATGAGCTTACATTGTTAAGAAATAATGCATTAATCACTAGTTGTTGAATAATGTCTTGTGTTTCCCTAAAAATATCATCCAAACTTATACATAAACACGTAGACATTGGTAAAAAGAGGTACCTAAATATTTACGCCAAACACAAATAATTTGATTTGTGAGTGGACGGGGATGCTACCCGGACGCCCAAACCGAAACACGTAGCTCTGTTTGGGAGCCAAACTTCGAGCCTTTGACCAAAACGGTTTGAAGTAACATCAGGAGATGCAGTCCCGTGGGAGCCGGTGACTAGCAATTGGTTCATTCACCATTAGTTCCATCATGGCCTTGGAGTCCATGTGCACCGTGGTTGTGGAATCAGGGTTTCCCCACTTCCCTAGATGGATCCTCTGTACCCACCAACCCGGTTTAAGTCCAACTGGATAATCGCTTTCCATCCTCTCGATTTCTTAAACAGCACTTTGCCACGAGATGGTGAGTAGGACTTCCCTGGCGGTGGCTATATACACGCAGCCTTATGAGTATTTTAAGAGGGCGGACTTTCCCCATTCTCGACCGTACCAGGGTCATCTAACCTACTTTATATATATTCATATCTGTTGCGAACAATCTCATATGAGAATGGGATTCAAACCGAACGCTGCATACTCAGTCAGCCAGTCAGTTACAACGTAGAACTTTGTATGTAAGTACATCAGTTCAGGTTGCCATACCACATTAGCACAGACGCAATTGTCAATTCAAATCTCATAGTAGTAGAGATAGTAGAAGTATTACTGGTAATGGAGAAGATTAGGATTTGAAGATATTATTCAAGAAGTATAATTCAGTGAGATAAGTTTAGAAAGACAAAGGTAGAGGTGTTGACGAATCCAGAAGATTAGGATTTGAGAGAACACAAAGAGTGGATGCACCTGTGCCATTGCAAACGATTTTGAGCCATGTCATTCAAGGTCTCTAACCATTGAGACTTTCGTCTCAGGGACCTCAACCAGATAGTCTACATGCACCGACATAATTCAGTCCACTTGTCAGTGACTTCATGGATTTCTGCCATGTTTTGCATTGGCCGTTTTCTTCCAAGCTAATACTACATCAAAAAACATTGCTCGTCGAGGTAGTCGGCTGTTGGGCATTCGTAACACACGTCCCAACCACCTCAACTGATGAAGTTTCAATACTTCATCTATTGATTTGACATCCCTACCTTGTACGCATTTCCTAACGACAGCATTGCCTACTCGGTTGTCCCACGACACACAAAAACGCTGCATACTGCTACATATATGTAAGGCTTAATTTCATATCATGTTTATATTCCATCAAAAAATCGACATTTAGACTTAGGGTTATTTTCAGAAACGGAATAGGATATCAGTAATGTATTTTTCTTTCATTGCTGAAGAAAAAATTGTTACCTGATAAAAATAAGTGCACTTTGTGGTAATAGGTTTCTTTATGATTGAGTTGCCTGTAACACTTAAGCAAACTGAAGTGGTGGAGGCAGTTGAATTAAAACGTGAGTCGAAAAATATTCCTTATCAAGATAATAGACGAAAAATGGTAGATATCAAATTTAGTTATTTTCATCGATCACACGCCAAAGGAGTTAGGTGATTTAAACCGTAACATTAGAGATTCACTGTCTGGAGTTTTAAAAACTTATAAGAAATACTTTTAAGCAGGCTTGGAACAAATAATAAAACAGTTATCTTATACGTTGCAGAAAATTGAGCGCAGAATGAAAGAAAATGATGTGATTTACAACAAGTATACGTAACAATATAACCTCGATTGTAACGAATAGTGCAAGTTATTCAGAAGTTGAATTATGCAACTAAAGACCTCATTCATGTTGAAATATTTGAGAGTCATTTTTTATAGACGCCAACAATGATCACCCTAGTTAGGCAATGTTTCAATTATGTTCAACGATCTAATTAACTGACGATTAATAACATAAAAGTTGAAATGCACACAGAAATTACCTTCAGAAGAAATTATTCCATAAACAACATCGAGTAATTTCTGATTCTCTTGAACAACCTAAAAATTTAATGGATTTGTAAATGAAGAAAAATTTTATTTACGCTATACAAATCAGTAGTAGTTTATGAACATTATAACACTAAAAGCCTAAGCTAGTGAAACAATTCTCGACAAAATAAGAAATATTGCGACAATCTGTTTATAATCTAGTTAACTCGTTCATATTCAAGAGATAGTAAATTTCTTTTTAACAATTACCAGTCACTATTTACCTTTATTCATTCACAAACCTTTGTGAATAAGTAAAGGTAAATAGTGACCAGTAATTGTTAAAAAAATAACCAGGAGGCTCGCTTATTGACCTAGAATATGCCGATGACATAGTTCTATTTGGTGAAGACGCTGACAAAATGCAGAGTCTTCTGACTGCCATAAGCAACAATGCATGCATGTTCGGGATGTAGTTCTCCCCCTCGAAATGCAAAATGTTGCTTCAAAACTGGGTTTCATCGGCACCTGAACTAGTGATAGAGAGTGAAGTAGTCGAACGTGTAGACCGCTTCACTTATCTTGGGAGTCTCATCAGTGCTGATGGCCTGGTGATTGACGAAATCTCACACGGATACAGAAGGCTCGATTGGCTTTTGCCAACCTGCGTCACTTATGGCGTAGGCGAGATATCCGCTTGCTAACCAAAGGACGAGTGTACAGTTAAGCAGTTCGCTCCGCCCTACTGTATGGATGCGAAACTTGGCCGTTATGAGTAGAGGACATTCGTACGTTACTAGTCTTCGTTAATCGATGTCTCAGAAACATTGCACATGTATCCTGGGACAACCGTATAAGCAGTGCTGTCGTTAGGAAACGAGTTCTACATAGGGATGGCAAATCAATAGATGAAGTTGTGAAACTTCATCAGTTGAGGTGGTTGGGACATCTGCTACGTATGGCTAACCACCGACTGCCTCGACAAGCTATGTTTTGTGGTGTAGTAGTAGGTTGGAAGAGAGCTAGGGGCGACCAGACCAAAACATGGCAGAAATCCATGAAGCCACTGACAAGTGGACTGAGTCATGTTGGTAGATGTAGGCTACCTGGTTGGGGTCTGCGAGACGAAAGTCTCAATGGTTAGAGACCTTGAACGACATGGCTCAGAATCGTTTGCGATTCCGCAGGTGCATCCACTCTTTGTGTGCTTTTTAATTCTAACCTTCTGAACTCCTCATAATCTCTATCTTTCTCCTAAATTTATCTCACTGAATTATACTTTTCGAATCATATCTTTGCTCCCTAATCTTCTCCATTACTGCTAATAATTCTACTATCGCTATCACTCTTGGGTTCGAACTGACAGTTACGTCTCTGTGCTGACGTGATATGGCAACGTGAACTGATGTACTTATGTACGAAGTTCTGCGTTGTATCTGTCTGTCTAGTCGAAATGATATAAAGAGTGAAAATTAATAAAAAATAAAATACTACCCTCAAATATCATTCCTAATGATGTACCAATAAAAATATATTGTTTGCTGAAATGGCAGTTACAACCATTCGAAACAGTTTACAAATTCAATAATAACTTACATGATAAGTTTGCATTCCGCCAATAGATTGAGTAGCTGGAAAAATCCAACCTTCAATAACTAATCGTTCAATTAAATTCGCGACTATAAGTTGTAACTTCTTAGGATTAAGTATTTTGCTTTCAGATGTGCTTTTCTGCTCTCCTTCTTCATCTACTTCAATAAAACTTTGTCGAAGATAGTCTGTTTCAGTTTCATCATATGCCTTGGATTATAAATACGATTAAAAAAGGAGGCGTGAAAAATGCAATCCAACGACAGAAAAGAATCGAAGGGAAATAATGAAGAGGTAATTAATTAATTAATTAATACATACGTATAGATAACAGAGAATAGTTTCATGAACTTGCTATTGAATACAACTGGATGTTTTGGTTGTGAAGCTTTCATTGTTCTTCTGACCAACATCATCAGCATAAACTTCAGATATTATGGTCTCAGGACATGCAGTAAAGCCATATAAAATTACAAATCTGTCTTGTCTCGCGGACCCCAACCAGGTAGTCTACGCCTAATCAGGTGGTTCAGTCCAGTTGTCAGTGGCTTCATGGGTTTATGCTTTGTTTTGGTTTTGCTGCCTGTAGCTTTCTTCCAAACTAACATACATAAGAAAATATTTTTTGTCAGGATAGTCGGTGGTTAGGTATCAGTAACACATGTCCCAACCACCTCAACTGATGAAGATTCACTACTTTATCAATTGATTTGCCATTATTACTTGGTCCACTTTTCCGAACGCAAGGTTTGCTTACTCGATGATCTTAGGATATACGAGCAATCCTTTGAAGACACCGTTAATTGAATACTAGCGATTCCCATCCGGAAGCAGGATGGAATGATATCAAAAAGGCTGTGGAAACAGCAGTGATATCTGCTAGTAAGGTTGACCATAAGGCTAGAATGAAACCGTGGATCTCAGTAGCATCCACCGATCTGATGGATGCCCGAAAACTCATCCCACCTGGCTCTGAACATGATGAAGAACGAAGTCAACTTAGGCGCAGACTTATAAAAAGCCTACGTAACGATCGCGAACAGTGGTGGGTGGCGAAAGCAAAAGCGATGGAAAAGGCAGCGGCGATCGGCAACAGTAGACAACTTTTCCGACTTATCAAGGAAACTGGTGTTAGGAATCCTAGTGTAAGTGAGACTATCTCAGAAAATGACGGGACCATTATTTATTCTCAATCCAGGAGACTGGATCGATGGGCAGAACACTTTAGGGATCAGTTCAACTGGCCTCGAGCCACTCTTCAGTTACCCACGATCTGCAGTCATCCTGAATGGCAAATCGATGTAAGTGCCCCTAGTCTTCATGAAATTGAGAAAGCGTTAGGAAATCTGAAGCGAGGGCGAGCTGCAGGTCCTGATAGACTGACACCTGAGATATTTAAGGATGGTGGTCCAGTTTTAGCAGCTAGATTGACCGAGATCTTAGGTAGAATCTGGGAGCTGGACGTAATCCCATCCGACTGGTCTCAATCACTGATTGTCCCAATCTATAAGAAAGGACAGAAGTCTTCTTGTGACAATCACAGAGGAATAAGTCTAACTAATATAGTATCTAAAATATTGGCCTCAATAATACTTCGACGCTTAACGAAAGCTCGTGAAGAGCAGACTCGAGAAAACCAGGCTGGTTTTCGACCTGGACGTGGCTGTATAGACCACATTTTCACACTGCGACAGGTCCTGGAACACAGACACACATTTAGGCGTCCTACAATAGTTGTTTTCCTGGACCTTAAGGCGGCATTTGACTCAGTAGATCGTGAGGTTCTGTGGCAGTGTCTGTCATTGAAAGGTGTACCAAATAAGTACATTAACCTCATACAAGCTCTCTACTCAAACACCACTGGTCGAGTGAGAGCTTATGGCGAACTGTCACCGGAATTCTCTACATCAAGTGGTGTCCGTCAGGGATGTCCACTTTCTCCATTCTTGTTTAATTTTATCATAGACATGCTCCTAGAAATAACCTTATCCTCGTCTGAATTTTCTGGAGTAGACCTTTTACCAGGTGGCTCGCTTATTGACTTAGAATATGCCGATGACATTGTCCTACTTGGTGAAGACGCTGACAAAATGCAGAGTCTTCTGACTACCCTAAGCAACAATGCAAGCATGTTCGGGATGCGCTTTTCCCCCTCGAAATGCAAAATGTTGCTTCAAGATTGGGTTGCAACGGCACCTGAACTAGTGATAGGCAGTGAAGTAGTCGAACGTGTAGACCGCTTCACTTATCTTGGGAGTCTCATCAGTGCCGATGGCCTGGTGACTGACGAAATCTCGGCACGGATACAGAAAGCTCGATTGGCTTATGCCAAACTGCGTCACTTATGGCGTAGGCGAGATATCCGTTTGCTGACTAAAGGACGAGTGTACTGCGCAGTGGTTCGCTCCGTCTTACTTTATGGCTGTGAAACATGGCCAATGAGAGTAGAAGATACTCGTCGGTTATTGGTTTTCGATCATAGATGTCTTCGAAGCATTGTTCGTATATCGTGGGACAACCGAGTGAGCAACGCTGTTATTAGGAAACGGGTACTAGGTAAGAATGGCAGATCAATCGATGAAGTGATGAAACTTCATCAGTTGAGGTGGTTGGGACACGTGTTGCGTATGCCTAACCACCGACTCCCTCGTCGAGCTTTGTTTTGTAGTGTAGGAATAGGTTGTTATAGTAGGATGCAATGAAGATTGGATTTAGTACTTCATATCATACACTGATTTCAATAAGACAACCATAAAGCCAGAAAGCACTGAGCAGATATTTCGTTCTAGCACAGGACTTATTAGCATTGCGTAATGTTAGACAAATATCACTAATGGACAGGAATGATGATCAAACAAAAACGTAAAATTGACTAAAGTCAGAAGCATCTGACAAGGAATTGTAAACCAAAAGTCTGAAGATTAAGCACTTATCGAAATGTCAGAAGGTCATGGCTGTTAATGGAAAACTACAAAAAGAAACTTACCACAGTTAAAGATGTCCAGTTGTTTGTTATAGATTCAACTATTTTTGGATGTAAACATAAATCTAATTTGGTAAATAATTGGATATTATCCTGTACAAGGATTCTACAGCATTCTGTTACAAGTGAATTTGCTAAGTTAACCTATAAACTAGGAAAAACGACAGGAAATACAGTCAATGTTGTTTCATTTACAGTGAATATTAAGAGAAGGAAACGATATATATTGGATATTTACACAAAATCGGTCTACAGTCACATTATTTCTAATATTCGCTTTCTAGCCTTCAACTGTTTTTTCTAATTTCAACAGCAAACAATCAATTTCAGACAACGGCATAGTAATATTTGAATATTTTAACACACTGAATAGTTTAATCACATTTGATCAGATGTAATTTGAAGTGTTAACATGAAAACTGTAAGTCAGTTAGATAACCACATCGTTTAGAGTTATGATGTTTCATATTATAAAAATAATGATACATTTGTAATATTCGAATGAGTAGAAAATTCAATTTTTTATGCTTCATGACATTGAGTAGGTTGCTTTTTTTAGAGTAAATAAATAAACTAATTAAATTCATATAAACTTAAAGTTACAAATCAACAAAGCAATAATATTTAGTACAATGGAAAAACCAGTTTGATCAAGTCAATGTCATATCAGCAAAGTTAAAGTGATTTTCTATGAGGCAAGTTAGTGTATTTGTGCGCATATTAGCGGGTGTGAAATTATTTTTCTATTTACTAGGGATATGGTAAAAGTATTCTGTACTAACCACCTTGGGTGCCGCTTAGTTATAGAACAGCTAACAATACAAGACAATAAAATAACAATGGAGTTAGAGCTTTGATCTGAATAACCAACCCTCACAAGCCAAACCGTCTGTCGTAGTAAAAGAAAAAGGTTAAGCTTAGATATTCAGAGTCAGAGTATTGTTGTCAGTTAACTTTGTAAATCTACAGTGTTTTCGTCACCAGCTGACATCATTTATAATGCAAAAAGATTGAAGTTAGATAGTAAGAGTTCAGCTGAAGTTAATGCTTTCACCATTCTTCCGTTAACAAACTCAATATACTTAGGGCTGAAATTTAAAGAAATAGTTCGAAATGGAGAATATTATCCAGCTTCATTAGATACTTTTGACTACACGCATCAAATCATAGCGAGTACTTTAAAACACAATCTGCAAGTGTGTCTGTAATTTAGCCTGAGTACCATCTTAATTTTCAATTTTTGGTTGAATAATAGACATGTTTATTGATTCCAAGAACTAATTATCGACAATAAATAAAGTGCAAGCTATAAATCAGTGCACTTTAAATTTCATGCAAAATATATGACACATTGTGTACAATTCTGATTGGTTGACTCAAGACTGTCAGTAAACTATTGTTTTATTCGGATATCTCAAATACACAATTATTTTGACTATTGAAAATCTACCAGATGCTCACTGTATTTGAAATTTTAAGTCACACTTTACCAATGATACTGTGGAGTTTTAGGTTAACGAAACTGATGTATTCAAATAATCTACACAACCAAAAGTAATGACAAACTTGATACTTTGAATACTATCATAAAATAAATAGTCAGAAACCTCTCGATTTTAAACATTCTGATTTCTAAGTAACTTTGAATGAATAGAGGATATAATCTATAAGATGACATGAATTCATTATATATTAAAACTTATCAACAGATGCAAACGGCCTAAATTTAAATTATTATTAGTGTGATCAAATTTCGCATAGCGTAATCAAAGATATTCAGCTTGAAAGGATATAGCAAAACAAGAACAGGATATATCATATTTAACATTATATAGTTAAGACTGATTAGGTATGATGTGCTGAAGATGAAACCGTGTGCTGTTACGGGTATGACGGCGGATGTCACTTCTCGGCCGCCCAAACTGTGGAAGGATATTTCTTGAGGAACCTGAAAAGCAAGATGAGTTAGCATTGGCCTTAGTGGCCTGTGAGCGTGACCTCAGAGCCCAAGGAAAGACTGCTTAGGGTCGGTCACACACGCTCTTTTTATGGAAAGCTTTTGAAGTTAGCTCTGATCTTCAAAAGGCTTTACCGCCGGAGACGGGAATCCATTGGGTGGGGTGAGGTGTGACATACCTTGGGTGGACCTTTTCTAGCTCCTTCCTTCCTTGTGAGAAGGCAGCATTTCTGCAGATGCTCGTTGTCCGAAGGAAACACCTTACTGTTGCCACACCCCTCTACATTGAGCAGTAAGACTTCGCCCTCAGACTTTAAGTTGCTGCTTTTAGTCTTACCGTTCTCCAATCGACCTGCCTGACACGGTAGAACCTACAGGAACATATGTTCCAGCCAATATAGCTCGGTCGGGTCATCACGATAGGCAAGCCCAACCACCATGTCAAGGCAGCAGATACAATCGGGTAAAGATAAAATCACACAAAGGATAATAAAGAGATTATGAATCAAAGCAAACTGTTAATCAATGAGATAATTAAGAAACCTAGTTAACATTAAATTAATGTTTAGTAAATGTCAGTGTAGTTTACTACTGTAAGTCATCAAATACAATAAAGAGACAGTATTATTGACAAATGTTGAATAATATAAGTTACCACAGTGAGGATTTGATTATATTATTAATGATATTAATTTAGAGCTTTCAAAAATGATAAGAAACTTTGAAATACAATGTAATTATGTTATTCTGCAAATCTCACCATTTAATTAACTTTAATGAAAGAAACTTATCATTTTATACACTTGTCTATTTGACCTATCACGTAAAGGTTTGTGCAGGGGTGGGGGTGGCAATAAAATACCCAGGTGCCCATAGACCTAAGTGGAATGGACTTCGAATCTATAGCGTACAATTTGAAAGGAATATATAGGCTAAAACCTAATTGCGATCCACAAAGGTTATTTTGAATCCTATTGTAAATGAAACTTTCTTTAAACTCCATTTATCAATTGTAAGTAAGCACTCATACGTATTATGTTCACAAATCAAAGTTAATCAAGGTAAACTTATTTCTATAAATTATAAATAGTTAAAATTTAATTAAAATGAATGATAAGTTAAACAAACAAAACTGACCACATGAGATTTTTTTATATTTTCTGCAACAACTGCAGGATCATAAGGATGTGAGTAAATTTCTTCTTGTAAATGGTATCTATGAATTATATGATGTAACAATTCACTTTCCTCCTTGATTGAACCTGTAAATGGGAAGATAAAAGGAACAAAAATAAGCAATTAGACATCAATTATGATCTCTGGAATCGATCAAAAGTGATTTGGTGTAAAAAGACTAGAAAAAGTATAACAAAAACTGAACCCTAACTCTTTTATCATCTCACTGAGTTTTTACTCCCAAATTAGTCGGCTGTACAAATTGCCACATTGTTGGAATAACAAAATTCAAAAAGCTTAGTCGTACCCTACTCTTAAAAAACATGCAGTGTTAAAAGCTTAGGGGTAGAAACTTCTACATCTTAACTCGGAACTTGTTTTTACACTCGTAAACGTTTGCCACTTAAGAATTTCAACTCGATCATCCCGAGTTTCAAAATGATTATACACTTCCTACTTAAAGAGTCTATTCTTTTTTCTACGACCATATTCTGTCTAGTCTTGTTTACTATCAATGTGACTAATATTACAACTTCTTAACTTACTGTATATATATAAGTGTTCAAAAAAATCATTTGTCTCTTTTTTTAAACTGATAAGAAATGAATAAGATATTAAGAAGCATTGAAAAATTATTTTTAATTAGCCTTACGGTCAATCTATCTACATTCGAACCTTGATATCAAAAGCAAATTCATATAAACCAAAAATATAATGCAAACTGAAATACATAATTTTGTTCTTTCAAAACGAGTTACGCTAAATATTATACTGTGATATTCTTCTTGCTAGTTTAGACAACGAGTTATGCATTTTATAGGAAAAATTTTAAAAATGACTGATTACAAAGAACTTACGACAGAAATAGGCATTAAGCTTTAACTTCCCACGAAAACATTTCAAACGACCTCTAAGTTGTAATATTTGGCCAACATATAAATTAGACGACTGTTTAGCTGAAGATGAAATAGGTTGTGACTTATATGATAACTTGATAAGTTGATCACACAAGTTATTCTGTTCAAAATCAATTGCATTTGTTCTGGTTGATGATACTTGAATATTGCTTGAATGGTCACGACGCCATATTGTACAGGTTATACAACCAGTCCCATCGTCCACTAAAAATCATATATACTATTAGATAATAAAATACAACTCAATAAACACATACTTGTTTGTGTATTAGATTGAAGCCTAGTTGGGTATCAGCCAATTATTATTCAACTGTTTATTTCACAGCTCAACAAAATCATAAGCTTAACATTAAGAGAGATTTCTAACTAGTCAGCTCTCTAAAATTAGAATATTTATTCGGAAAAATATAACAGATATCTCATGTGAGTCCAAAGTTAATTTAGGTTCAATGGGAAAAGAGTGAGTAAATCTATACTTTTATACCAGCTAGAACATTGCTTGATTGCTTAAGTAGAGTCTAAATCATGGGAATAAGTGCCATTAATCAAGATTTTAAGTAAAGGTTAGAAACTAGCTTTTAAGATATTCAACATTGTATTGTTTCAGGAGAACTACTTGTTTTCTGTCGGACTTTTTTTTGTTAGTCTCCTAGTATCTTTAACGTTTTGTCGTTTACATCTTTCCAATTTTTCCTTAACTGATTTTCTGATAATACCATCTTATGGGAATTGAACTAACGCATTTTTGATAATTTTAATACTGCTTATGACCAGGTGATAACACCTTAACACGGTCTAGACCCAAATAACCAAATGGACTAATTAAGTAGAGACATCAGGAGGAATAGCTCGAAAGTCTACGTTGAGATTTTTCGTACTTAGGTATGAGTTAAACTACATGACGGCTAATGATACTACACGGTCAGTCGAACTGAAACAGGAGGGCGAGGTGTTCGAACTTGGGACTCAGAAGACGAAAGTTGAACGCCTTAACCAATAAACTAACGTGCAATCACAGGGCTCCCACAAATAGTATCCTTCAAGTGACAAAACCAAACCAAATCATTAAAAACACGAATCTGCAATAATCTATAGCTTACAATCAACAATAAAAAATCTCTCGCGTTCATAAATAGTGCGCACTATTCCCACAACATCCACAAATAATAACCATCTAGGACCGAGACGAAAAGGACCTAATAAATGAATAAGAAAATAACAAATGTAATAACACGCTGCATAAATTAAAGAATATGAGACTTATTTAAAATAGGTGTACAATAGACGGAAGAGATGCTTGTTGGTGGTTCAGACATTCGATAAGCATGCTTGAGATCTAATCTATCAAAAATCATAGAGCTGAGTAATATTCAGTCAACTATTATCAACATGGATTCTGCCACATATTTGTCTTAACCGGAGTCGCTATGATGGCGATACAAATTGGTTTGTCGTTATTTTGACCGAATACACATTATTAAGCCTCTGCAGAAGACGAAGATCAAACACAAAATGGCCAGGTTTTACAAACATGGCATAGAACTGCTCTCGCTGCACTTGGAAGATGTATAGTACGTGCCATACGCACACACACTGACTGCCTACTGATCAAGTGATAATGGAATGGCTCGAGTATCATCATACGGTAGGACAATATCACTCCCATACCTAAGATCAAAAAATCTATCTTCAGGTAGACGATCAGCACTACTATTACTTACTTCGATCAGAGTTATTTCCAGAATGTCATTAATGGCAAAGCTAAAAAAATGGTGATATTAGACAATCCTGCCTGGTCCAAATGCTGGAATGGAACAACGTGGAGAGGTGGCTGTATCTCCCTACCCTGACTTAGGTGTATTTAGGACATCCAAGCTATTAATCAAACTTCTCAGACACACTCTTCTTCAACATACCTTATTTCTGTCCGAATAATCGAAAGCGATCTTGATATCAAGAAATATAACTACGTTGGCTTTCGATAAGTGTGGTGGTTTTATTGTTTGATGGAAATATGATCAGAACATCCTCATGAATCAGCCTTCTGTTTTTTTCAAACAATCTACGAAGTATGACGGAAGCCAGTAATTTGGATGCGATCAGAAATAGACTTATTTCCTGATAGTTGTTGAACGGCTAACGTAAACACTTTTGAAAGATGGGAAGAAAGATTGTCTCATCCCATTCTCAGAACATTCAATATTTCTCAGATGTTTCTAAACAAAACGAACACTTAACCGCTTAAAAGCTCACTAATATTTTTCAAGTGACGGAAGTGACTCTTCTAGGATTGTCGCGCCTAGCATGTCGAGGTTTTTTAAAGATCTGGCTTTTTGGTAACCTTTTGCGCCAGCTCATTTACTCAAAACCACATATCTCACGAAATCATCATGATGGACCAGATTTATCTATCTTTAGTAATACCAGTTACATTTTCCTTCATAAAACCACATATCTTATACGATTTTTAGTATATTTTATTCTTAATAAAACTGCGTATTTTGGCGAATTATAAGAGAAATAATCTATGATATGACAGTCCACTAATTGTATATAGTAGTGATAAACTGGTGATTTAATTACGTACGAAGTAGAGGACCGACTAAAATATGTAGTTTTATGATAATATACTTTTTGATAAAACGATAATTAGAGTAGTGAAATTTACAGCTGAGAAATCATAATATACTAGTAATTGAGGATTGAAATAAATAAGAGTACGACTAATAATTTAATTTTATAACATCCACAATGGTAGTTCACTAAATATATTTGGTCAACTGCCAAAGACTAGATTGTTCTATTCAGATTTGGTAGCACTAAATTCCCACCCTACGTATTATTAGGTCTATTGTTTACTATCGATCTAACTATCAGTCATATGTGGAAACAGAGAGAGGTATGCAAAACTTGTACATGAATGTATATTGTTACAGTAATCGTGATTTACATAAAAATAAAATCAATAATAATTGGACGATATCTAAGTGAAAAAAAAGAAAAAGTATGTGAAGAGTATCCAGATGTTTATAATACAATAAAAGACAGAATGAATGCAACAGAATCGGCTTGAACAAAACCATTGGAAGTATCCACTGGTTTTATTATCTAGTGGGTGCGGTGCGAGAAACTTATATCTCTTAACATACTACATAATTGGCCAATGACTTCGGAAAGTGAAACGATTAGCTCAATATACTTAAGTTTACGACTATTCATTTGTACACAACCGCCTAAATCAGATTTCTATTCTTTAGTACACAATTATTACTACCCCCAAAATCAACAACCTATACCTCTTTGGTGATATCTCATTTCATGTGTGATACCAGAAACGTTTATGCAATCACAAAAACTTATTCCAAAAATACCGATAATAAAATAATTGCAGCTCAGTGTAAGTGTTTCGTAACTGCCAGCCAAACGCGACGTAGAACCTGGAGCACATGTATATCGGTTTAGGTTGTTATATCCCATTAGCACAGCGAGAAAAAACTGTTTAGGCAAATCCCAGATCAACAGTAGTAGTAACAGTATTAATGGTAATACAGAAAACCATGCATCCAAGGTATAAATCATACACATAAACTAGTGTCTTTAGAAGATTAACAGGAATTTAGAAGCATATGGTCAAGTCATGGCAAAGAGTGGATGCAGCCTTATCATTGCAAACAATTTCCAAACATTGTGTTCAGTCTTTAACCTTCAATTAAGATAATCACGCAGACCCCGATCACACAGTTTGCGTCTACTTATACAGATCAGTTTATTAATTGTCCTTGGTTTGACCGCTTCTAAGATTCTTTCAAAAACAATTCCCTCACTAACATTCAACTTTTAAAGACTATTCTTACCGTTATTACCAACTAGTTTGATTTCGGATAGTTTCCCCAATAACAACTGATAGTGTTCATTAGCCAAAGGATCTAATATAAATGAAGGTGCATGAAATTGTGCTTTATCTGCATCTGGGAGTTCTGCAGACAACCAACGACTATCATCAAGAGAACTCAAGGACATCACTAAAAATCAAAATGAGGTACTCAATAAACCACAACACAAAAATATTTGATGTATCATTCAAATTGAACGTATCATATGTAGCTCGTAAAAATAGATTTACCATGAAGATGATACTGATTCGGATTGAGTTATACGACTTTCATAGACCACTTGCTGTATGGTAGAGGACTGAAGTACTTTAGTTTTGTCTAAAGCAAAACACCCTCATTATGATCTAGTTTGTGGACGTTTCGGAACAGAGACGAAACGTTCACTGGAATTTGCAAGGTTCCTCAAAAAATCCTCATTATTTGGACATGTAAAACCCATAGACATTGTACTAGTGAGAAAACATACAAGATCTACGGAACGAACTTTTTTTCTACACAGGTACATTCAACTCAAAGTGTTGAAACAGATTCAAGAAATGATTCATTTGTGAAACAGACATAAAAGCATTGAAAGAAAGTTATCTGCACAACGATAACGAAGCTTGGAATGTATAATCCCTACATATGGAGATATTTTTAGAAATGCCTGCAAGATGTGCATAAAACAGTAATACTTTAGCGTTCACAAAGAAAATGCATGTTACACGTGTTATGAGCGCAGAAAAGATAGGTTGATCTATATCCAGAGTACCTCTTTGTCAAATGTGTTGGTAAATAGGGAAAGCAATGAAGTACCGACGGATCCTTACTTTCAAAATATAGATGATATTAGTGAATGAAAGTTGTACACCACTTCTCATCTTTGTATGATTCATTTTAAATAAGTTTATGCTTTAGGACTAAGTATTACAATTGCTAATCAGCATTGCAGATCAGTTTACCAAAAGAGCTGAATGCTATCTCCACTAGGACTTTCCAGAACAACCGGTGCGCTGAAAAATAAATCTCTGTCAACCCTTTGAGATGACAAGAAACGTTAAGAAAATGATTATATTCGAGATTCACTAATGAGAAACGTTATGAATCATAACCCTAGAAATTCAGAGTTCCTGAATTCTCATAAGCAGTTTACAAAAGACTACCTGGCTAAAAGAAGATCACAACAATACCCAGGTAGTAAAATACATATGCTTTCTAACTGGTTTAGGGTGAAATTGGGCGACGTGTTTAGTCCAAAGCCAAAGCTAAGGTCTTATACGAAAATATCACCAATTTAATAACTTGCTTCAGTCACCTAGAACTAATGGCATTACACATTAAAGTGGATATTATATGGTATTCACTGGAATTTGTTAGTTTGGTTTGTTGAGTCGTCATATTTATCCTCCATTATTAGACAGTTTTTTTCCGTTTCAGCAACTAGAGATATACCTTTTTGAGGAAAGAACACAGGAATGATGTTTTGAGATAATCGGTAGCCTTCGAAGATGTGTCTTACTTAAGATTATGTTTGTAACTGATTCGGCTGAGGCTAAATTTTTTGTAGTAGAGTTTACACACAGCCTCATCAATAAAGTACTAAGTTCATTTCGTACATTCTATTGGACAGTAAGTGTTAACTATACAAAACAAAGCCCGTAATTCATAAATCTAGAAAATTGGTAAATACTTTGCATTTTACAAGCCATTACAAGATACATTCAGAAATACAAATGCCTGAAAACGTTATCCACAGGCCTATAAATTCATGAGGTCACCAGATAAACCGGAAGAAAATGCTGCACCACTGTATTCAGTGACATGACCAAAGTCTAAACAACTACATAAACAACCGGAGGATATGTAAACAAACAAAGAGAATTCTCGACATAAATTAAACAGTGACTCGATGTTTGTTATTTTTGCGGAGTTATTAAACATATATGGCTTTCAACGTTTGCTTGGTTTTTGTGTAGCGTGAGGGTATGGAGAGTATACTCTCCGTACCAGTGTGACTAAGATGAAAAGTACAAGAAAATGGTGGCGTGGGAACGTTAAACACTAAGATTTCACTTACGTAATGAACGCAACCAGTAACAACTAGCAATAGCTTATACTTGAGATCAAGCGAACTAGACAACCGAAGCAAGAAATCGGCGGTGCCAACACTCAAATGTTTCACAAACTACCATCTTTAAATAGCCGCTTTCAGACAAATGTGATAGCTTTCGAGTCCATTGTACAATGAGTTTGAAGCTGCTTGACCTTCAATTTCTCCGTCAACTGCGCGTGGTTGAACCTTTGCGCAATGAGATGGTTCTTTGTGAATTTCTATTACTTTGTTTTCTCTGTCTTAGTGGTATCTCAGCTACTAAAAATCTACATTTATTTCATAGTCATATATTAGCTTGTCATACGGAAGACACACTTCAAATTGGGCTGTTCTTGTAGATACATCCCGGTTCTGGTTCAACTATCGACATATTAGCAATGTCCTTTCTATTTACCGGAGTATCAAGCGTCTTGGAATACCAGATAGGTATCAAACTAAATAATTACTTATTTTCAAAGCCGCATTATTTTAATGGTGGCTGATGATGCAAGTTGTAGCTCCAGAAATCCGAGACCAGGTAAGATATTTGACGTGTCTGTATGCTCTTAGCTACTATCTTTAACAACCCTTATAGTCGTGTAAATCTGTATGGTGAGGAGTTAGAAATCGATTATCGCGGTTATGAAGTTACTGTGGAGAACTTCATTCGTGTATTAACTGGGCGTTTGCCTCCTTCAACACCTATTTCTAAGCGCCTTAATACTGACGAGCACAGTAATATCCTAATATTCATGACAGGTAGTATTTAAAAACTTCAATAATAACTTCAGGTCACGGTGGTGATGGTTTTCTTAAGTTTCAGGATGACAGTGAGCTTTCTAACAGTGAACTGGCCGATGCAATCGAGCAGATGTGGCAAAAACGTAGGTGAGTCTGGATATATTAGCCTTTTCTCTTACAAACTGGGTTTAGATAATTTCGAAAGATGCGTTATCTTATTTGATGACAAACATGTTTGAAACAGTTTTATTTTTGATTGAGTGAGATTTAGACATTGCTTATATCTTTTCTCGTGTAAGGATATTCTGCCAATCTAAATCCACAAGTGTGATGTTTAAATTTAGTAGTTCGGCCACTGCTATATGTTTGAAATTTCGAGCTATTATTTTCATTGTAAATCGCATCATTTTTGTTTACAAGTGTCACTGGAGGTTTTACTACTACCTTTATGACTAATTAGTCCTTTATTAATAGTGTTCATATTGTCGCCTACTAAGCGCCCTACTTTTTACTTTGCTTACAACCTGTGGAACTTTAGTGAACTATTTCAAATAAGCGCATTCTCACCCTTGACTAATAGGAGTAGTCCACTTTTTCGTAAGCACTCAGTAAATGCCGCCACGTTTAGTATTAAATCCGGCATTATCTGTGCTTTACAACGGATACCTCAAATTTTACGCTTCCTTATAAGTTTTTTTTACGTAATTGTTCGGATTCTATGTCTTTAAAATGCTGTGTTGTGATTTACTAATCAGTACGTTTTTCTGTTTCTGAAATAGATATCACGAATTACTTTTTATTGTTGATACGTGTCAAGCCGAATCAATGGGGAAGCTGTTCTATTCGCCCAATGTAATAGCTATCGGTAGCAGCGCTGTAGGAGAAGAATCGTTATCTGTGAGTCCAAGTAAATTTTTTAAAGGCTTTATTCTTTATGTACCACCCAATTCTTATTCACTTTTATATGAGTTCTCTCAACTAATACTCTACATATTAGCCCGCTTCAACGCACATTAACATCAACCTCTTAATTGATTATGACTGACTTGACTTTGTTGTTCCATGTTTTCCCTATTATTGTAACGCTTGCTTGAATAATTTCCAGCTAAATCCTATTGCTTAGTATTCTCTGACCACAATACACTGGACAAGTTCCCAATAATCAAAACACGGTTGAACAGGAAAAGATTATATTCCAAATAGCAAGGTTAAATGGAAATAAGAAGGCGAAGGCGAAAATAGATACAACGTTAGTTACTTTATAGCATTTACATAAGAAGCTTCTAGATAGTAATTCACGTAATCGACTGGATTAGATTTAATTCCGTCTATGTCCCACTAACACCTCCCCTTTGAGAAGATTCGTAGGATCTGGTGCTAGAGTCCAACTGCTTCCTGGGTGCCTTGCCACCCGTACTCTTACGAGCCGCCTGCTTTGTAGGAGCCATATCTTTAAACAACCGTCGATTGGGCTGCTTCCCCATCGATAAGTTTTGTTGAGGCTCATGAGCAGCATATGGTATAGGGCGTCTCGGACGTGAAATAGGTTTGGCATCTGCTTTCACTGGTAGGTGAGCTTTCACATTCGTACAGCGGCCAAGGCTATTCTGAAAAACAGAGGCTGACTTCCTCTTCCATTTATCTTTTAACCTTTCACCTGTCTTCTTTTTAAGTATCGGGGTGTCCAATGATGAACACGGCACGCTGCAGACACTGTTAATGGGTAAATCCATTATTCCCAGTTTTTCTAGCATATCTAGACCAAGAAGATCAAGGTTTGGCCGTTCTGTCAGATAGCATATTCCTGTACATTTTTTTCCGTTGAAGGAAAATTCACACTGCATCTCACCAACCAGTTTTAACACACCACCTGAAGCGCTTTTAGCTGTTTTCTTAGATGGCTTCATTGGCGGTTTTCCCAGCAAGTTGTACGTTTCTCTAGACATTAAGGTGATATCTGATGCCGTGTCGATTTGAAAACGAGCTGATGCACCGTTCATCTGGATAGTAACATACTTTCTCCGAACGTCATAGTCTGTTTGAAAAGCAGCTACCAGAGAAAGTGATTTAGACTCGGCTAATTTCACCACATGTCGAGTACGTTTATGCTTCTTCCTGGGCTGAGACGTACGATTTGGTTGACAATGGCCTTCTTTATGTCCACGTTTGTTGCACATCTGACATTTATGTTTTTTAAATGGACAGAATCGTACGTAATGCCAATCATCACATAACCAACATGCAGTCGTTGGTTTGTTACAAGATGTTATCGGCTTCTGGACTTTTAACCTAGTAATAGCATTGACACTACTGCTGGTTAAATTAGGATTTACCTGTTCGATCAACATGTCCTGTCTGATACTTTGTAGCCGCTTAAACTCATCTGTCAATGTTCTGAGTGCGACGTTCGGGTCTTGGTCCAGTCGGGTTAGAAGTCTGGTTCTGATCTCAGCGTCTTGCGGTGACTGAAGAGCTTTGATGAATATTAAGCATTTAAACTGGTCATCTGTCAACGAGCGTAACTTGAATCGTTCACATTCTCTGTTGACGATGTCTGCAAGGACCACATATTCATCATCTTCGTGTTTCACCAGATTTAGGCACTGATATCGAATACTAAACGATGAGGATGCTTCACCGAATATTTCTGACAACTGAACTACCGTGTCCTCGAAACTGAGCTCTCGAGGTAACTTTGGTAATATGTGATCAGTATAACGCGCATATTCATTAATTCCCAACTTACGCACCAACAAGCGAGTCTTCCACGCATCGTCTTGTTTACCGAATTCAATTCTAAATGTATCTTCTCAACGTTTGAACCACGTCAGAAAAGTATTTCCACAGTCAGGATTATAGATGAATTCTGGTATGTTGTTTACCACTGCTTCACAAGACGTATTTAAAATAGCATGTGGACTCGAACACTGGATGTTGAGCTGTTGAGTTAGGGTCTCCAACAACCGCATTTATGCATCTAATTGTGCTTGCTGTTGTTGTAGTATTTGGTTAAGCTGATCATCTGAGATAGGCATCTTGATTTTTTTTTCCTTTTTTTCCTCGTCGTCACTATTGACGACGCTTACTTAGATAATTCCCAGCTAAATCCTATTGCTTAGTATTCTCTGACCACAATACACTGGACAAGTTCCAAAGAATCAAAAACACGGTTGAACAGGAAAAGATTATATTCCAAATAGCAAGGTTAAATGGAAATAAGAAGCCGAAGGCGAAGGCAAAAATAGATACAGCGTTAGTTACTTTATAGCATTTACATGAGAAGCTTCTGGATAGTAATTCACGTGATTGACTGGATTAGATTTAGCCAATCAAAGTGCGGGTAGCAACACGAGAATTTTCTACCCTGTTCTCCAAGAGTCGATCAGGCGCTGATTGGATAGGAAATGAGCCAATCAGCGCGCAGCAAAGTAGTCATGCTTTAATTCCATCTATGTCCCACTAACACCCATAAATGTCATTCTACCGAATGTTTTATAGTGTCATCCATCATTTTAACCTAGGTGGCTGTCAGGTCCGGAAATATTTCGCACTGTTTGGTTTCGGACCTGAACGTGGCTGTATAGATCATGTTTCCACACTACGACAGGTCTAATTTAAGCATCCAACAATAGTTGTCTTCCTGGACCTTAAGGCAGCATTCGACTCTGTTGATCGTGAGGTTCTGCGGCAGTGTCTGTCATTAAAAGAAGTACACTAATCTTATGCAAGCTCTACTCAAACACTACAGGTCGAGTGAAAGCTTATGGCGAACTGTCATCTGAATTCTTTACTTCAAGTGGTGTCCGTCAGGGATGTCCATTTCCTCCATTCTTGTTTAATTTTGTCATAGACATGCTTTTAGAATTAACATCATCGTTTGAATTTTCAGCTGTGGACCTTCTACCGAGGGACACGCTTGTTGACTTGGAATATGCCGATAACTTAGTTGTACTTGGTGAAGACGGTGACAAAAATGCAGAGTCTTCTGACTACCCCAAGTAACAATGCAAGCATGTTCGGGATCCGGTTTCGCCCCTCAAAATGCAGAATGTTGCTTCAGGATTGGTTCGTATCAGCGCCTGAACGAGTGATAGAGAGTTAAGCAGTCGAGTGTGTAGACCGCTTCACTTATCTCGGTAGTCTGATGACTGGCGAAATCACAGCACGGATACAGAAAGCTCGATTGGCTTTTGCCAACCTGCATCACTCATGGCGTAGACGAGATATCCGTTTGCTGACTGAAGGAGGAGTGTACTGCGCATTAGTTCGCTCCGTCTTACTCTATGGCTGTGAAACATGGTCAGTTAGAGTAGAAGATATTCGTATGTCACTGGTTTTCGATCATAAGTGTCTCCGAAGCATTGCTCGTGTATCATTGGACAACCGAGTAAGCAATGCTGTTGTTAGGAAACGGGTGTTAGGTAAGGATAGCAGATAAGTAGATGAAGTATTGAAACTCCATCAGTTGAGGTGGTTGGGACATGTGTTACGAATGCCAAACCACCAACTACCTCGTCGAGCTATGTTTCGCGATGTAGGAATAGGTTGGTATTAGTAGGTTGATATTCCTCACTTATTGAATTAATTCGATGTTACCAACACCTTCTAGTCAGTAGGTTTCGTGAATAAATTCATAGGCTTAGATTTTTTTATGTAGTTTTGATGGAATAACCCACTGAATTGGATATGATTGAAATCACGGTTTCTTTTTAAATGTAATCATGTTTTTATGTGAACTTTAATAATAACTGATCGTATTCTGTGTAAATAATATTATTATTATTTTACCATTCAGCTTCATTCAGACCGTGAAATTGGAACCTATGTATCCGATCGATATTCCTATTATGCATTTCAATTTTTGGAGTCTGTTTCTCCTGTGAGCAAAAAAACATTATATGATTTTGTAAGTTTGAATTTCATTATAGCTTTCTGTTTTTTACTAACAATTTAATATTGATTTTTATGCTAGTGTAAACGATAAGTAGTGGAGAAAATTTACAACTCAGGTGAATGATCATAAACGAGTTTCGTTCTCTGAGCTGGATTTTTAGGTTGTGGTGCTTTCATTGTTCTTCTTTACTTGAAGTTTGTGCTAATGATATTGTTCAGAAGAACAATGAGAGCTCCGCAACCAAAATATCCAGCTCAGAGAATGAAACTCCATCATAATAAACGACTGAGATTATGATTGATGAATATCTTATTATTCCTCATCCCTTTACTATTAGCCTTGTTAGTTATTCTTATTATTATGCTATTACTGTAAAGTGTAAAGGTATGAAAACAGTGGGTCTTTTCAGCAACAAAAATACCCTACTTATAAATAGAGTGATATTAATGTTAGTGGCTTGAATGTTACTTAACTACGTCAGGAATCAATAGACATTTTGAATTGTGATGACTGCATTATAACATAAATAGACAAACTTTTGATATTGGAATAAAGTTTAATCAAAAAATACAGACGCAAAAACAAGTCTTTCTAGAGAACTAAGAGATTAATTTGGTTACAGAAAACGAGTAAAGCGATATAATAAATTCCTAATGTTTACACGGTTCTGCCTTCTCTTTTTGTGTTATGGAAGTTCCGGCATTGCGCAGAAGACGAAAGGTCACTACTTTTGATAGGCGCCTATTCTTCATGTAAATGATTTTGAATTTAAAATCTGTTTCATAGGGTGACTCTTTTTCACAGTGTCCAGTCATTGGGCCTTGTATGAATCCACTTTCATCTGTTTGTAATATACAAATGTTAAATCGACTGGGACGAACTTTATGAATATGATTTATAACTTTTTAGCTGCCTGAACTTTCGATTGCCTGCATATAGATCGAAGATGTCAAGTTCAGGTAAATCAGACATTTTTAAGCATTGCATTAAATCTGTACTGTTGTGCTGGAAAGATTCAGCTCAGAGAACGAAACACCACAATAGTCATCCACCTGAGCTACAAATCTGTACTGTTTATGCTTTACTGCTGTTAATTTTATATTCCATGTCTTCCTCTCCATTTTGTCGATTATATTTTTTTGCACTCAAGTATGATATGCTACATTGAAAAAATAAATAATTATGACAAGTCTTACATTCTTTCAACACATTATCAACAGCTGTCTTTTTTCATTGTTGTTCTAGACTAAGGAAGTCGCCACTTTATGATATTAATTAAACTAAGATGTGGCGCTAATTCATAATTTAGATAATTGTTATTGTTCTGATGTGCGGTGTCTGAGACCTGGTCGCAACACATACTAACCTCTCAATCTGGATACTTGAGCTAGAAGGCAAGAGCAGAAGAGAAAGTGTATTTGGTTACTGAATAATATATACAGATCTCGTCCATATATTATATATATATATATATATATATATATATATATATATATATATGTATTCCGTCTCCTTAGAAAAGGAAGACGTTTATTGACCAGTGATATATATATTCGTCCTTTAGGACATTTTTTGATATTAATCAAATGACCTTTTTATTCGGTCACTTTCAATTGGCTCACTATATCAGTTAGTGAACAGTTTGCACTATTTGAATGTTATCTGGGCGGTGGTTGAATATCTCGTTAAGTAAATTACACTGGTTGGTGGTCACGAATTCACATTTCTTTTTTCATACATTTTAATCATCCCATTATCGTTTATTGTATAATTTTTTTTGCATATTTCTACAACCTAAGGTCACTCCAGTCGAAACATCATAATATGTTTTATTAGCTTATATTTTATTCAGCTTTTTAATTATACAAATAAATTATACTGTACTTTTATCTTGTTTTATAAACTAGTCGCAATTATGCCCTTTCTCATTATGTCAATCAACTGTTATCACTCGATCCGATTTATTTGGACGTGATATACGTCGCGTACTTGTTACAGACTTTTTCGGTAGCGTACGTCATATAATCCCTGGACCAGTCTTAGAATTTAACAGTTCCACGTCGGATAGAAACGATACATTGTAAGTTCAGTACATATACAAGTGATTATTTTTTTTAATTGAAAAAAAAAGATTTCATGTTTCAGACTAAACAGTTTCAAAAATACATCCACTATTTTCCTATCTAGTTTAACTCAATTCTTATAGGGATTAAAATTGGCTTAATCTATACGACAGTGTAATGTAATTATTTTTCCACTTCTCAACGCGATGACGCGATGAAAATCCATGCCGCATAAATGGCTTCTGATTAGATGTCAAAATCTACTTGAACATGAAACCATTTCATCTATTCAAGTCGAGCACTAACTTATTCATAAATTTGAATGGTACTTGTTGTTGATGAATATTTTGATGAAAGTGGAATCGATTTCTTAACGGATCACATGCAAGCGGAAATAAATTTTTACAGTTATCTAGACTGAAATTTTAATTATTCTAACATGAAAATAATTGACAAAAAATTCCATTGTAAATGGAGAAATTTGATATATCATCCTAAGAACTAAAATAAATTAATCAGTAGGTGTCGAGATGATAATAATCGATGGTTAGAGACCCTGAATGACATGGCTTAAAACTGTTTGCAATGGCGCAGGTGCATACAGTCTTTGTGTTTTTTCAAGTCCTAACCTTCTGAATTCCTCTTCACCTCTATCTTTCTCTTTTCCTAAATTTACCTCACTGAATTATACTTCTTGAATAATATCCTCTAATTCTAACCTCTCCGATTACTTCTAATACTTTTACTACCTTTTCTACAATGGGATTTGAATGGTCAGTTATATCTCTGTGCTAATGTGGTATGGCAACTTGAAGTGCTGTACTTACGTGCAAAGTTCTACATTGCTATTGATTGATTGATTGAATCAGTTTACTACTAACAGATACAGATTCCTATTAATAACGTCAGTAATAATAATTATAATTATTATTATAAATGTGTTTGAAAACTCTTGAACTGAAAATTTGAATAGCTGAAATTTAATTTTTATCATAACTATTTCAATGAATTATTGTAGGGTTCATTTAGCTAATGGATTTGGCTAGTAAAAATCGCTTTAGAGATGTTTCAAATAGTGTATAGCCGTAGTAACACTGTAAACTGTACATTCAGTACATATCGAAATTCTAATCAATTCAGTATTGTAAAATAACTACTTAGTTTTTAATTATTCAATTGAAAATAAAAATTAAACAAAATCGAGTCAGTCAGTTGCAACGTAGAACTTCGTACGTATGTACATAAGTTCATGTTGCCATACCACATTAACACAGAGACGCAAATGTCAAATCAAATCCCATAGTGATAAAGATAGTAGAGGTATTAATGGTAATGAAGAAGAATAGGTTTCGAAGATATTATTCAAGAAGTATAATTCAATAAGGTTAGAAGACAAAGGTAGAGGTGCTGACGAATCCAGAAGATTAGTATTTGAGAGAGCTCAAAGAATGGATGCACTTGCGCCATTGCAAACGATTTTGAGCCATGTCGCTCAAGGTCTCTAACCACAGTTGACTTTCGTCTCGCGGACCCCAACCAGGTAGTCTACATCTACCAACATGACTCAGTCCACTTGTCAGTGACTTCATGGATTTCCGCCATGTTTTGGTCTGGCCGAGACAATAACATTTTCGTTTTAACATCATTCACTTAAACTTTACATTCGTATTTCTGAGGTTATTTTTTATAAATAGTGATGTTTAGTAAAATGGAGGCGTGGGTTATGTCACTTAACAAAAAATTTATGTACAATAATAATTCAACTCTACTAGGATATCGAACATGAATAATCTGTCATTAAATAAAGCGATGTTGCACTATTCTACAGTTATCAAAATCAGGACAGCATTGAGCCATTAATTCTTTATGAAAATAGGGAGATTATATGTGCAATGATTCAGATGTAAGAACGTTTCATTTTGTGATTTAACTATATCTCATATACTCAGTAGAGGTGTTCATATCTAAAAAAAAATGGTTTTTGATGTTTATATCGATACTAAATTTCAATGAATTTCTACTTTGGGAAGATAGTATGAAGTGAAGCGAAAGTTTTGTTACAACTGTGAGCTGATGTACAGCATTATGAGTAAGTATCTGAAAAACTAATAACGCCTCTAGTCCATGGATTAAAACGATATGTATATGAAATTATAAAGTCTCAAAAAGGACATGTTGTCATCAATTATTTTCTAGAAAATTCCCTCTTCTAATTTTTGTATACATTGTTCATTTAGACCTAACTTTTGATTCTTTCAATTCCTCTCTATTTCCTATATTTTATAATTACAGAAGTATACACTGAAGCGAAGTATTTTTCGTATGTTACTCCGTATGTCATGGATCTGTGATACTAGTTTTAAATTTTATGTATTATTGTACAATCCGTGAAACTATTTATGTACATTTTTCTGTAATATTTGTTTTAAAATAAATTGAATTTTATCAATCTATTTACGTAGAATTTTTATTAACACCAAACAGAAGAGCTAAGTTTGTTAATCATTATCAAGAGTTTGATTAGTGTTAAGGAAATGAGTTTTAACCTTATGGTACAAACAAACTATTCACATGAATTGATAGTAAATGCATAAAATCTGATCCAAAAGTATAAAACATGCTTTTATCTTGTAACACATCAGATTACTTAACTCGGGTACATTTTTTGAAGCTTCATTAGGTTAGTAGACCATTCACACTAATGTGACTTTCTTCCTTTTAGCATACGTTGCATTGTATAAGACATTATCTCAAACTTGTCATGTCCTTGTTTTTCCAGTAATAAATACTACAGTAGTGATAGATGTTAAAATGTAGTGATAGTAAACATGACTTAGTAGTGGGAACTCTTGCAATACTGTGTATAAACTTTGGTTTGCGGGATAAGGATCTATATTATGCACAACCTTTTTTTAAGAGAGCCAAATGACTTGGGAAGTGGGTTATGTGTGTGCTAATCTTAAACAGAACTAATCACAGTTTCAAACTCTCCAGAAATCGGGGTTTCTTGGTGAAGATCATCCATAAAATGTGACGTTATGAAGGTCTGGTCATGATGTGAAGAGTGTTTCTTGTGGCGACAAATTAGAAAGACGGGTCTGAAATTTTGAGCGAGTGACATTCCTGTATGAATAAAACTTTACGGCGTGTGAGTCATTGCGAATATCAAGCCTAGGGTGCAAGTTTGCGCAAACGAAGAGTTAGTGGCAATATGCGGGTCCTTGCTATCACGAGTAGTCATATTCCACCTGCGTGAAAAGTGATGGATCCAAATCCAACCAAATGAATGAGAATTTAAACATTTGGCGTAAGTGATCTAAGTTTCGCTTTTCTCCTGCTCTTTACATCAGGGAAAGTAGCTTTGCGAAATTTTTAGACCACTTCTAGCAAGTCACCACATTGGGTGTGGCTTGTGATGGCTTTGCATTTGGGTTCAAAGTACACCGCCCGACTTCGACATCAACAGGCTGGATTTCGTAAGCATCGATCGTTTACCGACCAAATCGCAACATTACGGATCATTGTGAAATAATCGATTTAAAGCGACTCACCACTCCACATCAAATTCATTGACTACGAGAAATCATTCGATAGCGTGAACAGCACAACACTATGGAGGCTTCCTCGACACGATGGCGTGCCTGAGAAGATAGTCAACATCATACGGAATTCCTACGATGGATTAGACAGCATGATCGTGCTCGGAGGACAGCTGATAGTCTCATTTAAGGTGAAGACCGGTGTCAGGCAAGGTTGCTTACTCTCACCCTTTCTCTTTCTCCTGGTGATCGACTGGATTATGAAGACATTTTCAATACAAATGTTAGGACAGTCTTACTGTATGGGGCGGAAAATTGAAGAACTATGAAAGCCATCATCCGAAAGATACAAGTGTTTATTAACAGTGGTCTTCGGGTCCGTTGGGCAGACACCACCAGCAACAACCTACTGTAGGAGTGAACAAACGAGAACTGCGTGGAGGAAGCAGCGGTAGAGGTGGATAGGACATATTACGGAATGCACACAATTGCGTCACAAGACAAGCCTGCACTGAGAATCCACAAGATCAAAACAAAAGATGAAGACTCGAAAACATATTAAGCCAAGTGATTGAGACAGGCATGGGTAGAATGAACAACAGTTGGACAGAACTAGAAAGGAAGGCGGTGAATAGAGTAGGTTGTGGAAGGCTGGTTGGTGGCCTATGCTCCATTGAGGGATAACACGCGTAAGTAAGTAGGTAAGGTTACTGTGAAACACTCGAAAAGTTTCAGCTAGTGTTATACATTAGCAACAACAAGTTTATCGTCTCGGTTCAAACATATTAACCCGAGAAATGGAGACACATGAGAAGAATGAGCGAAAAATTGAGCAGAATTGGAAAGGAAAGCCCCGGACAGAATAGGTCAGAGAATAATGGTCGGCGGCCTATACTCCATTGTGAGTAACGGTCGTATGTAAGTTAAAGAACAGCACACACTCATGCAGTCAGCTACGACGTGGAAATTCGTACGTACGTACATCAGTCAAGGTTGTCATACAATACTAGCACACATATGTATTTGTCACTTGAAATCCTATAGTAGTAGAGGTAGTAGTAGTTTCAGCAGTAATCGAAGCGATTACGGTCCGACGAAATTATTCAAGGAACATGTGCCAGTCAAATAAACTTAAAAGAAAATGATAAAGGAGATTAGGAACTCCGGGGTTAGGATTTAAGAGAACACAAAAAATGAGTGCACCAGAGCCATTGCAAAGGGTTCTGAGCCATGTCATTCACAGTGTCTGAACATCGATTATTACCATCTCGCGGGCTCCAAATAGGTAATCCGCATTTACCAACATGACTCAGTCCATTTGTCAGTGGTTTTATGAATCTGTGCTATGTTTTGATCTGGCCACCCCTAGCCTTCTTACAACCTACCTCTACATCTCAAAACACAGCTCGACGAGGCACTTGGTGGTTAGGCATACGTAGCACATGTACCGACCATCTTAACTGATGAAGTTTCAATACTTTATCTGTTGATATGCCATCCCTACCTAGTACTCGTTTCCTAACAACAGAATTGCTTACTCAGCTGTCCCAGGATATACGAGCAATGCTTCGGAGACACATGTGATCAAAGACAAGCAATCTGTAGGATCCAAACTGAGAGTTGGACTGAGGAATAACTGTCTAGGTAGTTTAGATAAGCGGCTTGCCCAGTTGAAACAAAAACAAGTGGTTGGGTAAATGACGGTTCTAATATTCATCATAAATATAAATGTACGTCATTACCTAAACAAATAATACCAGATAGTAGGAAGCAGTAATCTTCTGTGGAGTACACTCGTTCTTTTACTGAGCAGACAGATATCTCGCCTAAGCCATAGGTGATGCAAGTAGGCGTAAGTCCCTAACCCTTCTGTATCCGTGCTGATATTTCGTCTGTCACCAGTTCATCAGCATTGATGAAACCCCCCAGATAAGTGAGTCAACATGCCCAACTTCTTCACTCCCTAATACTAGTTCAGGTACCAATGCCCATCAATCCTGGAGCAACATTTTGCCTTCCGAGAGGGAGAGTGGCATTACGTACTTGCTTGTGTTGTTGCTCAAATTAGTCTGAAGACTTCGCATTTTTTAGCGTCCCCACCAAACAGAATTATATCATCTTCAAAATAAACTCAACTAGTGAAGCCTCTGGTTGAATGTCCACCTCCGTGGAGTTAGTGAATGGAAGTTTCGCCTCCAAAAATTGAATAGGAATGAAGAAAGTGGATAAGGCTGACGAAACCACTTGAAGTAAAGAATTCCGATGACAGTTCGCCATAAGCTCTAACTCGACCAGTGGTGTTCAAGTAGAGAGCTTGTATAAGTTTAATGTACTTCTCTGGTACACCTTTCAATGACAGACACTGCCACAGAACCTCACGATCCACAGAGTCAAATGCCGCCTTAAGGTCTAGGAAAACAACTATTGTAGGACGCCTAAGTGTGTGTCTGTGTTCCAGGACCTGTCGTAATGTGAAGATGTGGTCTATACAGCCACGTCCAGGTCGAAAACCAGACTGATTTTCTCTGGTCTGTTCTTCACGAGCTTTCGTTAGGCGCCGAAGTGTTAATAATAATAATAATAATAATAATAATTTATTCTCAAATAACTAAGTTACAAGAGTCACGCCAGTTTACAGGCTAGATCAAATTGTCACAAATGCTTTTACAATTACGGTAAAAGTTATAGCAGTTAAATTAGGTATAAGAGACAGTTTCTGATTACATATTTACACCATATCACTGACAGAAACAGTATTATACAGCCACATTTTCAATAGTAGAGTACAAATGAGGAAGGTGCACAATAGGTTCTATTGGCGATTGGCCGAGATCAATAGTGAATTTGTTGGGAAAGGTCATATAGAACGCGCTTGATACGAGCTGTGATCCAGACAGTCATGTACATTGGGTGCATGTTCCCTAGAGTAGCCAAGGATTTCCCACCGTGAATGGGGTCCTGAAAAGGAGAAGAGAGAGAGGAAAAGGCAGCAGTGTGGCAAGTGTATATATATAACCAAAGCACTACTTAACCTGTCATGTTGAAGTAGTAAGTCAAGATAAAATTCATAC
>OX103972.1:13527166-13566130 GCA_944470395.2 Schistosoma turkestanicum
AAAGATTATAATCCGAGAAGCGTAATACGGAGACAGGAAAATAAGATCAGCGTAGCTATCCTTTTCATTCATGCTAGCTACGGCTCCGGCGACGTGTCCCCAAAATATTCAGCCAGAATTCCTTGCCTATCGGCGATGCTGATAGGTCCAGCACATAGCCATCACATAGACAGTGAGTAGCCGATAGATCGATTACAAGACAAGCATTCCAGATGATATACCGAGCCCGGAACATAATACAACACACCTCGGCTTAATTCCGCAAATCGAGAGCTAAGAGTTAACGTATAAGGAAGATTAACCCTTCTAATCTCACAATTACTAGCTTTCCGTGGCTGCCTTATCCGGAACGACGAAGACTGAAAGGACTGAAATCCAGCACGGATCGCGAAGTAGGTCACAGCTAGATAATATCGATCACACGCTCCACCTCACGTGAATCGGAACGCACAGGCACCTACAATATGCTCGCGCTCTATCACCAGACTTATCTGGCCAACGCAAAGCCAGAAAGTGCACATGCAGCCGACCCATGTCCGGTTTCTTTTTTTCCTAATACAGTCTCAGCAGGGAACACGGTACCCCCGCCGAGTTATTGCCGGGCGATATGAACGGTGGCTGCTGCTGCGACAGCTGGCGTACGCCTCTCCAAAAACAGTCGTCTGCTTGTACGATTTCCAGGACAAGACAACTGGTACGTGCTCAATTCTTAGTCGACACTAGGAGCAGAAATAAAGTGTTTTTTTTTGTGCCGCCCGTTTATGTAATATGAACGACCACGGAAATGTCAATAAACGGCGCCTTAAGACGTATTGGAATAGCACGCAAACAAAGCATCCGACATACAAACATTATCGCGGAAACGACGAAACACAATAAACGTTTAGATTTTGGCGGTGTAACGTGTAAGACATTTCAACATTCGCGCTGAGGAAAATATTATGTGATAGCAAGTCAGCGCATATCCGTCAACAACGTATAAATTCGTAAGTTGATTGATTTCCGGGAGAGACTTATCGACTGATATTAGGTGAGACGTTCCGCGACGGAAATCCAGATTCTGAGCAGTAAAGACCAGTTTCACAGTCGTACTGGGTAGAGTGATAAGTAAAGAGCATATAGGATCCCTTGAGTCACGTGAATTCTTTATTGACAGTTGTAGTCAGCCAATTAGTCTCAGGAGAAACAAAAAGCCGATTCCATGACTGAATAAAGATCTGCTAAACTATAAAGCGAATAACGCATGACCTGATGAACACAAAGTGTCTATAGACACGATTAAATACGAATCAGGTCAAAAGCGTATGCGGTGTGCAGCACGCATGTATAGTTATGGTCCAACGAGAGGCTGCAACAAACTTCGTATAATGCCGAGACCAAAATCGAACTGCGAATCCGCACACTGGACCCTGTACAGGTTTAAATCGGGTCTGTCGAAACCAGAAATTTGTCAAAAAATTGATTGACACTATGGCTCATAAATAACGGGGACCAATACAACTAGCTAGGCGACACCCTAGGGGCCCCATCTCTCGGTGACTACCGTACATGGCTAACGGTACCTAATAAAAAGAAACGGGCGAAGTAAACCAGACCAATGTCGCGAGTATTACCGAGAGCACGCTCAAATAGGAAACAAACGTGGTGGCAGAGTAGACATCATCCAGCATGCCAACATATCCCACGACATGACTAACAAATGCAGTGGGAAAGGCCGCCCAACTATCTTTTCGCAAAATGGTGTGACGCTCGGAAAAAAAAAATTAGAGTTAAGGAAGCTTAATTAAAAACCAATAGATCTACACCGAAGGGGATGTGGGCTGCACTGATGGAAGGTGATGGATACCGAAATACGGCTCGTGCTAGGTAATATCACTCCATTCGGGATCTATTTTGTCAGAATTTTTGCGAATGCGACTGTTCTTTTTTTTCTTCCTTTTTTTGTTGAGATTAATCTCACTGGTCCGCCGCTCAAAGACGCTTCCAAGAGGCTTCTAGTCGACCACAGGAGGTTGTTGCTAGAAGGTTTTGTCAAGGCCGTATTACGTGGGTACATCGAGACAGATAGTCTACTGTGATAGGCTAGCTGCTTACAACCGCGAACACATCTACGAACACAATGCTAAGACAAGTTTGTGTCAATAAACTTCAAGTGAGACACGCGTCATTAGCCCCTATCAACACGTTAAGAAATGTGAATTTGGTAAGAAATCACTGCAATTTCTAGGACACATAATAAATTCTCAAGGTATCACACCAGTCCCATCAGGAGTTGCAGTTATTCGTGACTATCCGTTGCCCGAAACAAAGAAGAAATTACGACGATTTCTCGGACTAATTAACTACTATAGACGATTCATTCAGAACTGCGCGGCAATATTGCAACCGTTAACAGACGCTTTGCGTGGACGTGCCCGAACATTTCACTTGTCGACAGACGCCATAGAGGCATTCGAGAACGCTAAACGCGTGCTAAATGAAAAGACAATATTGGTACGACGAAAAAACGAAGCTCCATTAGCCGTCATGACTGACGCGTCGAACATCGCTGTTGGAGCCGTGTTACAGCAGTTCGTAAACGACACATGGGAACCGATTTCATTCTTTTCTAAAAGATTAAGTCCCACGCAAACGAGATACAGCACGTTCGGAAGAGAACTGCTTGCAATTTATTTGACAATAAAGCACTTTCGACATATGCTTGAGGGTACCATTTTCACAGTGTACACAGATCATAAACCCCTCACGAAAGCATTAAACGCCAAGCACGACAACTATTCGCCGAGGGAAATTCGACAATTGGAGTTTATTTCCCAGTTTATTTCTGACACACAATATATTAAAGGTCATGCTAACGAAGTAGCAGATGCATTATCAAGAACGATGATTAACGCTCTCATCCAAACCGACATTGATTATCATAAACTAGCAGCGTTGCAAAATATGGATGTAGAGCTAAATAGACTAAGATCATCCAATACAACTTCTTTAGTACTCCGAGAAACTCCGTTCGGCAAAGTGAACATAATCTGTGATATTTCTACAGGCAGACCACGACCGTTTATTCCGAAGCCGTTTAGACGAAAAGTTTTCGAAACTATGCATAATATATCACATCCTGGAATTAAGGCAACGATCAGTCTGATCAGCGACCGTTTCGTATGGCCAAATATGAACCGAGATGTTCGCAACTGGACACAGGCATGTATTAAATGCCAGAAAGTTAAAGTTCATCGTCACACAAGTTCCGCAGTAGGTCCATTCCGTCACCCAGACAGCCGATTCGAGCACATACATATCGATATTGTGGGACCACTGCCAATTTCGAATGGTTTCAGTTATATTTTTACCTGCATAGACAGATTCACGCGATGGCCTGTAGCGGTGCCCATAAAAGATATTTCAGCAGAGACCATAGCTAAAACCTTAGTGGAACATTGGATCTCATATTATGGAGTCCCTGCTCATATCACAACCGATAGAGGAGCCCAGTTTGAAAGTCGCCTCTTTCAACAACTCACAGAGCTCCTCGGCATTAAACGTATACGCACAACCTCCTACCACCCGATGGCAAATGGTATGGCAGAGAGATTACATCGACAACTGAAAGCATCTCTTACAGCTGTTATTAACAACAATGACTGGGCCAACAAGCTTCCATTAGTCATGTTGAGTTTAAGATCGACGGTTAAAAGAGACATAGGATGTTGCCCTGCAGAGTTAGTTTACGGAACTACCCTACGTCTACCAGGAGAGTTGTTCACCTCAGGTAAGATTGTTTCAACTGATATAACTAACTACGTACGTCGGATAAAAGACCACATGAGCGATCTAAGAATAGCGCTTCCGCAGGAGAATCAACATCGAGTATATATTCCGAAGCAACTAAGCGATACCTCCTATGTATTTATCAGGAGAGATTTTGTGCGACGTCCCTTACAACCGACCTACGATGGTCCTTTTAAAGTTATCGACAGAAACGATAAAACTATCACCGTAGATAAAGCTGGAAAAACGGATGTAGTTAGCATCGACAGAGTCAAACCAGCTTTCATCGAAGGCGACGAACAGCCAATAAACGCAAACCCATCGAAAGCCATTGAATCACCGAAATGCGAGCTCAAAACATCTGAAGCAGCAACACAGAAAACAGAAGGAAGCCCACCAACGACCAGATATGGACGAAGAGTCAGGTGGCCGCAAAGATATATAGCTACGATTTTGAACTGATAATTCTTCTCACCAGTTCGAACACATTTTTCTTTGCTTCGCATCTGTACGTCGAAAATTCTAATTTATCTATTATTGCCTGCGATACATTTAGTTTATTTTGAAATTGAGATGTTACCCTTAAAACATTGCTATACTTTTGTTTGATCTTCTATTCCATTGCGACCTCACGAACGTATGCGAATAGAATAACTTTAACTTCCGAAACTTTTGATGTTTTCCGACAATTTTGATTTTTTTTCTCGCAAACAAAGACATTTTCGTAACCTTGTTTGCTGGAAGGGGGCTATTGTAGTGCCTCCACATTTATTTGCATCCGCTTACATTTAATTTGCTTAAGCCCTTTTGATTAATTTCTTTAACCAAGCCATTCGCTTAGCAACAACTTGTATGTACAATTGGTATTTTTTATTATGTGGTTTGTATGAGCTGATATGACTGAGCATTGCTTAACGCCTACGCACATATGCATCCTATTCGCTTTAATATTAATCTCTTAAATACCACGATGACTCAGACATTTTCCTTTGTATATATACGAACATTTTAATCTTATTAATTCATTCGCACATTCGCTCATTCGCATATTCGCTCGCTAGTCTGTCTGCCCGGTCTGTCTGTGGTCTGCTATCCTTATTGTGGTGTGCTACAATAAACGTATACGATACTTGGAATTAATCTTCTGATTTATTAACCGTCAGATGTCATTAGGATAAATGAGTCTGAACGAGCTTATTACGAAACGTGAGAATTTACACTAGATATGATTGTGAACTATAGGGAAAAGTGGTAATAACTGGGTTTTATAATGCTTTTCTGAAGTGTGGAATGTGCATTGTTCCGTTGTGACAAGTACTGTTGTTTGATCAGTTTGTCCTTTGAGTGAAATCATTGATTCTACTGTCATACTTTGAAAGCGTGTGTCAGTGATGTAATGCAGTGACTGTGCATGATTTTGCCGACTTTCCTATCACTAGTGCTAAATGTATTTTGGTTAGGAAGACTTCCTAAAAGTAGAGCTGATTAGCTGTTTCTCTCAATACACTCAATCTATTCCGATGATAATACCCTCACACCAAAATCTATTACATTTTTTTAGTTCTCACGGCGAGCTGATACTAGCATTCAGGGCTGCTGCCTGACCTATGGGCGGAAAAAAGAGGAAGATTGTTCATGGGTATGGCAACTCCATGCCACCAAGTAAACTAACTCGTTAAAGAACGATAAATATAAATCGTAACTCTTCTCCGGGAGTTGGAAGAAGAATGAAAGATGATGAGAGGCGAGTTCCCTCGGACGTCACGAAGCCGATGCCACTACTGACAACCAGAGAGATCATTGTTTTAGGTAGATGGAACTTTCGAACACCGTGATAAACTGGAAGACTATTTCAAGTTGCTGCAGAAATGGAAAGATACAACCTCGAGGTGCTTGGAATCAGCGAAGCGCATCGGATGCAGGTAGGACAACTGAGACTAGCTTTGGGGGGACTGCTGTTACACTCTGGTCATGAAGAGAAAATGCTTCGCATACACAAGGAGTTGCACTGATGCTATCTAAACAAGCACGAAACGCACTGATAGGACGGGAATCTCATGAACACAGGATCATCAAAGCATCCTTCAAAACAAAGAAAGAGGACATTACAATGAACGTCATCCAATGCTATGCACCTGCCAACGACTACAGTGAAGATGTTAAACATTGATTCAAAAAGAGGCTGCAGTCAATCGTCGACAGATGCTCATCAAAGGATTTGACCATTCTGATGGGAGACTTAAATGTCAAGGTTGGCATAGACAACACAGGATATGAAGATTTCATTTGACGACATGGACTGGGATAAAAGAAATGAAAATAGTGAGAGATTTGCAAACCTATGTCCCTTCAACAAACTGATCATCGGCGACACAATATTCCCACACAAGCGCATACACAAAGCTACATGGATTTCATCGAATCACACCATGCAGGACCGAATCGGTCACATCTGCATCAGTAAAATGTTCAGTAGTACCGTGGAGGATGTGAGAACCAAGAGAGGAGTTGATATAGCCTCAGATCACCACCTGCTGGTCGCCAAAATGAAACCGAAACTCAAGAAACACTGGATAACGTGGCAGAAAATATCACAGAAGCTTAATACGACCTTTCTTCGGGATACCGTAAGACTAAACGAATTCAAGATAGCTCTCAGCAATAGGTTCTAGGCCTTGCACGGCTTACTCGATAGAGAAGATAAAACCCCGTAGAACTATTGGAATGGGATCAAGGAGGCAATCGCTTCAACTTGTCGTGAGGTCCTGAGCCACAAGAAATAGCACCAGAAAGAATGAGTCTCCGTTATTACCCTCGGAAAAATTCGAGAAAGGAGGAGAATGAAGGCAGCAATCAACATCAGCCAAACGAGGGCGGAGAGAGTCGAGGCACAAGCTGAATACACAGAAGCAAACAGATAAGTGTACAAGAGCATCAGAGCGGACAACCGTAAATATGTGAAAGACCCAGCAATGACGTCGGAAAAGGCTGCAAAAAAATGAAACCTGAGACAACTGTACAACACAACAAAGAAGCTCTCTGAAAAGTGCCTTAATCCAGAAGGACCAGTGAAATGCAAGGAAGGCAAAGTAGTCAGCAACATTGAGGAACAGGGAATAAGCAGGACCAGACAATATTCCAGCAGATGCAATGAAATCAGACATGGCAGCAACTGCAAAAATATTTCACATTCTCTTCAACTAGATTTTGGATGAAGAACAAATACCAACAGATTGGGTGAATTATACCTGATCAAGATACTAAAAAAAAGGTGATCTTAGCAAGTGTGAGAGCCACAGAAGCATCACTCTTCTCTCACTACCGCGCGAAGTCTTCAACAAGATATTGGTAAACAGAATGAAAGACTTCACAGATGCCAAATTTCGAGATCAACCGGCTGGATCAATCGTGTACCGACCAAATAGCATCATTACGGATCATTATGAAACAATCAATTGCATGGAACTCACCACTCTACATCAAGCTCATTGACTACGAGAAAGCACTCGATAGCGTGGACAGGAAAACACTATGTAGGCTTCTTCGATACTATGGCGTGCCTCAGGAGATAGTCAACATCATAGTGAATTCTCATGATGTATTAAACTGTAAGATCGTTCACGGAAGACAGCTGACAGACTCGTTCGAGTGAAGACCGGTTTCGGGGAAGGTTGCTTACTCTCACAACATGTAAGTAGTCGTCTCATGCATTTTAATGCAAACAGTAACCCGCCTAGTCAATCAGGCTATATTTGTTTTTGAGTTTTGAAACTTGTTGATAGGTCGATTTTCACGCATCATTGAGAGTGTATCCCCTCTTTGTGTTCTCTCATATCCTTAACTTCTGCATTCCTCAACACCTTTATCTTTTTCTGTTTAAGTTTATTTCACTAGATAATACTTCTTGAATAATATTGCTGAACCCTGAAATTTCTGATTACTAATAATATTTCTACTACCTCTACTACGATGAGATTTGAAGTGACAATAGCATCTCTGTACTAGTGTGGAATGTCAACTTGAACTGACGTACGTACGTACGTATTATCATGCAATGCGGTCGAAATAAGATAACTATCCATATTGTGTTATATATATATATATATATATATATATATATATATATGAGTGAAGCATTTTGGTTTCTTAAGTCCTTTTCAGAATAAATATCTCAAACAAAATTATCGAACATTTGTACTAATTGAAGATTCTTTGCATACAGTTCACTTGTAGTAATTTTCCATTGTTCAGTCACAAGTGTTTATTGACACTGGTTGGTGGCTAGCAGTAGAATCCTGAACTTGAACGTCGGACAATTCCATAAGGGTAGACCTGTTTTTATCATGAAAAATGGCAAAGTTTCGGGTCGATCTTTTACCAAATTAACTAAAGTATATTAATAGTGTACTGAATTTACATTTACTTTCAATCGTACATTTTTGGAATTGCATTGTGAAATATAAGTGGAGTGTGATGATACAGTTATGCTAATATTCTTCATTGTACCATTTCAATGTGGTGTTGACTTTGTTGAATTGATGTAACAGAACATTTGTGTTCACCGACTGGGTTGTCGTGAAAAACAAATACCTTTAGAATCGATCAATTTCTAAATGTAACAGACGTAGTAATGAGAGTTGTAATCGTGCAGCCATACTTTTGTTTAAAGAACGAAGGAAAAATATGAAGAGTGATTGAAGAATTTAGGAAATGAAAATGGCCTTTCCGAACAGTAAATGAACATTATTTGCTCATTCAACCAATTGGAAATAACTCAACAACTTGATTGACGGTGTGTGGTTATCTGTCAGAGCTAATCAAGTACGAGTGAAACCAAGAGTTCTCAACCGGATTCACGATGCGGGTTTCAGTGCTCAGATTCGAGTAGAGTGTAAGTAAATACTGATTACACTGTAGTTGAACGCTACTACGAAGAAAATAGGATTTGTGAAAAATCAACATTATTGAACCCGTTTTCTTTAACTGTACCAAAAACACTTCTTCGACTTCTTTCGTGCAACGTTCTCTTCGCGTTGCTGCTCCCTGTGTAATCCCAAGGTTCTCCTTCAATAAAACTATGGAATATGGATTTATTTAGTTTCGCTTTTCGTGACGCGACCGTATATATCATTTAGTGGTGAGCATAATCAATCTGGTATCCGGACTCGCTCACTAAAATTGGTGAGACCGACGTTTTTCCAAAAGAAGACAATTACGGGGAGTCTATTATTCATCTATCACCATTTTTATAATGTTGCAATACTAATAATAATGTCTTTAATATATTTTATACTTGCAACAACTTTTCGAAATGGTAGATAGCTATAATAATAGACTCCGAGGTGCAGGTCATGGCATTTTCACCTGTCTCCTCCCCGTCACTTCAGGTTGTTAGTTTATTTTACGTGCTCGACTTTCGCACTAACGCTAGGTACTTGGTGGCCACAAGTGCCCAAGTTTCTGTCGTATCGTTTGGTAGCAGTAAGTCATAAGCTACGATGCTTCGACCACGCGCTGCGAATGACTATGTCGTTCCTAAATACGGTAAACAACATCTAACTATCAACCTGAATATCCGACTACAGTACCTATGGACGTTCTTCCCTTTTGATGTTCCCATAGCCATACTCGGTATCGATTCCTTACAGCACCATGAATCGCTATTCGATTCACGTAGGCTGCGTTAATGGATACTTCGTCGAATATCAAATCCATGTTTTTTAACAATTATTTACCGAATCATTATTATGTATATTTTTTTTATTTATTTCATGTTTATTCCGATACGTTCCCCGAAGTAACTAAACAGAGGAGATTCAACCGGTGATTAATTATTTGATAAGCCTCATCGTCACTTGAAGACCCCAAGCTACAGCAAAACCTCGCCGACTGGCACTGGACAAATTAGTTTTCGCTAAGCGTGAGTTTGACAGTTTACTTGTTATATGTATTACTTCTTCTTTCTCACAGTCCTTAAGACTCCTCTCTCCACTCGGTTCGCAGAAAGATGGCATTTGTTGGAGACGACATGGCGATTACGGAGCAGCAACGGCAGATATCCAATGTCCCGCCTCCGAACTTGTATACGACACGACATTGCATCTGCCTAGGGGAATTTCTTCACACCACGGAGCAGCGATTTTATGTATATCAGATTACGTCCAACGACTATCTGCGTAGATGCGAATACTGCCTCCGGTGTGAACTCGAATATAACATCGACAGGTCGCTCTCCCCCGAGAGTTATTTACCTGTCCGCAAGTTTCCTACTAGTAGATTCGGTACTCAACAACCTTACGAAGGATCTTTTCACGTGATCTCTCGTCACGAAAAGACCTTCAAGGTTGATGGACACAGTCAGCATTGATCGTCTCATACCAGCACACGTCAATGACAGTGCCCTACCTGGTAAATCGAGATTTAATGCTGGACTCGTCCACCTGAATAGCGGGATCCTTATTTTTCCTTCTAATCCCACGCTAGCGAAATCGAAGACCTCATTCTCACGTCCCAGTCAGCAGCACGCGCCATCTGCACTATCTACAGATGAGACTCCGGTCTCAGTATGCAGGATCACGAGGTACGCACGAGGCTACTGTCTCGCGTTCCGGTCGCCGCGTACGCCTACCTGTACGCTTTCTCGACTAATTACCAATCAACCACGGGTTCGGCATAGGATTTTACACTCATACTACATGCATGCTACACTTTTCTCCTTTTCTTTGATTTTTTTTCATCCCTAGCCTATACCTCTGACCATTGCCCTGTTGGTACCGTCGACTTCAGTCAACCTTGGCGAAAGCTGGCCTGATCACCCACGCTCTTGTCAATGCACTCAGTCAATTTTTTTGTTACGAATATATCTGGCATTCGAATGGTTTCGCGCTGGTCGTTTCTGGGTCCTTCGCTCAATTTTATTCCGTCTTTCGTCTGCAGCTTTTTCTGGTCCGAACGCCGACGAAAGCGATCATCAGACTCTGGACACGAGCAACGCTGGTGTGGCCATCTGGTATCCGGACTCGCTCACTACAACACATCTGTGCATAACATTGCTAAATACTTTTGTCATTATACGTCACACGAGTGATCAGTGAGTGTATACTGAGAATGTACAATTCCCGATAAAAGGCTTACTAGAACTTTATTCACAAATTTGCCGAAGCTCTTTACACCAACAGTGTGAAACGAGATTTATTCATTCATGAGGATGCAGTAGTGAATCCTTGTTTACTCTGGCAATATTTCATCTATCCCGTTGCATTATTCCTCGTTCCAATTCGTTCTCGTATTTCGGTTTCATCATTTTCTTCTGTTGTAACAATTTGTCTAGTCTGGTGTTCTCATGGAGACACGTGTGAACCAGTATATGATGAAAACTAGCATCGACGAGGCTAGACTTCATGTGGGGTCATAAATGCACATTGTTGAGGCGTTTCCAGATGAAACGAATCAACCGTCTAGTGGTTTCTAGTTCGCATCAACCTTCGTCTTATTTCATCTTCTGACAAAAATTGACTTTCGACTAGCAAACTGTTGTTATCAACAGTATCTATGTGAACTAAATGACAGAAGGAGTGTCGACAGGCTAGTTGTATAGTGTGATATGATGTGAATATGATTAACCAGTGCCGCTGAGTCCAACTGAATTGGACTACTTCAAAGACTGTTGATGCACTAATATTCCTGGTAATGTGAGGAAATGCTGACTTCTATACAGTGAGAGGTACGAGACAGAACAAACGTGGCTGGAAATTGTACAAAATACAGCCACAGTTAAATAGATATCGTGTAAGTTTAACATTCCCGATACCGGTCATATTTCTTTACGTAATGATGAATACGCAAGCAATCAACGAGACACGTAGGGTGTAATTTAACGAGTATTGTATCAAATATGCATACCAAATCAAAGATGGATTAGGCGGTACCTACAAATGAACGATATTATATGAATTTACAAGGACTGCATGCGTCTTAGTGATTGTTTCATTTTGTCAATTTGTCATATTTACAACGAATGGCCTGTAGCTGAGTAGATTAAATAGTTTAGGAAGAAATCTGGAGTTGTAGGAAATAATAATGCCTTAAAATAGACACATTCATTGGAACAAGTTTAAATGTTGATTGGTAGCTTGCAATATTACTGCGTTGTACTGTATTGTATGCCTAAAAATACAATACCTTCACGATTATTTGTAAATTTCTCGTTAAGTGGGAAAATATTCCAACTGTATGAAGTGATACGTCAATCTTAACAAATCAAATATATACATTCTCCGTAACACATCATATCCAACAATACTAACGATAATAATTATATCGATGATTTGAATAGTAATAAAAATAATACTGGTGATAATGATCATAGTAATAATCTATGACGATTACCACAAACATACATGTCATACAGCTAATCAACGTGCATCTACTTATATTAAGCGTAAATGTTCGGTATTGATAGTAGGTGAGTGCCCGCCACTACGAATCAAATCTATGGGTGGAAGAACAATAACGAATAAGGTCAAAACGATCAAACGTTTATTCTACTGAACGACATCAAAATCCTAAGGTTTCAAATGGACAATCTGAATGTTTTACAAACAACATGATTGTTTATATTCACTTCGGTAAAACAAGAACATAGGAAAATGCAATCACCAGGGCTTCTCTTCGAAATTGAGGCTAGATTTGTCAGAATTTTCTACAATTTTGTTTGTTTCACCACCTCTACTTCTCGCTGTGACCATCGTCGTCAGTAATGGTTCTCTTAATTGTTCTCTTGCGTGTTTCTGTGGGAGATTCATCTTCGGATGGAGTCTCTTCAATCTTTCTTGTCTTCACAGTTTTCTTCTCTTGCACTGTTTTCTCCGAATCTTCTTCCCCTGGCTCTACGATTACTTTCTTTTTCACAGTTCTTGAACTTTCGCCACCACCGCTTATTTCTCCTCTGATTACACCACCACCTATTGAAGCACCGATTCCACCGTCAGCTGTTCGTTTCACTTTTAAAAGGTCGGCTATGCCTCGATAATCTCCACGGGCGAAATTTATGACATTTCTAGCAGCCGCAGCACCATCAACAGCTAGTCCTGCTCTCGCGCCTAAACCACCAATGCCAAGGCCTGCTTTCGCGCCTAATACACCACCGATGCCCAAACCTCCTTTTGCGCCCAATACACCACCAATGCCCAAACCTGTTCCGACACCTACATCGCCAATCTCTACACCTGAGTCGACAGCATCTAAAAATGCAAAATCATGGTTAATGCAATAGTTAGTACTATTTGAGCAATGTGTTGAGGCGAGGGAAAACAGACAAGTTACCTAATCAGGTTTTCCCCCTACTTACCTCCAGTTTGAACGCAAAGATATGCCGAGGAAATCGTTATGAATAAAATCTATTGAAAGGGACGAAGAGAGTATTGGCTAGTTAAAATGGAGCAATCTTACTAACCTGTATCAGTGACATTGTCTAAATCCTCAGAAAGCTTGTATTGTGCTTGAACATTTATTGAGAGGCTTGGAGAGTATTTATACTCTTTTTCCATGTTTTTTACAAGGTTACAATCGATTGAATTACTAACAACATATGTCACAATTTACACTAGATATGATTGTGAACTATAGGGAAAAGTGGTAATAACTGGGTTTTATAATGCTTTTCTGAAGTGTGGAATGTGCATTGTTCCGTTGTGACAAGTACTGTTGTTTGATCAGTTTGTCCTTTGAGTGAAATCATTGATTGTACTGTCATACTTTGAAAGCATGTGTCAGTGATGTAATGCAGTGACTGTGCATGATTTTGCCGACTTTCCTATCACTAGTGCTAAATGTATTTTGGTTAGGAAGACTTCCTAAAAGTAGAGCTGATTAGCTGTTTCTCTCAATACACTCAATCTATTCCGATGATAATACCCTCACACCAAAATCTATTACATTTTGTTCAATTTTCAGCTTGAGAACTAGTGGAAGAATCGGACAGATATTTTGTCGCAGATTCGGTACTACTCAACAGCCTACAACTCTGTTTCATTTAGTTGGAAAGGAATATACGATAACGACGCTCTCGTTTTAAGTAGTGTTTCACACCATAAATTCGCTAACACATGCATTTTTCATCATTCAATGAACCAAGACGAGTGCCTTACTCACTTATTCATGTCTCACATCGTAATTCTATCCTTGTTACAGACTGTAACAATCCGCTTGATTGTTACTGTTTTGCAAATTCGGAATCGCAACAAAGTATCCGCAGTCCAGATAATCTGTCTTCCAACATATCTTCCAATATATTTTTCACGGGCTAGTCTAAACCAATTTGATTTCTTCGCGCTCGATTCTTGTTCTTTCGGTACGGTTCCAGGTGTTCGGTGATGTCCAATGGATGGAGGTCTAGCCACTTAACTGTCTGATTCTAGTCAGTTGGCAGTTGGTTGTGAGTATGGATGTCTTTGGATTTGAATGAAACGTTTGTTTCGGGGCAGTAGGGTTTCTGGATACTAGCAGCCGTCACATTACCAGACCGGAGATCAGTTAGTTGCAATATGGAGTTTAATAAGGATGATAAGGATAAAATTCTAATGCTAATATGAATAAAATTTCAGAACTGAGTAATATATAGATGAATTTGTTTTGCTAATTGGCAATGAAGATTGTGAGAGAGGACTGCAGTGTAAGCAAGTGAGAGAAAACAAAGATAATATGCGAGATAGATTAAGTAATTGATCTGAGGATATGGCAATGGTAACAACTAGCATGTCACAAGATATGCTTCATGAAAAGCTTGTCGAAGAGGGATATGAGAGTCCGTATGTGAGTACGTGATTATGATGTCTCTTCTTAAAGCAGTCCACTGGGGGGGCTGTAACTACCTCGGCTGGGAGAGCATTCCAAGTTGCGATGATTCGCAATGAGAAGAGGGTTGTGATCACCTTGGGTGAGGGAGCATTCCAATTTGTGCACGAATCTGAGTATTCGCTATTTGATGTGCAATCGTTTGAGGATTGCCTCGAGGGGAGTGGTGGTGATGCATCGGTAAGATGCTCACATTGGGATGGTTGGGCGTGTTTAATATGGTGTACGCCATAATCAGGTCACCTCTGATTCTCCTGTAGCTCAGTGGGAATAATCCCAAGAGCTGGAGTCTATCGTCGTACGGTTTATTTTTCAACCCTATCACCCATTTCGTTGCTCGTCTCTGCACTCGATCCAAGAGATTAATGTCTCTTTTAAGCAGAGGGGGTGCGATGACGTTGTGAACCTCCAAGTGTGGGCGCGCGTACGTCTTAAACAGGGTTAAAAATAATTTCGGGGTTATGGCATCAAGCTGTCTTCGCATAAAGTGAAGAGTCGCATTTGCCATGGCTGCATCCCCTACATAGTTCGGACTCGTGTGGAGGCTTTCTGTGGTTAAACCAAGATCGCGCTCTGAGGAGACATTAGAGAGCGGACTTCCATTGAGACTATAGATCGTTTGTGTCATATGAGGCAGGAAATGCATGACGTGGCACTTCCGTTGGTTGAGTTTTAAACCGTTTTTCACTGCCCATTTCTCAATAGATGTAAGGTCCTTTTGAAGCTCAGTCGAATCCTTTTCGCTTCTAATGGACCTCCAGATCTTCGCATCGTCTGCGTAGATCAATGCTGGTGAGCTAACTGAGTCTAGCAGGTCGTTGATAAATACCAGGAAGAGGAGTGAGGCTAGGATGGTCCACTGTGAAACTCCCTATGTGGATACTCTCTAACTCGCGTGCACTCTGTTTACCTTGGTCTGAAACTTTCTATTCTCAAGGTAGTTTCTGAGCCAAGATAAAGGTGGGTCAGTGAAGCCCATCTCCTCAACCTTTAAGATTAAGCGTGCGTTGCGCACTGTGCCAAAGGCTTTTGCAAAGTCGAGAAATATTACGTGCACCGGTATTTTACGGTCCAAACAGGATGTCCAACTGTTCCATGCGTTGAGAAGATTAGCTGCGTATGACCTGCCTTTCAGAAACCCGTATTCAGCTTTATGGAGTATTTTATTCTTATCCATGTACTCCCTCATTTGTTCGTTCACCAGTCCTTCCATAACCTTTGATAATATTGGTAGTACTGCTGCTGGTCTGTAACAGGCTGGGTTCTTTCTGTCTCCTCCTTTGAAGATTGGAGAGGGAGTAGCTTGTTTCCATTTAGCTGGGAATTCGTGTGACTCTGTGGTGGACCAAACGATATATTATTTCAAAATAACTATCCGTAGAGTAGCATATACGTATGACTGCAGTCTATAAATGTAAACAATATACGTATTAGGATCCAGTTATAGCATTTTTGAACAATTGAGAACAGGAGACGTGCGTATAAAGTGTATTTGATAGGATCAGGCAGTGAGTGCCGTGCTACGTGTATACAGAACGGAAACGTGGAGCAGTTAAAGCGCCTGATATATTCGAGGACACACACTTAAACAAAATGTACAACAATTTCATAGTGAATGTACAGGCTATGAAAATTAATAGAATAAATACAAATAGTATCAAAAACTATTTACAAAAATAAGTTTGTCATGCCATCTCCACAACTCCAGTGAATGCCTGAACAGGTTGCATAACGGTGAACAGATGACTTCAGCACATATATATATATATATATATATATATATATATATATATATATCGCCACTCCACCTCCAGTTTGGTGTTCCCTATCGCTTCGGAAGAGTGTCATGCCTGGTAAGCTCACTTCTGCGTCTGCAATGTCGGGGATAGCCATGTTTCTGTTAGGATTATGATCTTCAGATCCATCTGAGAGCACATATTCCTGATTTAACAGCTTACCCCTTAGCCTCTTACGTTGCTATAGAGGCACTTGGTGGTTTGTCTCTGAACCTGGTGCACATTTCCAGTAGCGGCCGTTATCGGATTTTCAGACAAGTTATTTAAACCGATTCGGCCAGTTCTGTGGGAACTGGCCTCTGCAGGTTTTTTGCCTGCGCGGTTGGTTCACTCATATCTTGTGCCAGAGGTAGTTGTGACCGAGTTTAACTATCAGGTTTGTGCGTTCATTTTGGCCTCCTTGCTGTTGCCTCACAGATCTAGATCGGCTCTCTAGCAACATCTGATGTGGATAGGCAGATCGTTCTCGAACCCGTTCGCACGATATTGGGATTTTTGATGCACTATCGACCCCGAGGTTTATGCCTCTATAAGTTTTCCTGGTTGTTACAGTGTAAAGTGTACTAGCGACCTTATTACTTGACATGATACCAGGGAGATTAGGAGGCGAATACCGAGATAATTAGAATACGAGATACACAAAAAAGGGATTTAGGAAAGAAGAAATTTAGTAGTATATAATAAAACTACAAGGAATAGAGCCTGAAAGTACTCCTTGACCGTATTAGTGAGTAACTTTGCTTGTATCCAGTAACTTGTCCACAAGTCCTGTATTTGTGAATGAGTGGATGTATCTATGCTGCCAAAGCAACTAGAAATAGAGCAGTTGAATGAGGTAGCTAGACCTACCGCGCAATGGTTCTGACTTGGAATTGTTCCGTATGCTCGAAAATGTTTTCAGATTGTCAACCAATGAATTGCTACAACTTTTTCTAGCTTCAGAGGTGATAAAGTATCCCGAAAGTGGATTGTTTCCCGTAAATGTAAGAGAGTCAGCGAGGGCACGTCAAATTCGAAGCGCGCGCCTGTTGCTGTCAGCATAACCGACTCCTTATCGAAGAATTATTAGTATTAACTAGATTGTATTTGTTGTTTCAATCTTCCCATTGATGTTTGAAACTGCAATCGATCAGTCTCTTTTAAATATGTGTATTCTGTGCAGATCACCTCGATATTGTCTTGATTCCACTGATAGTCACAATCCGTCTTGGCTAACAGTTCTTAGAAAACTTGGATACAATAAATCTCATATACGTGCTGGCTGTGACATTGTTTTGTTTAATGCACATTTACAATCTGACGAAATTTGGAAGCAAACCAGCAAGTTTTTATCTAGTATGCGTGAGTAGATCCCATGAGAATCACCTTTGTTTGTGTGTTTTGTTGAGAAGGATACATCTGCATGATGTGAGTAGCTTTATTTCACAGACAGATATTGACAGTTTGTGAGCATTGTTCAACTACTAGAGTCAGTGTTATAAATGGACAATCAGTTGGTGACAAACTATCACAGGACAAAAGAAAACGCGTAGTTGAGATGCGCCACATTCGATCAGTGTTATTGACAGAGGAAAATCTTGCTAGTCTATCAGCTGAGGCAATATACCTAAAATACCATGTACAGTTTAGTCAACATACACAAACTCTGTTAGTAATACTCATCCACACAAATTCACCTGCATATATGTATGAACTCAAATTGGGGATAAACTACACTGATAAAGTTGTGCTCCACCTACATAATGGGCAGTGACATGCCAAGGTCGTCACTGAGTGTTGTTCAGTGTTAACACATAAAACCATTGTGGTCCCGAAACATGAGGAATATATTGTTCTCTCTCAATGGAGTTTTGAAAGCGCAACACTTCCAGTGTCAACATGCCAGTGACGGTTTATTTTGTGTAAAGCATCCAGTGACTCCACGAACAGAACGCGATTGGTTGAATTGAAAAATTCATTATCATAAAGAATTGTACCAGTGGTTGTTACTGAACTTCTTGTTTGTTCGTACTTCTGCTCACACACTTTCTACTTGCTTGGTTTCCATCTTGTTTATACTACTGATTGTATCTTCGCCAATTTTTTCTGATACGATTACGGTATTCTTTCGGTACCACGAAATCGCCAGCAAATATTCACCTTCGTTTGGACTTTATCTTCACCTCTGTTTTTGGTTTACGACGAAGTAAGCATCAATGATAGGAACCAAATTGGTTTCTAGTGGTTTTCATACATAATCTAGACTCGAGTCACTACAAACTATTCACGTAACATGTTACTTGGATAGCGTTACCACATATTTATGTCGCAAAAGATAGGACATGGATGTGCTTTGTGACTGAATTGAGGTTCCCGTACATTGGCCGAAATAAAACATTGGTGGAAATGTGGTGTTTGAATGAACTAGTAACTTCTTGTTGTTGTTGAATGCTTGATTTCGAATTCTAAATACAATACATTCGTTTGTGCATATCTTTAATTCTTGATACATATACTTCTAAATACTACACTGGCGTCGCGATGGAACTTGTAATGGAACATTTAGATATTCATTCTACTTCTGAAGCTTTCGAAGATTATTTGGAAAGGTTTGAAATCTGGAGTATGACCAGGAAAGATGTCAAAGATGATAAAATTGTGGCTTATTTCCTAACATTCATCGGAAAAGAAGCGTACAACTTAATGAAAACCTTGGCATATCCAGAGATACATATTTTACTTCCCTATGCTATGCTAAAGGAGTTATTATCGAATCATGTAAAGTGCCCTGGTTTTGAATGCCGTGAAAGGGCGAAATTTCATAAGATGATTCGTCAAAATGAACAAAATGTTAAGGAATTTATTCTTGAATTGCAGAAACAGGCTGTCAAATGTAATTTTGGTGATCAACTTCATGTGCAGCTGAGAGACCGATTAATTGCAGGAATTAACATACCTAGTTTGGAAAGAGAGCTGTTAAGAATGTCAAACTGTTCCTTTCAAGATGTTAGAACTGCGTGCATTAACTACGAGGCGTTGAATGAACTTGATATTCAGTCGATGAAGATTTCCAATACTTTGATTAGTTGTCATGATGAAAAACAATCTCAGGGTCAATCAAAATTGTGTTCGTTTAACAGAGGTTCCGATTCTCGTGTAAAAATGAACGGTGTCTCAAAAAAGAATTACAAAGGAAATCAAAAAGGTGAGACCAAGTTTGGCAAATGTTTATCATGTGGAAAACTTCATTCTCGTTATTATTGTACATTTCGTAATGCTAAATGTTTTAGATGTGGTAAGATAGGACACATTCAAGCAGTATGCAAAGCTACTGTTCATTTTGCCTCAAGTAGTACTAAAGCTTGTAATTTAGATTCCAATAATTCAGCTGATCCTAATGATCATTTATCTTTGTCTACCATTTCGAAAGGTAATGCTCATATTCAAAAGCGACTATATACATCGCTTGGTTCATTTCATGACTTTATTGTGGACACAGGCAGTATAGAGTCCATTATTTCATTCAAGAACTTGAAATCGTTAGATCCGAACGTTGTGATACGACCCACTGAAGTATCAATATTGGGGATTACTGGACACAGACTGCCTATACGAGGATGTTGTGAATTGCTAATAAGAGATGATAATTCCTCATACATACCATGTGAATTCTTAGTTAGCGAAACGGGACTGTCAATACTGGGCTTAAAGAATTTGAAAAGGCTTAAAGTGGAGTTGTCTCTCCTAGTTTCTAAAGAAAATTCTGATGCTTTACTTAAAGATTCCATAGCCACGTGTGCTAAGTGCAGTGGAGGTATGAAAACTGCTATTGATTCTATTGCCGCCTCAAGATTTAATGAGCTGGAGAGGGGAGTAGATACCTTTCTACTGCAATATAGAAATGCCAGACATCAAAGCTATTAAAAGGAAGAATTCTTCGGTCGAATGTGAGATGTGTGGAGTCTGCAGAAGTTACATATTATCGTAGCAACGATCTTCGACCATCCACGGGGATTGTTCTGAAGAATGTCGGGAAATCTATGGTGCGACTTCTAGATATCAATGACTTAAGTACACACAATCGACATGTTGATCAAATACAATTCCAAGAGCCAGGTGAGTCTGTTCCAATTTCGGTTGTTAATTCTAATACTAATGAGAGCATTCTAGATAATACAGAGCCTTTATCCAATACACTGTCGGACAGACACAGGATGAATTTGAGAAGAAGACGTACGATTGATTACAGACACTAGGATTCCAATTTAAGCTGTGGCGGATGTGATGTTTGAATTAACTAGTGACTTCTTGTGGTTGTGAAATGCTTGATTTCGAATTCTAAATACAATACATTCGTTTGTGCATATCTTAATTCTTGATACATATACTTCTAATTACTACAGGCAACCAGCCAGATGTTATGTATATTATGACAGTGTTAAACAAGGAGGTTTTCACACATCACATACGTGGACGGTGTTATTCTCCCACACTCACATCACGCTGTCGAAAATAAACATGCGAATTTATGATGATTGTAGACAACAATCGTTCCGTTGTACATTATTCCGTGTGAAATTCAACTTCGAAATAAAATATTCCTGTTTGTGCCAACGTAGTTCTTCTTGAGTTGAAGACTGACCCAAGAGTGACTACCAGACTACGAATTGCACATTTCTGGCTGTTACGAGTTCGTGTTCGAAATACAAAGACTCTTGATTATCGCAAGATTCAAATGAGAATCACCTGTTTTTCCATGAACTGGCCACAACGTTTCTTGAAAATGCTTCCTAATATATGAGACAATCTCTGCGGTGATCGCTTATTCTTTACTCAATGTAAAATTTTCTTGTTTCTTTGAAGAGGGAATGATTTAATAAAAGAGTTATCGAAAGGATGCATTCAACAAGTCCTTGACCCTGTCGACGCAGACCACTGGAAATACAAACGCAACCTATATATATGGTTAAGCTGGATAGATAGACCAAAAGAATTATCATCATCGAACCACCCAAATCAGACAACTCAACAACATCTTAAGTTATCGTGAATCAACCACAATATCAATGATAACTCAAGCACAACTGAGTTCCAACCATTATTTTGACAGAGTGGAAATGAGAATAATTCGGAGTCAATAAATAACTGAGACTGAATACATCTAAAGTTGCTCACAATTTCTAGTGATGTACGCCAATCGAGAGTTCCATAATGAGAATGATTGTTTTTGAGAAACAGATGACAGACAATTAAGAAAGTGACTTCATCGAATACATGAATTACACAATCCAAACTCAGCATGTCTATATTAGATGTATTACTAATTATTTATTATAGTATTTTTATACTGTTAACGTCAATAATGTGTTCTTTTTAATGATGACAGTATTGGTTGTATGTATATCCAATACATACCAGCACAATTAAATTTCGCGGATCTTTCTTTTTTTCGCGTATTTTTCAAATTTTTATTGACATAATGAACGAGAAATTATAGCGCAGTTTGAGATTTCTAATATTACATTTATTCATCGGTGATTACAATCAAATTTTTAAGATATTTTCAACTCTAATGTGAATCAAGGTTTCTGCTTTCGTTTTAATACACCTTACATTCATATTTCTTCAAGTTTTATTCATGATTTAATATAAACGAAATATATTGCGGGGTTGTTGTGAAGATTGGTAAGTTTTATTTGTACCCATGAATCGATCAATGTTAGACCACCATTAGAAACCTGAAAGCACTGGACGGCCGTTTCGTCCTGGTATGGGACTCATCAGCAGTGCGCATCCGCTACTCCTGCACCCCTCAGGATTCGAACCCAGGACCTTCGGTATTGTGCGTGAACGCCCTAACCGTTAGACCACTGAGCCGGTATCTAACGGTGTTAATGTCTAACTTGATCAAATTCATGGAGTTGCGCAACCTCATACACTGTATACATCCGAACAGGTTTGAACTTCACTGGTCACAACTTCCCACTAGAACTCGGAGAAGATTCCTCACCAAGCTAGTCACTAGTGAACACATGTAATTGCATTTGGAGGGTTGTTGTGAAGATTGTTAAGTTTTATTTGTAACCATGAGTCCCATACCAGGACGAAATGGCCGTCCAGTGCTTCCAGGTTTCTAATGGTGGTCTAACATTGATCGATTCATGGTTACAAATAAAAAACGAATTATGTTTTATATAATTCAATAATAAATCATTAATTTGTTTGTTGTATAATTCAAACCAATGACAAACCTAGAATGTTTTATCAACTTATCTTACAAAATCACTTCATTCTAGCTTGCTACTTTTACAACGTACAACATTTGCTAACTATAAAGTTTCACACAATCTACTTCCCAAATAAGAAATACAGGTGAATGTGAATAAAATGCATTATTATTAACAGAACAATAATATATATTAAATTAATAAACATAATGTTAAGATGTAGAAAAATTTCATAACTTTAATATAATACTAATCGCTTGACAATTTAAGCAAGGAAAGGATCGAAAGCAAATATCGAATCTGGAATAGTTCCTCCATCATCAGGATTATTACTACCTGAATTTAATCCAGGATTTTCTGCATCCGATTGTTTATTTGTATCTTCGTTAGCACCTCCACAGCATGCAGCATCTAAAATAACGATATAACAGAAAAGATAACACCAAAATTCAAGTATTCTCAGATAATTTTAAAAGAAATGTCTAGAATTTAAATAAATTGTTTCCAGTCCGTAAAATACAATATATATATATACTAATAAAATATTCAACAGTATTAATTTTCTGAGATTTCTTGTAAATCACCAAATGATGAAAAATTGTATCAACATATTCACATAGATTTAACATACACAATATTACATATAGTTAATTAACCTTGAAAATGAAAATGTATAGAAATCAGAAGAATTAACAAGAATATTTTCATCACATTCCTCATGCTTATTCGTCTTTTATAATTTGAGCCTAAAAATGAAACCGTACAATTTATGCACTCCTTAAATACTCGTTTACATTACTTTACTAACAAATAACTTCACTGTTTACACAGAACACTTTACAAACGGAGGCATTAAAATAACAGATTTAATTAAATTTCATATTGATTCGATTGAATTGACCGACTAGCGGTAAATAAAATAACCTGCAATCAACTAACTCATTTCATGAAATAAACATTCAGTTTTATTCATACTGAAATCGTGCTCAACATTTTGTGACTGTTAGTCACAATGTGTATGTTTGTGTACATATTGAATTTAGTAAGCATTATTTTCAACATATAATTTCCTTTGATCAGACCAAACAATCATTCCTCTAGACTGTCACTATAACCTCTTTACATGTGTACAGATGTGACATTATTCAGTCTAGAGGAATGATTGTGTTTTCCTCATTGTTCGGTCTGATCAAAATAAAACAAATGAAATTATAGGTTGATTATTGATTATGCTTACTAAATTCAATATGTACACAAACATACACATTGTGACTAACAAGTCACAAAATGTTGAGCATGATTTTAATTATGAATAAAACTGAATGTTTATTTCTTGAATAAAGAGGTGAGTTAGTTGATTTCAGGCTATTTTATTTACCGCTAGTCAATTCAATCGAATCAATATGAAATTTAATTAAATTTGTTATTTTAATGCCGTTTGTAAAGTGTTCTGTGTAAACAGTGAAGTTATTTGTTAGTAAAGTAATGTAAACGAGTATTTAAGGAGTGCATAAATTGTACGGTTTCATTTTTAGGCTCAAATTATAAAAGACGAACGAGCATGAGGAATGTGATGAAAATATTCTTGTTAATTCTTCTGATTTCTATACATTTTAATTCTCAAGGTGAAAATATATTCACGAATAGAGAATTTCTACTGTTCTTTATTTAAGCTTTTAATCAGAATAAACATTAGTCACTCTAACGAACTCAATAATTTGTGATGACGAAATATTTCTACATATTTAAATAGCAGCTGTTCTGTTCAACAGTAACTATTTTGTAATTGACTTTTATATTGTATGTTGTAGAAACGGCTTGTATTAGTGAACGCTACAAATGTTATTATACACTAACAGTAATGAATGAAATTGGTACAAACGCAGTATTATAGTGATTTACTGTTTATTTTGAATTCCTTATCAGTAGTTAGTGAAGTTAGTTTACATTTTGCTTACATTCAATTTAATGTCTTAAAATGCACATTACCTGTTACATAAAAAAAGAATACGCTTTCCACATTCAGAACTTTGCATTTGTGTTGGTTGACTGGTTGTATAAAGTGCTTGAGAAGTTAGTCATTAAGTACAGCTCGTTGTTAATCCCTCTTACTTATGCACTTTATTCTGTGAGAAAAGAAATAAATTTACACGTCTTCCAAAAACCGAAATTTTCAAAATGAGACAGAATTATGCAGACTACCTCTCAGACTTGATATGTCCTTATCTAACTTTAAAGTTCTAAGATATTTAGTAGGTTTGAAATTAATCACGTGGAAATACTTCGATAGGTTGATTCACTTGCGTTTTCCGCCTGTTTCATATCACTTGGTATTTGATTGCTTTAAAATGATTAATATTATCTTTTGTGTCTTGAAGATGTTGAATTTTCTCAAGATTATCCTGTTAGGAATTTAGTACGTGACTCGCTGAAGTAGGTACTGTTATTCAGTGACAGCTAGATGAGTTATTTATGAGTTATGATGTCTTATCGAGGCTTAATAAATTTGTACATACATTAATATTAGGGTTAAGCTGGTTTGTAGACAGTTTTTCTAAGAAGAAACCTGGTCGAAACTACATTCATCATCAATACAAACACTCAAGCTTTAAAACTTACTCATTGTTTCAAAACATCTGGATCACGTTTCTCAGCTGTTATAGTTCTTCCCTAAAGAAAGCTATTTAAACAAAATTCGAGGGTCTCGTATATGGTAAGGGTATATGCAGTCTGTTGTATATAAAATTTTAAAACGTTAATCTTTAACGAAGATTTCACGATATATCCGTCGTTTGGAAAACAACCTAATAATTCTCTGTACACTGATAAATGTTCTCTTGTTCGTAAAATACCGCCCAATTATGAACCACGACACTGCTTACAGACTTAGAAACAACGCATATACACTATAAACGGCGAAACACAAAAAATCCTTCAGTTGTGGAACAGATTACCAATTACTATCCGTATATGTGACACAATCACCAAGTTCAAGAAATTAGTACTGCTGTTGTTAGACTCTAAAAAGATTTATCAACTATTCCCGGAACTCACACTGAGTTCCGAGGCACTCTTATATGGTCCATCAAATATTTAGATTACCTTTCGAAACCATGAACATACTGTATCTATACAGGTATCAAGAAATGATTGACGAATCCCCCTACTCCTAATAACAGTAAAAGTTTACGCCTTTGAGGTGCTACCAGTGACATTTGCACTATTCTTAAAATTTAAACTCCAATCATTATTTTGTTATCTTCACATCGGCCTTATTTTTTATTTCTAGTAAACAGAAAAATTGAAAAGCCTGAAGATGTTGCTCAGCTACTGTCAATTACAAGGTAGTCGAACTTCCTGTGTCACTGTGAGTTCCTTCTTAAGTATTAACAGTTTATTAAATTTTTGTTTTTCCGATTCATTAACATCCAAACATCTTGCTTACTTACCAATTTGTCACTTTACTCATTAATTTTTGACACCATTTCTCCTCTTATATTCTTCAGCTACCTACCTTCCTATCACCAAACTTCCTACATAAAAGCAGTCTCATATGCTACACGATAGGCTACTCTAATTCGATCGTCCCAGGCCCCGCTTACTAGAGGAAGAAGTCTTGATAAGACGCAGAGAATGTGTTCCACAGGCAACCACAAAGTACGAGGTCCATACTGTTAGGTTCGTCACTAAGTATGCTTGAGGCTATTACGAGCATATCTTAGTCGATAAACGCGAACGACACAATTACCAGCGTCCAGGTAGGCTACCTTGAATCCGAGGCTGAAGTAAAAAGGCTTTGTACGCGTAGAAAGTATATTCTACAAACACCCAGCAATCACAATACAATCAAGCATACAACTCTCGTTTATTTATCCATCATAGAAACGTCCTTGAGAGAGTCACAAAAATAGCACACTAAAATACACAGCAGACAATCACAACCATGGATTTTGCTGGTGAGAAATGAAATCTCAAGGTAAACTGATCAGCCCATGCTCGTAAAAGTGAAATCCAAAATAAGGCGTTTATCAAACGAGTTCTGGGGATCTAACATACCCAACACACACGCACACAACTCAAGCTCATTCATACACTGATAAAACGCCCTTGTTCAGATCCACATAATATCGTACTAAAATAATCCATCATCCATTAACAGTCAAGGATTTCACAAGCGGGAAATGCAAGCTGAAGGTCAGAATAGGTGTCTTCTGCATGAAGACATAAAATTCAAAATCTCGAAATTAGGACCTTTCCCAAGTGAGTTCTGCGGATCTAACGTTTTCGGCACTCCTTCCCTTCTTCATGACGTACGTTCCTGTGGTCGACTTGCATCTTGACTCTTGTTCGCCACCGTTGGGGAGGCCACCTTCTGGAACTTACGTAGGCTTGTTGTTGAGCTTTTTCTCGTGGTGAGGCTGTCAGTAAATTGAAGCTATCTGGCAGGATGTCAAGAGGAAGAGTTATTTCTGTTGATCGGCTATCTAGGGTTAGCTGTTTGTATATCTGATTCCAAAGGTATTTCCATCTACCGCTTCCTACCTCTACTTCTTTCATGACACGGCCAACTCTTCTGACCAATCACACTCCTGTCCACAGACCAAACCATGGTCTGTGGGCACGGGCAAACACGGGACATTCCACTTTGTATATGGACTGCCTTTCAGACTTTGTCTGTACTTGTACTGATGCGTTACTCGGGTGCATCAGGCTTTTCATCGTTTTCAGTCCTCTTCCTATCAGGATTTCTGCTGGGTAATTTTGCTCTGGCAACATCTAATTTGGTGTTGTTCGATAAACGTACAAGAAATTTTGTAAAGCGCCTTCTGGTGTCCCCTCCCCTTTCAACTTAACCAATGCTCACTTAAACGTGTCCACAAACCATTCCGCCAACTCATTCGACTGAGTGTGGTATGGTAGTGACTACGAGTTCTTGATGGCTAGCCGTTGACAGAAAACTTGGAATTGGCTTGAGGTAAATTGCGAGCCGTCGTCAGATACAATTACATCCGGTATGCCGTTTCGGGAGAAAATTTCATAGACCAGTTGTAAAATTTTGTCGTCAATGGCTGCGTTACACGGCTGATTTCTGGCCATTTTGAGAGGGCGTAGACTGTTACGGGAGGGATGAAGACATTTTGCTGAACAAAACCTTTATATATAAATATCATTAATTTCACTGTTTTTCGGGTATATTTGTTTTACTTAACTTATGAACTTGTTTGAATTATTATTTTCTGCCATTTTGGACTCCCGTTTCTCTTGGTTGTTCGTTTGCAGTTTTTTGCTCCAAGAACCTATAAAATAGAAGGTAATTGTAATTATTATAATTATTGTTGTAATAACATATTTTGGTCGATTTTGTGATTTGGAATAAACTTTGGTATCGACTTTGGAGTTTCGTTCTTATTTAACATTTGGAATCGTGAATTGCAAATAGATCGACAACCGTGCTTCGAGGGATCAAAAAGCAAAAAACTGGACGTAACAAAAGTTCTTCTATTTTATTTTCGTCATACACTGTATTCTTTTGGTCGTTTGGCTCCAGAGGTTCTTCAATTCAAATTTTGGTCGTTGGAAACTTTTGGAAATTTGGGTCCAAAAGTTCTTCTAACTTTTAATTTGGTCGTTGGATACTTTGGACAATTCAATTTTGGTTCTTTGGTTATATTTTGGATACTTTTGGACATTTTTGTTATTATTGGGCGAATACGTTTGGATTAATTTCACATTTGCTTGGTAATCGATTTCGAACAAAAGCATACAATGGAAACTAGAAGCAAAAAGCTGAAGGAAATTGACGAAATGGATGGTAAATTTTCTAAAGCTGTTTGTGGTATGTCTGATGTTAATGATGATAAACTTGATGATATTAGTGTTAATAGTAAGTCTTCATCTCAGTTTAGTACTTCTAGATTGAAGTTAGATAAGGCATCACTAAAGAAGAAGAATTTGGAAAAGAGACTTGAGTTAGAAAAGCAGCTTAAAATGTTAGAGCTTCAAGAGGAAGTTGATATGGCTGAATTAGAATGTAAGCTCATAGAAAACGATAACCAACTGTCAGTAGACAAAGCTGAGATAAATTCTAAGGTCGAAAGGTATTTGGATTGTGATATTGCGCGTAATAAGGTAATTAACGCCTCAAAATGCGATTGTATTGATGAATTAAAGGACACGTTACGTGCTACGGTTAATAATACAGTTTTGCCTAAGATCGATATGATGTTTTTTGACGGACAACCAAGCCAGTACCACCGTTTTATTAGTCAGTTTACAAGCATTATAGAGAGTAAACTGTCTGACAAGGGCCAGTTGTTGTCATATTTGTCATACTATTGTAAAGGAAAGGCCAGAACGGCTATTGAAGCTTGTATTTCCTTGCCCAGTCACTTGGGTTACGATAGAGCTAAGGAAATTTTGTATGATCTGTTTGGTAAAGAACATCTTGTCGCCCGTAATCTTATTACCGAATTACTTAGCCACAAATCTGTTGAAGGATCCGCCGATAGCCTAACTGACTTCGCAATTAAGTTACGTAATGTATGTATAACATTGAAGGAAATGGGGTATATGTCCGATGTGAATTCTACGGCTAATCTGGAAATAATTGTGTCACGTTTACCCTTGGAATTACAGAATAAATGGGTGGAAGCTGCTGATAGGATCATGATGACCGGTAGAGAGCCGATATTTGAAGAATTAGTGATGTTTGTAGAAGAAAGAGCCAGGATTGCGCGATCACGTTTTGGTAGATTGGTACATTGTAACTCAAAGTTCCGTAAAGGTAATTATGAAGGCCAAGTTGACAGGAGATCACGCTTTAATGTAGTTAAGAGGGAACCAAGCAACTCATTCAAGGCTTTAAGTTGCGAAATTTGTTTTGGTGATCACAAGGAGAAAGACTGTATGAAGTTATCAAAAATGAATGTTACAGAGAGGAGGCAGGAAGTGAGAAAGCGTGGTCTATGTTACTTGTGTTTAAGGAAGGGTCACATAGCCAAGTCGTGTAACTCGGACACAAGGTGTGACGTTGATAATTGCAAGATTCGGCATAATCCATTATTACATATTGATGCTTCTAACAAACATGTAGTGAACTTTGCTAAGGATTGGAAATTCCCAAAGGTTTGTTTGGGTATCGTTCCGGTTAGACTATATGGCCCCAAAGGATGTCTGGAAACATACGCTCTTCTAGACAATGGTTCAGATACCTCTATTGTATGCGAAGAGTTAGTTAATCGGTTAGGTCTCAAAGGTAAGGAGACTTCAATAAAGGTGACGACTGTGAATGGAACTTCTACTTGTGAATGTCTGGAAGTAAATTTAGAGGTATTTTCATTGGATGAGCGGGGTTCTATAAAGATCAACAAGGCCTATACGACCAAGAAACTTCCGATCGATTATGCAGAACCTTTAACCGAACTGCAGCTGAGAAAGTGGAAACATTTAAGGGACATAACTTTACCGAGGCTGCAAAGTAATCTAGTAGGAATATTGATTGGGTGTGATGCTCCAGATGCACATTGGGTCCTTGAACAACGCCTGGGAGATAGGAAGCATCCGTTTGGTGTGCGTACTCATCTCGGTTGGATGATTTTAGGTCCTAAAGAAGTATCGAGGTCTTTACATCAAGTTCAGTGGTGTCATTGTTCTACTTATGATATTTTGCGAGATATAGAAAGATTATATAATCATGAGTTCGAAGATGCAGATGGGTTTCGTAATGGATATTCTGTCGAAGATAAAAGAGCTCTAGAAATAGTTAATAGTTCCTTTAGACTGGAAGGTGGCCATTTCCAAGTTGGTCTACCCTGGAAGTATGATAAGCCAAGGCTACCGAATAATTTGGAACTAGCTGAACGTAGACTAGAGTGTTTAAGGAAGAGGCTTATGAAGGATAATAGTCTTCTGGAGAAATACCAACTTGTAGCGAGTAAACATTCAAGTAAAGGCTACATCATTGAAGCTAGTTAGGAGGAATTCGACCGTGATGCTGTTTGTTGGTATATTCCTCATCATCCTGTTATCAACCCTAAAAAGCCTGGAAAATTAAGAATTGTTTTTGATTGTGCAGCTGTCTATCAAGGTTGTTCTCTTAACGATCAGCTTTTGAGAGGACCAAATACTGTAAATAGTTGAATTGGTATACTTCTACGATTCAGATCATGCAACGTAGCATTAGCCGCTGATATCGAGGAGATATTTCTGCAAGTAAAGTTCGCGAGACGAGATAGGGGAGCGTTTCGACTATTATGGTGGGAAGACGGTGATATAGGACGAAAGGCTAAAGAATATTGTTTGACAGTTCATCCGTTTGGAGCCGTGTCCTCTCCTATTAGCGCTGATTTCGCTCTTCGGAAAACGGTAGATATATTCGGAAAGGAATTGAATAAAGATGTCCAGGAAGTTGTAGATAAGAGTTTCTATGTCGACGACTATTTAACATCAATTGATAATGTGCAGGATGCAATCGAGCTTGCAAAAACCCTTGGTTTACTACTCAGAAAAGGTGGGTTCAGACTTACCAAGTGGATAAGTAACTGTTTACAGGTTCTCGAATCAATTCATCCAGAAGAGAGAGCTGAAGCCGTAAAAGAGATTGACTTTGAGAGACTTCCTACGGAACGCACATTGTGATTATTTTGGAATACTATGGTTGATGCGTTTGAATTTAAAGTTCGCATACCGAAATGCCCTCTCACTAGGCGAGGTATATTGTCGAGTGTAGCTTCATTATACGACCCCTTGGGATTGTTAGCACCATACATACTTCCTATGAAGCAGTTACTTCAACGTTCGAGTAAATTGGGACTAGGATGGGACGAAGAGATTCCAAGTGAGGAAGGCAAACGCTGGTTAGAGATTTTAAGTGGATTTCAGAGGGTTGAGAACGTTAGTTTTCCACGCTGTGTATTATTCCCACAGTCAGATCGCTCGCTCCTGGAACTTCATATTTTCTGTGACGCCTCGGAAGTTGGATATGGGGCAGTGGCATACATCCGTTCTTACATCGATGACACTGAAATATGTTCTCGTCTTATTACGGCTAAGGCAAGAGTAACCCCTTTAAAGATTCAAACTATACCCCGCTTGGAACTTACGGCAGCAGTGTTAGCAGCGCGTATGGGGTCCCAGCTGCAGTCCGAGTTAGATATCAAGTTTGCAGAAGTTGTGTTTTGGACGGATTCCATGATTGTCTTACACTATATTAGAAATGAGAAAAGCCAGTTTAAAACATTCATAGCAAACCGGGTCTCGACTATCCACAGTCTTACAAAGGTAGACCAATGGAGATTTGTACCTTCTAAGGAAAACATAGCAGACTTTGCATCCAGAGGAGCCAAGTTCAACATTGATGATGTCAAGGTATGGGAGGAGGGACCACATTTTTTGAAGAAGTCAAAGGAGTATTGGCCTGAAGCGGATGTACAAGGTCCTGAACCCCATCTCTTAGAATTAAAGAAGGTAATGTCCACGCATGTAATAGTTGGAGAATCCACCGTTGATCTGCTTATTAATTATTATTCAGATTGGACTAGATTACTTAAGGCTGTTGCATGGTTGATCCGATTTAAGCGATATTTATTAATAATGTATTCTGGCAGAAGTGATCTGTCTCTACAGGTGGGTATGCTCAGAGTTGATGAGCTAGATGTAGCATGTTTAGATTTAATTCGATATGTCCAAAGCATAGTATTTCGGAAAGAGATTGAAATGTTGTCGTCTGATACCATTAGCAAAGTGAAAATAACAAATTCACCCTGTCGAACCTCAAGGTTGGGTACAGGAGCATATACACTCTGATTTACTAAGAAAAGGAATTGACTGGCATTTCAATCCTCCAGCTGCTAGTCATTGGGGAGGAGTGTGGGAGCTCATGATTCGCTCTGTACGTAGGGTATTGGGTGCTCTTGTAAAGGAACAATTTTTAACAGATAAATGCCTTGAAACCCTTATGATAGAGGCGGAGCGTATAATTAACAATCAACCTTTGGTTCCAGCTACAGACGACTCGAAGAATCTTGATGCAATAACACCAGCAAAACTATTACTAATGAGAGAGAATGTTGCAGAATTTACTGACACTGTATCTAATGACAGGTATTCTAAGAGATGGAAGCAAGCGAGTTACTTGGCGCAAGTATTTTGGAAACGTTGGTCTAAGGAATATGTTTCACTGTTGCAGCGTAGATACAAGTGGACACAGTTAGAGAGGAACATACGAGAAGGTGACTTAGTAATGATATGCTCTGACTTCTCTGAGAAAAACAAGTGGCCCTTAGGTCTAGTACAGTGAGTGATACCAAGTAAGGACAGACTAGTGAGACAAGTAGAACTAAGGACGAGAAAAGGGATCCTAGTGAGAGATATACGTAAACTGTGTCTTCTTGAAGTGGTAGATGGTAGGTAGCTACTCGGATCCCTAGGCGTACTGGTGTAAGTCCTAGGGATCACGAGATTGTTGACATATTGCATGTTTGTTGTTGATTGCTTGTGATGCACATACTTGGATTGTTGTTATCTAATTTTGTCGGTGAAAAGAACCAAGGTTCTTTTGGTCGGGAGTGTTACGGGAGGAATGAAGACATTTTGCTGATCAAAACCTTCATATATAAATATCATTAATTTCACTGTTTTTTGGGTATATTTGTTTTACTTAACTTATGAACTTGTTTGAATTATTATTTTCTGCCATTTTGGACTCCCGTTTCTCTTGGTTGTTCGTTTGCAGTTTTTTGCTCCAAGAACCTATAAAATAGAAGGTAATTGTAATTATTATAATTATTGTTGTTAGAACGACATTGGTCGTCTATTTGTAATAACATATTTTGGTCGATTTTGTGATTTGGAATAAACTTTGGTATAATAATAATAATAATAATAATAATTTATTCTCAAATAACAAACATGTTACAAGAGACATGCCAATTTACAGGCAAGATCAAAATGTTAAGATTAGCAACATATTTTTTTCTGAAAACGGTATAATGTTACTGAAACATTTCATAGGCTTCATTGTTTTCTTAAAGTTGGAATGTACAAAGCGATCAATTGGCGCAAGTTACGAAGGTTGCGTTACGACAATCATCTTATGGGCTGAGAAATGATTCATGGTACAGACAGGTTTTCATATAACAAGAATTGATGCGGTAAATGTACAAAAGTCTGGTTGATATTCGTCAGCTAATGATTTCACATGTTCTTGGGTAGGGTAACCAAGTCTACTGCAAATATCCAGACAAATATATGTGGATTGGAATAAGGTTCTGAAAAAAGAGGAATAAAGAAAACGGGACGAGGAGCAGAACAGAAAATATTCATGTTCAAAGCCGAACAACGGCTTCGCACATACGTTTATGGATAAAACAAAGGTATGTTTACCCAAACATTTTTAATATCAGAACACTTTACATCTGCGTTTATGTAGGTTAATGAAGACAATTCAGTAGTGAGATAACTAATGAGAAGTTAGTTGAAAGAATAGAGGAAATTCAGAAGAACCAAGTTGTTAGTAATAAAGTTGATTTACAAAATATAATAAAGAGGATCAGTGATATAATTTTTTGGTTTTATTTATTCTTTTTATTTTTACATCTGAGGGTCAAGAAGTTATGAATGAGCTCTTTTTTGGTATAGTTGTCCAGACCAGCTTGTAATAGGATTTAGTTCTTATTCAATATTTGGGATCGTGAATTGCAAATAGATCGACAACCGTGCTTCAGGGGATCAAAAAGCAAAAAACTGGACATAACGTAGACTACAGCCTGATACATCGTTCCATTAATCAGGTCTACGAATTCAACGTGTATCCTGGATTAAGAATGATCAGGTTTTGGCCAAGAAATCGGCGAAATTTCGGTATTCACGTTTGTTGCTTGCTGACACAGAATGCATTTCCCAACCAACTCTGTGACATGTTTATCCATTAGGGGCCACTATGCCTAACTCCTGGCTAGGGACTTCATCCGTCTAACCCCCGGATGACCAAACTGGAACTGTCTCAGCACATTTGCACGAAGAGATTCTGGAACAACCACTCTTTCTTCAAACATCAAGCAGTCTTTTAGAATACGTAATGAGTCCCACCACTGATACAGCTGTTTGATGTCACCTTCAAACCCTTAGACAGCATACCGTTGGTGACATAGTTCATCGTCATCTTGATGAAGGGATCGTTCGTAGAAGCCGTTTGTATGTCTGCTGCAGACACCGGCAGTGCCTATCTGCGGTCGTCAGATAGCATTCTGCTCGGTCTCCTGCTGACAGAGATTCCAGTTACCACTTTTTCCTCAGCCTGCAACTGATGATTATTGAGTCGTGACAAAGCGTCTGGCCTGACCGAATTGTGGAGTGAGTCGGTATTTGATTTCGAAATCATACCCCGAAAGTACCAGGGCCCATCGCCGAAGACGATTTGCAGAACGGACAGAAATGCCAGATTTTGATCCGAATAATGCAATCATAGGCTTGTGGTCTTTAAGGGGTGTAAATCTTCGACCGTACAGAAACGTGTGGAAACGGCGAACAGCAAACACAAGGGCTAGAGCCTCTTTCTCTATCTGGCTGTTCTTCTTTTCTGCTGGAGTTTGTGTGCGGGATTCATGCACAACAGCTTTTTCTGATGCGTCTGTAAACTGATGTGAAATAACAGCACGTTCGGCATACGCTGAAGCGTCTGCAGCTACGATGGTTAGCATGACTGGATCTTAGTGTGTTAACAAGAATTCCGAACTAAGAATGGACTTGAGTTTTCACATTCTCTAGTCCACTTCTAAGTTGCTATTCTTCTTCGGTAGACAGTTCAATGGAGCGCATCCAGCATAGTAAACAGATTTGCTGGAACTGGCAAAAGATAATAATGTTCCTGAGTTGCAGTTAGACCTGTAGAAAAGACAACACACATACGCATCGTACCGTTGGCCTTGTTGATAACAACTATAAGTGTTGCCCAAGCACCGCGAGAAACGGACGTAATAAACTCCTTGTTATTGAAGTGTTGCATGAGGCACGGGCCCCTTTTGACAGAAAACATGCTTAGCACAAGGTTTCTACTAAAGTGTTGCCTTCATGGCAGAACACTGACCCAATTAAAGCTGAAAAGTAGTTGAAAAGCCATTAGCTTCCGCGTATATTCTTGAATTTTTTACAAACTTTACCCTTTTTACAGAAATTCCGGTATCAGCGTAGACAAATCCAGCTTACTTCAACTTCTCTTCTCTCCACTTGACACTCTCCACAACTCTTCCTTCTTCATTGCTGTACTCCTTATTTTGAGGGTTATATTCCTATAATTTACTTTAATTTTGGTGGTTAGTATGAATTTTATCTTGACTTGACATTGTATTGTCTAATTCATCATGACAGGTAAAGCAATGCTTTGGATATATACATACCATTACATCGCTGCTGCCATTTTTCTCTCTCTTTCTTTTTCCCTTTTCAGAACCAAAGTCATAGTGTAAAGTCCATAGCGCCTCCAGGCAACATGAACCCTATGTACGCGCAAGTCTAGGTCACAGCTTGTATCAAGCGCTATCCAGTTGACCTTTCCGAACTAATTCACTACTGATATAGGCAAACCACCCAAGGACACTACTGAGCACCTTCCCAACTTGTACTCACCTATTGAAAATATCATTGTATCAAACAGTTCTAGTCATTGCTATCAGAAGCTGACACTTATACTTAACTTAACTGCGATAACTTTGCAGTAAACGTGTGCGCATTTGTGGCGATTTCATCTATCTTGTATACTGCAATGCTCGTTTAACGTTATTTGAGAATAAATATATCATTATTATTTCTCTAATTAATAACGGTAATATTAATTAATTCTTAAATGGAAGCACATTGCAGGAGGTATGCCAATTTCAAATGTTCGAATTAGTAGCATATTTCCTGTAAAAGGTTGTTCAGTTAACCACAACAAATGTGGCATAATGCATTTTGGCAAGCATCACCTTGATTCACCAGTCTACTTACAAAAATGTAGGGTTCAGACACTCATATCAGCGCGTGACCTTGGTATTAGTTACTCTAAAAGCCTAAAATTCGAAGAACATGCCTCAAATATTATCTCTAAATCTAGACGACTCATTGGGTTTATAAACAAGAACTTCTTCACAAGTGAGGCTAAGCTTACTCTCTTCAAAATCTGTATAAGGCCCACACTTGAATATTGTTCACTCATATTTTCAAACATGAATATCATGGACAAAATGCGAGTAGAAAATGTACAAAGAAGCTTCACCCGGCGACTACTCGGATTGAGCAATAACCTCGACTACACAGAAAGATGCAAGCATCTTTCCCTAGAACCTCTATGGCGCCGTCGTCTCAAAAACAACCTAATGCTCCTCTATAAACTAATAAATGGTCTTTCGTTCGTAAAATACCGCCCAAATATGAACCAAGACACTGCTTACAGACTTAGAAACAACGCATATACACTATTAACGGCAAAACACAAAAAATCATTGCGTTCTAATTTCTTTGTAATACGATACAGTCTACTGTGGAACAGGTTACCAATCGCTATTCGTATCTGTGACACAATCACTAAGTTCAAGAAACTAGTTATGCTGTTGCTAGATTCTAAAGAGATTTATCGACTATTTCCAGAACTCACACAAAGTCCCCAGGCACTCTTTTATGGTCCACCAAATATTTAGATAAACCTCAGAAACTAATTATAGACTATGACCATATTGTGTTCTCATTACCACCCATACATGTATCATGAAATGGTAGACAAATCCCCCTGCTCCTACTAACAGCAATAGGTTACGCCTTTGAGGTGTTAACCGTGACTTTTCTCTGCTTTTAAATTCCAATCATTATTTTCATATCTTCATAGCAGTTTTAGTTTTTATTTCTAGTAGACAGACAAATTGACAAGCCTGTAGATGCTGATCAACTACTGTCAATTACAAGGAACTCAAACACCATGTATAATTGTGAGTATCTTCTTATTTACGTATTAACAGTTTAACTTATTTTTATTTCCCCAATTCATTAACATCCAAACACCTTGCCTGCTTACCAACTTATCGCTTTACTCATTAATTTTTAACATTATTTCAACTCTTTTTTTTCTCCTTCTCCTCGTTCCAGCTCCCTGTCCTTCCTATTTCCAAACTACCTATTGACTGACTCATCTTACAAATCATACCATTCGTTTACTTAAAATCAGTGTGATATGCTTCGTGGATATTTTCTCTGGCGAAGTTATCTGGATGGCTTGTAATATGGAGCTAGTAGAGAAAGTGAATTCCGATAAGGTTTACAAAAAAAAAAAAAAAGTTAGAGTAGACTAGAGACCATTATTTACAATCAACCATTAAACGTAAGAGAGCCTAACATCAAAAAAGGAGGGAGGGTGGAGTTTCTGACCAGCATTCATGACGGTGGGGCGATAACCTCAATCTACCCATGTCTGTGTGGCAGAACATTTTGTTTGCTTACGGCTCCTTACGATATAGCAGGATGTAACAAATCAGTGATATTGATGTTACTTTTCCTAGTTAACCTCGTCTACAACCCATGTCTGTAACCTTGCACTGGTTTTTACTTCCTACCGAGAAATCCTATTACAAGCTGGTCTGGATAACTATACTAAAAAAGAGCTCATTCATAATTTCTTGAGCTGCAGAGTTAAAACTAAAAGAATATATAAAACAAAAAATTATATCACTGAGCCTCTTTATTATATTTCGTAAATCAACATTATTACTAACAACTTGGTTCTTCTGAATTTCCTCTATTCTTTCGACTAACTTCCCAATAGTTATCTCACCAATAATTTGTCTTCATTAACCTACATAAGTGCAGGTGTACAGTAATGATATTAAAAAAGTCTGAGTAAACATACCTTTGTTTTATCTATAAACGTATTTTCTGTTCCGCTCCTCGTCCCGTCTTCTTTATTCCTCTTTTTTCAGAACCTTATTCCACTCCTCATATATTAGTCTGGATATTTGCAGTAGACTTGGTTACCCTACCCAAGAACATGTAAAATCATTAGCTGATGAATATCAACCATACCTTTGTACATTTACCGCATCAATTCTTGTTATATGCAAACCTATCTCTACCATGAATCGTTTCTCAGTCCATAAGATGATTGTCGTAACGCAACCTTCGTAACTTGCGCCAATTATTCGCATTGAACATTCCATCTTTAATAACAATGAATCTTGTGAAATGTTTCAGTAAATGTATACCGTTTTAAAAGAAATATGTTGTTAATCTTAACATTTTGATCTTGCCTGTAAATTGGCATGTCTCTTGTAACATGTTTGTTATTTGAGAATAAATTATTATTATTATTATTATTATCT
>OX103972.1:13566582-13582843 GCA_944470395.2 Schistosoma turkestanicum
ACTTATTCCTCTGTGATTGTCACAAGAAGACTTTTGTCCTTTCCTGTAAATTGGGATAATCAGTGATTGAAACCAGTCGGACGGGCTTACGTCCAGTTCCCAGATTCTACCAAAGATCTCAGTCAATTTAACTGCTAAAACTGGACCACCATCCCCTAAAATCTCAGCAGTCACCCTTTCAATGCCTGCTGCTTTCCCTCGCCTCAGACTTCCTATAGCCTTTTTATCTCCTATAAGGGTTGGATGATTTACATGTTCTTGCGAGTGCACTTTAAAAATCGTACTGATTGGGAAACATGTCTTTAAATAATCAATCAAGTACGGATGACGTAACGCGCTTGAAATCAAGATTTTTGGATGGAAAGTGTGTGTTGTGGTAAATCTCTGAAATAAATAGTTTTGCGAATGTTTGTCAATGATGCTGACCTAATAAACTTTACTGGACACAACCAGCTGGATAGGCAGGGTCATAAATCCTCGCTAGACCACCGTTGATTATGTTGCACTAGCATCTACTTGCATCATCTATTACGCTTAGTGCACTTACTCGAGATCTCAAAAGTCGTTCAAATATGCCTTCGATACCATTTATTTCTTACTTCTGGACTGACTTTGCCTTGAGTGTCCTTAGCCTGGCATGTGTCACAGACAAAGCTGGGTGCTTCCATTAAAATTAATAAAGTCACATCGATCTCAGAGATCCTCAGCTCCTCTTATTTTGAAGATTGATAATATGTAAAGACTGTACAATAACATAGCTATTCCATTTTTTCAAATAGTGTCGGAAAAGAATAGAAATGAGATTGCCGACGATAACAAGTGCTGAAAATCAATGACTTCTTTTCAAAGTTGAGAGTTTAGGAAGGTCAATCCTATGAAAGCTTTTCAAGAGAGTTATACGGAACTGAAAGCCTGTAACTAGATTGAAGGCAATAGAAATATTTGGTACATTTGGAATAAACCGTGAGTTGTAGTCCAGTTTTAATAACTCTAGCGGACAGCACTTGTTTGGAAGTGAGAACATCATAAAGTTAATGGTCTGTGAAGAATTTGAAATCCCGGCATTTCACAGAGTTAAATGTGTCGTAAATCACTACATTCAGCTACTTATTCCCTACCGAAGCCATTAAACTTTAGGTTACAGCCAAATGCACAGTGGTAATGGTCTCAGGACATTGTTTACCCATTGTTGTAAGGCTCGCTTGGTCAGATGCACCAACTGCAATACTACTGGGTGCTTTGCTGACAATTTGTGACAACATATTTTCTTTCGCGATGAAAACTACTGCTTTTGCAATGTATTACAAGTTAGTGGTCTTTGCATTTCACCTAAGGGTCAGTATGGACCATTGCTGGAGACCTACTGTTACGGGAGGAATGAAGACATTTTGCTGATCAAAACCTTTATATATAAATATCATTAATTTCACTGTTTTTTGGGTACATTTGTTTTACTTAACTTATGAACTTGTTTGAATTATTATTTTCGGCCATTTTGGACTCCTGTTTGTCTTGGTTGTTCGTTTGCAGTTTTTTGCTCCAAGAACCTATAAAATAGAAGGTAATTGTAATTATTATAATTATTGTTGTTAGAACGACATTGGTCGTCTATTTGTAATAACATATTTTGGTCGATTTTGTGATTTGGAATAAACTTTGGTATCTACTTTGGAGTTTCGTTCTTATTTAACATTTGGGATCGTGAATTGCAAATAGATCGACAACCGTGCTTCAAAGGATCAAAGGGCAAAAAACTGGACGTAACAAAAGTTCTTCTATTTTAATTTTGTCATATATTGGATTTTTTGGTCGTTTGGCTCCAGAGGTTCTTCAATTCAAATTTTGGTCGTTGGAAACTTTTGGAAATTTGGGTCCAAAAGTTCTTCTAACTTTTAATTTGGTCGTTGGATACTTTGGACAATTCAATTTTGGTTCTTTGGTTATATTTTGGATACTTTTGGACATTTTTGTTATTATTGGGCGAATACGTTTGGATTAATTTCACATTTGCTTGGTAATCGATTTCGAACAAAAGCATACAATGGAAACTAGAAGCAAAAAGCTGAAGGAGCAGGACGAAATGGATGGTAAATTTTCTAAAGCTGTTTGTGGTATGTCTGATGTTAATGATGATAAACTTGATGATATTAGTGTTAATAGTAAGTCTTCATCTCAGTTTAGTACTTCTAGATTGAAGTTAGATAAGGCATTAATTAAGAAGAAGAATTTGGAAAAGAGACTTGAGTTAGAAAAGCAGCTTAAAATGTTAGAGCTTCAAGAGGAAGTTGATATGGCTGAATTAGAATGTAAGCTCATAGAAAACGATAACCAACTGTCAGTAGACAAAGCTGAGATAAATTCTAAGGTCGAAAGGTATTTGGATTGTGATATTGCGCGTAATAAGGTAATTAACACCTCAAAATGCGATTGTATTGATGAATTAAAGGACACGTTACGTGCTACGGTTAATAATACAGTTTTGCCTAAAATCGATATGATGTTTTTTGACGGACAACCAAGCCAGTACCACCGTTTTATTAGTCAGTTTACAAGCATTATAGAGAGTAAACTGTCTGACAAGGGCCAGTTGTTGTCATATTTGTCATACTATTGTAAAGGAAAGGCCAGAATGGCTATTGAAGCTTGTATTTCTTTGCCCAGTCACTTGGGTTACGATAGAGCTAAGGAAATTTTGTATGATCTGTTTGGTAAAGAACATCTTGTCGCCCGTAATCTTATTACCGAATTACTTAGCCACAAATCTGTTGAAGGATCCGCCGATAGCCTAACTGACTTCGCAATTAAGTTACGTAATGTATGTATAACATTGAAGGAAATGGGGTATATGTCTGATGTGAATTCTACGGCTAATCTGGAAATAATTGTGTCACGTTTACCCTTGGAATTACAGAATAAATGGGTGGAAGCTGCTGATAGGATCATGATGACCGGTAGAGAGCCGATATTTGAAGAATTAGTGATGTTTGTAGAAGAAAGAGCCAGGATTGCGCGATCACGTTTTGGTAGATTGGTACATTGTAACTCAAAGTTCCGTAAAGGTAATTATGAAGGCCAAGTTGACAGGAGATCACGCTTTAATGTAGTTAAGAGGGAACCAAGCAACTCATTCAAGGCTTTAAGTTGCGAAATTTGTTTTGGTGATCACAAGGAGAAAGACTGTATGAAGTTATCAAAAATGAATGTTACAGAGAGGAGGCAGGAAGTGAGAAAGCGTGGTCTATGTTACTTGTGTTTAAGGAAGGGTCACATAGCCAAGTCGTGTAACTCGGACACAAGGTGTGACGTTGATAATTGTAAGATTCGGCATAATCCATTATTACATATTGATGCTTCTAACAAACATGTAGTGAACTTTGCTAAGGATTGGAAATTCTCAAAGGTTTGTTTGGGTATCGTTCCGGTTAGACTATATGGCCCCAAAGGATGTCTGGAAACATACGCTCTTCTAGATAATGGTTCAGATACCTCTATTGTATGCGAAGAGTTAGTTAATCGGTTAGGTCTCAAAGGTAAGGAGACTTCAATAAAGGTGACGACTGTGAATGGAACTTCTACTTGTGAATGTCTGGAAGTAAATTTAGAGGTATTTTCATTAGATGAGCGGGGTTCTATAAAGATCAACAAGGCCTATACGATCAAGAAACTTCCGATCGATTATGCAGAACCTTTAACCGAACTCCAGCTGAGAAAGTGGAAACATTTAAAGGACATAACTCTACCGAGGCTGCAAAGTAATCTAGTAGGAATATTGATTGGGTGTGATGCTCCAGATGCACATTGGGTCCTTGAACAACGCCTGGGAGACAGGAAGCATCCGTTTGGTGTGCGTACTCATCTCGGTTGGATGATTTTAGGTCCTAAAGAAGCATCGAGGTCTTTACATCAAGTTCAGTGGTGTCATTGTTCTACTAATGATATTTTGCGAGATATAGAAAGATTATATAATCATGAATTCGAGGATGCAGATGGGTTTCGTAATGAATATTCTGTCGAAGATAAAAGAGCTCTAGAAATAGTTAATAGTTCCTTTAGACTGGAAGGTGGCCATTTCCAAGTTGGTCTACCCTGGAAGTATGATAAGCCAAGGCTACCGAATAATTTGGAACTAGCTGAACGTAGACTAGAGTGTTTAAGGAAGAGGTTTATGAAGGATAATAGTCTTCTGGAGAAATATCAACTTGTAATGAGTAAACATTTAAGTAAAGGCTACATCATTGAAGCTAGTAAGGAGGAATTCGACCGTGATGCTGTTTGTTGGTATATTCCTCATCATCCTGTTATCAACCCTAAAAAGCCTGGAAAATTAAGAATTGTTTTTGATTGTGCAGCTGTCTATCAAGGTTGTTCTCTTAACGATCAGCTTTTGAGAGGACCTAATACTGTAAATAGTTTAATTGGTATACTTCTACGATTCAGATTATGCAACGTAGCATTAGCCGCTGACATCGAGGAGATGTTCCTTCAAGTAAAGATCCCGAAACGAGATAGGGGAGCGTTTCGACTATTATGGTGGGAAGACGGTGATATAGGACGAAAGGCTAAAGAATATTGTTTGACAGTTCATCCGTTTGGAGCCGTGTCCTCTCCCTTTTGCGCTAATTTCGCTCTTCGGAAGACGGTAGATATATTCGGAAAGGAATTGAATAAAGATGTCCAGGAAGTTGTAGATAAGAGTTTCTATGTCGACGACTATTTAACATCAATTGATAATGTGCAGGATGCAATCGAGCTTGCAAAAACCCTTGGTTTACTACTCAGAAAAGGTGGGTTCAGACTTACCAAGTGGATAAGTAACTGTTTACAGGTTCTCGAATCAATTCATCCAGAAGAGAGAGCAGAAGCCGTAAAAGAGATTGACTTTGAGAGACTTCCTACGGAACGCACATTGGGATTATTTTGGAATACTATGGTTGATGCGTTTGAATTTAAAGTTCGCATACCGAAATGCCCTCTCACTAGGCGAGGTATATTGTCGAGTGTAGCTTCATTATACGACCCCTTGGGATTGTTAGCACCATTCACACTTCCTATGAAGCAGTTACTTCAACGTTTGAGTAAATTGGGACTAGGATGGGACGAAGAGATTCCAAGTGAGGAAGGCAAACGCTGGTTAGAGATTTTAAGTGGATTTCAGAGGGTTGAGAACGTTAGTTTTCCACGCTGTGTATTATTTCCACAATCAGATCGCTCGCTCCTGGAACTTCATATTTTCTGTGACGCCTCGGAAATTGGATATGGGGCAGTGGCATACATCCGTTCTTACATCGATGCTACTATTATTAAGAAGCCTAAACTTCGTTCTCTTTCGGATGCTATGACTAGCAATGGAAATAGTAGTCATCGGAATCTTAGTAGTGACAGCGATAGTAAGGAGACAGAAAGTGTGAGCAGTCCACCTATAGTGACTAGTCGATCAACTTCATCGAATGAGCCTTCTATTGATTTGACGTCATCGGGCCCTGTCGCGAATGTTAAGTTGATTGAGGATACACAAGGTTGTGTAACTGTAAGTGTTCCTACTTCGGTTGACTGTCAGTCAAGTGATGATGAGAAGGAAGTGTCTGATGGTAACAGCCAGTCTACAGTGTTGCATGATAACGATGCTATTGACGTGCATATGTCGTGTGTCTCTGAAACGGAACATGAAGAACAACAAGTGAGTTTATCGGTTTTGGATTGTGACACTTATGCTGTTCTTTCATGTAGAGAGATGGGTTATACCACAATGGAAGAGTTTCACTCTACGGATGCTAGTGCAGACCGAATCGACGCGACCTGTCTGACACAATGGAATCATGATGACGATGATAATAATCTGGATGTCACTGATGTGACAAATGAGTTGCCGACGATGACGAATGCTGATCAAACCTCCTCTGTACCAGGAGATGGAGAGTTGAATATTGTCCCTATGTTATGCCACTTAAAGTCTTCGGGAGACGAGGAAATGTCAAAATTGGAGATCCCACCCTCGCATATAATCTATGGGTCAAGAGCTTCTGTTGATAAGTCAGCATCACGGGCTTCATCGTATGTGCTGTTCGGAGTAATGATTGGTGGATTGACGACTCAGCCCCATGAGGTGGAAGGTAAATCTCTGAGAGGATTCGACCAGCTTTACGATGTGTAGTACATGTTCATGTGGGTTAATTGGATAAGGTTTATAATACCGTTCGGTCATGCTACGATAGATAGGGGAATCAAGGATCTGATGGGAATGTACAGGTACCTAGTAAGTTTGATAGGTCATATCCATGTTGGAGGGCGGGTACTGCTGTAAGTCCTGCTCGTTCTTCCGGTGTGGATTAGGGGATGAGAATGAACCGTAAATTGAAGTGTTAGAAAGGGCTTGTTTTGCTTAGAGGGATTTTGTGGGCCGGTGTAGAATCTATATTGAATGTTTGTTGTCGATTGCTTGTGATGCACATACTTGGATTGTTGTTACCTATTTTTGTCGGTGAAAAGAACCAAGGTTCTTTTGATCGGGAGTGTTACGGGAGGAATGAAGGCATTTGGCTAGTTAAAACCTTTATATAAATATCATTAATTCCACTGTTTTTTTGGTTATATTTGTTTTACTTAACTTATGAACTTATTTGAATTATTATTTTCGGCCATTTTGGACTCCTGTTTGTCTTGGTTGTTCGTTTGCAGTTTTTTGCTCCAACAATCTATAAAATAGAAGGTAATTGTAATTATTATAATTATTGTTGTTAGAACGACATTGGTCGTCTATTTGTAATAACATATTTTGGTCGATTTTGTGATTTGGAATAAACTTTGGTATCGACTTTGGAGTTTCGTTCTTATTTAACATTTGGAATCGTGAATTGCAAATAGATCGACAACCGTGCTTCAAGGGATCAAAAAGCAAAAAACTGGACGTAACACTACAAGCCCACTAAATGTGCATAGTTGCTTGTCTGTGATTGGCTCAGAATGGCATCTGATTTTTTTCTGAACGGCGAATACTTTGCGGGCCACTGATGAACCCAAGAAAGTTAAGGGCATAGGTTCCGATTCAACATTTCAATATGTCAACAGTACTTCTACGTTTTCGAAGTCGTTGGAAGAATAGATCCAGATGCTTGAGATGAGATTCTCTGTCCGCATTCCTGAATAGTCAGTCATAAAAAACAGCATACACAAAGTTGAGGCCTCTGTAAACGTAATCAGTGAATCTCCGGGATGCAATATTTGTTAAACCGAAATGCATACGTCTAAGTCTATAGATTTCGATTAGGGAGAATAATAGCTGTATAGATGTTCGAGTCACGGTACTGTGAACACGTCTTTACACCAGATAAGTTCGGGTCTTACATATTATTGCATATCTTGTGTCTAAGAGATACCAAAAGAAGCTGCAGAGTAACCGAAACAAGATGTGGGCCTCAAAAAAGATGGTGAATGAGCGAATGAGGGAGTGAATAGATAAGGACCAAATTCTCCATGAAGCTGTACATGAGTTTCAGGAAGGCAGGTCATATGAATTCAATCTTCTCATAGAATGGGCCTGCTGGACAACTTGCTGAGGCTGAAAAACACTGATTAAATTAATCTTTTTTGATTTCGCAAAAGCCTTCGACACAGTGCACAATGCGAAGATGGGCTTCAGTGACCCACTTCTATCTTGGCTCAGAATCCACCTTGAGGATTGGAAGTTTCGTACCTAGATAACCATAGCTGGTGAGTCTCAACATCAGGGGACCACTCTTCCTGATATTCATTAACGATCTGTTAGACAGCATTACTTCAGCGGAACTGATATACGCAGACAATTCAAAGATCTGGAATTCCATAAGAAGCGAAGAGGATTCAAATGAGCTTCAAAAGGACCTTACATCAATTGAGAAATGGGCAGTAAAATACAGGTTAGGATGAAATCTGTCGAAATGTCACGTTCTGAACATTCTGCTCAACGTGACACAGAGGACTTTCACCCTTCAACGGAAGTCGGCTCCTTTATATCTCCTTAGAGCGCGATCTCGGTATAATAACCAGAGCAAGCCTCGACACCAGTCCAAACTTCATAAGTAACTCAGCTAAGACTAATATCTATCCTCACTTAGTGTGGAGATGACGTGGCACTTTCTAGAATATTTCTAAACGTTGTTCAAGAAATATACGCGCACACATCTTGAGGTTCAAAACGTCATCTCACCCCGTTTCCTTAAAAAAGGCATAAATCCCTAGAATCAAGTGCAGAGACGAGTAGATATTATTTTTATCCTTTATACTGCAACTGACTGATCTCTGGGCTGATAATGCAGTAGCTGCTAGTATCCGGAAACCCTACTACTTAGAAACAAATGCACTCATTCACACATATTAATTCATAAATAACTGCCAGTTGGTTAGAATTAGTGCAATCGAATGGCTGAACTACCCTCCTTTGGAAACTATCAACTGCTGAGAAATGTACAGAAAGAACAACAATGAACGCAAAGAAATCAACTGGGTTACACCAGCTCGTGTTAAACATATTGGATATTGAAACACCGGCATCTTTCCAAATCCGGACACCAACGAATCACAAATTACTGCGCAATGGACGTAGATAAGTCCAAAACATTGGTAATGTCAATGAATAGCTTTTCATAAAATTTCTAATACTTTTGTATTATTTTGAGATGTATATACAGGTTTTTCTATGTTCTAATTATAACACGGTACAACAAAATTTCGTTCGTCGAAGTGGTAGAGCTATGTTGTGTCAGACAGATTTAATTGATATAACAGACTTAACTGGTATTAAAACTTCATTTATATTATATTACGTATTCAAGAGGATAGTACGTCTAACCGTCGTATATTATCTATCAATTCACGGGTTTACTTATTTTTACAACTTCCTAAACATACACTAACTGTCTTTATTTCCAAAGTATGCCAATTATTTCACAATAAGTTAGTCGTATAGTAGTCAGTCTTAATTTGGCCGTATACACGTACGTACAAAAACTATAGCTTCAACCACTTGTTGAATTGGGAGTCCTTCTGTTTGAAAACTGTCTTTCTAGTCTCCTAGAATTCTTCCGTCTGTTGGGAATAGATTTAAACGTAATTTAGCGAAATAATGGTTAGGAATACAACTTTTTCAGTCATTTATAATGTGCTTGATTGGGTCCCATGGATATTCTTACATTAGGTTTTTCTGATGGATAGAAGACACTGAATTCATTATTGATTACAGTATTAGGTCGCTGCTATTAGGATTTATCTGTTCCTATCAGGAACGTTTCTTTACTTTATATCCATGGCTAAAATATTTAGAGGACACATCTTACCATACTGGACTTCTACTACTAATATCACACAACTATCCTATAATACTGAAGTATCACCGCAGCCCAATGGACTCTAAGCTGAATGCTCAAACAAGTGTTGTGACCACTGAAAAATCGTTGGAAAGCTTTTCTTTATAATCCGTTCTGGACTCATGTTCGGCTAAAAAATAAGAATTTTTATCTCCTTAATATCGATATTTTGTCTCACCAATCCTTTAACACCTAAGTCCCCTCCCTACATTATTTCCTTTTGCAAAGAAAAGCATTGATCATTTTTTCAGAGTGCAGAGAAGGGTTTCTTGATTTGCATGGTCTTGTGTAGGTATTCCTCTATTAAAAATGATTTTCAGATAGCACGTTAAACGGGATATTGTCTGATAAGTTCGAGGATATTGCTTTATTTGAGACAAAAGTTTATCTTATTTGTCAAGTCCTCGTTTTAAACTTGGCTGTACCTACTATGTTTCCGCTGACTTACATATTTTGTCTCTCTATTGCTCAAATGAAGTAATATTTCTTTTGTCAGTATCCGGTCTATTGCTTCTTCTTACTTGATGTGTCGAATTTCTCCAAAAAACTTGGATAAAATTATCTATCATAAAGCCTAATGACGAGCTTGTATACCCCGACATTTAAGGAAAATAATTGTCTGGGGTTTCTTTTCATATGCCTTAAAGGAATAGTTTTTCAAATGTTTTGGATTATTGAGAGGTGAAGTGTACTTTGTGACAGAAGCTTTATATGTTTCTTATTACTGACATCTCAGTCATGAGCTTTCTCAGTTAGTAATTTTCATTGTTGGATTTAGAATTTTTCATTTCTTTGTGCTTTAATGACATTCACTATGATGAAACCTATCGATCGTAGTATGGTGTTTTATAAGAATGAATCCCTTAACTTATAGTGTGGCAGTCACTGTTTCGCCAGTCTGTAAATGTCTGGAACCTTTTTAAGTGCTTTTAATACGGCTACATTTAATTTATTCAGAATTTGAGTTTCTGAAAAGAGGAAGAGATGAGCTTATTTTTTAAGTTATTCAGGCTTTTCAGTCAAACAGCTACAAAGTATGTTTCGGTACGTATGTACGTTAGTTCAAGTTGCTAAACAAAATGCGCACAGAGAGATCAAAGTTTCAATTCCAATTCCATATTGGTAAAGACAGTAGCGGTATTAGATGTAATCGAAAAGATTAGGGTTCGAAAATATCATTCGAGAAGTATAATAAAGTGGAATAAATTAAAAAAAGGAAAGATAAAGGTGATGACGTATTCGGAAGATCCTGATTCGAGAGAATACAGAGAATGTACGCATCTGCGCCAATGCAAATGATTTTGAGCCATATCATTGAAGGTCTCTAACCGTCGGTTATTATAGTCTGGCGGACCCCAACTTGGTAGTCTACACCAATTGATATGGCTCAGTAAAGTTGTTAAATACTTCATCGACTGGTACCATGTTTCGGTTTAGTCGCCCCTGGCTTTTATCCAGACTATCATGCATATGACAATATTGTTTGTCAGGTTAGTCGGTGGTTAGATATATGTCACACGTCCAAACAACCTCAAATGATGAAGATTCACCACTTCATTTGATTTGCCACCCTTTCCTGGTACCCTTTTCCGAACCCTAGAATCGCTTACACGGCGATCCCAGGATATACGATAGATTCTTTAAAGACAATGCTGATCGAATACTAGTCTTTTACTCTTGCTGGCTAGGGAGTAGGATGGAGAGAACTGGTGCTCAGTAGACTCGTCCTTGGGTTAGTAGATGGATGTCTCAGTTAGGCCATAAGTGACGCAAGTTGACAAAAGCCAGTTGGGCTTTTTATACCCTTGCCCAGATTTCGTCACATATCACTCCCCCAGCACTAATTACACTTCCAAGATATGTGAAGCGAACCATACAGTAATTGACTCACTACCGCTTGTGTCCGGAGCCGACGCAAGCCATCACTGCGGCAAAGTTTTGTACTTCAGGCTTTTTCAGATTGCGATTCCTAGTCAGTTCACTTCCCAGGCCTAAACTATCTAAAAGAAAGTTTAGTTAATTTTAAAAGCCAATTAGGAAACCGTCACAGTTGCGTTTCGGTTGGGGTACACAACCTTTACCTGGTAGGTTGTAAGTTTGAACCCAGCTGCACCTACCTTGATTTGAGACATCACGTGGTAGTATTAGAATTAACGCCAAATGTATCCTTCAAAACCGAGCACATGGACATTTGTTCGACAAATATATCACATTAGTCTATTATGGAGTTCAAAATATATACGTCTGAAGTCATATATTTCATTACAGTAGCTTAATTAGAAATAGATATACCACTCAACATTGGTTAGCTAATTACCACAGATCTTTTAATTTTAAGGCAGCCATTTACATGGTTTGTTGTAAAACTCATAGTTAATGTACTTGAAATTAGGTAACTTTGAGATCCTCCCCCCCTTATATCTATACAACAACTCATTTGGTTTAAAGTTGTAACTATCTACGTAACTTAGTTCTATGAATTATTACCATTCTTAATAAATTGTTATTTATAGCTAGATTATTAAATAAATAAAATTGAAGTTTCACTACTATATTTCAGATGATTCTATCGTAAAGTGTAAATCTTTAAAAGTGATATTTCATCTTCAATAATATATATCTTGTTACGTTAAGGCCATAGCTTAATTGTCTAAAAATCCGATTTGGAATCGATATGATACAGACTTAATTGGAATTCATTTTTTTAACCTGACAGTACGTGTTTGTTCTGCTTAATTAAATAAAATAGTATGTTATGAATGACTTGTGATAACTAGTTTTTCAGAATAGAAAGCCAGTGAATATATAGTCTATTTTATTTTATTTAAGACACGTTCATAATAGACATACATATATTGCCACAATAATAAGTTATAATCTCATTATCTATAGTTTTTTCATGTATATGTCTATGAGTACGAAGGTTTACTTATTTTGTAGAGTTTTTTTTCGCATATTAAGCTTATGATACCTCTAAATACTTGATATTTGAGCCCAAATAGAATCAAAGTTCTGTAGGAAAATGAAAATGAAATTTGTAAAGTGCATATATACTGATATATAATGGTATAAAACGTTAAAAGGTTAGTACTTGTCTAGTTCTACACATTTTTAAAAGCGTATTGACAATATGCAGTTGTGGTCCTTGGTTAGAACCTTGAACTTAGTCATTGAAATTCAGATGCCTTAATTTCAAAGCTACCACTCCTTTGTAGGAGTACTGATGGAGCTGAGTGTATTCATGTGCCATACAATCAGCTCTTTTTGGTGAGGTTTCGTTCTCAGAGCTGGATGTTTTGGTTGCGGAGCTCTCATTGTTCTTCTAAAAAACTTTATCAGCACAAACTTCAGACAGACTTCTATTTATAAACTTCTAACATTGTTCAGAAGAACGATGAAAGCTCCACAACCAAAACATCTAGGTAAGAGAACAAAACACCACCACAATCATCCATTTGAGCTACAAATTTTCTCAACCATCTCACTACTAGCTCTCTTTTAACCTAACGTATACTAATAGAGCAATGCAATAACTCATGGTTTTTGATAATATAAAGATACTTTAAAACTACAAGAACACTATCAGAGCGTTAGGTTTCTAGTGTAACCTGTTTTTTACGAAACACGAATGATCATGCTTATTTCCTAAAGGAATTAAAATACCAATAGCATTTCTTCTTAACTACCTAAATTTCTAAAGTTTTTAGTATTTATTCAGTAATTACTGGCTTAATGTGAACACCTTTTTTATTCGTAATTTTACCAATGGTTTTGGTTATTATACTTTTAACGATGTAATTCAGTTCATCAAAGACTTCTGACTGATCTGGCAACAGTTAAAACGAATACCTTTCGAACATGTCACACGCCAGTTAGAGTGAGTATTAACAAAAGTTACTGTCAAAATGACTCATACCACTAATATGAACAATGAAAAATGTTCTATCAAAATAACGATTTATGCAGGTATATACATGTGAATTATGTGACTGAGTAATAGCCAGCATAAAATTTCAAATAACCTAATTTAATTCATTTGACTTTTTGAACTTCCTATAACTTATAATATCATTCCATCCATTTCATAGTTGTTGTATACATCATGTTAGTTTCATTTGACCAAAACTCATTTGATTTATATTATAATGAATGATTCTACTCTCTCTCTCTCTCTCAAAATATTACATCATCAGATGGAAATAATCTATAAAAAAAACAATATTGAAATCTTACATTGATTAAGTAGGTGTATTTGTGTGATTTAAACAAAACAAAAAAAAATAAAAAGGTAAACAAATCGAGTACTTTAATTTTTTTATTTATTATTTTTAGTTCCTTATTATTTTTGTTGTTTTCTTCATTAATGGGACCTCAGAAAATAATAAACACTATAATTAGAAAAAAAAACATCAGTAATAATTATTGATAGTGTAGTGTATTATAAAAACATATATATATGTCTTTGTAGATATTTACATTACATTATGTTACATAATTATCTTCACATTCATAATATAAATTTTTTATTCTGAAATAAGATCAATTTAATAGGGACTATATTTCTTGACCTTTGTATATCGTACATATATATATATATATATAATAAGCATGTGATCTGTGTATTGTATCAATTTGATTTTTTTTATAAGTCTAATTGTTAATCAATGTTGGTTTTAAAGTCACATTTATCTACACATATCCGACATAATGATTTGTTACATATTAATTATATCTAGAGTTTTTTAGTCATTAAGTCATGACGTAAAACCTGGTACGTTTGTACATCAGTTCAAGTTTTCATACATTGTTACCACAAAGAAATGGAATTTTCAGACTAAATACCAGATGCAAAAAAAGAGTTAGTAATGGTACAATGATAAGATTTAGAATCAAAGATATCATTTAATAAAATAAAAAAGAAATACTGAAGTAAAACAGGAGTTGGGAATCAGAATGACCAGTGAAAAGTAAGGAATGCAAAGCAACCATGGACACTCAAGAACAGCATAATAGGGAGATCAGCATGGCCATGAGACAAATCAAGAAAGACTAGACAACATACCAGTTAAGGCACTGAAAACAGATATAACAGCAATTGAGAAGATATTCCAAACACTCTTCAACAAGATTTGGGATAAAGAACCAGTACCAGCGGATTGGAGAGAAAGACACCTCATCAAGAAACCAAAGACAGCAGATATCAGAAAGTGTGAAAACTATAGAGGCATCACTCTACTCTCAATACCAGTAAAAGTCTTCATCAGAGTGTTGTTCGACAAAATGAAAGATTCAGTAGATGCTCAACTTTGAGATCAGCAGGCTGGTGCGGTAGAGATAAATCATAAACTGACGAAATTGTGACACTATAGACAACCGTGTAAAAATCAACTGAATGCAGCTCACGGCTATACATCAACTTTTTTGGCTACGAGAAGGTATTCGACAGCATGGACACAGTGATACTATGGAAGCTTATTCCACACAGTGGTACGCCTGAGAAGATAGTCAAAATCATTCAGAATTCTCATGATGAATCGAATTGTAAGATCGAGTATGGAGGATAGCTGACAGATTCGTTCTTAATAAAGATCGGTTTCAGACGAAGTTGCTTACTCTTACCCTTACTGTGTCTTGCGGTTGTCAACTGGATTATGAAGACGTCATGTCAGGGGAAACATGGGGTACAGTGGATAGCTCCGATGCAGCTAGACGATTGGTGATTTTCAGATGATCTATCCATTTTATATCACAAACAGCAAGAAATGCAGGAGCTGACAGCTAGTATCGAGGCAGAATCTGTAGCAGTAGTTTTTAACATTCACTAGGTAAACAGTGAGATCTTCCAGTACAACAAATCGTGCACCAACCAAATGACACTCGACCGAGAAACTTTGGAAGATATGGAAACCTTTACATATCTAGGCAGCGTCGTTGATGAGCAAGGTGGATCTTATGCAGATGTGAAGGCAAGGACTGGCAGAGCAAAGGCAGCATTTCTACAATTGAAGGAAGTTTGAGGGTTAAGTTTGGAATAAGCGCTGAAGGATACATGTTGTGAAAATCACCAAAATATGTCACAATGCGAGCTCCAGCTTGGAATCCTCAAGACCAATCGAAAAAAGGAAGATCAAAGAACATATTACGCCGAGAATGAGAGGCAGACATGAAAAGAATGTCCAGTACTTGGGTACAACTAGAAAAGTACGCCTACGAAAGATTAGGTTGGAGAATTCTGATCGGCGGCCTATGCTCCACGAGGAGTAGCAGGTGAAAGTAAAGTAAGTAAGTATCAATATATGATAGGGAATTTTGGATCAAACAAAGAGGAAATCATTTGACGTAAAATATGATACTTATTGACATAATATGTTGAACAGTTCAGTGGTTTCCGTACACAGTGGAGATGTGTGAGATTGTTTGAACTTTAGCGGATGACCACTATCAAACATCAGATCTAAATCAATAAAAGTTACTTAGCTGCTGAATACAAACCTAAAGTAATTTGCTACATCCTAATATAACATAAATAAGTTAATTGGTTGCAGAAAATTCCATTTATACGTGAGGCAATTACCATTTTCTAGGACTTCAACTTTCCAATTTTTGTTTTTGTTTCATAGGCCCTCAATGTTTTCTAACCCCTTTAGGTGCATTCTTCGAACCCTAGGTTCCGCTGAAGAGCCAGGTGTTCGTTTTTCTTCTTCTTAATTTCATAAGAACACCACAGATATGGTCAGACAGCGAGTAAGACTTTTCTGGTACTGTCTATAAATACGTGGCCTTATGAGAATATTCTCAGAGTGAACTTCCCCAACCCTCATCCGTATTAAGACACCAGGAGTATTGTTACCATTATAGTTGTCCAAAAAATTAACTATATCGAAAGCATAGCTGAAAATTACTTATTTTACATTAACTAATAA
>OX103972.1:13583068-13615876 GCA_944470395.2 Schistosoma turkestanicum
CGATTTGTGTCGACGTAATTATTTTCTTTTGTTATCTACCATATGATCGTCATCAGCAACAACAACAACTACTACTCCTACTACCACTAATTATCCTATTTATTATGAAATAAATTGTCTATTTAACTGACTTATACAGATTTGACTTATTTATCCACAAACACACAGATACACACAATCAATAAACAAAAGACACAATACAAAATCATCTAAAAATCAATTGATAACTGACTGTTAGGAAAGCACATTGACAACAATATAGCCAGAAAACAAAAATGCAAATCAATAGTCGTCAATCAGTGATTAGTGTCAATGTCAATTTGATGAACTGACCTGAATTTAATAATCACGTAGTATTTTTACAAATACTAAATAAAACGTTATCGTTTAATTTGATATAGTTATTAATGCATTCACTATTCTCTTCTGTTATTTGTAATGATGTAATATTTCTCAGTATTAATGATTTATGAATGAGGCGTATTTGAGTTGATAAAGTATTATTTTCCAATAGAAATAAGATCATTTGATTAGTTATTTTACGCATCAGTTGAGACATGTCCATTATTTTGTAAAACAATTTATTACTATCATTACTGTGTCTAAAGATTTTCCTCTGAAGCGTCTAGTTATACTTATCATTCAAGCAACCTCAGTCTATGACATTTTCAACTGACTCATTCCCTAGCTCAATCTAAAGATTTTCCTCTGAAGCGTCTGGTTATACTTATCATTCAAGCGACCTCAGTCTGTGACATTTTCATCCACGAGCTCGATCATCATTGATCAAAAATAACTGAAAACATACCCTACACTGCTAGATTTGATTCAGTTTGTGTACTGTTTCAACAAACTATTATTGATTAGAATGTAAACTTAGGATAGATAGTTAACATTTTAAAAATGTTTGCATTAAAGTGTTTGTATGAAAACATAACAATCTAGTTGATTGATTAAGATCATACATAAATATTATATAGATAGTTTATAGTATACATACTACTAACTCCTTTAATCTTATTATGACAGTTCGAAACACGTGATATCATTTAGCACTAGTAGTAGGAATAAAGTGAGAAACATCTGTAAGAAAAGAAACCAAGGACGTCATAAGACTATAAGTTTATCATATTAGTAAGGCAATTGAACTTGATGGCTCATACACTTCAAAACTAAGTATGATTGATTTCATACATTTGATACATTGAGAAAAAAAATATCATTCAGTTAACATTTTTATAGCAGTGAAATAAGTCAGGTGTGAAAATATATTATCTTAGTGTAGTGATGATCTAAATATATGTAATAATCACCAAATGATATGACTTATAGCACCTGTAGCCTTCTACCGCCGATTCTATACAAGTTACAAGTTCTGTGATAGATAGACCTTAATAGTTCTGTTAGTATCTACTTTTTAAGGCATTAAAGAGAGCCTATCCCACAGCAAAATTATGTTTCCCTAAAAAAAAACATGCAGAGCTACTTAAATTTTACTAATCTTACCACTCTATTATATACACTTATAACCGTCTTATTGATTTCGAAGTCTAATTTCTTATTATTTACATACTTTCAACATGTATGATCACAAAAGTTAGTTTTTACATTTGCACTAACTAAAATAGTATCATTTGTGCATACTGTTTAGCGTATTTGAAAAGTATGATGATCTCCATTTCAGTTTCATGAAAAAATCGATTGCATTTTTTAATATTCAATATACATCACGTATTATTATTATTATTATTTACGCAAATCGGAATTCACAGAATATTTCTATCACTCTTATTGTTATCATAAATTATTAATTAGTGATTATCGGAGAATGGTTAGTTTTTCTGAAAATAATAAACTTTTACTACCTCGTTTTTTTTTTAATTTCTGAAATTTAATTTCTCAATCATTGTCTACTTCTGGTTCATGTGATTTTTTCAAGTATTAATTTGTATTGAATTGAACAATGTGAATAAATGGAAGAATTAAGTTTTCTAGATTTCTTGTAATTTGGTCTTATACTATATCAGTTTGAACGTAAAAATCTAGATTCTTTTGTAGAGTTAAGCTTAATTAAAGTTGATTATTTCAGTAAGCAGTTGTCATCTTACAGATACACCTACCTTAAACTAATTTTAATTTGTTTTTTTTCCTGCAACCAGAATAGTAAATTTTGGTAGTCTGTGGTTTAAGATGAATAATATATAATGCGTGTAACATAATTTCATCGACTGACTTACATTACTTCCTTAAAACTTTTTGTCAATCATCAAAAATGTTCACTTACTTGATTAACTAGTTCTTGGCAATGGTCCAAGTAAATATATGATCGAATACATGAATTTATATCTTATCGTTTACAGTTTATCAACTGTCTCCTCTACTCGTCAGCGTTAGGATAACAATACAGTGACATAAATGGTTTAGACTGGTCAATATAATCTGACTTTTCACAATCTCATCTCTTTGACAGAAATTATCTGTAGTTTTTACATAAAAGGCGGGCTACATAAATAAAACCACTAGGTATAGTAATATTCTGTTACAAGGAATAATAATTTTTTTTAAATGAGTTCAGCGAATTGGATAAATGTTTTTCTCTACAAACATGTAACTTTGAAATGTTACTTCTTAAGTGATAAAAAATTGATCTGACTTCCTGAACACAATTAGAAATTCTTTACAGGATTATTGTGTTACAAATTAGGAAAATATTTATTTAATAAGCTAATAAATCACTTTGTCAAAACTGATCTCAAACGTTGTTTGGTCAAACCTGCCAAAACACGCAAGTAAAATGAAACGAAGTTTGCTGAGTGAATAGCAACAACCACTAAATAATGTTGGTATCAATGATAGTAAGAGAAACCAAGCACCAAGAATATGATTGCAAAAGGAGCTTTGTTTAAAGAAATATTCAAATTTAGGATATAGAGAAGGAAAAAGAGTGAATACATCTGCTCTACTGTGATCATAATGTGCTATACCATGCAGTGCCTCTAAGCGTTGATCACAGTTGTCACGTACAACACACCTACATAATCTATTTCTATCATCGTGGCCAGTCAGTATTTTATGACCACCTCTGGCATTCTACCAAATCATTACAACTTCACTTAGGGTTGTGTGCCGAGGTAGAAAATAGTTAGGCCTAGAAGACGAATTTGTTGGCCACTTCAGTCAATAAAGAGATCCACAGCCAGAAGTTAGTAAATAGTTATAAATTTCTGTGCTATAATATAGGATGATGACTTAAGTTTACTCTGGACTATTTTTAACTCGACTACATTAGATTCCTAGAGTATGTGTAATTTAAAAAATGTTTTCAGTAATTTGCCGGCTTACCTCTTGATCAGAAATTCATCAGTAAGCACTGCGTAATTTTATTACGTTCACATTTATCTGTCAGTCTTTTTTGATTACGCTTCATGATGTCAATAAATCATACGATATCATGTGACAGCATTTACGAACGTAATAAAAATGTATGAGTAATTCAATACTGGATATTTTATTTTCTAACTCATTAGTGTTATTTAAAGTGTTATGAAGATTGTTGTGTTTCCACTGAAATCATGAATCAGTCATTGTTAGACAACCATTAGAAACCTGGAAGCACTGGGTGGCCGTTTCGTCCTAGTATGGGAATCTTCGGCAATGCGCAACCACAAATCCTGCGTCTCGCAGGAATCGAACTCGGGACTTTTGGTCTCGCATGCGAACACCTAATCTCTGGACCAGTAAGCCGCCATCCAACGGCGTTAATGGCTAACTTTGATCTATGTAAGGATTTTCCATAACCTCACCCATTGTCTTCGGTAGATAATGCCTCCACTCGACAGGGTTGAACTCCACTTTTCACAGCCCGGTGGTCTAGAGGTTAAGCGTTCTCGATCGGGACCAAAGTCCCAAGTTCGATTCCCGAGATCAGGATCGTGGATTCACACTGCTGAAGAGCCCCATAATAGGACGAAACGGCCGTCCAGTGCTTCTAGGTATCTAATGGTAGCCTAACAACGACTGATTCATGATTTTGTCAATATTAAAAATATACCCATTAATTTTACAAACACTAAACAACTCTAATGGTCAATCGTGGAAACGAGTTTTGAAAAGAGATGTGTTAGTGAGACTATCTTTAAAAAGAACGGAACTTTTATCCACTGTCAATCTAAAAGACTAAACAGATATACAAAAAACTTTAAGGTACAATTCAAATGGCTTCCAGCAATTCTTCATTTACAATTTTTCTCTAATCAACTTGAGTAGCCGATTGACACAACTTTCCTAACTCTTAATTATATTACAATGCTTATGGGTAATCTAAAACATGAAAGAACACCAGGCTATGGTAGCTTAACTTCTGAGACCTTTAAGGATGGTTATCCAGATTTTAGCGTATAAGTTAACCTAGATATGAGGTAGATACAGTGAAATGGACGTAATCTCATCCGAATAACCTCCATGACTGATCGTTCTACTTAAAAAAGATGAAACTCCAGTTTTATTAGTCACATAAGAATCAGCCTGATAAATATAGTTTCTAATAGCTTCGTTAGTCTAACGCAATATCCTCACCTTTATTTGATTTTATCATTGATTCCTTCAGCTAACTTTTCAGAGCTCATACCAAAAGATTCACTAGTTCAGTTGGAATACACAGATAATTTTGTCCTGTTTAATGAAGACGCTTACAAAATACAGAATTGTTTGATGGTCTTGAGCAAAAGTACTAATATGTCTGAAAAATGCTTCTTTCCGTCTAAATGAAAAGTGTTACCTAAGGACTGATCTGAGTCAACATCAGAACTAACGATTGGAAGGTAATTAGTTGAGTATGTTGACCCCTTCACCTATCTTGAAAGTTTGGCCAGCCCTTATAATTTAATGTGTGATGAAGTCTTGATACGGGTTTAGAAAGTCTCGTTGGCTTTTGACAACCGACATGAAACTTAGTGTTGGCGAGGTACCCGTTTACCTGCCAAAGAGAGTGCATACTGTATAGCAATCCACTCGATTCTACTTTGAGAGTGAGTAACATAGTCTGTAAAAGTAGAACACACGTACCGACTAAAAACTTTTTCATTACATATGCCTTTAAAGCACTGCTCGAGCTTCATGAGTTAACTGAGTTGGCAATGTTAAGATTAGGAGAAGGGTACTGGTAAAAGATGGACTATCAATTGATTAAATAGTGAAAGTGTATCAGTTGAGTTTTCTGAGAAATTTTATATATGCCTAACTACCACCTACCTAAACGAGCGATTCCTGTTAGTTCTGAATCAAGTTATTAGAAAGCTAGGGGTGACCAAATGAAAACATTGCACCAGTCTATGAGGTCACTGTCTGTTGTGCTTTGTTGTGTGGGTTAATACGAAATACCTTGTTGGGTCCCACGTGCCAGTAGCAGTGAGTGGATGGAGATTTTCGATGACATGACTCATAATCATTTTCATTAGCCCAAATGCATTTAGTTTTTATCTTCCTCCCGATCTTCAGTCCTAATATCCCTTTGCGCACAATTTTCCATTCTGTCTTTTTTAACCATATCCTCAGGATATGATCATTCTTTTTCTTATTTCTACTACATTATTTCAATTTCTTTTATTATTTTCATCTCATCGTGCTAGTCTCGTATGTCAACTTTGGTCAATGAGAATCTGTGTCAAGTTCATTGTTGACGACGTTTGTTTATCTGTCCAGTAAATAATTTATATTTTATGCTAAATTTAGATTAGAGTTAATAAATAGTAAATAAATGTTCTTACTCCGTGTACAATTTTAAGGAATATACTTAATTTAACTCTGAACTTTTTCATTCTAGCAATAGTAATAATAATAATCAGTAATAATAAATGATATGACTCATTAACTCGGCGTAAATATATTTTTTTGTAATACACCATCTTTTTGTGACATAGTTCAAGGTAATACTAGTTAATCTAAATGTAAATATCATTGAAATATCTATTATTAGCAATCAAGCATTATTAATTAATTGGATGATTTGTAAAGTTGTTAAACTGATAGAAATTGTCATTCACCGTACAGTTGAATACAGAAATTTTTCAAACTTATGTGTCTATACACATTTGAAATCATCAATCAATCATTGTTAGACAACCATTAGAAACCTGGAAGCACTGGACGGACTCATCAGTGGCAGTGCGCATCCACGACTGTTGCACCTCGTAGGATTCGAACCAGGGACCTTCGGTATTGCACGCGAACGCCTACCCATCGCACCACTGAGCCGGCATCCAACGGTGTTTGATGATTTCAAATGTGTAAAAACATAAAACCTCCAAAACTCTGCCCGAAAATTATTTCTATCTTGGATATTTGTTGTAAATTTGAGTTGCTTTTTTTTCTAACAACTTGATATTCATAAAACAAGCAATTTGATTTTTAAAAAATCATTTTCTTATTGAGAATGCTTGAAATAAACATTACATTTGTTTTATTTACAACATATGTATCATCTTATAAAGGAGCATCATAAAAATCAATTGGTTTTTTTAATACAAATATTTAATGTCATTGAATAAAATTAAATGTCTAAATGAACAGCGATTGTTAATTGTTTTTGAATTCATAAAGTGTTTATAAATAAATCTGCATTACGGGGTTGTGAAGATTGTTAAGTTACACATTTTTTGAAACCATGAATCGATCAATGTTAGACCACCATTAGAAACCTGGAAGCACTGGACGGCCGTTTCGTCCTGGTATGGGACTCCGTTAGATACCGGCTCAGTAGTCTAGCGGTTAGGGCGTTCGCGCACAATACCGAAGGTCCTGGGTTCGGATCCTGCGGGGTTCAGGAGTCGTGGGTGCGCGCTGCTGAGGAGTCCCATACCAGGACGAAACGGCTGTCCAGTGCTTCCAGGTTTCTAATGGTGGTCTAACATTGATCGATTCATGGTTTCAAAAATATAAATAAATCGACTTCTGTATATATTTTCTTGTTAACTCTTTATCACAACAATCAAATGCTCATTGATTTACATCTATTGACCTTAAAAAAAATAAAGCACAAACATTGAACTGTTAACAAAGGTAAATAAATGAACTTAATTGTTCGCTTAGATTTACTGCATAAAATTTACTTAGGATTTACTGGATTGACTATTACGAGTTACTAGTAAAATTGATTTTTTCAACAGAGAAATATTATCTAATCAGTAATTAAATATACTATTAAAACTGGAGATATAAAATTTTAGGAAAAAATTTGTTTTCATTGATGAAGTAACATTGTAACACTTCAGTTTGATTGTTCTGTACAAATTAAAGAAAGAAATACTGTTTTTTTCTTCAATTAGAGTTATAGAGATCAGTGTTTCTACACGTTAAGAAGCTATGACTAGTGGAGTCCAACCCAGTTAGGTGTAGGCAGTAACTACGGTAGACAATAGATGAGGTTGCCCAAAATCCTTAGATTGATCAGAGTTAGATATTAAAAGTTTGATGCCGCCGACTTGGTGGTCCAGATGTTAGCTGATCTTGCTCAAGACTGAAGATCCTGGGTTTGAATACTGTGAAGTACAGGAGTCGTGAATGTGCGCTGTTGATGATTCCTATACTAGGACGGAACGGCCATCCAGTGCTCCCAGGTTTCTAATGGTTGTCTAACGATGACTAATTGATGATTTCAACCTGTAAAGAAGTACTGACCAAAATGGAAATGAGAACAATTAGTAATTCCAACTTATTAGGGATATAAAGGTTTACATTCTAGGCTAAGAGCAGTACTTTTTCCTAGCGTTAGGCAATAACAACATGATATTTAAAAGTGGAGTAAATACAACAAAAACCTCGAGCAAGGGGTTCAGCGGTTAAAAGTTTAGTGTTGATACCATTGTTCTTAAGGTCTGCTAATGAATGCCAAACTACTAGACAACCACTAATGAAATTGAATGTTTTATACGGTTTTCATTTTACTGTTTTGTTTTAATAACTCAATATAGATAAAGTAACTAGTAGTTTGTATTTTTGTATATATCATTTACGTTATTACCAACAATTTAGACATACGCCCTTGAAAGTTTTCCAATTTGTAACTAACTTCAACGACATTAAAAAAACAAATCTATAAAATTTCAATTTAATTTTATCAAAAACATTCTTTTCATTTTAAATAAATATTCATTATTTTACAATTAGTATTTTTCATTTTTTTAGAATTGTAGTGATATGATTAGTTTAGAAGAAAAAATTAAACTAGCTTTAGAAGAGAATGTCAGTTTAAAGTCTCACATTGAACGTATGAATAGTGAATGCATGGAACTCAATGCTACTTTATTTGAAGAAGCAAATAAAATGGTAAGTGAGAAATAAAAATTGATCATAAATTGTAATGTTTTTCTGTTATTGTCATCTTATTGAAATAGAAACGGTATTATTGTTTGATGTGGTTATTTTTATTAAGTTAGCGATCATCGCTTGATCGAAAATTCTTTATCCCAAAGAACTTTGCCCTTAACTTCAATATGATTAGTAATAAGTGAGAGTGCATATTTGCTTACTTAAGAAATGACACGAATAAATTTGAAATCGATTCTTACTATAAACTAAAAGTACTCATTTTTAATACAATTTAACTTAAATTACTCAAGTAAATAACAATAATTGCACGATATTATGAGTTGCTTAAATTTAGACTTGTAAACCAATGAATGCCGGTTTATCGGTCTAAAGAATAAGCGTTCGCGCGCAGAATCGAAGGCCCAGGGTTCAATTACTGATGGTGCAGTTGTGTATGTGAGTTTCTGAAGAGCCCTATAATGAAATGAAACAGTTAGCTAATGCTTTAGAGGTCATCGTTTAATGTTCACAATAGGACTTAAATGATTACGTTTTCATTTGATTCCAGAAACATTTTCTAAATTGATGTAGGATCCATATTGAGGTTTGGACTGAGGAATAACTGTCTGGGTAGTTTAGATACGCGTCTTGCCTAGTTGAAACCTGAACAAGTGATTTGGGTAAATAACGGTTCTAATATTCACCATAAATATAAATATACATCATTACTTAAACAAATATTACCACTTCGTTATTCCTTCAACAATTATTCAATTAATCAAATCAACAGCACAAATAAATGTTATTCCATCCCTCGTGGATCGATCAGATTCGTTCGAAAGAGTGCTTCCTATTTTGGAAGGGTGCTTCAATTCACAGTCAAAATGCACAATTCTAGTCAATGCAAGAGACACAATCAAAAGAGGAACAAATCAATATGTCTGTCTCCATGACTAAGCATCAGCTTAAACAATATAAATGCAGTCCAGAAAGAAACATGGAAACTCAGTGAAGGCAAAGGAAATAGCAAATAAAATAAAATACAAATATTGTCATCTCAAATGGGATCGAACAGACCAATAAAAAATGTACAACTGAAGGAATCAATAAGAACAAATTACAAATGTATACATGGAGGGATTTTCACAAACAAAGCCTTCAAAAAATGGATCTTACAATTGATGTTTATGTTTGTACGTGTTTGTAGTCACTTCAAATCATGCAACAGTATGAATATCTGTAATTCATCATTTAGAGCACACAGTTTGTGCTTGGGAGGTCCAATTTTCGAACCCCAGTATATTGAATGCATTTCTGACAGTTATGTACTGTCAAACACCATCATACAATAAATGTTCACAAACTTCCTTATAAACATTGAGATGGCTTCCGTTACGTTTTTTACGTCACTGCGAATAAGTCCATCGAATTCATTTCATACAACCAATCAATTACTAATACTCCTAATACGTATTACGGTGATCAGTTAGCCGAATTAATCAAATGAAATACAAGATCACATAACCACAAGAGTTTATAAATATCAATAGGCAAGTAAAGAAGATATTTTTGTCAGAAAACTGAGTAACTGATTTATCCCTATTTGAATCACACCGATCATCAGTAAAAGTATAATGAATATATAATGTAACCCCTCCATAGCTTCTGCTTGTCTCAATCCCAGGTAAAAGAGAAGGGTCCAAATTAAAGTTAGCTATTTTACCTCGTAAATAAAAACCTCTCTACAGAAATGTTGAGTAAAGAAAACGAATAACACATGCTGTGGTGGTTGGAAGGTTTGCATATAGAAGAGTTATGATGTCTTATGATGAAAGCTACGAGTTTCTATTGGCGATTAGGCCAATGAGCCTTCAGATAGAGAAACAATAAATACAGTAACATGGAATGCCTAAACAATGTGGGATACCGAAGCTTTTTTTAAGTAGCTTCAGAAATGAGAAGATACCATCTAGATCGCTTCGGAATAAGCAAAAATCATGGAAAGTAATCTTAACAGAAAAGTCTACCTTCAAAAGAGATATTTTTTGCATTCTGGTCATTTAGAAGAAAATAGCTCCATACATTTCGGCTAGGACTGAGATACATAAAAAAGAACTTTCTAGTAATATAATAAAGGAAATATTTGATAAATATTACTTCGATGTATACAAACAAATTTACTAATTTTTCATGAATACTATCTATCTAAATGTTTTAGAATTAAAAAATGATCCACATTCTTTGACTCAGACTAGCGAACTGATTTGCTAGCAGGTGCTACAGCATGAAGTAGTCATCACCTCCGGTAATGCATAATGTCACTTCAATAATAAAATGTTTCAGTCAAATAAAAGTTTTAGCAGATATCAATATTCCACATTGAAAACTGTTTGATAATTGTCAATTTGAACTTGACACATTTTATTCTCGTTAACACACTTAACTACATTGACAGATTCATTCTATGAATTATTAGACAAAGTCAATTCCATATACACGCACACACAAGCACGTCACTTTATTCCAAAAACCATTATAATTATTATTACAATTTTTATGCATGGAAAATTAATCAAAATGATTCATAACATTAACATTAATGATTATAAATCACTGAAAATAAGTAGTTCCAATTATCAATACATAGTGACGTATCATATCAATGATAAAATGAACAGACTTGAATTTTTCGCTTACATCTCAACTTTGAACCATAATGAGCATATAGCTAATAGTGTTGAAAGACTAATTATGTAAGTATAAAAGTTTCAGAAAAAATGATTTAAAATAATGAAAATTAACTAAGTATTCTTGCGTAATAGAAGCAATAAAGGTAACTAAAGTGTGTTTTTTTAATAGAAAGACTTTTATACCAATATCTTATGTAAAAAGCAAATTCAAGTTGCTTCGGAATCACATGACAAAACATCAAAGGAGGGCTAAAGTGATTCGGATTTTTCGAACTTATTCTGAAGATAAACGAAATGTGACGAAATGGAGTTACATTTAATAATATCATACCTTATAAATCATAAGATACGATGCTCGATGACGTTAGGATTAAAGTTATTAGTAGTGTTATAGCTTCCCGCCTAAGCCACTGACAATCAGTTTACTGACGTCACTACTATATTTGTCACTCAATCGATAGCCTACGCTATTTCTCACATACCGAAATGGTCAATGAGAAAATTAGAATGCCAGCTAGGTTATCTCAAGTATCTTCTCTATACTGAATGATAATTCATGTGAATACTATACGAGCAAAGCATAACAAACATTACAGAATAAAACTTGCTATATAATAGCTTCATAAACTAACTGATTTGTTAGAAATCCACTAAACATTTGAGAAGTGATGGATGAGAGATTAACTTACCAAATATCCTATTTTCGTCTTCTCATACCTTCTTAACATACAGTATAACTGATACTTGGTTAGATTATAATAGGAAAATTACTAGTAATAAACAGATGACAAGTTCAGACAACTAGTTTTTTAACCTGAGAAGCTATGGTCGATGGAGTGGCAAATAAATTAATTCTACACTTGTGGACGTTACTTGTTTACTTCTTAAAAATCACTGTGGGTGGCATTAAGAAAGTAATAGTAAAAATATTCTCTTTTAATTTGAATGGCATTACTGACTCGTCCTTTCACGGATGCTTAACTAATTATTTATTATTCGGCTGATGAGTCCCAAATAGGACGAAATGCTCCTCTTGAATTTCATTACTAATCAAATTCTATCAATTCTCTATAATTATTTATGTTTTCTATTTATTGACAGGTCTATGAGGCTATGTCTAAAGAACAATATGCTGTTAGACAAGCGAAAGAGAAAATTCAAGAAAATGAGGTAATCTTATTCTTTATACAGTTTGGTTTGGATACAATTTAATTAAACTGACTAGTCAGAGAAAAGAAAATAGTAAAATACAATTTAGTCATTAGTACTTAGTGAACTATATCTACCCTTGAAGATACAAAAAGTGTCGTCATTCACCTGTACGACTTGAAAACATTTTAAATCACTGAATCATAGCTTCATAATAAAGTTAATACTTAATCATTGTGCTGCAAATTTTAGCACCAAGGAACCTGGTTTTGTTCAGTTGAATAGGAAGTATCTTATTCGCTCAAACTGGTATAAAATTACTTGTTATTACCGAACTACAATTATCAATAATTGCCGATCAAATGGATTCTTTCAATCTGCGTCTTACAATCAAAATGTCACTAAGAACTGATTCTTTATAATAGAATTGTTTATAATTTTACAGTTTTTAACTGTTAGCAATGTTGAATATTGAGCGAAGTGCATAGATTATTATAGATGAGACAAAATGATCAGTTAATTGATAGATTTGAATGAAATCTGAGGTTGATGATGTATTTTTGATAAATGAAATAAGTTAATTAGATTATAAACTGAATACAAATTAGTAGTACTTGAATTCGTTTTAGTTCAGGAATAGTATTTTGTTTTAATGATGTATATAGTTTCATTCTAGTTTGTTTTTGTGGTCAAACAGACTAGTTTCAAACATATCATCTCTTTCATCGCCCAATCCTATTGAGCTTTAAAACAAAATGACAACGTTTGTAATGATACTCTCAAATCGTTTAGCAAACATTTTGCATAAAAAGCAGTTAGGTCATTTGATCATGAATGCAAATCATGTATGAACTTGAACTTAAAAACTAAAGTCGAACTTCTGACAAAATGTATGCTTGTTGATAACTATACTATCGAAACTTTGATGAATGTCAAAAATTATTTACAAAACTTGTAATCATATTACTATCAAACCAATATCAGCATCTGCTTGAGTACAAGCTTGGTGGTAATGTAATGTTGTTTACACTATAAAGCAAAACTTCAGTATGATACACATGGTTCATTTTTATTGAAAAAAAAAATCACTTCATATTTGCACATGACATAAATGTGTTATTTTTTTCTTTCTTTTAAAAACATAATATTTTCATCGTAGATACTTCAATCAGAAGTTCGTGCATTAAAATCATTAGTTTCTGAATTATCATCAAGTATAACAAATCAAAAGATCAAAAATTCTTTATATTCTACAAGGTTAGTTTCTTATTTCTAAACTAATAATCTCTTTATATTATATTGTACACATGAACATCACACTTTTAATCATTAACAAATTATGTCCACAAAACAGAAGAAATTTTTATTTTAAAAATTAAAACCCTACTCGTCAATCGACATATGTCAGCGATAATCTCTTTCTATTTATCCTATATTATTATCTAATCTATAAAAGGACCATTGCTTATAACATATCAAAATATATAAGAACAATATACACTATAATAATAAGTGAAAAAAAGTATATGTATGATAAAACAAATAATAATCATAATAGGTATGATAATTAAGTGTATTTATTCTGTATAACCAGCATATTTTAGGAGTATCGTATGATATATATACATATATTTAATAGTTCAATATCCAAAAAAATGTATATTCTGTCAGCTGAATAGAAAAAAACAACTTTATGCCTTGTTTCCAAATGTTTTATCATACAAAAATGCAAAATAATGTTTGTGTTAGTGACTATGATACAAAATTTTGATAGAACAGCGAGAAGACGTAATTGATCTGATGTAAGTGTTCTTCTCATTGTTCTATCAAAATTTATAAAACGGACTAATTGTTTTAAATATATTACAAAACTCTCTCTGCCTCTCTCTCTCTCTCTCTCTCTATATATATATATATATATATATATATATATATATATATGTTACGCATGCACGTGACCACATCATTTGATATGCTTGAACTATTGCGAGTTCATCTTAGTCAGTAAACGAGGGTGAGACAATGATCCAGTGACACGATAGGTTACTCTAATCCGAGGGTCCCAAGGCCTCAATAAGTAGAGGAAGAAGTCTTGATATGAAGTAGAACGTGTATTATACAAGCATACAGAAATTACGAGGTCCGAGTCCAGAAAAGGCTAAGGATCCAGGTCATAAAACGTTACAGACAATGCATATTTATACAGTTAGGTCGAACAGGAAACAACATTGAAGCATGTGACACTGATAGTTAAGACGGCCAATTGGAATTGACCAACAGAATTAGACATACAAATAATTCTCTTAGGATATTTCGTGAATACCTTAACAATCAATATATGTACATATATATATGAGAATTCATGTATTTTTGGTTATCAGTATCAACACTTATCCACATCTTATTATTCTACTTCGTTATACAAATCGTAAAAACACATTTCGAGATTTCTTTGAAGAATGTTTCTCATCTCCATTACTGATCAATATTAATCGATTAAAAGTTAATTGACTTGTAGCAATATTATCATTTGACAGTTGCCAGAATGAAAAGATACAGCATTTATTCCAGTGATGATAATAATGTTGATAATGAAAACAGTTAAAATATGACATGAAAAAATTATGACACATGTTAACTAACAGATCTGACATGTGAGAAACGTCATTTGAAGTTAATACTAATCTAATTATATATCGATTTTGACTTAAAATCACCTAGCCAAACTCTTTTGATCTAAAAGTCTAAGTACGAATTTTGAACTATTTGAATAACTGTTCAAAATTAAAGCTAACTAGATGGTTGTTGCATCTTACTCATAACCTCCTAATCCGTGATCATTCATGATCCTACATAGAATTGAGCCTACTGACCTTAGAACTCCTTAGCGAGCATTAATCACTTAGACTTCTGCCCCGAAGCTAATGCTTTGTATGCGTAGCCCAAGTCAGTTTGCATTGCATTTTAATCTTCTACCAACTTTACTCGTCTCACTCACAGTTTGATTGTCTCTAGTAGTTACGGCTCTCTATCGACACTTCTAGAAATTCATCTGAAAAACATTCACTAGTGAATATTAAATTATTAGTTACAAAACGTGTTTCGTAAAGGAGTTTGCATAATTAAAAGATAATTTTCATCGTGAAAAGACGATCATTTCAGACGAAGATAAAGTGGTTTTACAACTTCACATAAGTTTGAAATCTGTGCCATTGGATTTTCCGCCCCAAATGTTCTAGGCGTATCATACCAACTGTATGCAGCCATGGATATGGACTGGTGAAAAATCGATTCAGCGAAAGGAGAATAAAGGAAAAATAAAGCTAAAAGTGTAAATTCATTGGATTGCAAATCGATGATTCAAAAAAGGGCCCCAATTTCCGAAAAGCCTGAATGTTTAGTCCTAAGTGACATTATAGGTTTGTATTGTATTGAGAAGTTCCAACAGATTTCATATACTAACAATTACGCAGTTATCTCGATGCTTCAAATATGCCTATGATTCTATTGAACCTAAAATCAATTTTTCTCAAAATCTACTAATAGCTAAGACAAGTAATATTCACACAATAACTGTCAAATTTCATTTTGTGAAATAACCACTTTTCATACATTGTTTAACATATATATACGTATATATATCAATGAAAATTATCATATTTCAAATAAAATGCATTAAAAACTCGCTGTAAGCAATATGATGCCCATATTGAATAACGCTATGATTCTAACACAAAATATTACCAAAATGAATAGAATTACAACAATGAAAAACCACATATTATTATCGTTGATTTTTTTAATGTCAGAAATATAAAACGGAATATCTAGAATGTTTGACGCAAATTATCAGGTATAATATACACTACACACTCTCACTAGATATCATTCTTTGAATTAAACTTATAAAGTACAAATAGTGTCTTTTTTTAAAAAGAAATTATATTTATATTTAATTCTAGTCATGGATAAATAATATGTGTCTAATGATCATGATCAATGAATTTTACACCACGTGTATAAATCAATAATCAGTTCAATATTATGATGATGATGATTATTATTATTATTATGGCAATGAGTACTTAGTAAAGAGAAGACAGAAAAAAAATGATACTAGAAACTGATCACAAATCCATTAGTAGATGTGTTTATCTAACAATCTATGAAATATAATAGAATAAAGTGCATTATTGGAAAAATAAATTCCAATCACATCTATTAATTATAGTAACATTTAAAATGGTTAATTTAATCGATTATAATCACACACACACATATATCCACACACTACTACTATCCCACTGGTTGTAGTTGCATTTTTCAACTATGAAAATCATACAGTTTCCACAAATCACTTTCATCAATTGAATTTTGTTTAGTATTTAGCTTCAACCCGTCTACTACTAGGAGAAAGCGTAAAACATCTGGAACACAGTGAGAATATATGATGTAATCCAACATCATTCTGCTAAGATCCTCAACTGGGCTGACGTAGGATATATTTAGTATTATATTTGATAGATAAAGGCTTTATAATTAGGTCATAGTAAACAACCATAATTTTCGGGTTCTTAGAACGACCAGTGTTATTTTGTAAAACGTAAGCTGTAAAGATAGATTACGGTTCATCCACATTTCTGATACCATTTTTAACACCTAGAGAAAACCTAGCTTATCTGTCAAAAAGAGGTATATTCAGCCTCAATGTTTACCTTGGTCGATGACTGGAACACCAGATGCTTAAAATGGTCATCATCACCCTCTTATCCTTCCTCTCGATTCCTTATAGCTTTCTTAATCCAGAAATTCATCTTTCCCTATTCACATAAATTTCTTATCATAATTACCTCTCTTATTACACATTATGTCTATATGATGCTGTTATCATTATTATCATTTTGCATTATTATTATTGCTAATATTATTATTATCATCGATATTATTATCTCTAGGTTGAACTCTCCTACTATGCATTCCTTTTCATACAGCTTACTGTATTACTATTATACTGCTGAAGAGTCCCATACCAGGACGAAACGGCCATCCAGTGCTTCCAGGTTTCTAATGGTGGTCTAACATTGATCGATTCATGGTTTCAAAAATGTGTAACTTAACAATCTTCACAACCCCGTAATGCAAATTGCCTGTGCTCACTAGTGACTAGCTTCGTGAGGAATCTTCTCCTAGTTCTAGTGGGAAGTCGTGACTAGTGAACTTCAACCTGTTCGGGTGTAGACATGAACTACCGAAGACTGTGTATGAGGTTGAGTAACTCCGTGAATTGACCAAGTTAAACATTAACACCGTTAGGTCCCGGCTCAGTGGTCTAGAGGTTGGGCGTTCGCGCGCAAGACTGAAGGTCATGGGTTCGAATCCTACGGGGTGAGGAGCCGTGAATGCTCACTGCTGAAGAGTCCCATACCAGGACGAAACGGCCATCCAGTGCTTCCAGGTTTCTAATGGTGGTCTAACATTGATCGATTCATGTTTTCAAAAATGTGTATTATACTGATTGTAACTTTACATCTTACAAAGGTTCTCAACTTCACTCTCATCAATATTAAAGGACATTTCAAATTTTCAATAATAATCTTGAAGTATTTAAGTCGCTGCAGATGCAAAACTTTAAGATTCCAAATATATCACATTATCTAATTTATTACTGCACGTCTCATTTTGTTCTTTGTACAATAACACAATAAATTTGGACTTATAGCTACAGAACCTGATTATGGAGTCATTGAAAACGATTACTCTCTCATCTATTCTATGTTATGAATTATTCTTGTACAAGAGTTAATGGACATAACGAAAAACTAACTGGTTAATTACTAGCTAAACTTAGTGCAAACAAAACTTAGTAGTGCTAGACTGAGGTTAGCAGTGAAATACAGAATATACGATTCCGCACTTTTGAGACTCGTCAGCAGAGTGCAGATAACTTCCTACCTGTTTGAACAAGTCATTAGCTAACTAGTTTCTGTAGCTCAATCAAAAACTCGGGGTGATTCGAAGCTAAAGGTACTGGTATGGTGGATGCTACTCACAAGGTGGAAAATGTGTAGTATGCATTGGAGCGTTACTTAGATGTTGCTAATAGAGAAGTGTCTGGTAACTGAAACGTATGGCGTAATCAGATTATACTGAAGATTAGAAGAGATGCAAGAGAAGACAGTTAGGGACCTACTTGTATTGTAAATGGATGTTTGAAGACTAGGTTTACATAGTTTGCAAGTAAACTTTGTCTTCTCTGAATACATATGTTCCATATGGTCTTGTCTTCGTACATTACTCTGGGTGTGAGTGCTCGTATGAATGTCACAACTAAGGTGAAGGTACATCTAGTTAGCGTCCAGACTTGCCATTAATCAAATCTCTCCAAACTACAATATTCCGAACATTATTCTCCTATCAGAAAATCTCAAACTTATTAGTCACATGTCTTTCAGTCGGATATTAATATAATGTAATAATAATGTTAAAGTCTATTAATCAAATGAAACAAATGTACTAGTTTACCGAAAAGGAAGAGATGAATCAGTATGACGAAATGATTAAATGATCAAGAATGATAAGAGGGACAGATTTGATGACGTAATTATTGATAGGTCACATGCTTTCGAATCGATTACATACGCATTATCATCAGCGGTCATATAAATATAAACCAGTGACAGGAAATATCATGTGGAACATTTTATCAAGAGAAAATACGACTGTTAAAGATGAATAAATAAAATTCAAAAACAAGTGACAAATCTTGATGTATGATGAATAATTAATTAGGTCAAAAAATAGTTTAAAAAAATCAGCGAATAGTTCAAAACATTGACTGGGAACCATGTAACATGGAAAATTCATCCTACCATTCCCCAGAACTCACTTGATTAAGGTCCTAATTTTGGATTTTATGTTCTAGCGCATGTAGTGATCAGCTGAACTTGAGATTACATTCCCCAACCGGAAAATCCTTGACTGTTACTGGTTGATGCATTATTCTAGTAGGCTATTTTTGTGGCTCTCTCAAGGACGTTTCTGTGATGTATAAATAAACTCGTTTTGTGTGCTTGAGAACCTCATATTTTCTGGGTGCTTGTTGAATATACTTTCTACGTCTTGTCAAGACTTCTTCCTCTACTTAGTGGGGCCTTGGGACTCTCGGATTAGAGTAGCCTATCGTGTCAATGGATCACTTGTCTTAGATCTCGTTTACCGACTAAGGTGAACTCGTAATGGTTTCAAGCATATCAATTTACGAGCTTAACAGATAATTACAGAGAATAATATATAAAGGCAATCAGGCAGTTACCTTCATTGTGATCTGTTTTCATTAATGTTAATTTGTAAAACAGCACTGTCTGTAAGGACTTGTCAAATTTGAAGAAATTTATGCTTAAACTTAAACTATGCAAGACTTCTCCAAAATGCCAATTAGAATTTATTACACTGTGATCATCAATGAATGGATTAGTTTCTAATTCTGTATAATTTAATGTTGTATAATAAACCACTTATATTATGTAAAGAAAAATCATGATAAGAACTTTTTTGGTAAAGGTACCAAAACAGGTTTGTCGGTAGGGAGTTTGAGGTAATAACCAGCAAGTTTTGTAGATAATTAGAATGAATTAATAAATCTCTACTACATTTTAAACAGATTCAACTATACAACATTAGAATACAATTTAAATCTCATTTTTGAGTCAAGTATGCTATAAATATTAACATGACCATCTCATATAATACCTTTATCCAAATATAATAAAAAATTCTAAAATATCCTGATTATAAAAAATACATTATCAACATCAAGAGATCAGATTTTGTTGGATATTTCATTCAATGATCAATTATTCTGTTTAGAATGTTGTAGTTTGTTGTGGTACCGTATTCCTCTGAAATCATGTCCTTGAACACAGTGATGAGCATACACCTACACAAAAGTATACTCGTTTGAATAGATGTGCAGTAAAACAAGTTCATATTACGATTAAATAAGTCATTAGAATTTTATTATTTGTCTTTGTACGATTAATTGTGATTATCTTACAGTATTAAATTGATGGACTCATAATGTAAAGACTAATTAAGTCAATCCACACATACTAATACACACGTCAAACAATGTCATCAACACGTAATGCATAAACGAAATTTAGAACAGCACATATAAGCAAACAATATTGTTTTCGATTAGATCGTCATCAGGATTTACTCTAATATACATGAATATTTATACGAAAATGTTTAACTAATCAAGGCAATTTGAGTCAGTAATCACATCCTGTATTTGTTAGTAATTTTCTTCCTCTTTCCGGTTATATTCTTCACTATCCAACTATATACACACTTCCTACTGCGTAATGGTTTTAATGTTTTGTAATGATAATTTTAAGTCTATTTATCCACGTTTGACCTACTACTGATAAAACTTTTCTTATCGTATTTGATTTTTCTTTCTGCTATCAGTACTCACCTGTCTTCCTACTATCAACTTGTACTTTTGCTTATTATGTGTGTAGTGACGTAATCTCTGTTTCATATCATAGTGATTATTGACTTATACATTGCCTTGATTTGGTTTAACATTTTCATATAAAAATATTCATGTACATTGTAGAGTAAAGCCTGATGACGATCTAATCGAAAACAACAATATTGTTCACTTATTATAATATATGTTGTTCTAATGTTCACAATGGGAATCTTTAATATTTTCGTAAACAAAATTTATATGAAATCTTATAGATATAATAAAGGTGTATATTAATCTTTAATAAAAAAAGAAAATAATTCCTTAAATCAAATTTACTTTTGTCATTAATTAAATTACTTTCCTATTTAATTATTTATTTTATTCTTGTTTCTCTCTATATATATTTATACAGAATGAGTTATGATAATATAGCTACATATAAATCACCGGAAATTCATCGTAAACTAGCTACAAGTAATCTATTAGATGTGAAACGTAATAATTCTAAATATGGTGGATTAGAACAATTCAATCGACGTGATCTATTAACAGCGATGATTACACATAGGCCGTGTAAAAATAATTTAGATGTTGATACATTTGAAGTAAGTTGTAGATGGTGAATTTTGTTGTTGTTGATATTTACTTTTAATCATAATTTTGTATTCTTCTATGTTAATATTAATTCTAATAATGTTACGCTAGTCTCTAAGTATGCTTAAACTATTACGAGTTCACCTTAGTCGAATAACGAGAACAAAACAATGAACCAGCGTCCAGGTAGGCTACTGTGATCCCTTGACTAAATTATATCAGCGAGAAGTCTTGATATAGCGTAGAAAGTGTATTCTACAAACACCCAGCCAGCACACAATGAATCCAAGCACTCAAATTGCGTTTATTTATACTCTATAGAGACGTCCTTGGGACAGTCACAAAATAGCACACTAAAATGACACAGTAACCAATCACAGCCAAGGATTTTTCTGGTGGGAAATGTGATCTCAGGGTCAACTGATCGGTCCATGAAATAAATCCAAAACAAAGATATTTATCAAGTGATTTATGAGGATCTAACATCCCCAACAAATAAGAAAAAATTTAATACATATTTCATAAGAAGATTCATTCAAATTTGAACAAAACGATTCACACAAATTGAGCTCTGAGGTAATGTAAGGCATTAAAGAGGAAAGTTATGTATATCAGTACATACACTCATTAAACAAACTGTATTTGAAGAATAGCGTAATCTATTTGGAACTAAACTATGGGGATCTTCAATTGAAACAAATATGACTTTAACATATTATTTTATTCACGGATAAACTTGTGACTACAATATAAATTAGCATTCAAAACTGAGACTATTGTTTATCTAATGCAATAATTTAAGACTGTGAAAAATAATTCAAAAGCAAGCGAATTTGAATTGATGAAGTTTTCGATAACATATTTTATCAACATAGTTTGTAAGTAGTTGTAGGAAATCCGGTTGAAAAGTTTCGTCTAAATTTGAACAAAAAGTTTCTTAGTCGTTGACTGTCAAGTTAATGTAAAATATTAAAGAGGAAAATTTTATATTTTTAAGTCTCAATGATTGAAATTATTAAGTAAATTGAACGTTCCATTCAGCAATCTGATCCAAAGTATTTTCAAAATTATTGAATATAAATACAAGGTTCACCGATTATCTGTAAAGCTAAACAAATCATTCTTTTATGTTAACAATGTAGAAGTGGTATTCATTATACTGTGGTGTATGATGAATGCTGTGTGAAAAGTGTGTTAATATAACAGATGTTTAATTGTGTAATTGAATCTGATTTGAGTGAAATAGAGATTTTGAATGAAATCAAATAACTTAATTTAACGAGATCTGCCCAACATGTCAGAGTATATATAAAATTTGTGTTATTGTTTCCAATCAAGCTAATTATTCAACATACATTCAGTTAAACCAAATGATTCGAGCAAGTGAACTCAATTGTTATTGTTCATATAATTAGTGACAGATAAAAAGGAGTTCGAGTTTATCTATTTAGTCATCAATGGTCATGGCACAGCTACTTGTACTCTATCTCTCTTATGAATATACTTGGATTATGTCATAGTGTAGGGTTTTAGCTGTTCCTTATATCAAGCAAAGCCTTTTTGTATGAACAGATTCTGTTGAGTGTAATACTTTCACTGACTTGTTTACTAGTTTTTCATATCTTCTGAGAATCTCGGGATGTGTTTTAAACAAAGTTTGTGTTCCTTCACTATCACATACAAATGTTTTGATACTTCACTCACATATGTACCATTATAGTCATTACATTGAACTTCCGATACTGAATTTTGTAGTTTCTCTTTTGATAGTGAATTTTTGATTCTTACTAATTTATTATTAGTTCAAAAGAATACTTTTGTGTTTTTTAATAACTTATCAGTTTAAATTCACTAAATTATAATGCTAAATATCAGATGTTTACTTTTTGAGTTTTGAGTGGCTATCATTGCCAACTTTGTCAGTAAACTTTATTAAAACATCTAGTAGTCTTTTTTATTTAAACAGTATCTAATTTTGGTAATTAACCTAAGGTCCTGCGTTTGAATGCTGCAAGGTGCGGGAGTCGTGAATGCGCACTGCTAATTAGTCCCACACCAGGACGAAACGGCTGCCTAGTGCTTCCAGGTTGCTAATGGTGGTCTAACAATGATTGATTTATGATTTCGATGAGTAGAATATCTAAATCTACAAATAGGATTTAAATATTTAATACTAGGAATTGATATTTGTACGTTTGGAATATTTATAGTCTACTATGCCTAAATTGTTTACAAGTTTTAATGTAAAACCAAAACGGTATTAACCACTTTTTTTTATTTCTGTTATTGTTTACATTCTAAATGATAATAAAACTAATTTTAGTATCTTTAATTGTCTGAGAGTTATTTATAAATATTTTGTTCTCAATATTTAGCAGCAGTCGGTAAATATCATCAATTAAGAGAATTAATCATGAATTTACACAATACAGAAGTAAATTTAACTACGGTGGAGTCCCATTCTCAGAGCTGGATATTTTAATTGTGGCGCTTTCATTGTTCCTCTGAACAACATCATTAGTACAAACTTTTGGTAGAAGTGAAGTTTTCAAATTCGTTCACGTATGACTCGTAACTTGTACTGTTGACTTCGATTTTGATCAGACATGGAGGAACTGGAATACTTCACTTCTACCTGATGTTTATGGTGATGATGTTGTTCAGAAGAACAATAAATGCTCAACAACTAAACTATGCAGCTCACAGAACGAAGCTCCACTATCATCATCCAACTGAGCTATAAATTTTCTTTACCATCTCAGTGAAATTATTATTACTTGTTAAAGATAGCCTCATTCATGATTTCGAAACAATTAAACATTTCTTAGACAATTTTTCAACACAAACTGACACTCTTTGCAGAACTAATCACATCAAGTATTGGACTATGTTTTCTTTTCAACGTTAACTTACTACTATATAGGTGTTTTTGGAAACAGGGTGACAACGTTTATGATAACAAGCAAACAATGATTTGATAAGTAGCTGTTGAAAAATATTGGAAAAAAGTATTTCAATACATTCAAAACGAATTTGTTTGAAATAGAAGTAGTTAATGCATTGGTAAATCAAATAGATTTTATGATGAATTTTTTAATTCATGCACAATCTTAAACATAATTGCATAAATACATTAATCTCTGGCAGTTCCTACTATCAAAATATAAATAATAGAATCAATTTATTTGTAATTAAAATTAATTGACCAGAGATTATAATTGATGGCTAATTAAACAGTAAGTTGCATTCATCATACTCGTGGAAACATACTATGAATTATATTATGTAACAGGGAATCAGGTTTAAGAAAATTAAAATATCTGTTTTTAAACAAGCATGTTATCTCTTCTTTATTAAAATTCTTATATTTGATCAAGAACCATAACATACTGTCACTTCTCCCGGATGTCTCATCACTTCGAATAGTCTGGTGTCTGACGAAATCTCAGCACGGATACAAAAGGCTCGATTGCCAACTTGCGTCACTCACGGCATAGGGGAGATATTCGTCTGCTAACTAAAGGGCGAGTGTACTGCGCAGCGGTTCACTCCATCCTACTATATGGCGGTGAAAAATAGCCAGTAAAAGTTGAGGATATTCGTAGGTTATTAGTATTCGATTATAGATGTCTTCGACACATTGTTCGTATATCTTGGGACTATTGAATAGGCCGTCGCCAGGAAACGAGTACTAGGTAGGGATGGTAAATCAACAGACAAAGTATCGAACCTTCATCAGTTGAGGTGGTTTGGACATGTGTTACATAAGCCAAACCATCGACTGCCTCGTTGAGCTATGTTTTGTGTTGTAGGAGTAGGTTGGACGAAAGCTAGGGGTAGCCAGATTAAAACATGGCTAAAATCCATGGCGTCACTGACATCTAGATTGAGTCATGTTGGTGAGTATAGACTACCTGGTTGAGGTCCGCGAGATGACAGTAATCGATGGTTAGAGACCCTGAATGCAATGACTCAAAATCGTTTGCGATGGCGCAAATGCATCCACTCTTTGTATTCTGCGAAATTCTAATCCCCTGAATTTCTCACTACCTTTATTTTTTACTTTCTAAAGGTATCTCATTGAATTATACTTTTTAAATAATATCCTCAAATCCTAATCTTCTTCATTATCGCTAATACTTCTACTATCTCTACTATTATGGGCTCTGAATTGACAATTGCATCACTGTGCTAATGTGATACGGCAACTTGAACTGATCAACGTACGTACCAAGTTCTACATTATAACTGACTGACATACTGTCATAAAACCATAATATAAATAATAATATATATAATATTTATGTCATCATCCTCATGTCATAAAACTAGACTACATTTTACATATATAATACAATTGTACATAGTTTATTCGTTTTGAAACTGTAAAAATTCACCAAAAAAATGATCAAAATTAAATTTTCTACATTCAATTTATGCTAACAAGTGATAGGTTAGGGTTAGTTTCTTCAAATAATAATAATAATCAATTCAATTCTATAGAGCGAGAATTATAATCAGCTGTAACACACATGATTTAATTAATTTATTGATAAACTAGCTATCTATCTACGGGTAACTAGAATACCATAAGAATAAGCAATACAAAATTATTCAATGATTATGAATTTTAGCTAACATTATAGTTTGAATTGAATAAGTCTGATCATTATTTAAGTGTCATGTTCAATGTTATGCTTTATACCAAAACAATAGGATTAATTTGTACTTGATGCGTACAATTGAACAGATTAAATGTGATTATTTCGACAAGCTGAATGAACAGTAAAGTATTCGCTTCTGTCTATCGTAACTGACATAGTTCAGTAATCCATTGAAAGCTTTAGTCACTTGCTTATCAGTTTGGTCGGAAAATTATCTTTTGGAATCATTTTAACATTTTCAATTATGATTCAATGTTTCTTCTTCACTTTGAATATTTCAAATAAATTGTTATTTCATTAATTTAAGAAAAAATGTCCATAGAATATTGACGAACTAAGCGTACGAAGAGTGAACAATAGACTTTCATAACTTCATTATCTGGTTGTACAGTTAACGATGCAAATTTATTATTATTATTATTATTATTATTATCGTATTACGACTGATAAAATATGAAAGTTGAATTGATTCATGTTATAAGTAGAAAATGAAAAATTTAACATCCAGTGAGCAATTGATTGAGTGTTAAATCCCATTAAATTACTACTAACAAAACAAAACTACTTTATTGATGGTGTTTTAAAAAAAAGGTCATCTATAAAATAACAAGGGTAATAAAAATTATCCGCCTGAAGGTGATGTATGGTAATCAGTTACAAATTGCATGTCAATTTTTAAAATAGGAGTTTCTGCGTCTTCATTGTACTACTACTACTAATAATAATAGATATGATCACGAATGTATCATTGAGAAAAATATTTTCGAAAGGAGTGAGGGAGAAAGCGATAGAATTAAATCTATTATAAAAATGACTTTAATGTTGGCCATAATAAACATAAATCAAGTTCATGTTGATTGATGCCAGTTGCTTCAGCTAAATCGAGCTAACGTATTCTTACTGTTTTTGTGGAATTACAACGAACTTCTGTTCGTAATTTGAAGCGGTTAGGACTTATTCTGTTAGGATATTCATCAAATATCTTAAAGAAATTTTATTGGTCAACTCCTATTGGTCAATATTTAAGGTTGTCCTAAACTATCAAGTTCACATACTTTTAAGTGTTGCTTCTTATTGGTTAGTATTTACGGTCAACCTAACTGCATAAATATACATTGTCTGTAACGTATTATGCTCTTCTTCTTCTGTACAAAACCTCATACTTTCTGGGTGGTTTTAGAATTCACTTTTTTCGCCATATCAAGACATTTTGATACCGTTGGTGTAGGCTTGGAACGCTCGAATTAGAGTAGCCCGTCATGTCACTGGATCATATGTCTTCGCTCTCGTTTACCGACCATGGTGAACTCATAATTGTTCAAACATGTCAACTGACGAGTATATCATTTGACGACGGGGATGGGATTCAAACCCACGTGGGGAAACCCCAATTTTTGTAACATGAATAATTTCAACTTTAATAGTTTATCTGTCGTAACACACGAATAATGATCATAATCACAGTTTGAGGTTTTGACAGCGGAATCCAGAACGCGCATTTCGTCCGATTTTTAACTAGTTAGTTAGACGTACCTTACCCCGGAGCGCTGGAGTAATAATTAAATATGTGGTGCAGGTATATCCGGAAGACATACCTCCTGGATTTCACTGCGAACCACATCCTAAATCTTTTCCACATAAATCCATCAAATATTCAGTTTGTTTGAACTTATCATGTCAAACTAGATAAAATATTTCAAACTTAGTCTGTTATTTTGTTTTCTTTGATTACTTACTTACTACGCCTGTTACCCTCAGTGGAGAATAGGTCGCCTACCGGCATTCTCAAACCTACTCTGCCTGGACATTTCTTTCTAGTTCTGTCTAAATGGTGTTCATCCCTCTCATGTCCGCCTTCGATTTTCAGTGTAATGTGTTTTTTGGACTTCCCCTCTTCCTCTGGCCTTGAGGAGTCCAAGTGAGGTGCTTGTCTAGTGACGCACTCGGGTACTTTTCTCAATATGTGTCCTATCCACTTCCAGCGCTTCTTCCTGATTTTTTCGTCTGTTGGAATCTGGTTTGTTATCTCACACAGTAGGATGTTGCTGATGGTGTCTGACTAACGGATCCTTAGTAATTAGCGTAGACAACCATTGATAAACACCTGAATCTTTTGAACGATGACTTTCGGAGTTCTCCAAGGTTCCGATACATACAGTGGAACTCTCTTGTGTTCGTATTGAAATGTTGGCTTTCGTGTTTGTTGGAAGTTATTTCGGAGGATCCTGCTCTTTCCCTTGTGTATGATGAGAGCTAATGCTGCAGAGGCTGCCACTATGAGGGTAGTCTTCTGCATTTCTTGCTGTGGGTCTTATAGAGTGGCTAAGTCATATGAAAAGCTCAAACATTTCGGGTGCATCCCAACTGTCCACTGTATACTGTGATCCCCAACAGGATAGAATTGATCTTTACTGTCTTCATTCTAATCGTTGGTAGGCGCATAGCATTCGATGACGTTCACTGTAATGTTCTCTTTCTTTGATGATCCTGGGTTCATGAGATTCCCATCCTATCAGTGCATTTTGTGCTTGTTTGGACACCATCAGTACAACTCCTTCAGTATGTAAGGGATTTTCTTTTTCATAGCCGGAGTATTACAGCAAATCACCTGAAGCTGGTCTTTGTTGTCCGATCTGCGTCTAATATGTTTTGCTGATTCGAAGTACCACCAGGCTGTATCTTTTCATTTTTACAGAAACGTGGATGACTCTCTGTCGCAATGTACGGATTTTACCATAAGACATCATGTCTTGCAAGTTAAGACCTTCCAAATCTCAGGGAAGAGTGTAAATACTTTGATTAATGTTTTCTGATGAGCGTATTTTAGTGAGTTGATTTTCGACAGGATGGAATCGCTAACCCCATGCATAACCCTCCTCCTTTATCCGGTTTCGGGATCGGCAGTAGTCCGAGAAGGGCTGCAGGCTCAGTTCTTTCCGTTAAAGTTAGAGAATGATTGTAAAATATATTTTTCGGATAACGGTTTGTAGTCGAATCAGTGATACTTAATTTCCGTCTTACTTAATGGAGACTTGTATCACAGTTATGATGTTCATAGTGAGATCTACATAAAATGGTTCAAACGGGGAAGTGTTATTCTACCAATCCATTAATTCACAATAACCAGACAATTTTTCTACAAAATATGGCACTTTTTCTTATTAACAATGAAAAACCGTAACTAATTATTATTAAAGTAAATTAATAACGAATCTGATCGTTCTTTTTGGTCAACCAATTTATCGTATCATCTTTTATTCACCAAGCAGAAAGAGCTATTATTAGTAAAAAAAATTAATTATGCGGTAATTACGATGAAATAGTTTAAATAAAGTCAATACTAACTTAGATAATAATAATAATTCACTTTGAATACTTCTTACATAATAATGACCTACAAAATATGGCTTCATTAAAAATAACGCTTCTTAAGGCTATAAGGCCATCAAGAATCTAGGTTTTTTGGCAAACTATTTGGCACTGTAGAATATTTTGTTAACGGTTAGTAAATGAAGAATTATTAGTAGCAATGGAAAGTAGTGAGTTTAAAAATTAACAGATTTTTTTTTTACTTCATATCTGTCCTGATATTTTTGCATTACAATCCTGTTTTTAATTAATTTAAAATATTTTTCTCTTGAATAACTTATGTACTAATAATAATAATAAATGTATAAGATGGTGTTTGCACGTATTTACTACCTACATTCTACACATTCTCAATCATATAAGTATAGTTGCCAGTTCTTCTGTTACAGATTGTTAACCAGACTGTAAATCATAAGCCATAATGACTTAGTGAGCCAATCAGTAGTGGGCAAATGAGAAGGTTAGTTGATGACCATAAGAAATATCCTAAAGGACAAATGCTAATCATTGGTCAAGAAATGTAGTTATTTTTAAGAGGGTGATAAATATATATGTATGGATGCGTATTTGTACTTAATATTCGGCAACCAACTGGATGTTCCCTCCAACTCCTACTCTTTCAAATAGTTGGTTCGTAGGTATTAGCTCATGTGACGTTCGGATCTCGGACACCGAACACGAATACTTACAAATTTTCGGTATATCAATTTAAATTTAAACTTATGCTTAATAATTAAGAAGTTTTGGTCAGTCGGTGGTGTACAGTTAAGCTACACGATACTAGGATATTTAAAATTGTAAGGTTGACTAGTTATATTTACGGTTTAAAAAAACGAATTTTATATTGATTTAACAGTATGTTAATTGTCTTATGAGGCATAAATTAATCCAGTTCTTTAAAAATGAACTAGTTTTTTGTAAAGATATATGCTTAAATATCCCCATTGACTTTTGATGTTTGATTGTTGACACTCCTAAGCAATTAGTTTCATGATAAATCCCTGTATTTCGTCTTAAATAAAATTGGGCTCATTGAATATCAAGCTTTTTCTGGGTACCTGTTTTGTATTCCATCGTACTGGAAGTACTTGTTGAAGTACTGAGTGAGTCACGCAGTCCACCAACTAAGTTCGTGTAATTCTAAATTTTTTTATTGCAATGATTCTAATCACGTGTAATTAGGAATTATCATCAGTACTGGCAAAATCCAATTTTTTTCAAAATTGAATGATAATAAAACTATCATCTTTCCCTATGATGATATAGTCATTATCATAAAGAATAATAATAATTATTATTATTATTATTATTATCATCAACAGCAACGCAGAACTTTGCACGTAAGTACAACAGTCCTAATTGCTATACCACATTAGCACAGAGATATAATTTCCAATTCAAATCCCATAGTAGTAGAGGTAGTTAAAGTATTAGAAGTAATCGAAGAGATTAGGGTTGGAAGATGTTATTCAAAAAGTATAATTCAATGAGGTAAATTTAGAAAGAGAAAGATAGAGGTGATGAAGAATTCAGAAGGTTAGAATTTCATGGAACACAAAGAGCGGATTCACCTGTGCCATTGCAAACGGCTTTGAGGTATGTCACTCAATGCCTCTAACCATCGATTATTATCATCTCACGAACCCCAACCAGGTAGTCTAAATCTACCAACATGACTCAGTCCATCTGTTAGTGACTTCATGGATTTGTGCCATGTTTCCGTTTGGCCGCCCTTAGCTTTCTTCCAAACTATCCTTATATCGCAAAACATAGTTCAACGAGGCAGTCGGTAGTTAGGCATACGTAATTATTATTATTATTAGTTCAGTTTATATTGACGTGTTAACTGTTATATTTTCTTTATTTCATAGGAATTTCTAGAATGGTTACAAAATGATTGTCCATTAGATTTACCTAAAATAGCATTTACAGAATTGAATGAACATTTATTCTATGATCAAGAAGAAAGCAGAAAAGATGAAACGATAAAAGACTTTTATCAAAAAGAAATCAATAGACCTAATCAAACAGTCAATAATAATCATATTAATCAAAGTATAACTAATCATCATCATCATAATACTAATGACAGAAGTAATCATTCTACTTTATCCAATGGTTTCGATGTACACAACTCTATGAATTATATGAATGAGAATCGAACCAATGATAATAATAATAAAGATGAAAAAAACATTGAATCTAATCATTCTGGTCATAATATAATAAGAACTATTGTTATTACATCAGAAAATTCAACCAAACCAAATAATACTGAAAGTGTAAAAGATATTTCAACCTATTCAATAAACAATCCTAATGATTCACAAATTGCATCAATCCTCGCTGATAAATATTCATCATCATCATCATCATCATCATCACTAGTAGTAACGAATAGTTGTATTAAAACAAATTCATTGATCAACAACAATTCAAATCATAATAGATTATTGAATAAACCATTATCAAAATTTATATATCGTTTATTTTTACAAGATATTAAACCATGTTTTGAATTTATTGATAGAAAACTTATTGCTTCTATTTATAAAGCGTTACCGGAATTAGGTTTAGAAATTACACCGATTACAGCGGCAGAGTCGAATGGTGGTGGTGGCTTACACCGAAACAATAATGTGAACAGTAGTGATAATGAAACAATGAAAACTAATCGTGAACATTGTGCATTAATGCCAAAATATGAAGCTGTATTCCATATGAAAATTAGAGTAAGTTGATGAGATAATTTTTATGAGATTGATTGATAGATTCATTAAAAAATAAATGCTCTGGAACAAATTATTAGATTATACCACTGAATGTTTTTTATGCAGTCGCAATAATATTGTAATCATGATTTAGCTAACATATTCTATGGGATTTATTAACAAGTATAAGTAAATACCTATATTACTACTCTCTGTTGGACTGAACTAATTCATCATCTGGTAAATTGCGTAACATGCAACTTTCAGTTAGAACTTAATTATAACGATCATATATTCACCAAGACCATCAGATATTTTGGTTCACTGATAGAATAAGTTAATACTTACAGTATCAAAAGTGTAGTGAAGGAGAACACAGGTGAGGGTAACCGAATTGTATTTATCTCAAATTACAGAGTTAATCAGTAAATTACGAAAACCATATCGTAAACGGTTAATTTGCAAATCGTCAATCCATTGTCTGACATTTCACCACTATTCATGCGTTTCCCACTCTTCCTTTCTTGATGTTCCCCCATCTTCTGCTGACAGACATTACGTTTACACTCGCGTCATATACTACTTATAAGTAGCGCGCACCACAAAAGAATACTGGTATGATTGATTTCCTTCTTTTATCACAACATAACATTCATTTCTTGTTTTTTAAGTTAACATTTTATTTCAACAAAAATAATGAGAAAATGAACAATAGTAAAGTGTTTAAAGTGCTAGGCTTTCAATCAGTACTTCATAGATTCGAAGTCCATTTCAACCTATACAAATATTGTAAACTAAAATTGTATTTAAAAAACTTGTCTATGCTCAATCATTTATATTTATCAGTA
>OX103972.1:13616375-13683939 GCA_944470395.2 Schistosoma turkestanicum
TAAAATTAGAGTAATCAAAATGTATTTTTATTTTTAAAAAAACACTTGTTATCTTAAGTTGTTAATTTCAACCATGATTGCTGCTAATTGGGTATAACAACTTGAAACGAGGTAAGTATGTACCAAGTTCTATGATACAACTACCTAATATCATGCTGTTTATATAATAATGACAATAAGTAACAATTATATTCATAATATAACAATTAATTTAAGTGCTTCCTCTTCATATTATTTTATTGATTTTCATTTTCTTTTTTTTTTTCATTTCCTTCATTAGACACCTGATTCCAATGAAATCGATTGTAAAATATCATTACCAGCAAGAGATAGATTAGTTGCTGTAGTTAATCTATTTCAATATTTAAGTATTATAAAACGTGGTTTAGATTCTAGTCCAATGCTTAGTGTAAATAGAAAAACTCATACAAATCATCATATCATTGAAATCAACCAATCTAATCATTGTAATCAACAAATTAATTATAAAAGTATACAACAATTAAACAACAACAACACCACCAGTAATGATGAAATAGAAATTATTCCAAACAAAATTGAAATACATGAACAACAATTCCGTACAATACAACGGCATCGTTTAAATATTGCATTAGCTCGTCTTGGCTATGGTGCACCAGATTTAGAATAGATTTGTTTTACTATTATTATTATTATTGTTATTACTACCATCATGGATTCACTTTTTGGATGATTATGATGCTGATTAATAAATGTCTGAATGCATATACATCTGGTTGGGTTCACATTCATTTACATTGGTCTTTGCATCTATTCTGGTGATTGACTCACTACCATTCAGAGAACAATAATCCCAATTGTTGTTTCATTTTAATATGTCTTTCTACGTACGTCAAAGTATCATTTTTTTTTATTTTCACAGTTCATTGACATATAACACACAATTAATGTATATCAATCATAGTATCATGTAAAATCTTTGAACAATATGTATATAAACTATTAGTTGTCTAATTCAACAATTGATTATCAATTTTTTTTTAAAATTACAATTGAAAGAACCAACATTCAACTAATGAAATATTTCAAGCAAAAAATGATAGAAAAATAATTTTTGAATGTTTCTAGCACATGTAAATGAATATATATATATATATATATATATATATATATATATGTATATGACTTTTGATTGGCTTTTTTTTTCATCTGCACTACTACTTTATCAACATTTTTGATACGGAAATTATTTTTTTTTACTTTTCTGGAGATAGATGTGTTTTGTTTCGAAATGTATAACTATGTCACAACATTTTTTGCGTAATTTAATGTTTGGCAAATAAGCACATACACGTTTGTTACTTCGAATCTATGAGATTGAAAGCTTAACATTATGAACATAGAATCATTGCATGATATACCTTGGATTAGATTATTCCTCATATTTTCATCACAATCTTATTTTTTCATATGTGATTTTATTGATTCTTATTCTTATACTTTATATTTGTCATTCGAAATTTTTTATGAGTATAACTTTTGTAGAATGTACATGTCTATTTTGCTATGAACCAAGAAGTGTTAGATGAGTGACAAAATTTTTTTAGAAATGAAACAATCATTGTGTTTTGATGTTAGTTGGAATAAATTTTCATTTTGATCAAGTCTGATTATTTTCGGTGTGCAACGCGATACTACTGATAATAGATAAGTAACGTAAATTTTAGGAATGCATAACAATGCATTGCTACGTTTTTTTTTATTCAGAGAAGTGATTTTACGACAATTATGTCAAATAAGCGTTGGGAAGCATCATAAATTTTATGGCATAATTCTTTCTCTCTCACTTAAACTTCAATTAATTAGACTTCAATAAACTACTTTCATAATAACAACCAATTTCTGATCAAGTTTTACTAATATGATTTAAATTATTTATACCGAACCGTTGAAGTTACTTCTGAAACAAATAATTAAACTGAATTTATTCAGTTTGAAATGAAAATGTGGCTTGCACACATGCTGCGATAAAGTGGATGTTTTTTCTGTGTCATTCAGTATTTGCTACATTGTTTGTGAACGTAAATGATAGAAGCGAAACAACTGGATTTTAGAGAGACAGAATGCACAAATAGTTATGTTGAAACAGAATTATTTGTACAAAGAAGTACCTAAACATTCATGCACTACAAAAACAAATTAAGTTGTAAGGGTTATGATACTGATCACGTGTTCAAACCTAAACAGGTCGTTTTTTAAGAGGGTAAATTAACAAGCATCGTGGTTTTTTTGCATTTTTTCTACAGTGAGAATATATATGAGATGATCCAAGATAGTAAAATAGGAAGGTCAGCAAGACAAATACCTAGATTACATTTTTGAAAGCCGGTAGTTATCAAAGCATGCGTTCAAACCTACCTAAGATTCATCAGTCAAATGCACGTGTATTGACTAACACTCGTTAATCAATAATTGACAAAATAATATTTAACAAAAGCACATGAATTTATGACGACTCATCACAGATTGAATCAGTTTTTACTTGTGCTGACCTACAAATTCAAGTCTACTGAAATGTTTACATTCATTCAATTCATCGCTTTCATCATCTCTTTTATGAATCACTTTTTAAGTTGATGCACCGATCGTTTCCTTTACTACTCTGAATCAAATAAAAGAGATTGTGAGTTTCGGTTAAATTTAATAATACCATGCTCTAAACTTAACGAACTTTATTTTTATTCAACCCTTAAAATGTGAGTGATAAAACCAAAGGAACGTAGGACTGACCTTTCTAATTTCGGATTGGAGGCTGTAACTAATCAATTTCTAGTGATACTTCCACACTTTTCGATGATTGATGCCCTATTTTTATTTGAAAATCTAGTTACATGAAATAAGTTATTATCGATAAAAAAAGTCCATTTAAAAAAAAAACTTTTAAGCCAAGCACTTAGGTATGCTTTGAATGATCAACATGTACAAATCAAATCCAAGTTAGTAAGTTTTTATTTTCAAATTTTATACACCAATATTCATGAAATCAAGTCAATAATAAATCAAAATTAATTTTCATTGGTTAGTTAGTCAGTTAGTCAGTTAATAAGACCATACATGGTCGTTTGAAATATGTTGAGTAGGCACTTGAAAACAATATATATATATATATATATATATATATATATATATATTCATACCTCATATATGTATTCAATACAATTAATAATCTATAATTACAATTCACTTATTTATTAGACAGCAACATTAAATCACTGTACTGTACACTTTATTTATTATATCTCAAATGGTAGTTGGCAGCGGGAAAAAAAACACAGATACAACAAAATCTTATTCAAACAATAATGAATATTTTTTTTTACTTCGTTCGAATACAAAATCGACTTTGTTTTTTCTTCTTATAGAAAAACGCGCACACACACACACTATAAACTCAATTCAATCATGACAATCAGGTTGGCTGGTAAAAATAATGAAAGCAAATCAAAGAGAGGGAGAGAGATAAAAACGAATGACAAGATACAACAAAACAAATTAATGAAAGATGTGAATTATGCACAAAATAAGTCAATAAAATACATAAATACAGAATTAGATTTTAGCAAGAAAAAAATAATAATGATGGGTCATGGTATTATAATAAGCATAGCAGAATATAAATCAGTAGGTGTGGAGTTGTAGTTTAGAAAAAAAGAGGAAAAGAGAAAAGGCGAAGAAGTGTTCATTCATAAAAAAATATAAATATTTCCTTTTTTTTCTTCTGAAAATACAGTTGTTTTTTTACATGTGTACATGAGTAAACATTGTCAAGGTTAATGGAAAACAATAAACAAATTGATGTTGTCACGAAAAAAAAGGAAGGTGATGAAAAATTCATAAATGAATATAGAGATGAATACAAGCTGTAAGAAAAATTTAGACAAAACATTATAGATCAACAGTTAAATTAGTTAAATACCTATAAATATATATATATTGGGAAAACAAATTGTGCCAGTGTTTCCTATACTTGTTTGTCAACATTCATAAGATTCTTCTTCTATTATACACAGATTATCTATCATCCCCCAGCACATGTGTCAGTAGTAGTAAACAGTAGATTTAACAGAACAGACACACAAGAGTACAATTAGTGCAACATATAAGGATAAGAACAACAAGAAAAGTATAAAATGTCAAAGAGAAAGGTCAAATAAAGCAGAAACAATACAAAAATCATCTTGGTCAACTAAGGGGGGCGGTGAAATGGACAGACAAAACAAGAACAAAATCAAATCAAAGAAGGAATAGACCCTCAATTGAACATTTATTTTCACTTTAATAGTAGTAAAATATTAATGCTATAAAAAAAATAATAATAATAAACAGGAGCTAATACTTATTCATCTTATCGTTTAAGAAATAGAAGAAACAAAATAAACAGTCATGAAAGAGTAAAATATAATTAATATGAATATGAATATCAATTGTTCAAGGTTAAAAATTATTATCACCGTTGTGCTTTATAACACTTTTTCAATAAAAAGTGTTAAAAATGGTAGCTTTTTCTTTTTGTACACATTTATTATTACAAATGTTACACAGAAAGCACTACTACTATCATTCACAGTAATAAGTAATATAACAACTATAAAACACAAAAAAAACTAATTAGGAACAGTGTAGAAGATGGAATCGTTCAAATCATATATATATATATATATATATATATATACGCATTTATATACACGAAGGTACACAACAACACAATCTGTAAGCACACGAAAATATACTACTTTTTTTTAACTATAAATCAGTGAGTTCAATAAAAAGGAACACGATAAAAGGCTGGTTGGTTGCAGTTAGTGAAAGCCCCATGTAGAGAAACAGAATTTGTCTAGTGTATAGATAAAACAGACAAAATAAATGATGAAAGGATAACAATCGGATATTATTATCATAAAAAGCAAAGTGAATGAGATTTAATTTTAATTTTAAATAAGCACAGAATAAGAATGTTGTCAGAAAACAAACAACAAAGACGGTGAGAGAAAAAAGTCGATGAAAACTGATGTATAAAAGAGACAATATATTGTTTTATTATACTGAAATCTGTCTCTTTTTCTCGCGCACGCTCGTGCGCGTACGCACAACAAGAATAATTATAGAAAATAAAAAAAATCTAAGAGAAAAACTTTCTTTCTTTTTTTTTTCAATAAATATCTGGACATTTTGCCCAATCTTGTTGTTCTTTTGCTTGCCAATAATTTCCTAAATATTGATGATATAAATTACCATTGACATCATATTTTGGTGTAAACCATACTGGTGTGAATAATGGTTCGTCTGTTTGACCTAAATAAAAAGAATAATTACATACATGTTTATATATATATATATATATATATATATATATATATATATATATATATTCATTGTTTACAGAGTAGCTTGCGATTTTAAGTTGATTCAAAAAATTATTATGATAAATATTTATAGCGTAGAAGAGTGGTGTCTATTTACTTTTTCAAATCATCGGTGGATTTCAAGGAATTGAAGCTTTTTATTGGATCTGTAAGGCATTTTAATCTCAGCGTAATTAGAAGTCAAATACTAACTAATTAAGTGATATCTAAAGATCAAGTAATTCTGCATTTAAGTGGAATAGAATCAGTTTGCAGATCGCAAAGTAGTGACATCAGATGGCTTTTTTTTATAAGCCATTTCATTGGTAATCAAAATTTCATTTACACAAAATGTCATTTATAGGTTTTCGATTTATCTAACTGTTAATTGATAGGAGTAAGATAGGAAATGATAAAAAGCATGTATATTTTTAAATTATATTTTGTGTTAGGGTATTGAACATGTGTTTAAAAAAAACCATGGATAATAAAAATCATAGAGAAATTGTTTTACTATCAAAATTGTATTTTATACGTGATGAATAAACCCTGATAAGTAATTAAGTTTATTAATCTAAAAGACAGTCGAGATGAAAAGATAAAATGATGTTATAGCTCCTCAGATAAATTATAGTCTGTTTACATTTATTTGGTTAAGTCCTTTTATCAACTAATTTAACAGTCAGCGTCATTCAAACAGCAACAACTCGCCTACACTACTGTACTTGTATTATGGTCACGTTTGCATGAGCATATATGCTTGAAAATTGGTTGCAGCCTACGCAAATATATATATACATTCTACTAGCTTTAATATGTTAGTCGCTTAAATAATGCAGAGATTCATTCATTTGAAGCCCTACTCATTCGCTCCATGCTATTTGCATACCGTTTCGTTTTCATTTCAGATGCTTGGAGTTTTGTAATCGGTTTGGAGTGACATTGAACGTCATCAATGGTGGTCTAACAATGATTGATTTATGATTTTCATGTGTAAAAAATGATCTCCCCATAACTGTGAGAAATGTTTTTGTTATGATGGCACAGCCATTTTCACATAAATCAGCTTCCTACAACTTGATAGCAATAATTTCAGCAAACTCCAATAGGCTGGAATGGTCTATACTTGAACTTTAATAGCTTTTGCCCAGTCAGTTACAAGAAACCGCTGGTCAAAACACTGTTTATAGAGTGGAAATTAGATGCACCACCGACAAATTAGAAGAAGAATTGATCAAAGTTAAAAAATACTTAGGAGATAGCTGCTACCTAGAGGAATTTACTCACAAATATTTAAAAAATTAGGACGGATGTGACTGGAGTCAGTAAAAAAAAACCAATATTTATAAAACTCTACTGCAAAGGTGATGATGTTGCAAGCACAATCAGTAGGAGGCTTAACACTGCATCAACTAGAACTTACTCAACAGCCAAATGACTAATTCTGTGTAAAAACGACATGCTCAATAACCCATTCAAAGATCAATAACTATTCTTTTCACGTTACCGCTAACAGTTTTTTATAAATTAACATGTACCTGCCAAAGCAGCTTCAGTGAACAAACACAAAGAGGAGAATATTTTTGGACATATCCCTAAAAGCCTTTGAAAAAACTGAAACAATTTAAGCAACGAAATTACTAATCATCGCTCAAGAAATAGGATATCAGTATGATACCTTACAATCTTTCAAGGTGATAAGTCAACAGTCAAGACCCAGTCTCCTGAAATATGCCTAAACCATTGCTTTCAGGTTGTAGAAACCTGATTTATGTGTTATATTGAATATGATTGTTAATTCACCTTTGCCTTGCCTCTTTCTTCCAACTAATTACATCATTAGGTCTTTTCACTTTTTCCATTGTCTTCTTAGATTAGTAATCTTATTTTACATAATTGAACTGTAGATATTTTTTATTCTTATTGTCGGTATTTATTAATTATGTAACCGCTTGTTTGTAGTCCTTTAGAGACACTTGTCAGTCAGTCAGTCAGATGCAACGTAGAACTTTGTACGTAAGTGCACCAGTTCATGTCGCCATACCACATCAGCACAGAGATGTAATTGTCAATTCAAATCCATTAGTAGAAGAGGTAGTAAAGGTATTAGAAGTAATCGGAGAGGTTAGGATTAGAAGATATTATTCAAGAAGTATGATTCAATGAGAAAAGTTTAGAAAGTCAAAACTAGAGGCGTTGAAGAACCCAGAAGATTAGGATTTGAGAAGACACAGAGAATAAATGCACCGGTGCCAAGAGACATTTGTAGAATGTTCTTTTCTATATGGTAAATTATTTACAATATTTTGTTCAGTTAAACTAATTAATTTTACTACTATTACTACTATATAGAATGTGTGATCATAGCAATTTCTAACTAACTAAACCTTCTTTCTTATGTAAGTAATTTTAACCAAATAATCATTATCGCAAAAACAAAACTATTTATAGTCAATCATCTCTATCCTGGTTTCCATAGTCTGAAACATAATTTTTCAATAATCAACCAGTCAATCAATCATGTATACTTTATAATTAATTGACAGAGCAAAATTAAACAGTAACACAATAGAATAAATAATGAAATACCTTCACGAACTGCTTTCTCCCATGCATAACGTTTATTTCGTTGTTTTGTTTCTAAACGCATTTTCTCATCATTTGCTTGATCCCATAGCCCTTGTTCCATAAGACGTTGATCAGGTCGATGTCTTGAATCAGTCGGTGCAATACCATCTTCCATTTCATTTAATTCAATGGCGAATTGTGAAAAATAATACATCTATCCATAGGCACAGAATAAATAACAACAATGGAAACAATGAATTCAATGAAAATCTTTGCTTTTTTTTCAAGTTATTTGAATAAGACAGGAAAATAAGTTTCAACTAAAAAATTTGATATTAGAGGAATAATCATTACAAAATAATTGATTGTGACTGCCTCATTTTCATCTTCGAATGTAGAACAAAAAAACATGATATCAAGTTGATGAATTATAATACAATCTACACTATGTAACATGAGCATAATAGCGCAATAATTTAACAACTAGTGGCTTTTCTCAACCGTAAGTTAACAGAAGATATGTACGGAACAATGGAAAACAAAATAACAGTTTCATAATTTGCTTAATTGAACAATTTACTTTATCCTATATTATTGTATAATATATATATATATACGACCATAGCTTCTACCTTGACATGGTGTTGGGGTTGCCTATCGTCATGACCCAACAGAGCTATACTGGCTGGAACATATGTTCCTGAAGGTCCTACCATGCCAGGCAGGTCAATGGGAGAACGATGAGACTAAAATCAGCTACTCAAGGTCTGAGAGCGAAGTCGTACTGCTGACTGATTGCAGAGTGTGTTTCCCTCGGACAACCAGCATCTGCAGCGATACTGCCTTCTCACAAGGAAGGAAGGGTCGACCCTAAAAATGTCATACCTCACCTTACCTCACTGATTTCCGTCTCCGTCGGTAAGGGTGCCCACTAAATGCCATTGGTTGAAATCAAATCCTTCTTACATAGCCCCCCTATATACGACATATATATATATATGGCAACTTCAAACATAAAATAAATCTGTTAATAAATTCATTATGAGAATAAAATGGTTACGAATAGTGAAAAATCACTAGCAGTTGAATATCCTTGATTGCATTGGATTATAACCCTTGAATAATATCTTCCAACCCTAATCTCCATTATCTTTAATACTTCTACTAACTTTACCACTATGTTGTTTGAATTGACAATTCAAACTGTTTGTCCTAATGTGTTATGGCAACTTGAATTGATGTACTTAAGTACGTACGTACCAAGTGCTACGATGTACATGACTGATAAGTCAGTCAAAATAGACTCTGACTGATATTTCTCAAACTATGTAAATTAGAGTATAGTTGATTTTAGGAAAACGGAACAACAGCATAAAAATTGTAATAAACAATTGTGAAAGGAATACATTACATGTATCTGATTACATGATGCCTCCAATTGAAAAAACTACTAAATGAGTAACAGCATATTATTATTATTATCATTATTATCAATATTTATTAGCTGTTATTAGTGTCCGTCACAAGTGTTTCACTTTCACTGAACAAATATCACTATCCATTGACTTCAGTTTCGCTGGTTTTCACACTCAATCGATGATAAAAGGCAGATTCAGTTTGTACAATAGACAAGATATATGTTCAGTGTTTTTATCATACTCAAATAATTATTAAGACAGTTTCCTCTTACACATATAATCTACAAACTGAGATATAAAATATCGTCTATTAATTTTGTGTACCTGTTAATTTCCCGACCGTAGCTGCTACCTTGACGTGGTGGTCGGGCTTGCCTATCGTGATGACCCAACAGAGCTATACTGGCTGGAACATATGTTCCTCAAGGTTCTACCATGCCAGACAGGTCGATTGGAGAACGATGAGACTAAACGCAGCTACCCAAGGTCTGAGGGCGAAGTCGTACTGCTGACTGCAGAGGGGTGTGACAGCAGTAAGGTGTTTCCCTCGGACAACCAGCATCTGCAGCGATGCTGCCTTCTCACAAGGAAGGAAGGGTTAGAAAAGGTCGGCCCTAAAAATGTCACACCTCCCCTAACTCACGGTGCCCACTAAGGGCCTTTAAGAACGGAGCTAATCCTCAAAAAACATTTCATAAAAAGGCCGTGCGTGACCGGCCTCAAGCAGTTGTCCCTTGGACTCTGCGGTCACGCACCAACACTAATCCATCTTCCTTTTCAGGTTCGTCAAGAAACAACCTTCCACGGTGTGGGCAGCCGGGAAGTGACAACCGCCCTCATACCCATAACAGCACACGAGACCAAATTGGTCAAAATCAAATCCTTCCTACACCCCCTAGTACCTCTCTTATCTCCACGACTAACTCTTCTCACATTCATTCATCACAGTGCACAGCTAATGCAGACGATACGAGTTCGCGAAACGTCGTTCCTGGTCTCCTTGAACCTCGCTCTAGACTACATGTTGGAGCATTTAATGTACGGACATTGTGTCAAATAGGGCAACAGGCTTCCTTAGCTAGGACTTTAGAATCTCGTGCGATCGATGTATGCTGCGTCTCGGAAACGCGCATACAGGATCCGAGTCACGTCATACACTTGGCCACACCATATCAAAATAAAGAAGCAGCTCGATTTACTCTTCGTGTATCCAGTAGCCCTGATGCTGCTCCCAGGGGTCTTGCTGGCGTAGGCATAGCATTGAGTCGTAGGGCAGAACAATCTCTCCTTGACTGGATCCCAATAGATAGTCGATTGTGCGCTGTCCGACTAAACGGGACAGTAAGGACTCGGAAAGATAGGGACAATCGCCGTTGCCTCCTCGTCGTATCTGCCTATGCCCCCACTGAATGCAGTTCAGACGAGGTTAAGGATGAGTTTTACAGAAAGCTCTCGGACCTCCTCCGAAAAGCTAGGCACTCTGATATAGTAATAATGGCTGGTGACTTTAATGCCCAAGTAGGTAGACTAAGTGAGCAGGAGAGACACCTAGGTGGATGTTATGGTGTCGCGGCTCAGAGAACAGACAATGGTGACCGTCTGTTGCAAGTATGCTCAGACAACCGCCTATTCTTAGCAAACACTAACTTTAGGCATAAGGAAAAGCATCTGTTGACCTGGCGACCCCCGAAGTCGTCTCAACGTTGGAGTCAACTAGATAACATTGCCATCACTCACCGATGGAGGGGTTCGATAGAAGACTGTCACTCGTTCTGGGGCACATGTCTAGATTCAGATCATGCCCTAGTGCAAGCGCGTATTTGTTTGAAGCTTACTGGGCGTAGGAAAGACACCGTAAGAAAGCCTCTTAGGGTTTTACTTAATGATAATAAGGCGAAAAATATATTTCAGGAACAACTAGAAAGACAGTTAGGCGACCATTTAAGCGATTCCCATCCGGAAGCAGGATGGAACGATATCAAAAAGGCTGTGGAAACAGCAGTGATATCTGCTAGTAAGGTTGACCATAAGGCTAGAATGAAACCGTGGATCTCAGTAGCATCCACCGATCTGATGGATGCCCGAAAACTCATCCCACCTGGCTCTGAACATGATGAAGAACGAAGTCAACTTAGGCGCAGACTTATGAAAAGCCTACGTAACGATCACGAACAGTGGTGGGTGGCGAAAGCAAAAGCGATGGAAAAGGCAGCGGCGATCGGCAACAGTAGACAACTTTTCCGACTTATCAAGGAAACTGGTATTAGGAATCCTAGTGTAAGTGAGACTATTTCAGAAAATGACGGGACTATTATTTATTCTCAATCTAGGAGACTGGACCGATGGGCAGAACACTTTAGGGATCAGTTCAACTGGCCTCGAGCCACTCTTCAGTTACCCACGATCTCCAGTCATCCTGAATGGCAAATCGACGTAAGTGCCCCTAGTCTTCATGAAATTGAGAAAGCGTTAGGAAATCTGAAGCGAGGACGAGCTGCAGGTCCTGATAGACTGACCCCTGAGATATTTAAGGATGATGGTCCAGTTTTAGCAGCTAGATTGACTGAGATCTTAGGTAGAATCTGGGAACTGGACGTAATCCCATCCGACTGGTCTCAATTCTTGATTGTCCCAATCTATAAGAAAGGACAGAAGTCTTCTTGTGACAATCACAGAGGAATAAGTCTAACTAATATAGTATCTAAAATATTGGCCTCAGTAATACTTCGACGCTTAACGAAAGCTCGTGAAGAGCAAACTCGAGAAAACCAATCTGGTTTTCGACCTGGACGTGGCTGTATAGACCACATTTTCACACTACGACAGGTCCTGGAACACAGAAACACATTTAGGCGTCCTACAATAGTTGTTTTCCTAGACCTTAAGGCGGCATTTGAATCTGTGGATCGTGAGGTTCTCTGGCAGTGTCTGTCATTGAAAGGTGTACCAAAGAAGTACATTAACCTCATACAAGCTCTCCACTCAAACACCACTGGTCGAGTGAGAGCTTATGGCGAACTGTCAACGGAATTCTCTACTTCAAGTGGTGTCCGTTAGGGATGTCCACTTTCTCCATTCTTGTTTAATTTTATCATAGACTTGCTCCTAGAAATAACCTTATCCTCGTCTGAATTTTCAGTAGTAGACCTTTTACCAGGTGGCTCGCTTATTGACTTAGAATATGCCGATGACATTGTCCTACTTGGTGAAGACGCTGACAAAATGCAGAGTCTTCTGACCACCCTAAGCAACAATGCAAGCATATTCGGGATGCGGTTTTCCCCCTCGAAATGTAAAATGTTGCTTCAAGATTGGGTTTCATCGGTACCTGAACTAGTGATAGGGAGTGAAGTAGTCGAACGTGTAGACCGCTTCACTTATCTTGGGAGTCTCATCAGTGCTGATGGCCTGGTGACTGACGAAATCTCGGCACGGATACAGAAGGCTCGATTGGCTTTTGCCAACCTGCGTCACTTATGGCGTAGGCGAGATATCCGTTTGCTGACTAAAGGACGAGTGTACTGCGCAGTGGCTGTGAAACATGGCCAATGAGAGTAGAAGATACTCGTCGGTTATTGGTTTTCGATCATAGGTGTCTTCGAAGCATTGCTCGTATATCCTGGGACACCCGAGTGAGCAACGCTGTTATTAGGAAACGGGTATTAGGTAAGAATGGCAGATCAATCGATGAAGTGGTGAAACTTCATCAGTTGAGGTGGTTCGGACATGTGTTGCGTATGCCTAACCACCGACTGCCTCGTCGAGCTTTGTTTTGTAGTGTAGGAATAGATTGGAAGAAGGCTAGGGGCGGCCAGACCAAAACATGGCAGAAATGCATGAAGTCATTGACGAGTAGACTTAGCCATGTCGGTAATTTTCGACTACCTGGTTGGGGTCCGCGAGATGATAATAATCGATGGTTAGAGACCTTGAATGACATGGCTCAAAATCGTTCGCAATGGCGCCCGTGCATTTATTCTTTGTGTTCTCTCAAACCCTAATCTTCTGGGTTCTACAACACCTCTAGTTTTTACCTTCTAAACTTATCTCATTGAATCATACTTCGTGAATAATATCTTCTAATTCTAACCTCTCCGATTACTTCTAATACCTTTACTACCTCTTCTACTATTGGATTTGAATTCACAATTATATCTCTGTGCTGATGTGGTATGGCGACATGAACTGATGTACTTACGTACGAAGTTCTACGTTGCAACTGACTGACTGACTGACCTGTTAATTTACATTATAATGAGATAACAAGTAAGTATCCAAGTGAGCATGACTGATTTCGGTAATTTAACAGCTTAATCAATAGTATAGGATTTGTTTAAAGTTTATCCCTACTAAAATCATGTACTTGTTACAGCAAAAAATAGTGACAGATAACTAATTAAATGGATAACAATTTTGAGAGTACATGTGGGAGAAAATTTTTCCCCGTAACACACATGTACAATAGCATGTCTAACCGATACATATCACAAATTCAGTGTGCATCTATTAACTCAATTAAATCACTCATTCTAATCACATGATGATATACTCGTCAATTGTTATCCTTGAATGATATTACAAGTTCACCTAACTCGGTAAGCGAGAGCGAAGACAAATGATCCAGCGACACGATAAGATATTCTTACCCGTTTGTCCCCGGTCCGGCTAACTATATCAAGAAGACTTGATAAGGCGTAGAAAGTGTATTCTACAAGCACTCAGAAAATACGAGGTCGGCAACCACACAAATTGAGCTTATTTATACATGACAGAAACGTCCTTAGGAGAACCACAAAAATAGCATACTAAAATGAGACATCGACCAATGACAGTCAAGGACTTTCCGGGTGGGAAATGTAATCTCAAGGTCAAATGATCAGCTCATGCTCGAAAACATAAAATCCAAAATTAGGAACTTAATCAAGTGAGTTCTTGGGATCTAATATCTCCGACACATGAAAGCAATCATTGGATGCATCGTGGGTAAAAACACAAAATTTGCATAGACGGAGTACCAGTTCATTATGCTTTTACTACATCATCAGTAAAAACGACACAACATTCAATTCCATACCTTTTCTATAATCTCACTACTTTATACTGATTAAAATTTGATATTCTGTAGTATTACGATACAACACAACATGCACCAACTAAATCACTCTTGATGGAGATGCCTTGGAGGACGTTAACACCTTTACATAGCTTGACAGCATCGTCGACGAGCAAGGTGGATCCGATGCAGATGTGAAGGCGCGGGTCGGCAAAGCAATTGAAAAATATCTGGAACTCCAAACAACTTTCAAACAAAACCAAAATCAGGATTTTCAATACAAATGTTAACACAGTTCTACTGTATGGAGTGGAAACATGAAGAACTACGAAAGACATCATCCAGAAGATACAAGTGTTTATGAACAGTTGTCTACGCAAAATACTTCGGATTCGTTGGCCAGACACCATCAGCAACAACGAACTGTGGGAGAAAACAAACCAGACTCCAGTGGAGGAGGAAATCAGGAAGAAGCGGTGGAAGTGGATAGGACACACACTGTCAAAAGCACCGAACTGCGTCACAAGACAAGCCCTCACATGGAACCATCAAGGCAAAAGGAAAAGAGGAAGGCCAAGGAACACATTACGCCAAGAAATAGAGAAAGATATGAGAAGAATGAACAAAAATTGGAAAGAACTAGAAAGGGAAGCTCAGGACAGAGTTGGTTGGAGAAAACTGGTGGGCGGTCTATGATGCTCCATTGGGGGTAACAGGCGTAAGTAAGTAAGTAAGTCATAATCATAGCATAAACCTACATCAGAAGCATTAGGCGGTAATGTGTCCGTTTGCCATACTAATTTCGGTTCACCAACAGGTACTTTATCAATTGATAAAAGTTGATATTCTATATATTTATCCCATGTTCCTTGAATTACAGCCACCGGTACACCGTTTGGATTTTTCACAAAACCTGTAACCTAAATTTTTTTATTTGTTTTTTTTTAATGCGAGAAAAAAGAAACACAATTAGAGAAAAGGAATTTTTTTTTAAAAAAAATATTTAAATTATATATTAAATAAAACAAATTTGATCAACTTAAATACTTTATTCTAAATTTTACCAAATAAATTAACTAGAAATAGAAAAAAATAAGCTGACTTTACAGATAATTCATAGCGTTGTAAACAATTACAAAATATCCAACACATAGTAGTAATTAATCATTCTTGTTATCTATTGTTCAATATTCAAAGTTTATATGATTGATACTGTGAACTTTGATCAACATTAAATGATTACCATTCAATGAACAATAAAAAATATTTCAGTGTAAAACAAAAGTTAAAGAGTTCAAATGATAATTACAATTTAAAACTAATATTTCATGAATTTGTATTGATTTAGTGTAGAAATTTTGAAGCATTTCAATACATACATTCAATATATATATTTAGTATACTTATTTTCTTACAGAATTCAATTTAGAATTATTTCTAAATCATTTCCATCAAATGAATGAGAACTAACAAATATTAAATAGTTAATGATAAATATTCAAGTGAAACACATGGTTGGGACATGTGTTACTGATGCCCAACCACCGACTACCTCGACGAGCTATGTTTTGCGATGTAGGAGCAGGTCGGAAGAAAACTAGGGGCGGCCAAACCAAAACATGGCACAAATCCATGAAGTCACTGACAAGTGGACTGAGTCATGTTGGTAGATGTAGGCTACCTGGTTGGGGTCCGTGAGACGAAAGTCACCAATGGTTAGAGACCTTGAACGACATGGCTCAAAATCGTTTGCAGTGGCGCAAGTGCATCCATTCGTTGATCTCTCTCAAATCCCCTGATCTTCTGGATTCGTCAGCTCCTCTACCTTTGTCTTTCTAACCTTATCTCACTGAATAATACTTCTTGAATAATATCTTCAAACCCTAGTCTTCTTTATTACCATTAATACCTCTACTATCTCTATCACTATGGGATTTGATTTGACAGTTGCGTCTCTGTGTTGATGTGGTATAGCAATATGAACTGATGTACATACGTACGAAGTTCTACGTTGCAACTGACTGACTGACTGATTCAAGTGAAGCGATGTATAATCAAACAAGGGCAAATCTCAATTTTATACAACTACACATGTAACAGTCTCTTCTATACACAATACAAAAAAAGACTTCATTTCCTTGTGAATAAAGGTGTAAAGAAAATGAGAAAGGCTATTGACTGAGAGTGTGATACACTCGCCTAACCCCATCGATAACCGGAATGAACATTATTACCTTGTTCACGATAAATTTTGTTCTAATAATCAGATATCAATGAATCCTAGTAGTAATTTTAACCATGATTTACTAAAATGAAATGGTACTTATTTAAAAATTGATTGAGTTGTCGTGAAATTGAAAAAACAATAGTTATAGTTTTTATGCTTGATTAAACGACATGGTATGTCAATTTGATGTGTGAATTTCGTTGAGTCTGTTTAGGATTTCTCTTATTATTTCTATTTCATTTTTCATTTCCATGAAGAATAGTTTTACTAATCATAATCATATTTACAATGACAAACATAATGTTAGCATTCAATACTAAGTGAAATAAATCACGCAATCAGTTTTTGGACTTTATAAGCTTGAGTGCTATCATACGTTCACCATACCCGTTAGGCGGTGCGGAAGACAAATGATATAGTGACACGAAAGGCTATTCAAATCCGATTGTCCCAAGCTCCGCTAACTATATCACGAAGTCTTGAGAGAATGTATTCTACAGGTAGCCAGAAAGATTCAGGTTGCTAAGCACACAAATCAGGCTTATTTATACAATTGATAAAACGCCCTTGGTGAGAGCCACACAATAGCGTACTAAAATAATCCATCAACCAATGGCGGTCAAGGATTTCCCGAGGCTAAAACGTAAGCTGAAGGTCAACTGGCGCGAAAACATAAAAATTCAAAATTTTAGAATAAAATTACAAAATTAGGACTTTTCCAAGTAAGTGAGTTCTAGCGATCTAACATCCCTAACAGAGTGAACAGTTATATGTTGTGAAAATGGCTTATTTTATTTGTTATAAACCAGAAACATGAAAACAGACAAAATTCATATGCATCAACCCAATCAAATATAAAAAAAACACACAAACTACATACTCGTCTTGCTTGTCCTCTATTGAAATAAGAATGAGCAATAAATTGTAAATTACATAAATAACCAGTTTTATGATTTTCTATAGTTACATCACCACAATTATCAATCCATATTGTACCAACAATGAGATTATGAACAATAGTGGTTACTTTAGTCCATGTATAATGTGATCCATCAGATAATTGTAAATTAATGGTACCTGAATTGAGAGAGACAATAAAAAAAATAAAAAGACGTTAACATGGAATAAATTAAGTGTAAGAGAAATGTAGTAACAAAAAGGAAAACAAAACCCGATTAATTATGGTGTAGTGTGTTTAAAAAGTGAGTTTTACACATTAATAAGTTAAAGAGAAGGAATTTAACAATATGAATTAGATGGGAGTATGCAAGAATATTCCGGTTATTCAATTATAACATATTAACTAGGACTAATCCATCAGATACGATTAATTTGCAAAGAGGAAGTTAACAAGTCAGAGTACAATAACGTTTATTTATTCAGTAAATGAAAAATATAAATCATTTAATTTGAAATTTAATTTAATGAGATACTTGAAGAGAACGGATATGATTTATGTCTTACACAAAGATCTAAATGGAATACATACACATATATGCACCAGCATGAAATGAAAACGACTACACGTTATGTGACAAGTAAAAATTATTCACATAAAATAGGATGCAATATTCAGTCAGTCAATTACAACGTAGAACTTCGTACGTACGTACATACGTACATCAGTTCAGGTTGCTATACCACAGTAGCACAAAGATGAAATTGTCAATTCAAATCTCATTTTGGTAGAGGTAATAGAAGTATTAACAGTAATCGGTCAGTCAGTTGCAACGTAAGAACTTCGTACGTATGTACATACGCTCATGTTGCCATATCGATTAACAGTAAACGGAGGGATAAGAGTTCGAAGATATTATTCCAGAAGTAGAGTCTAATGAAATAAGCTTAAAAAGATAAAGATGATGATCAGTTCTGAAGATTGGAATTTGATAGAATACAAAGAGTGGATGCACATGCGCCATCGCAAACGATTTTAAGCCATGTCATTCAAAGTCTCTAACCATCGATTACTATCATCTCGCAGACCTCAATTAGGTAGTCGACACCTACGAACATGACTCAGTCCAGTAGTCAGTGACTTCAGAGATTTCTGATATAATTTAGTTTCGCCGCCCCTAGACTTAACTCCGCCAGTAGAACCTTAGGGGCTACTGCCGGTCCCAAGCCCGGATAAAGGAGGAGGGTTGGACATGGGGTTGGCGGCCCCATTCCGTTGAAATCTAACTTGCCAAAAAAACGCTAACCAGAAAAAATAATTCAAACCATTTTAACTCTGCCCTGGGAGTTGGAAGAAGAATTATGACGTCTCGTGATGAAAGCCGAGTTCCCTCCGAAGTCACGGGGCCGATGCCTCTTCTGACAACCAGAGCAACCATTTTTTTAGGTACATGGAACGTTCGTACATTGTGGGAGACTGGAAGACTATTTCAAGTTGCGGCAGAAATGAAACGATACAACCTCGAGGTGCTCGGCATCAGTGAAACACATTGGACACAGGTAGGACAACTGAGACTTGCTTCAGGGGAACTGCTGTTATACTCTGGTCATGAAGAGGAAAACGCTTCACATACACAAGGAGTTGCACTGATGCTGTCCAAACATGCACAAAAGGCACTGATAGGATGGGAATCTCATGGACCCAGGATCATTAAAGCATCCTTCAAAACAAGGAAACAGGACATTACAATGAACGTCATCCAATGTTATGCACCGACCAATGACTACAATGACGACGTTAAAGATCAATTCTACGAAAGGCTGCAGTCAGTCGTCGAGAAATGTTCACCAAAGGATTTGACGATTCTTATAGGAGACCTGAATGCCAAGGTTGGAATGGACAACACTGGATATGAAGACATCATGGGACGACATGGACTGGGAGAAAGGAACGAAAACGGTGAGAGATTTGCAAACCTATGTGCCTTCAACAAACTGGTCATCGGTGGCACAATATTCCCGCACAAACGCATTCACAAAGCCACATGGATTTCACCGGACCACACTACTCAAAACCAAATTGACCATATCTGTATCAACAAAAAGTTCAGAAGGACCATGGAGGATGTGAGAACCAAGAGAGGAGCTGATATAGCTTCAGATCACCACTTGCTGATCGCCAAAATGAGATTGAAGCTAAAGAAGCACTGGACAGCGGGGCAGACAACATCACGGAAGTTTAATACGGCCTTTCTTCGGGATACCGTAAAACTCAACAAATTCAAGATAGCCCTCTCCAATAGGTTCCAGGCCTTTCAGGATCTACTCAATGGAGAGGAAGCAACATTGGAGAACAATTGGAAAGGGATTAAGGAGGCAATCACTTCAACATGTCAGGAGGTCCTTGGTCGCAAGAAGCACCATCACAAGGAATGGATCTCTGTTGGTACTCTTGAAAAAATTCAAGAAAGGAGGAACAAGAAGGCAGCTATCAATGTCAGCCGAACAAGAGCAGAGAAAGTTAAGGCACAAGCTGAATACACAGAAGCAAACAGGGAAGTGAAGAAGAGCATCAGAGCTGACAAACGAAAATATGTGGATTATGTAGCAATGACGGCGGAAAAGGCTGCAAGAGAAGGAAACATGAGACAATTTTACGAAACTACAAAGAAGCTCGCCGGAAACTATCGTAAACCAGAACGACCAGTGAAAAGTAAGGAAGGGAAAATAATCAGCAACACTAAACAACAGCGAAATAGGTGGGTAGAGCACTTTAAGGAACTATTGAATCGACCAGCTCCACTGAACCCACCCAACATCGAAGCAGCATCCACGGACCTCCCAATTAATATTGGTGCACCTACGATTGAGGAGATCAGTATAGCCATCAGACAAATCAAGAGCGGCAAAGCAGCAGGACCAGACAACATTCCAGTAGAGGCAATGAAAGCAGATGTGGAAGCAACTGCGAAAATATTTCACATTCTCTTCATGAAGATTTGGGATGAGGAACAAGTACCATCAGATTGGAAAGAAGGATACCTCATCAAAATACCAAAGAAAGGCAATCTCAGCAAGTGTGAAAACTACAGAGGCATCACTCTTCTTTCAATACCAGGCAAAGTCTTCAACAGAGTATTGTTAAACAGAATGAAGGACTTCGTAGACGCCCAACTTCGAGATCAACAGGCCGGATTTCGTAAGGATCGATCGTGTACTGACCAAATTGCTACATTACGGATCATTGTGGAACAATCAATTGAATGGAACTCACCACTCTACATCAACTTCATCGACTACGAGAAAGCATTCGATAGCGTGGATAGGAAAACACTGTGGAGGCTTCTTCGACACTACGGTGTGCCTGAGAAAATAGTCAACATCATACGGAATTCTTATGATGGATTCAACTGCAAATTCGTACACGGAGGTCAGCTGACAGACTCTTTCGAGGTGAAGACCGGTGTCAGGCAAGGTTGCTTACTCTCACCCTTTCTCTTTCTCCTGGTCATCGACTGGATTATGAAGACGTCAACATCTGGAGGGAAGCACGGTATCAACTGGACAGTTAGGACGCAGCTGGACGATCTGGACTTCGCAGATCACCTGGCTCTTCTATCGCACACTCAACAACAAATGCAAGAGAAGACGACCAGTGTAGCAGCAGCCTCTGCAGCAGTAGGTCTCAACATACATAAAGGAAAAAGCAAAATTCTCCGATGCAACACAACATGCACCAACCGAATCACGCTTGATGGAGATACCTTGGAGGAAGTTAACACCTTCACATATCTTGGCAGCATCATCGACGAGAAAGGTGGATCGGACGCAGATGTGAGGGCGCGGATCGGCAAAGCGAGGGCTGCATTTCTACAGTTGAAAAATATCTGGAACTCCAAACAACTTTCAAACAAAACCAAAATCAGGATTTTCAATACAAATGTCAAGACAGTTCTACTGTATGGAGCGGAAACATCGAGAACTACCAAAGCCATCATCCAGAAGATACAAGTGTTTATTAACAGTTGTCTACGCAAAATACTTCGTATTCGTTGGCCAGACACCATCAGCAACAACGAACTGTGGGAGAGAACAAGTCAGATTCCAATGGAGGAGGAAATCAGGAAGAAGCGGTGGAAATGGATAGGACATACACTACGAAAAGCACCCAACTGCGTCACTAGACAAGCCCTCACATGGAACCCTCAAGGCTAAAGGAAAAGAGGAAGGCCAAGGAACACACTACGCCGAGAAATAGAGAAAGATATGAGAAGAATGAACAAACATTGGACAGAACTGGAGAGGGAAGCCCAGGACAGAGTTGGTTGGAGAAAACTGGTGGGCGGCCTATGCTCCATTGGGGGTAACAGGCGAAAGTAAGTAAGTAAGCCCCTAGACTTCTTCCAACCTAATCCTACGTCTCAAAACATAGCTCGATGAGGCAGTCGGTGTTAGGCATACGCAACACATCTCCCAACCACCTCAAATGATAAAGTTCCACTACTTCATCAATTGATCTGCCATCCTTACCTAGTGTCCGTTAACTAGCATCAACATTGTCTACTTGGTTGGTCCCATGATACATGAGCAATACTACGGAGACCTATGACTGAAAACCAGTAACCTATGTATATCTTCTACTCTGACTGGCCATATTTCGCAGCCAAAAGCAGGACGGAACGAACTACTGCACATTATATTCTTCCTTTGGTTAGCAGACGGATATCTCGCCTACGTCATCAGTGACGTAAGTTGACGAAAAGCAATCAAGCCTTTTGTATCCGTGCTGAGATTTCATCAGTCACCAGGACATGAGCACCGATGAGACTCCCAAGATAAGTGAAGCGGTCAACACGCTCAACTGACATTTAAAAATTTGTTTACTACAAATAATTGTGTTTTATCAAATCACTCTTAAACATTATCTTTTTTTCTAAGATTTGTTATATGTTTTGTATAATTTTTACTGAAGAAACATTGTTCTGATGATTGATTGTATTATCTATTTTATTTTACGTTACTTAAGGCTTGTAATAAATAATTTGTTTTTATAACAAATTATCACAGTATTTGGTCGTCATTTTTAAGAGTTCACAAATTTCTTTACATAATAACTAAGTAAAAGGAATCGTTGAATCGTTAAATGCTTCTATTAAATAAAATTCAATAGCAGTATTTTTATAATTGTTATTAAATGATAATTTATTGAAAAGAGAATCACTGACCTACTACTACTTCTCATTATAAACCATTTACAATGATGACCTGTATATCTATCATAAGAAACACTTTCTTTTTTACAATAGTTATGTAGGATATGCTGTATTACATACACTCTATACACAACAACATTACTGTATCAACTATTTTCTGATTAGTTTTAAAATTCAATCCAATATTATTTTTTTTTCTAATAATAAGATGCTCAACTTTCTATTATAGATTAGAGATAAATAAATTTACACTAAAGTTTTTATCATTACATGGATTATTTATGAATGATAATAAAATTTTGTTTATAAAATTATTTTGTCCGTGTATAATATCATCAATAAGTTATGGAGAGAAAAAAAAATAGAAAAATTATCAAGTCTAACAATACTAGACTGTCAAATTGTGTGTGTGATGTAAGTGTTCTTTTATTCACATATAAAGAAAAGAGAAGAGTATTTTCTTCATGCAGAAAAAGTGCATTTGACAAAAATCAATTACACACTTTTACACACACACACACATACTGTGAATCAATGTGTAAAACAAAAAAAAATGAAAAATCACATGAAATTACAAAAAAGTAAACATTCTACATAAAAATATCTAACTGTGTGTCGTTTCTATCGCGATGGTAAGCGTATAGTTTGATGAGTTGATTAACATTGAAATTGAATGGATGCACTCACTGTTCACTGATCTGATTGTATGTGAATATGTAAACGATGTCAGTCAGTCAGTCAGTCAGATGCAACGTAGAACTTCGTACGTAAGTACATCAGTTCATGTTGCCATACCACAGTAGCACAAAGATGCAATTGTCAATTCAAATCCCATTGTGGTAGAGGTAATAGAAGTATTATTAACAGTAATCGGAGAGGTTAGGATGAGAAGGTATTCAAGAAATATGATTCAGTGAGAAAAGTTTAGAAAGTCAAAACTAGAGGGGTTGAAGAACTCAGAAGATTAGGATTTGAGAGAATACAAAGAATAAATGCACAGGCGCCATTGCAAACGGTTTTGAGACATGTTATTCAAGGTCTCTAACCATCGATTATTATCATCTCGCGGACCCCAACCAGGTAGTCGACAACTACCGACATGACTCAGTCCACTTGTCAATGACTTCATGGATTTCCGCCACGTTTTGATTTGGCCGCCCCTAACTTTCTTCCAACCTATTCCCATACTACAAAACAAAGCTCGACGAGGCAGTCGGTGGTTGGGCATACGCAACACATGTCCCAACCACCTCAACTGATGAAGTTTCATTACTTCATCTACTGATCTGCCATCCTTACCTAGCACTCGATTCCTAATAACAGCGTTGCTCACTCGGGTGTCCCACGATATACGAGCAATGCTTTGAAGACACTTATATGTAAACGATGTGATCATATAAGTAGTATAAATAGGGCATTACTTGGTTGACGAAACAAAATTACCGACAAATAATTGAGATTAAAAAAACAAAACTAGTTGTGTGAAAAGTTAATTTAAAAAAAACATTCTATCACAACAAATAGTCATGAAACACAACAGAAAGCAACAAACCTTAATAATCAGTCATCGGTGAAAAAAACCCGTTTATTAGGGGAGTATTATTAAAGAATTTTACAAAGCAGATACTAAAATACAGCTAAATAATTTTATATTCAACATTATTTTAGACATTCAATTCAACATTGAATAAACAAAACGAATAAGTTTATGACAAAAGTACAACACAAATTATTATCTCGATCGTAATTTATGTCTAGAAAACTAGATTGTAAATGAAAAATCCGGCAGATAAACAATGAAACTATTGACTATGTGTACAAGAAAATTACAAATGATCACTTCCAAAAAGTATGTCAGGTAGTTCTAGAGAATGAATTAAGTTCAGTTGAGGCAGTTCAGATTTGAGGCAGTTACTCATCAACAGCAGTAAAAGGAGGTTGGACAAAATCACGAACAGATGGAAGTTATAAAAATGTAAACCACTGGATGTCCCTTTTCAGTGGTCCACAGGTTAATAGTTTACCACAAGGCCTAATAGTCTTAGGTTTGATTCTTAGTGACGCTGTGAAATAAGCATTCCAAAAAACTCCCAAACAAGTACGAAACAACTGTCTAGTATGTCCTGCGTTTCAACAGTTTTTCTAAGATCAGTTCATGATGTAAACTACGTCACTCAACAATTGCAACAACCTACGTTCATGAATAAACAAACGTCATTACAAATTGCAACACATCAATTAGACAATATCATAATAGTTCAAAAAGTCAATCAATCGATGAGCTAGAACACAGAACGTCGTAAATATGTACATGCAATATTGGCGAAGAAATGCCACTGTCAATCCCAATACCATGATAGTAGTATTAGTAGTAATCGGAGAGATGTGTTCGAAGATATTATTCAAGAAGTATAATCTAGTGAAATAAACTTAAAAACAGTAAGACAAAGGTGATGAGGAATTCAGAAAAGTAGAATTTTAGAGAACACAAAAAATGGATGCACTCGCCATTGCCAACAATTTTGAGTCATGTCATTCAAGATCTTTCGTTTCGTGGACCCCAACCAGGTAGTCTACATCTACTAGCATGGTTCAGTCCAGTTTTTAGTGACTTCATGGATTTGTGCCATATTCTGGTATGGCCACCCCTTGGTTTTTTTTCCAGCCTATACCTACACCACGAAACATAGCTCGACAAGGCAGTCGCTGGTAGGGTATTCGTGACACATAGTCCAAAAAGGGATTTACAGCTGATTTCTCATACACAAACATTCGAATAATGGTAGTTCATTAGTATTAATAAAAACTCATTCGTATTGATTGATGGCTAAGACTACCATTTATCAGTTTCTTAGGTATATTTGTTAATAAATAGAAACAGTGGTAAGAAGACGATTGAACTCTGAAGTGAATAAGCCTCCAAAGCTATTTTTCCAACGTCTAATCTAAATACAGTATTTTGGTTTTATTAACTGCCTACTTCCAAATACTTTCATCTGAGATGTAAATTATTGCTGTGCTATTTTCCTATCATCAACTCGAACAAAGAAGTACTCAGTTTTCTGTACTAATCAACAATGGTTGTTCCGTGTTAATATTGTTACCCAATCGGTCTCGTGTGTGGTGTGATTTCGTGTGTTTCTAAATGTAAGACTGGAATAAAATAATGTTCGTATTTTTCTCCGTCTTTCAGGGCTAGTTAGTATCAAGCTAATCTTGAAACTAGCTAATAATGGTCATCTTGTTCTTCTTTGTGTATTGCTTGATGTTAGGACCAGAGTAATTGTCGACTACCTGGTTGGGGTCAGCGAGATGATAATAATCGATGGTTAGAGACCCTGAATGACATGGCTCAAAACCGTTTGCAATGGCGCAAGTGCATCCATTCTTTATGTTCTCTCAAATCCTAATCTTCTGGATTCTTCAACATCTCTAGTTTTGACTTTCTAAACTTTTCTCACTGAATCATACTTCTTGAATAATATCTTCTAATCCTAATCTCTGCGATTACTTCTAATACCTTTATTACCTCTACTACTATTGGATTTGATTTGACATTTGCGTCTCTGTGCTGATGTGGTATGGCAACATGAACTGATGTATTTACGTACGAAGTTCTACGTTGCATCTGACTGACTGACTGAGGACCAGAGTAAACAAAAATGCACAAAAGTGCATAAACCATACGTATAGAGATAGAGTTTATTCAAAAATATCTAACAGGGATTTTTTATTTGAAATAAAAAAAAACATTGAGTAAAAGTAAGTAAATAAATACGCAAACATATTATGAACTGATCTCAGAAAAACATTAAAAGAAGTATCGATTTATTTGCATATTTGAAAAAATAAACATATTTAATTAAATAGTACAGTTTTACGTCAATGATTAACTGACACAACACAATAAGTTTTTAATTATTTAGAGAAAATAACTAATCAATTTTTTAAATGTCAGAGATAAACAAAACAATATCGGATTATAATGTAGATGTAAATAGGCATGATTTTAAACTTGAAAATAATTGAATGTTGGAACATGTGATTAATGAGTGGGTGAATTTCAGTGATAAACTGTAGTTAAAAACTCTGTGACGAAACGATTCAACAATGATACAAATAAAGTAGCTCTATTGACTTCCTAATACTGAAGAATTTAATGATATTTAATTATTTCTATCATCTGTTCAGCTGAGTCAGTCAGTAGAACTTCGTACGTAAGTACATCAGTTCATGTCGCCATACCACATCAGCACAGAGATATAATTGTCAATTCAAATCCAATAGTAGAAGAGGTAGTAAAAGTATTAGAAGTAATCGGAGAGGTTTGAATTAGAAGCTATTATTCAAGAAGTATGATTCAGTGAGATAAGTTTAGAAAGTCAAAACTAGAGGGGTTGAAGGATTTAGAAGATTAGGATTTGAGAGAACACATAGAATAAATGCACCGGCGCCATTGCAAACGGTTTTGAGCCATGTCATTCAGGGTATCTAACCATCGATTATTATCATCTCGCGGACCCCAACCAGGTAGTCGACAATTACCGACATGACTCAGTCCACTTGTCAATGACTTCATGGATTTCCGCCATGTTTTGGTTTGGCCGCCCCTAACTTTCTTCCAACCTATTCCTACACTACAAAACAAAGCTCTTCGAGGCAGTCGTTGGTTAGGCATACGAGACACATGTCCCAACCACCTCAACTGATGAACATTCACTGCTACTTCATTTATTGATCTGCCATCCTTACCTAGTACTCGTTTCCTAATAACAGCGTCGCTCACTCGGGTGTCCCACGATATACGAGCAACGTTTCGTAGACACCTATGGTCGAAAACCAATAACCGACGAATATCTTTTACTCTCACAGGCCATGTTTCACAACCATAAAGTAAGACGGAGCGAACTACTGCGCAGTACACTCGTCATTTAGTCAGCAAACGGATATCTCGCCTACGCCATAAGTGACGCACGTTCAGCTTAGTGAACTATACAGATACTAAATGAATTTCTGAGAGAAGAGATAAATGTTTATCGTAGGATATAACATATTGAGAGGGCTGAATCTACTGCAAGAATAGAAGGTTATGCACACTGAACAAGTAGTTGTAAGTACTTCAGTTCGACAGGATATCAGTCGCCAACTGCATAGTACAATGGTAACATTTTAGACTTTGCAGTCAAGTGGCACGATATTCAATCATTAGGAAGTACTTATTACTTTATGATTACAAGTACATTTTCAGTCACATTTATCACCTTATGTTTGTTTGAACTTTTATTTAATTGACCTTTTATTGACCTTCATATAAAATGTCTTGACAAGTAAATATGTGTGACCAGATTGTTCGAAATGTATGACGCAAATACATCACAACATTTTTCACACCAATTACGTTTTCTCAATATTCTATGAAAATTTATAAAATGGACTAATTGTTTTGAAATGTTGAGTGTTACAAAACATGAAACCCAAGATTAGAGGGGTTTCTCTTCATCTACTTCTAATCACCTAAACATATATTAATTATAGTTATGCACAAATATACATTTTACAATGCACAACTAACTAATTGATTGTAAGAGATAGCTAGACACATGTTACAGCTCACCGAATTGAATTCCACATACAATAAGCAAATGAAGTTGCAATTGAAAGTGGAGCTTATTAAAGATGTGTAGATTAACGATAATAATAATAATGATCATCATATATTCAATGCAAATATATCATTACTGAACAAAATGTTTACTTAATAATTTAAAGGTTCATCAATGTGCCATTCATTAGTAAACAACTACAACGTATGAATTCAACCAAAACAAAAAACGAAAATCAATGCATCAATCAATCAACCAAAAAATAAAAATCGATCAAACAATTGAGAGAGATAAAAAAAATATGAACTATTTTAAGATTTGGATACACAGTTTTATTACTGATTGACAATCTATTCAAATGTACAGTATTCAACGAAAGAAAAGTAGCTTAATACATTTTTTTCTGAAGTAAGATAGTTAACAACAATTTGCGTAACCAAGGGAGTTTCTTCACGTAGAGAAAATATTCTTTTGAAAGAAAAAAGGTGGAAGTATTCTTGTCACTAGTATTTTCAAGTCCCATAATAAGAAGGCGATGTATTACTACTAGCCCATAGGACAAACTAATTACTAAATAATAACCTATGTCATTCTTGTTTGGCAATTATTATTTAGTTTTAAATTAACCCTCTCTATTGTCAAGGGCAATTTTACATTGGTTTTGACGAGAACCAAGGAGACGACTGCCAACGTGGTAGCGTTTCGACAAGAACAGTTTGGCTCAATCTCATGGTGCAACCACACACAGGTGTAACTGACACCCTGATGGAACAACTCTTGTTTAGCACTAAGTGATAATTGAAGACATAAATTTCATCCTAATTGACAAACGTTAATTAGGGAATGTAATGCTCCATGCAGAATTTATCACATTAAAAATAGAAAAACTTTAAACTATACTTTCGGAAAAAAAAACCCTGTACGAAATTATTCTTACTAATGAATATGATATGAAAATAAATGAACTCGTACCACTACCTCCTTAAGGTATTAATTATGCTAAACACCGGCAAATATTGAGAATATTGAACGGTTTGGTCACGTATCGCTAACAATTAAGGTTACAGTTAAAATTACACAAGGATCTGTACGTCTATAAAATATCACATCTTGAGGACCAGACGTAATTAATACGGAACAAAGTGACCTTCATAGTCTAAATTTAAAATAATAATGTGAGTAAACAATAGATTTATCTCAAACTCTAACCGAATGATGACTGAATAGGTTATGATTAGGGAATAAAATGCAGTGTAACATGGATAACTTAATAAAGATATTTTTATTTGGACATGAAGAACAAATAAGGATGAGCAACTATATTATTAATTGTATCATCTTTAATTGAAGAAATGAATAACATATTTATTTCTAAATTAAACCACTTAAAGATAAATTTTGGTCAAAAAACACAAGTACTTCTAGATACTCAATATTCAATAAAAATACATATACACCAATGGATGAGACAAAGAAAAGCAGAACTATCAAAGAGTAAATATAAAAGCGGTTATATACATAGAAGTGCTCAATTAGAAAAAAACAGTGCATTCGATTATTTTTCATGAAGGAGTTAGGGAGATTGTTGCTTATAATTAAAGCCATGAATCAATCATTGTTAGACCACCATTAGAAACCTGGAAGCACTGGACGGCCGTCTCGTCTTGGTATGGGACTCATCAGGGTGACGTTGCGCAAAATCTTATATTGGCCAGAATTAGACATGAACACCGTCGGGTGCAGGCTAAATAGTCCAGTGTAAAGCATTCACGCTTAAAAGTGAAGGTCCTGGGTCCGAACCTTGCGAGTAGCAGGAGCTGCAGATGCGCACTGTTGATGAGTCTCATACCAGGACGAGACGGCCGTCCAGTACTTCCCGGTTTCCAATGGTGGTCTCTAACAATGATTGATTCATGATTTCAATACTATTCAAATATAACAACTTACACACAAATAAGTCAACGAATGTTATAAGCTATAACATTTGCAGCATAAATAAACATTTTAGTCAAGCACACATCGATAAGGACTGGTTGTTCAGTACTGCGTGTATGATTACTCTAATTTACCGATTTATATTGTTGCCAACATCTGTTTGTTACATAAAATAACTATGAAGAATAGGAGTTCATCGTCTGAAAGAGGCAGACATTCAACATATTTTCCATAACAAAAGTGACAATTGTAATCAATGAATATTATGAAAAATAGTTTGATTAATGTGGTTTAACAACTTGAAATATTCTCTTGTTTGAAAGACACACATGTTTAATAAAAAAGAGAACTATTAGAAAGAAGAAAAAACATAGATCCAAACTTCATAGTGATTAAATTCCACATCAAAAACAACAAAGATGTTCTACAAAAAAAAATGTGATTGAGTTTTTAAAGCTATAGATAAATAAGAATTGTATCTGTTATGCTTAATAGACAAGTTATTTTTACGAATACAACGGAGCATAGAAACAAATTTTTAGCAGAAACATGGTAGTTAAATAATTAAAGCCTTGAATATTTGATTTGTTAGCAATTTTATGTTACTCAAAAGAATAACATAAAAACATTCGTTTACACGTGTTCAATTATTCATTTTAAGGAAAATTATTGATACATAGAATCAGGAATACAATTTAAACAACAGCAACAACGGGAACACAAAATTTTTTGGATCGTTTAGAAATGTGATATTTTTTAAAATTGATTAGTTGCAACGATTTCTAATCAGAAATCTAACATGAATGATCGAATATGAGTAGCAGCTAAACACAACATATACAGAGTAGTAGTAAGATTTCGATTAAAAATTATGATACAATTTCGTGCTCTGAATTGAATGGTTTCATTATGGAGCTTTCATTGTCATTCTGAATAACATCATCTGCACAAACTTCAGGTAGAAGTAACACAAACCTTGTGAAGACAAGATCGCTAGTCATAAAAAGATTTTTACTATCGAATGAAACAGGATAATGATATGCACATTATTATTAACAGAAAAATAACAATAAAATATCATCACAAACGATGGAAAGACGGCAGGCTTGTGAATTGTCCCCCCTGCCACTTTACAGTGAATTGAGATCTGATTGTTAGACTTCATCTTTCTCACCTGGGAACACCACTACTGGCTGACCACACCGCGGGTGTTTCTTGAGGAGCCTGAAAAGGTACACCACCCCCACTGCCTCAAAAACCAAGCATCTTCGTCAAGAGTTTGATTAGTCTATCTATCACCAGTCCACGCAGTCGATCAGTACACAATCAATATTGTTGCGTTTGGAAAAGTACTGATGAAGGAGGAGTATAAAGTGTTTACAGAAGAACAACACTGATATAGTGTGTGAGTATGAGTAACTCTATACAAACCGATTGATAGTGCACACACAGACACACACACACACACTAGAACAAATGATAAAAAACCAGTGTGAAAAAAAGGTGATATACACAAAACCAGTAAGTGCTGTGTGCTTTTTTTTACCTGTTCCTTCTACATACGTTATATATGTTTGCAGTGAATTTAAATTGTTCACAGCCAAAAAGTAAAAAAGGCATAGAAATCAGATATATGGAATGAAATAAGAGATATGTTGATATTATTGAAGAAATACTGAATAACTAACTGAAATCATTTTTATTTCGTTACATGTTAACTGGAAAAGAAAGGATATTTGATATTCATTCAATGATCAATGGTGAAACAACACCTTGAAATACACAATTGATGAGTGACAAATATAGAGTAACTTATGTCTTCAATTCTATTGACAACAGTTACCAATTAAAATTATCAGTTATTCTAAAAATAGTATTCATACTTTATATAGAAAAAATACATTTACTGACCACTCTGGTTAATAAATGTGATCAATCTTGCTACTTATATGTCTAGTCTGTCTTCCTGCCCAGTTCCTAAAAGCCCAATATCTTCTGCATATCCAACTGAAACAATAAAGTGCGAAATGCGAGTAAAAGACTCACTCTAAGATTAGTTTATGTACAGAAAAAAACGAGGGTATTTATAAAGTTAAACATGATTTCGGGCTTCTGCAACCACACTAAGCATGGTGCCAGTATACGTAAATATTCAATCAAAAGCATAACAAGTAATTCAGAATTTCTCAGATGTTTCTACAAAGCTTCTTTTCAGAGTTTCAGATATTTTAGGGACCCTGGAGAGTTTGACTAGGAATATTTTTGGGACTCCCCCGAACACAGTTAAAAAATGTAACCTCCTCTGTAGATCTATCTGTAGCGTGATGACGTCCATTGTGGTCCTCCTATCTCTTGGTTGATAAGCATTGCAAGTGATACGCCGAAACTGTCTTTATAACAGGTTCCTATATAATTCTCTCTTTGATTAGCGTGTAAACATGAAGTACAATGCTGATCCAAGGAGTTTGTAACTGTTGAACAAATATCAGCCGATTAAACAAACTACATAGTTCTTCAGTACGATCTGTGAAATAGTTGACACTATCAAATAAACCATTAGAAAGTGACATTTCATAAACCTTTTTCCTTTAAAAGTCATATTATTCAGGTTTTATGAGTAGAAATTGTTACGCTCGTCTCTAGGTATGCTTAAACTATTATGGGTTCACTTTGGACGAATAACAAGAACAAAACAATGAACCAGCCTACAGGTAGGCTACTGTGATCCCTTGACCAATTGAATCAGCAAGAAGTCTTGATATAGTGTAGAAAGTGTATTCTACAAACACCCAACTAGCACACAATGAATTCCGTTTATTTATACACCATAGAGACGTCCATGGACAGTCACAAATTAGCACACTAAAAAGAAACGGTAACCAGTCACAGCCAAGGATTTTCCTGGTGGGAAATATGATCTCAAGGTCAACTGATCGGCCGATGAAATCAATCCAAAATAAAGATATTTATCAAGCGAGTTCTGGGGATCTAACATCCCCAACAGAAACATAACAAAACGGAGGAAAATTATTATGTTCATTAACAACAGAAAATAATTTTATCGTAAGTTTTACAATTGATCGACTAGAAATTCTATTGTCATAACTGATTTATCAATAAGTTTGTTAATTCACAAAATAAACAATTAGAAAATATATTTTTAAAAAGAAATATATGAGAAATTACCTTTAGGAGTGATAGATAAATATTTACCACGAAATTTTGTTGATAGAAAATAATCTTGCCATACTTTCCATTTATGCCGTAATGATTCACAATATTGACTACAACCAGGTGGATGATGACTAACCTGAAATAATGCAAAATAAAGAAATATGAATTATTGTAGAAAATTCAAGTGTTTCAAAAATGAAACCTTGGCGAAATACACACAAGAAGATGGACATAGGAAACCTATGGAACCCACAGAATACTCAGAGTCAATTACGAAGAAGAGTTTATCATCATTAAACCAAATAAGATGCTTCGAGATTCATTAAATCAATCAAATAATGTTAGAATATGACCTGGCTCCTCTATCGCACACACAACAACAAATGCAAGAGAAGACAATCAGTGTAGCAGTAGGTCTCAACATAAATAAAAGGGAAAGTAAGATCCTACGATACAACATAACATGCATCAACCAAAGCACGCTTGATAGAGATTCTTTGGAGGACGTTGACACCTTTACATATCTGAGCAGCATCATAGACAATCAAGGTGGATCCGATGCAGATGTGAGGGCACGGATTGGCAAACCAAGGGTTGCACTTCTACAATTGAAAAATATCTGGAACTCCAAACAAGTATCAGTCAACACCAAAATCAGGATTTTCAATACAAATGTCAAGACATTTCTACTGTATGAAGCGGAAAATTGGAGAACTACGAAAGCCATCATCCCTAAGATACAAGTATTCCTTAACAGTTGTCTACGCAAAATACTTCGGATCCTTTGGCCAGTCACTGTCAGCCACAACGTACTATGGGAGAGAAGAAACCAGACTCCAGCGGAGAAGGAAGTCAGGAAGAAGTGGTGGAAGTGGATAGGACACACACTGCGGAAAGCACCCAACTGTGTCACAAGACAACCCCTCACATGGAACCCCCAAGGTGAAAAGAAGAGAGGAAAACCAAGGAACACATTACGCGGAGAGATGGAGAAAGACATGAGAAGAATGAACAAAAACAGGAAAGAACTAGAAAGGGAAGCTAAGGACAGAGTTGGTTGGAGAAAACTGGTGGTCGGCCTATGCTCCATTGAGGGTAACTGGCGTAAGTAATTAAGTAAGTAATGTCAGAATAAGAAGTGCTTTACACCAGTTAAACAATAGTCTGATGATGATTGTTTAATTAGTTGACGAAATATAACTGACTTTTTCTCTGATCACTGACAACAACCTAATGAATTACAGGTCAGCAGAATAAACTATCAGTAATATTATGAAGAAATTCTAATAGCTCACTCCTCTTTGAAGTTTTGGCTGATAAACGTTTCCACGATGGCAATGACAATGTCATAACTCAACTATTTAGCCTACACAATAAAACATCTTTTCAACATATGTATCCTAAGATATTAATACTTGAGATTTAAAAATCATGAATGAATCATTGCTAGAGCACTATTAGAAACCTGGAAGCACTGGATGGCCGTTTCGTCTGGGTCTAGGATTAATCAGCAATGAGCAACCACGAATACAGTTACTTGCGGGATTCCAACCCAAGACATTCGGTCTTTGGACCATAAGAAATATTAAATCCTACATACAATGGCACATATTTCACGAAATACTGAACAAATTACTACTTATAAATAACTCTTTCCCGAGAAAAAAAAGTATCGATTCAATCATAACGACTACAGATTGAATAAATAAAAATTAACTATCAAGAAGGAATCTCCTCTTCGAAATAAAAAAGGAGGAAGCAGGTTTACAATAAAATACCTGAGTAGTTTGGTTTAGTTATTTATTTATTTTGTTTTCTTCAAGTAAGCAAACAACCACACCAAAATAAAAAGGCGTAGACAGTTACGGAAAAAACAAAACGCTCACATAACAGTAACAGCAACAAAAACAATAGTATCAACAAGAAACGTGCACAGGCACCAACACACACACACACGCACACGCATATACATATAGATATAGACAAACATAAACACTGATTTAAATTGTTTTACTGTTGTTTTCATAACAGAAATTGTGAATTTTTTAAAAAACAACAATGAAATATATATATATATCCATCCAAGAAAGTTACACTTCATGAATAGAAAAAAAAGGGATGGGTTGATGGATGTGTATGAGTTAATTAAAAGTTTCTTTACAATTCTTTTTTTTCAAAAAAAAAAATGGTAAACAGTAGTAGTTGAGAGATACAGAAAAACAAATACTAGCTTTTCAGCATTGATTATATTATGCTTTAACTCTTCACATTGGTGTACTTTAATTGAATGAGAAAAAAAAACTGGTTTACATTAGTTTAAGAAGGATATTCGTTATGTGAGCATAGAAGTAGAATTCTAACAGTGCATTTCAGTCTACTTTGAACTCCTGCGACAGTGTTAATATTCACACCTTTCGCTTCAAACCTATAACGTATTATTCATTGAACTACTACTACTGTTGAGTTCAAATAGACACCAGCTTGTCTGATGGACACCAAGGTTTTAGTAACGATTAGCCATTTCTCATAGTCAGCATTCGGTACTCAAAACTGGTCGAACTTTGCAAACAATTTAAATGCATGATTTTAACATTTGAAAAAAATTAAAACGAAACCACAGACCTTGTATTTGTAAAGTTAATTAATCATAGTCACTTACAGTTTACAACGTTAAACAGTAAATAAAAAAATAACAAGACGTGTCATACATGTATAAACGCATATATGACATAGAATTGGATTTATTGTGGTGGTGTTTCGTTCTCTGAGTTGGATATTTTGGAAGTTAGTGTTGATGTTGCTCAGAAGAACAATGACAGCTTCACAACCGAAAAAACCAGCTCAGAGAACGAAACACCACCACAATCATCCCCATTTGAGCTACAAATTTTCTCCACCATCTCAAAATTGGATTCATTAAACAATTCACTATCAGTCTGTATGTATGAGATTCGTTGGTTACAATGAAAACATGATCGGATTCGCAAAATAATCACATCAAAAGATTCAGAAAAGAATATGAAGTCACTGAGTAGATAGTTTTCCTCCTATATATATGCATATATATATATATGGTAGCGCTAGTTGAAGTATAAGCAGTAATGGAGAAAATTAGGGTTCGAAGATATGATTCGAGAAGTATAAATCCGTGAGATAAAGTTAGAAAGAGAAAGATAGAGATATGAGGAATACAGAAAGTTAGAATTTGAGAGAACACAGAGTGGATGAACCTGCGTCATAGCAAACGATTTTAAGCCAAGTCTTTCAAGTTCTCTGACCATTGATGACTTTCGTCTCGCGGACCCCAACCAGGTAGTCTACATCTGCCAACATGACTTAGTCCACTTGTCAGTGACTTCATGCATTTGTGCGATGTTTTGGTCTTCCAACCTACTCCTTCATCGATAAACATAGCTCGTCGAGGCAGTCGGTGGTTGAGCATCAGTAACACATGATGAACATTCACTGCTACTTCATTTATTAATCTGCCATCCTTACCTAGTACTCGTTTCCTAACAACATCATGGCTTACTCGGCTGTCCCAGGATAAACGAGCAATGCTTCGGAGACACCTATGCTCGAAGACAAGCAATCTACAAATGTCCTCTACTCTTACCGGTCATGTTTCGCATCCGTACAGTAGGACAATATATTCATCGACAATGATAACCGATACTTCTAATTTAAGTGATAAGATTGTCAGAACTAGCGTAACAATAAGTTAGAATCAATATGAAATTTCGACTCATAGCGCAGCATGAAAAAAATAATGAGAGTTCAATAAAATCGAACAGAGAGGAAATAAAACAACTTGACAGTGAAGATTTCAATGCAGAGTGATAAAAACAGACATCATTCTATTTTAACTGACATAAATTAATGGCACCTTTTGTCTGGATTATATAATTGAACATTACCATGCGCTCTACCGTAGAAAAATGAATTTGGCCGCTTCAAGATGTATTGATAAGGAAAGTATTCAAGTCAAATAAACAAAATATGATGCTACACATAAATACAACCAATCAATAGCAACGTAAAAGTTCGTACGTACGTAAGTACATCAGTTCACGTTGCCATAGCACATTAGCACAAAAATGTAATTGTCAGTTCAAATCTGACAGTAGTAGATATAGAAGAAATATTAGCGGCAATGGAGAAATTTCAAAGTATTAGCACTAATCGGAAAGATTAGGGTTCGAAGATATTATTCAGAAGCAAAATCTAGTGAAAGAAACTTAAAAAGAAAATGATAACGTGATAAGGAACTCTGAAGGTTAGGATTTGAGAGAACACAAAGAATGAATACACCTGCGCCGCTGCAAACGGTTTTGAGCCATGTCATTCAGGGTTTCTAACCATCGATTATTATCGTCTCGCGGGCCCCCACATAAATACAACTATATATATATATATATATATATATATATATATATATATATATATATATATATATATATATATATATACATCTGATTAGATAAATAAATGTGTATTTTTGTTATTATTATTATTATTCATACCTGTTCTGAAATACACCGCCAACCCAAATCATCTGTACGATCACATTCATAAGTTTCACCGAGTAATGAATTAAATGGTTTAGTTGTACGATAAGCAGTTGAACTATAACAACTAATTGAGAATGCTACAACATAAGCCATTTGTTCCACTGGATCTGTTGTCTGTGAAGCATAATCTAACAGATTAGAATATGTGAAATCTTCAACAGCTCGTTGAAGAAATGATAAAGGTTCGTTGAAATTTACCTAAAATAGTAAGATTGAGATTATTTTAAAAAAATTGAGTGGAAATTTAGTTAATTGTTTATTTCACAATGTGTATGTGCACATGTACAATTATTAGTAAAGGATAAGTAATTCGATATAAAGTTATGTATTTTTTCAATCAAATTAAATCGCATTAAAACTAAATACCCTAGTACTGCCGAGAGTAAGGCGAGTCTTCTCTCCTTCTCCAGATGCTTTTACATCGCGACACGTATATAACCACAGCCAGGGAGTGTTGTTTACAAAATCGAGTACACAAAAGGCGAATGTAGGTGCGGAGGACCAAATTAAAGGAGCTGGAAAACCCCGATTCCAAACCAATAGTGCATATGGGCTACAGAATCCTGAGGAAACAAGCAGTATGAACCTATTGTTGGTTACCGGCTATCATGGGAGCGCATTTCACAAGGTTCCTTCACTCTCTTATGGACCAGGTCTTTTGATCAATAGCTCGAGAAGTGACCCCTCTAAGGAAACCACCTGCTTCGGTTACAGTACCCGAACAGTAGCCCAGCTCACACATAAATCCAATCATTTGTGTGACGCATATATATATATATATATATATATATATATATATATATATATATAGAGAGAGAGAGAGAGAGAGAGAGAGAGTTATGTTTGTTTTTGTCTCTGTAAATTTGTCTACAATATTTTCCCAGTTTTTAACTTAGAATTTTATTCAACAAGTAGCTTGTATATTGTTGCATAAATTTAATTTCAGAATAAGTATTCGGAATATTTATCCATTGAATTTACTGAGCTGCTTTGTGTACTTTATTAATTAAAGGTACACAATCTCAAATACCAGTGTATTTCAAATGTGAACAATTCCCACTGAGCAAGTAGTTATAGTTGTGTATGTTGAGAAAATAGTTTGAATTAAACAATAACTAATGAATCAATTGAAGTAAAAAAGTACATCAACAAAGAACCTACAGATGACAATGTCTAGAATAGTTTGATAATTCACTTTAATCTTCATTTAATTCTAACTGGATAGAACAAAATAATGTATAGTTTATCTAATTCATTTGGTTGAACTTTATTTTATTGATAGATATGTCAATCAATGAATGAATGTACTGAATTATATAAACATGTTTTATTCATATAGGCATTCAACTATGTCACTCCTGAATTGTTCTGATTATTAATACACAAAAAAGGTGCTTTTATTATCAGATTATAAAAGAAACTATCGATGAAAAAGTACTTACAGGTATTGGAATCTTTGCAAGATCTTTACCGATAGCATTTTTAATTATACCCCATAAATTTAATGCAATTTTAGGTGACACAGGTATGGTACTTCGACGTTTAGAAACTTGGCCACGTTTCAAAGTGTTACTACGTTGGTCAGTAGTAGAATTTTTATTATACGTATTCGAATAACCATCAGACTATATTGAGTAGTTACAAAAAGAAAGCAAAAATAGTGATCAATAATAGAAAAAACTTTCAATATTCAAGAGGAGAACCAGAGAATATAGTTTGATTGAGATCATAACACACTGAGATTTGTCATTGTCCAGTATGTTACTACTAAGCTTTATTCTTTTAATCAATAAGCTAAAATCATCGGTTTAACACAATTTTACTTGATGCTTTCGTGACCTACTACTAACAATGGTTTAAGGATCGGTTGAAATGCAGAAACTCGTTAGAATTGGGCTGATCTACGCGTTTTTTTTTAATCGTATTTATTCGCCTTCGTTTCTCTCTGTACCAGCTTTTGATATGGCCATAAGATGTGTTTTCTTATCCTTTGGATTGATTACACATTGCCAATATCAACATACGAGTAAAACAGAAACAGCGTAAATTTTCCAATAGAATTTTAAATGAATTAAAGTCAGACAGTAGTTCTTTAAATTTCAGTCACTACACTTAGGTCTACATCAAAGTAAAAACAGGGTAAATAAATTCTATCCACATGAGGTGGTTGGGACATGTATTACGTACGTCTAACCACAGACTGCTTCGACGAGCTTTGTTTGTTAGTGTATGAATAGGTTGGAAGAAAGTTAGGGGCGGCCAAACCAAAACATGGCACAAATCCATGAAATCATTGACGAGTGGACTTAGACATGTCGGTAATTGTCGACTACCTGGTTGGGGTCCGCGAGATGATAATAATCGATGGTTAGAGACCTTGAATGACATGGCTCAAAATCGTTCGCAGTGGCGCCGGTGCATTTATTCTCTGTGTTCTCTCAAATCCTAATCTTCTGGATTCTTCAACCCCTCTAGTTTTGACTTTCTAAACTTTTCTCACTGAATTATACTTCTTGAATAATATCTTCTAACTCTAACCTCTCCGATCACTTCTAATTCCCTTACTACCTCTACTACTATTGGATTTGAATTGACAATTACTTCTCTGTCCTGATGTGGTATGGCAACATGAACTGATGTACTTACGTACGAAGTTCTACGTTGCATCTGACTGACTAATTTGTAAATATCTTATTTACAATTCTGATACACTTCTATGCCAATTCTCCAATTTTTAGATGCATTTTTAGTGTAACAAACTAAACTGTAATGTTTCAGTTATGAGTCTTATTTATCGGTGTTCTGTTTGTGCAATGATGTTTTTCGTTACTGTTTACAAATGCTGGAAAACATATATATATATATATACGCATTAAATTTCACTAGTTTTTAACGCATTTCATCGAAAAAATAATAATAGTTTTCATTAAAAATGTTAGAATTATTGTATAGACTTTTTCGTGTGTTTTTACAAAAACCTCTAACTAACAATACAATTCAACTTACCCGAATAGATTTTAAAACATTACTTCTATTTGTATAACCATTTGGTAATTCTAATTCACTGCCTGAAACTGATGTTTCATCAACATTCATTAAACTACTTAAACTAGCTGATGATGCTCGTACTGCATCACTACTACTAGGCAATGATAATGAAGTGTAATTCAATGCTCTCGGTGTTTCTATATCAGGTTGATTGATTTCAGCATCCGTCTCACAATGTCCAATCATATCCAAATTAGATATAGCATCATAGAATTCATTAATACTATCTAGATCAGGAAATTTTTCTACTGTTTGTTTTACAATTTTTCTGGTTTCTATAATATGCAAAAATAAAAACAAAATGACGTAAAACTTATCTTATTTCTTTTATAATTATTAATTGAACAGTGAACTGTTTGTTACAGTTACTTTAAAAAAAAAAGAGATGTAAGAATATCGGATGGAATTCAACAGAAGTTAATGTTAACAAACACAAAGTTGAAGTTTTGATGCGGTATAAATAGATTAGAAGGGTAAGAGGATTGACACAAATCAAAAACAAGTAGATAAGTAGCTGAGTTACTACGTATATATATATGACCTTTTGGTAAGCTAATAAGCTCACACCAAAATTACAAAACAATACCAGGATAAGATAATACAAATGATCTAATTTTAAAAATTCTTAATTAGTAGAAAAATCAGTAGTTGTTGACATTTCGTGACTTGTTTGTAATTTAATTCTCTACTTCTCTTTTTTTCAAGTTTAAACAGAAAACTAGCAACGACTTTATTTTTTGCAATGGTGTCACTCTTTTTGATGATTAGTCCATTTTATAGATTCCATCTAATTATGAAACCAGTTAGGTTAAAGGTGACACTGTGAAACACGTGTACTTGTTTGATTTTTGTTGAATAAATCAAAAGTGATTTAATTGATATCGTTATATTTGGTAAGATTATAGAGGAGAGTATTTATGTTGACCGAGCAATGATACATTCTCTGAGCTGGTTGTTTTGGTTGTGGAGCTTTCATTGTTCTTCTGAACAACATCATCAGCACAAACTTCAGATAGAAGTCTTTTACCTGAAGTCACAACCAAATCATCCAGCTCAGAGAACGAAACACCACCACAATCATCCACCTGAGCTACAAATTTTCTACACCATCTCAAGAACAATGATACAACTTATTGAGCTTTTCTGAGTACACAAAACCAAGAGAAACAATATCATTTTATCGATATTTTTGCACAGCTACTCTATCAGTTGATCGAATACAGTAGACACAGAGCAACAACCGACCATAAAGTGACGGTTACTAATGAAGAGAATTTACCAAATCGTAGTATCATAGATGAAGAAAGGTGATCATCAATATAAACAAATCAAGATGTGCGCTTAACGGCTTAATTTTTTCTCTAATCCAACAAACTACCGGTTATTTACATGCTAAAGAAAATGATTAGGTTAGAGAAATTACTTTACAATATATAATTACAAGCAAAGCTTGATAAATTTTTATCATAGTTTTTATAATTATTTAGTACAATATTAGCAGAGTTAACTGGTAACTAGCAGTAGAATTCAGGATGAGCGTTTCGTTTTGCTGATAATGTTTGCAACCCTAAAAAAGGTAATCCACACAGGATACATACATAACAAAAAGATTGATCGATTGTAATCCTATACATCAGTGGGAAGATTAAAACAACCAATAAAAACGAAAATAATAGAATAACTATTAATTTAGAACAAGTACAAAATAGAAGAGATATCGAATTACTACAGTTGACAAGGATGAAGCTTCAAATTAACTCCAAAACACCTAAACAATAAATACTTTATCTATCAGTGTTACGCTCGTCTCTAGATATCCTTAAACTATTACGAGTTCACCTTAGACGAATAACGAGAACAAAATAATGAACCGGCATCCAGGTAGGTTACGGTGATCCCTTGACCAAAAGGTATCAGCAAGAAGTCTTGATATAGTGTAGAAATTGTATTCTACAAACACCCAGCCAGCACACAATGAATCCAAGCACTCAAACTGCGTTTATTTATACTCTATAGAGACGTCCTTGGAACAGTCACAAAAATAGCACACTAAAATGACACAGTAACCAATCACAGCCAAGGATTTTTCTGGTGGGAAATGTGATTTCAAAGTCAACTGATTGGTCCATGAAATAAATCCAAAATAAAGATATTTATCAAGCGAGTTCTGGGGATCTAACATCCCCAGCAACCAACGACTTTAAAGTCGATAGCTATTTTTTGTAGTTAAAACAACGAACCAGTTTTTTTTAATATTCTGCTTGTTACATTAGTTGAAATCCTAGTAAATTGAATTAATGTATCATATATCGTCCTGATGATGTTCTATATTTAAGTTCAATTCGCTTCGAAGCCCTTCTTATCTTTATGGTGATTCTTTACAGTAACACAAAATCGAAAAGATCAATAACAATAGCTGTTGAATAAATTGGTCTCTTTTTCTCAGTATTAACAATCGATTAAATAATACATAGTTGGATCATTATGATTTGGATCAATTGTATTTACGTGATTACTGCTTTTATGAGAACTATTATTTTATTAGGTTACCATAGTTAAACAACAGTTAACATACAACTATTCTTTTTTTTGATAACTAATGTCCAAGGTTAAAATTAGTTTCAAATTAAACACACTTTTGCATGTAAAATAATAAATCATGATACAGTACTGATGTCTACTGGATAGGGATATAATATACCGTAGTATAATAACAGCTTAATGATTTGGACACTTAGTTCAGACCCTAACTCCTATTCTTCAACTGGCATAGCTCTTACACAGACATTGTGGCTGAAAAAGGGAATACACAAACCCGTAATTGGTAAGTAAATTTCACATATTAATGAATAACATGAAGATCTATATTCTAAACTTCAAACAAGAAATCTAAAACTGTCCAGTTATCCAAGTCGCAGGTGAAATAGCTGTCCAAAAATAACAACATTTGAAAACATATGCTCCATATTGCGAACTAAGCAATGACGATTATGGTTCCTCGACTTGGTGATTAAACAATATAGTGTATACCGAGAAACTCAAAGGACTCATAGTTCAATCATCTCATGTGGATTCATGAGTGATTAATGATACTATGGTCTATGATAATGACGAAATAGCTGCCTAGTGTACTCCGATACTCTGAATGACTTTCTTACACGATGTTAAATCATAACAGATAAAAAAGCGCTATCCAATGAAACAAATCCCTACAAACAACAAGTCGACTATGTCTTTCAATTGTTATTTACATAACCAATAGAGTTACGTAATTGAGCTGACGACTACAACTTATCCCGAAAACAATCATACATAGAATTCATTATTTTCACATGACTATATACAACATGAAAAATAAACACTTGGATTATAAAAATTTTATAATCAAATATTTACACAATGTCTTTATAGTATCAATGTATATATAACAAAGCACTGACTGAATACAATGAATGCATCATAAAAAAAATTGATTCTTAATGTAGAATAGAATACATAAAAACATATCAATAATACATACAAGGCAACTTGATAGACGATATTTAACACAGATTTCAAGCAAATAAAATGATTACAATTAATTATATGTAAACATGAACCAATCAAAGTGATGAATATTAAACTTTTTTTTTCTTATCTACATATCTACAATTGAGTTAGTTGGATGAGATAATCTAGATTTTTAACAAATAACAATAACAACTCTAATTATAATTGATAACTAATAACAGCAATGTGAATAACAAGAGAGAGAGAGAGAGAAGAAAGACTTTTTAAGCAACACACATAATATTTGTTTAAACATTCCTGTTGTATTGTTGTTTTTTTTAATATGACTTATTATAGTGCACAGTAAACATAGTTGATCAGTGTTATTTACACGTGGAATAAGCACACACAAGAATAGCAAGTTATTACATTTTTCAACAAAATAGAGATAAACACCTTAACATGAGCGTGTTCTTCACTAGGTGTGAAATGACTACAATCAAGACAATACTTGGGCTATATATGATAGATGTTATCTATTAAAGGCATCTAACTAAACTGAATATTAAATGTTCTCAAATGATTATCAAAGAGAAAATACGCCTGAACATTTGAATTTTTTTACTTCACTACAAACAAAACTATTCATATGATGTGGACGAAAGTGTTAACTCAACTCAGTGAAAGAATAAAAATGTCAATCAGTCAGTAGTCAGTTAGTTACAACGTAGAACTTCATACGTACGTACATCAGTTCAGGTTGCAATACCACATTAGCACAAAAACGCAACTCTCAGTTCATATCCAATAGTGGCAGATATAGTAGAAGTATTAGCGATAATGGAGAAGAATAAGGTTCGAAGATATTATCCAAGAAGTATAATTCAGTGAAATAAATTTAAAAAGAGAAAGATAGAGATGATGGGGAATTCTGAAAATTAGGATTTCAGAGAACACAGAGTGGATGCACCTGCGCCATTATAAACGGTTTTGTGCCATGTCGTTCAATGTCTAACTGTCTAACTAACGATTACTATCATCCCATGGACCCCAACCAGGTAGTCTACACCTACCAACATGATCAAGGGATTTCAATGCAGAAAACAAACTTTTTCAGTTTATTTTAAACGGAATAAGTTAAGTACTTCACTAATGCAAATCACATTTTACTTTTCTAGTTGGCTGTTTCATCCTAGTTTGGAAACTATTATCGGTGGATAACTCACAACCACATTATAGCATTGTAACAGAATCGTTTCAAATCTACTTTAGAAAAAAACTAACATATCAAATACATTCTAATTTCACCTAATTAACAATCAGTGCACAATATACAACCAGAATTCGACTAAAAAATCTTTTACTATCAAGTAAATATCCATAGCTAAACAACATGAATCAATGATTAAAAAAAGAAATACTACTTTCTATATTGTCTTTATTTAGTAAGTGTATCATATGGTGTAGATTACTAAAAATTTTTACAAGTCAAATTTTACACAAAATCATCTCATATCATCATTCATCACATGATCAATGAATGCTCACCTACTAAATATGCACAGAGGAACATGGATTTTTAAAAATAAAACTTTTGAATTCATTTTGTTTTCAAATCGACGCTCACATTATTAGGCCTGTGCCTCTTTACCATATAAATGATGATACAGTTCCATTGGAAAATCAATATATTGATTTGCAGTAAAATATGTATTCACCTCTACATTCCGTAGGCATAATAAACTAATGTTGAATTTATACTGAATGAAAGTATGATGTCAACGAATCGAATGATGATCATATTAGTAAATAGTAAAAGGTCAATTATACATAATCAATTGATTGATGTGTTACTACTACTACTACTCTACTACTAAAAACAATCAATACATTTTTGTATTTTCAGTTAGATGTACTAGTTAAGTAGTTAAGCAACTTAAAAAAAATACTTATTAATAGTAATAAGATTTATTGAAAGATTACATGATTTTGTTTGTCATCGGGAGTGTTTCTTTCATTCAACTGGCCTAGACTATAATTATTGATTGGTTTAGTTTGTAGAATAATAGCGATAATAATAATAATAATAATAACAGTGATAATAGAACAGACTGACTATAAACGTTAGGTGTCTGGATAATTGTCTATAGAAAACTTTGAAACTAGCTTTTATGCCAGTAGGTATTCATCAGTTGCTGATAGCTTAAATGTGATATTGATTACCATTAAGAAATGGTACATTTTAATATTCAATAATACAGTTTCTTTGAAAAATTTTCTGTAAACGATAAATGAAGCAATCAAATTCACAAAAAGATACAGAATTTTATGAGTACATGAGATAATTTTGTTTAGATTATTTTGAGACATATTTATATTTGTTGACAATACATTACTGAATATATTCATGCGAAATTAAAGGATACTACAAACAGTATATATAGCTCAGTATGTAAGCCCGATAGTGCTCAAAAACGGAATTTAGAGCTTAACGCTGTTAAATGTATGTGAATTTGCTTTGGTAACCTTTTAGTAAAATAAGACATCATAATAAATGGTTAGGTGTTATCCGATTTTCATATAGTTGTGAACGTAGGACTCAGGTACTCCTACAAATCGTTCTTCACAGAACAGGTATCCAAAATGACCTCCAAATCTTAACGACTTCTAGGTTGCATAATTCGTCAAGTTGATGTACAAAGTATGTATCCAACCACTTTCAGAATACTGCACGTTTAAACTTAGAAGTGTGTTTGCATAGAAGATAAATTAAGACTGGAATTCGTTCAGTGGAGATGAAAAATTCTTGGGTTTGATCAATCTAGATTTGCTAAACTTAGACTCTACTTTTTATGAAAAAGGATGCTTCAACTAAATCGAATATTTTTCTTCAAAATACTTGATAAACTATCTTTTGCATCCGATAAAGTAATCAATATGCAAAAAACCCTAGTTATGGCATTCGTAGCTGTTTGTCATTGAAAAAATAATTTCATTCAAAATCTTCTTTCTACATGAATTACTTTTACAATAAATTCTCAAAGACTGGAATAATTTACAGCAATCCATCTGTGAAACAAAATCATTTCGATCTTTTATTCTCTATTATCATGCTTAGTTCTTTTCGTACAATACCATAAATGTGCTCACACCTTAAGTATATCCTATTGAATAAGTGAAATTATAGGAACTCTAAATGTTTAATCACTGAACCTACTCATCAAACCTCCCTACTTACAGATTAACGTGGTTAATGAAGAACTTAGCGAACTTATCTATATCAAGCTAATCTTGCCTGTAAACTGTCATTAATTCTGTTATTATTATTTTTAGAATATATATATATATAAAATAGTCTTAGCCTTTAATTTTTCCATACCAAATGAAACATTCTTCATTTTTCCAAATATGAGTTGTATAATGTACTAGTTTTAAATACGTTAATAGAAGCTGATTAATTTGAAAAATCACTTATTTATTGACTGACCACAAAATCAACAACAGCAAGTGTTGATTTACAGACATCAACTAGTTGGTATAAGGTCAATTAGTTAGAATTTTAACAACAAACAACTAAATTGACTGAGGATTGAATTACAACTGTCCAAAAAATTACATTTGTAAACGTGCGAATAATGACAAAGTGGTATTACTCTGGAAAAAAATTTTTGTTCACATTCTTATATCCTTCTTTAGCTTTAGGATCATTTTGTAATCGTGATGTCATTTTCCGATATGACCTTGAACCCATGAATTACTACCAGTTGTAAGCATAGTGCTACTAAAAGTAAACGAAACTGTAACTGAATTAAATTGTATGTACTTAATTTTGAGCTGATTACCAATTCCATGAGGACCAAAAATTACACAACTGAACAGTCTACGTAAAAGGTATATGGAACGAACTTGCGACCCAATAAATGAAAATGAATCATTCAATTAATTTTAATAAATTGACTTGATTAAAATGACTAAAGTACTTTAGAATTCAAATAGAATGTACTTTTACTTTCCATTGGTAAAACAAGCCAATTATGAGTCTAAAACGGAACATAAACAAACTTTGATCTTCTACTCTCACTGGCCATGTTTAACAGCCATAAAGTAGGACAGAGAGAACTGTTGCTCAGAACACTCGTCCTTTAGTTAGCAAACGGATATCTCGCCTACGCCATAAGTGACGCAACTTGGCAAAAGCCAAGGTTAAGAATGAATAGTAAGACCACCCTTTTCTGAGATAGTCTCACTTATACTAGAATTCCTAATACCGGTCTCCTTGATAATACGGAGCAATTGTCTATTGTTGCCTAACGTCGCTGCCTATTCCATCGCTCTTCCGCTCACCACCCAACACTGTTCGCGATCATTGCGTAGGCTTTTTATCAGCCTGTGCTTAAGCTGACTTCGCTCTTCATCATGTTCAGAGCCAAGACGGATGACTTTTCGAGAATCCATCAGTTCGGTAGATGCTACTAAAATCCACTGCTTCTCCTCAACCTTGTGGTTTACCGTACTAGCAGATATCACTGCTGCTCCCACAGCTCTTTAGATATCATTCCTAGCTACCGCAGGATGGGAATCACTTAGATGGTCGCCTAACTCTTTTTCTAATTGTTCCCGAAATGTATTCTTAGCTATTCTATTATTAAGTAGAACCCTAACAGGTTTACTTGCGATATCTTTTTTACGTCCAGTAAGCCTCAAACAAATAGGCGCTCGCACTAGCGCATCATCTGAATCTAAACATGTGCCCACAATGAGCGACAGTGGCTGACGGCGACGTGATTTGGTTGGGTCCACTGTTGGGACGACTTTGGAGGTCGCCATGTCAGATATTTTTCCTTATGCTTAAAATTAGTGTTTGCTAGAAATAGTTGGTTATCTGAGCATACTGGCAACAGACAGTCGCCAATGTCTGTTCTTTGAGCCACCACACCAACCAGGTGTCTCTCATTTTCCCTGAGTCACCAGCCATTATTACTACATCAGGGCGCCTAGCTTTTTGGAGGTCCGAAAGCTTTCTGTAGAATTCATCTTTCACTTGGTCTGAACTGCAATCAGTGGGGGCGTGAGTGTCCCTATCTTTCCGAGTCCTTACTGTCCCGTTTAGTTGGACAGCGCATAAGCGGTTGTCTACTGGGGACCAGTCTAGGAGAGCTAGTTCTGCCATGGGACTTAATGCTATACCTACACCAGAGAGAACCCGGGAAGCAGCATCAGGGTTTTCAGATACACAAAGGGTAAATCGAGTAGCTTCTTTATTTTGACATGATGAGGTCAAGTGAGTGACGCTTTTCGGATCCAAGATGCAGCATACATCGACTGTCCTAGCTAAGGAGGCCTGTTGTCCTATTTGACACAATCTTTGGACATTAAATGCTCCAACATGTAGTTTAGAACGAAGTTTCAGGAGACCAAGAATAAACTCGCATCGTTTTCATTAGCGGTGCAGTGTGATAAAGGAATGTGAAAAGAGTTAGTCGTGGAGATAAGAGAGGTATTAGGGGGTGTAGGAAGGATTTGATTATGACCGATTTGGTCTAGCATGCTGTTACGGGTATGATGGCGGTTGTCACTTCCCGACTGCACACACCCTGAGGTAGGGTGAGGTGTGACATTTTTAGGGTCGACCTTTTCTAACCCTTCCTTCCTTGTGAGAAGGCAGCATCGCTGCAGATGCTGGTTGTCCAAGGGAAACACCTTACTGCTGTCACACCCCTCTGCAGTCAGCAGTACGACTTCACCCTCAGACCTTGAGTAGCTGCTTTTAGTCTCATCGTTCTCCAATCGACCTGCCTGGCATGGTAGAACCTACAGGAACATATGCTCCAGCCAATATAGCTCTGTTGGGTCATCACGATAGGCAAGCCCGACCACCATGTCAAGGTAACAGCTACGGTCGAAACATTTGTAAATAGAATTACGTTCACAGGTAAACATGATCTTTGGCATTAACATAACGAGTTACCACATTCTTGCATAATTTAAGAAAATCACACTTTTGCATTTCATAAGAGAAAGAAAACCAACTTGGAAATGAACGAGATTGAAATCTGTTATTGAGAAGGTTAGCAATGTGAACAGAAAACATCTTCATAAAGAGGGAAAAACAATAATATTTACGTAAAATGGGTAAATTTTTTGGAAAATTATACATATAGCATTCAATTACTAATACACAATAATTAAGGTATATTCTGAAGTATTACTCCATCAAACAGATGCAAATAAACAAAGGAGGAACGGAAAAAATAAGGTGATCACGTCAGAAGTGACCTTGATTTACTTAGGTCCTATGCTTATCGCTACCCATCAAAAGGCGACATCAGTTGTTTCAACCTTTAAGTTGTAAGTTCAAACTGGATTTTGCTTACTTTTTTATGGGCAGCTAGATAGTATGACTGGATCTCATAAAAATATAGCTCAAATCAGAGTACAGAATCACGTACTTAGTGAATTATTTTCAAGTATATCATAATCCAAGATGTAGTGAATAAATTGAATAAAATACCTCTGAACTCTTGTAAAATATGAGTCGATAAACGTCTATAGATCGGATGATTTTCAGGAAAGAGTTCCAAATAATGGGTCAGGCAAAGTTTGAAATTTAGCTCGGTTACCCTGCTGTTCAAAAATATACAGCCGAGCTGAGGTTCAAATTAGCACGAACAATTCAAGGTCAAATGTATGAACTAATCGGTTACTACTTTATCATAAAGAATTTGAGAAAAATCAGAAGAAATGAGGTTAACAAGCTCAAATTAAGTGAGAGAAATAATTCATACCTTCAGATTGAATTTTTTTCATGTTTCTGTTTTCATAAGCCATAGAAATATGATATTTTAATTGGATTTCCAAACTACGTAGTTCTTTAGCCAATTGCTCAACGGTCTTCTCCAAAGTTATACAACGATCTTGTTCTAAATTAAGTTGTCGATTGAATCGAGCATAAGTTCCAGATAAGTATTGCAATGCTTCTGTAGACGCCTGCAATGTAAGCAGAAATAACAGACATGTATTTAAATGAATTGATGAACTAATTCCACAATAATTCTCAAGAATTTCTTGATAAATAGAAGTTAGAAACCTAAATCAATTATCAGATCGGTAACAACACATTGGTAGTATCTGAATACACCAGATAAATTTTTAAAAAAATGATATGTGGACGTTTTACTACGAAGGAAAAGCAGTTGAACTACATTGAATGTTAAACGATAAAGTAATAATTCATGCAATTGTCGGATATCGTTGTTTAGTAACTGCGTTAAAAGTTGAAACTCATAAATCTAGTAAGGTTAAAGAATGGAAGCAACATTAAAATGATTAAACGACCAATAAAAGTGAAATTTATTTTCAACCTTAACAAGATATATTGCAGCCTTGGATGAATTTGTTTATCCATAAATAAACAACTAAATTAGTTGGTAGTTTAAAGAAAGCTGTAAACAAAGTGTTGTTAATTTCGTGAATTAGTTTTTTTATACGTTAAATTATGACACAATTCGATTACAGATCAGAGATCAACTTGGGAACAAGATAGATCTCATCTAACGACTGTGTGACTCTATGGTGACATGGTGTTAAGAAGATGAATCATTTGATTCGTGACTTGCTGTTGCGATTTTAAAATCGTCCGTTCAGTCCTATACAAGTATGGAACTGTGAAATACGGAATATTTTAATCAGAGTCAACCTCTTGAAACATCGGCTTTGGTAAGCTTCAAATTATGCATTACTTGACAATGCTGGGATGGGGTAGAAAAGATGGGGTCGTCAGTTTATGAGCGAGGCATCAGAGTATGAAAGAAAGCCCTATAGAACTGGTATATGCGTGTCCATCATGAATTTTCAATTGAAGTCCTAAAGATGATGCGACTTAGTGGCATGAAATATTATTAACCAAGGCTCAGAATAGAAGTCCATGGCCATTTTATCTTAGTTTTTTTAAGTCCAATTAGTTGAAAGAAGTTTATTGTGATTGCATTTCTAACTGAACAACTCCACCATACATGCGTTCCTTGTTTAGTTATTTTTCATTGTAATCGCTTCTTTTCCTTCAAATTCTCAGAATGTTATTTCAATGTTTGTGTGTCCAGTTGTACCAAAATTCAAGTGTATTAAAATAAAAGATCGTTTAACCATGAAATATGAGCGAGATAACAGATACTAGTGATATTCGCTTATTGTTCATTGATCAGTTAAAGCTTGCAATCTCTTATAAATAAAAAATACTGATCTTTTTAAAAATATGTTAATGATTAGAATGAAACTTAGCAAATCGTTGGTAATTCCACCCCCATTTTATCACACCGGACAATCAGAAAAAGATAACTTTCAAGTCAAAAAATGACTGATGGTCTGCTCACTATGGTTTGTTTACAGTTTTAAACACCAGTTTCAGGAATATGGACTTCAATAGTTACCAGGACGTGGCATCAATTTATGAACTTAATGATAATTGAACTGAGCCAAGTTAATAGTTGTAGACAACCTAGTTGTGGATCCACATGATCATCGTAACCAATGGTTAGGTTTCGCGTAACATGGCTCCAAATCGTTCGCATCGGTAAAGGGGCATTCATCTTTTTGTCTTATTTAAGAACCTGAATATCGGAATCTCATGAAACCTTAACTTCCTTTTACAGCTACTGGTACTGATACTGCTTCTACTGCTTTGGGATTAGCCCTGACAATTCGTCTCACTGTACTGTGGTATGAGAACTTCAATCGATGCATATGTGTTAGGTTCCATGTTGTGAATGATGATTGTAACATTCTGGTATAGTCGTCGTTACTAATAACAGATTGGTTTGAATTATTGTTTTATTTTATTTGGAAACATGCAAGGAGAAAACAATCAAATGGATAAATTGACGATTGGATCTGTAGAACATTAATTTGCTAAGACTTTTTATTTTCAGTGAACTGGTATTATATAGCGAGACAGAGAGATCGGTGTCACTAATGTCAGATAGCAGTTTGTGAGTGAAAAGGATGGTTATGACTAATAGATAACCGCCCTAAAGTATACTACTAATTCAACAACTAGAATTATACTATAGATAGAGTGAAAACTGTTTACAGAGCTTACAATGATGCAAACATAGTATACAGAAGAGTTTGAATTCCCCGCCTCCAGACAAACGAATTACAAGTCCAACCTATTTACTGTAATTACACAACTAACTGGGTAACACAATACTGACTAACATGCATGACACAAAACTTTGCCCCCTAAATGCCCTGGTACAACCAAGAGCGGAGAGTCCCCTCTCCCTCTCGAAATTCCATCATATACCTCCACGTATGTATAGTCACTGCCAGGAAAGTTCTACTGCCTTCTTGTGGATGGGGTGTTGTTCACAAATCCATCTAGGAGAGTTCGGAAACTCAGATTCCAAATCAATATTACACATAGGCACAAGGATCTTGTTGAAACGAATGATATATGACTCTACTTTGGTGACTGACTACCATCGGACTGCATCGCCTTATGTTGCACCACTGCCTTTTGGATAAGACTTTAGGAACAAAGGCTCGGGAAGTGGCTCCCTAAGCAATCCACCTACTCCGGTTCGGGCATCCTGGCAGTATTCCAGCCCAGTCATAAATCCAATCATTAGTGTGGGGCATAAATATTTAGTTGCCCTTTGCACCAATGTGTGTGTTGAAATAAAATATTAGAAATAAAATAAAATAAAGGCCACAAATACTGATCTAAATAAAGCATTGTAAGTATTTACTGACTGACGCCAGTCGACAATATTATCTTTGATCCAAGGCAAAAAAACACGAAATATATAGATCCAAATAAACATTTATCACAACAAAACAAATTGAAGATCGATAAAGTGGTATTTCTGAACCAGTTGCTGAGCGACATATGTACTTTCAAAACAAGCCTACAGCTCTTCATGTTAAACCATCTCCACACTATTGCACTACTCATTTAAGTCTATTTTCAAAATATAATCTGACTGCTGACAGTTAACTCATGCATCAATCCGTTGATATTTTTTTGGCATGAAATAAATAAACACGAAGTATCAAATGTGATCCTCTATGTTTTCATTTTTAGCAGTGTAACCTAACTAGTAAAATATTTTATAAGTTTCATATAATACAAATTGTTTAATTAAAATTACAATGCAAAACATAATTCAATTAATTAATATACTTATGCAATTGTAAATATAATTAGTTAGTCAGTCTTCCAATGTGTGATCAATGAAAACAAACAAAAATTGTATCACAAAAATAAATTAATCAATATTTCATTATGTTTACTATGCTGCATACTTTTGTTTATGAGATTTCTAAAAAGTAATCAACATAGACAACGTAGAAATCATGCATAAAAGTGTATCCATTTCGTTTAAGCTCACCGTTGCCACATTATACACATCTTTAAATAAACCTTATGTTCACATCCAAAAGATAGGGCGAATTGATATATATTGTATAGGTAAGTTTAGTCGGATTTTCAAATGGAGACATAGAATGAAAAATATTGAATGACGCTCTTGTCTGAGATTATTTAAAGCCTTAAACAAGTAAACTCGTTTATACGCTAAGCTGTCTCACTTTATGTTCATAAAATATGTGCTAAAGGAGGCATTAGTTAACGCTCAAAGTAGACCAATAATTCAATTTTCAGTAGGCGAGTTCAATTGTTCTGAAGTATTATGAATAGATCAGAAAAAACCTAATTATTAATTCAATTTTTTTTTGAGTCAAAAGTAAAGACCACTTTATACATTAGTGCGTAAATAACAAAGTACTCTTCAGAAAATAACAACTGTGCGTACAACTGTAAGTATATCCCATTTCACATGTGAAATTGTACGAACTCAATGAATCTACTAATGGACCACCTTACAGATGCTTCACATTAAAACTACTCTCTATACATTTAACTAATTTGAATAGTATCTAAACTGAAAATCAAGACATAAAATAATCTTGTACCTGAATCATGGTAGACTTGATATACCTGACTGACGTATCATTGTAATTATTGCTTCCGTTCTTCCATAGTTTCTGTTTTCTTATTTCCTATAGTTTTAGATAATTTAACTCTGACTGGAGCCCTTCTAGGGTTACAGCAGGTCTCAAGCCCAGATAATGAGGGAGGGTTGGGCATGGGGTTAGCGACCCCATCCGGTAGAAAACCAACTTGCTGAAACAAGCGCTAACCAGTTGTAGGTGATTATAAAAAATGCTCTATGGCACTGAAACGATACTAAAAACACCGTTCATACAGCAACAAGCTGTCCAGTTAAAAAGAATTAATAATTCCTGACTGACACCTTGCATTAGTGTTATACACGTGAAAAATGTACTGCCTGGACAATTTTCGAACTACAACACTTCAAACAATGTAACGTGACAATCTCCATCCGCTGAAGTGAACAGCTATTTCTAAATCGAATTGACCATGCCTATAAACTGATGTGAATTCTGTGAATATTAATTTTCAGAACATACATATTATGATCATTATTTCAGCTAACTATTATTATGTATGAGATTCCAGGTCTATCAACAGAATTATCGAAGTGAAAATAATAATTGTCGTAGTGACAGCATGTTTGTTATTACCTAATACTATCTGAAAATAAAAGAGAAAGTGCTCTGTTCTGCTTCAGAATTATGCACGTTTAATACATGTGACTAAAAGCCGCGAAGTCATGAGATTGAAAAATAACTGCATGACAACTGTATAACTTTTTTAGGAATGCAAGGTTTATATAACAATCATTATTTAACTATTGAGGATAAATGTTCCCTCTTTTATAATAGCTCCATCCATTCCAATAAATTGAGAGGCTTTATAATCACACCTATTTACTACATTTGTTCAATAAGAAAAGTTTTAAAAAAAAAATTGGAGCAACACTTGGATTTTCTAGAATCCAGTAAAAAGGTAAGTTGAATGATGTAATGAGAAACAAGGAACAATGCATGAACGTAAAAATATGATTGTAATTAAATTAAACAGAATAACCTTCTTTTGAATACACATGTAAATTCCTATGACTTTAATAGCTGGAAGAAGTTCTAGATGAACATGATTCATAAGATTTGGACAAATATTCTGGAAGAAACCAAACAAACCATTCAATTTTTAGCCATGGAACTATTAGTTATATTTTCTCTTTTACAGAACCATTTTCAGAAATATTTGTACAAAGCGAACACAGGCGTACAAGAAAGTAGTAGGTTTGAAGAGAAACTTAAGATGTTTAGAGCACCAATTGCTTTTAAAGTGCTTAAAGGGTTGACTTAACAGTTTTTACACCAACGAATCTTCAATAAACTACACGTTTATGAAGTCGCCTGTAAGATCTCTACAACGAAATGATCTAAATGATTGCTTTCAAATACGATATTCTACTAGATATTTAGTTGTTATTTATCTGAACATTGTAAACAGGAATATCTAAACAAGTTCCCTTTAAAGAATATACCTTGTAACATTGAGTTTCTAAAATTTTTTGGTCATTATCCTAAAAAAATACTAGTTGTTGAGTTTAACACAAATGATTATGGAGTATTTCTCTATCTCAATTCAGTTTACTTTAGTGTAGTTTTTATTAACAACTTATATTACGCTTATTTTGGCTGTAGGTGGCCCTCAATTTTTACCAAATTTCATAACTAAGCAAATAATAAGTTTTAACAGTTACATAAATCCTCCTCCAACTTCAAATTTTGTAGAAAGTATTCTCAGACCTAAGCATAGCAAAAAGTGGCACAGCGAGGTATAAGAATTCTTTTGAGAAAATTTACTTTATTTTTCTACGAGAACTGTACTGTTTTCTTCTTAAGCATAACAAACAGCTAATATATGTAAACTATTAGCATATCTGGCGAACAGTCAAAAAATACACATAGAAAGTTATTTCATAGTCACTAGTTAACACCGACTAGACAGAAATACGAAAGACAAGCGGAATTAAGTGGAATTTACCAAAATATGAACCAAGAACGATAAGTAAGGATTTTTAGATGACACTGAAAAGTTACATGAATATGCACAAAAAAGGATTTACTGAAGCCATCTTTGGAAGCAACTAACCTCGTAAAATTCTTTTGCGTCGTTACGATGTTCTAGTAAGGCAAGTTTGAGAGACGTAGTCCGTCTTTCTAAATCTGAGGCAGAAAAAAAATCGTTTGAATTCACTGGGAATGAACGCGACCGAAGCAGCAAACTGGATAAATCGTTTGAAACGGATGTAAGCATTGACTCGATATTACTGACTTGAGAACAAATGTTACTAATGTGATCATGCAAGCGTTTCCGTAAAGACTCTATGATGCTTAAACGGTTGCTGTCTTCGAATGAAATGGTATATTGACGGGACAAACGTCTTCCGGTGTCAGTTTTCAGCTTAAGGTCATTGGTAGTAATATTTGGTTCATACATAGAGCGAGAACATGAATTCTGTATTGGAGCATCTGATGGATATATACAATCGGATTTCAATGAATTGTGTTTGACCTTTATTCTGCGATACCTCTCACTAGATGAATTACTCATACGGTCGTGTGAACATGACTGGTCAGCACAGTGATTTAGGGGGACTGATTGGCGAGAAAGTGGTTGAGATAGAACTGGGAAACTGGTTGTTTTAATATCCAACTTTGGCCGACCTTTGAGAGTAAATCTGAAAGAATTTTGCTTGAAATTGTTCTCTTTTTCTGATCGAAGTACAATAAATGATGAGTAGTCTGATTCAATCTCTAAATTTTTAGCAAAAAACAAATTTATTGAACCAAAAGAGATAATCGAATATAGACAAGACTAAAAATGGATGTAACAAAACCTACGCATTTAGCGATATATAACTTTACTCCTTGGGATCTTAAGTGTCATAAATATCAATTCAAAAACTTAATTACTAACAAAGAAAAAAGATATGACAAAATTTCGTGACCTGGGTTCCTAAAGAAGAAAAAGAGTGATTCCACCTTTATCAACACAGAATGATTAAGAGCCATGTTACATGAAGTATCAAACCATTGGTTATAACAATCACAAAGACCCACAGTCAGGTAGTTTGCACCTACCTATATGACCCAGTTCAATTTTCAGCATCTGCATGGACTGATCTTGTATTGGTTCGGCTCCTAGCTTTCTACTAATCTAGTTTACCAGACATCACCATCAGACCATGAAGGTAGATGGTGGTTGTGTATATGAAGGATATGTCCCAACTACCCGAGTTTATAAGGTTCACCGACCTCATCAATCGATTTTCCGTGCCGAGATTTCATTACAGAACAACCCACCTGGACTGATGAGACTTCCAGAATAAATGAAGCGGTCGACAAACACAAAAAACCACTTCCTACCATTAATTCAAGCACTGACATGCACCAGTGCTGAAGTAAGATTTTGTATTTGAAGGGAACAAAACGCATTTCTAACAAGCTTGCATTGTTCTTTAAGGTACTCATAAGACAGCATTTTGTCAGCGTCTCGGCTAATCAGGACAAAGTCACTTGCATGTTATAATTCAACGAGTGAAGCTCCTGATAAAAGACGAACTCCTGATAATTTATACGATGAGATCATTACCTCTAGGAGGACGCTTAAGATGCAGTAAAATAAAAGTGGGGAAAGTGGAGAGTCATGATGAACAATACGCAACATGACAAATGCCAATCGAGCCTTCTATATCCGAGCTGAGATTTCGTCAGTCACCAGGCTATCAGCACTGACGAGACTCCCCAGATAAGTGAAGCGGTCAACACGCTCGACTTCTTAACTCCCTATCACTAGTTCAGCTACCAATGAAACCCAATCCTGAGGCAACATTTTGCATTTCAAGTGAGAAAACCGCATCCCGAATATGCTTACATTTGGCTTAGGGTGGTCAGAAGACTGCGTTTTATCAACGTCTTCACTAAGTATAACTATGTCGTTGGCATATTCTACGTCAACCAGTGAATCTCCTTATAGAAGGTGCACTCCTGAAAAATCAGACAAAGATAACGTTACATCTATAAGCAGGTCTATGACAAAATTAAACAAGAATAGAGAGAGTGGACATCCCTGACGCACACCACTTGAAGTAAAGAATTCCGGTGACAGTTCGCCAAAAGCTCCTACTCGACCAGTAGTGTTCGAGTAGAGAGCTTGCATAAGGTTAATGTACTTCTTTGGTACACCTTTCAATGACAGACACTGCCACAGAACCTCACGATCCACAGATTCAAATGCCGCCTTTAGGTCCAGGAACACAACTAATGTTGGACGCATAAATGTGTGTGTCCCAGGACCTATTTGAGTGTGAAAATGTGGTCTATACAGCTACATTCAGGCCGAAAACCAGCCTGGTTTTCTCTAGTCTGCTCTTCACGAGCTCTAGTTAGGTGTCTAAGTATAACCGAGGCTAACAATTTAGAAACTATATTGGTTAGACTGATTCCCCTGTGACTGTCATAAGACTTTTGTCCTTTCTTATAAATTGAGACAATCAGGGATTGAGACCACTCGGATCGGATAACGTCCAGTTTCCAGATTCTACCTAAGATCTCGATCAATCTAACTGCTAAAACTGGACCACCATCTTTAAAGATCTCAGGGGTCAAATTATCAAGACCCGCTTCTCTCCCTTAATTCAGATTTCCTAACGCATTCTCAACTTCATAAAGAGTTGTACGGCTTATATCGATTTGCAAGGATGACTGGAGATCGTGAACAGCCGAAATGTGGCTGAAGGCCAATTGAACTGATCCCAAAAGTGTTCTTCCCAGTGATCTAATCTCCTGGATTGAGAATGAATAATAAGACCACCCTTTTCTGAGATAGTCTCACTTACACTAAGATTCCTAATACCGGTCTCCCTGATAAGACGGAACAACTGTCCGCTGTTGCCTAACGTAGCTGCTTATTCCATTGCACTTCCTTTCGCCAACCACCACTGTTCGCGATCATTGTGTAGGCTTTTTATCAGCCTGTGCTTAAGCTGACTTTGCTCTTCATGATGTTTAGAGCAAGGAGAGATGAGTTTTCGAGAATCCATCCGTTTGGTAGATGCTACTAAAATCCACTGCTTCTCCCCATCCTTGTGGTGTACCGTACTAGCAGATATCACTGCTCTTTCCACAGCTCTTTGGATATCATTCCAAGCTACGGCGGGATGGGAATCACTTACATGGTTGCCTAACTCTTTTTCTAATTGTTCCCGAAATATATTCTTAGCTATTCTATCATTAAGTAGAACCCTAACAGGTTTACTTGCGATATCTTTTTTACGTCCAGTAAGCCTCAAACAAATAGGCGCTCGCACTAGAGCATCATCTGAATCTAAACATGTACCCCACAATGAGTGGCAGTCCTCTATCGAACCCCTCTATCGGTGGCTGATGGCGGCGTGATTTAGTTGGGTCCACTGTTGGGACGACTTTGGAGGTCGCCATGTCAGATATTTTTCCTTATGCTTAAAGTTAGTGTTTGCTTTAACTAGTTGGATATCTGAGCATCGTTGCAGCAGACGTTCACCATTATCTGTTCCATTAGCGCGACACCCCAACCAAGTAGTCTATACCTACCAACATGACTCAGTCCAGTTGTCAGTGACTTCATGGATTCGTGCTATATTTTGGATTGGCTACCCCCTAGCTTCTTTCTAACCTATGCCTACATCACAAAACGTAGCTCGTTGAGGCAGTCGGTGGTTAGGCATTCCTAACACATGTCCGAACCACCTCAACTGATGAAGGTTCACCAGTTCATCGACTGATTTGCCATCCCTACCTAGTATTCGTCTCCTAAAAAGAGTTGATTACACGAAAATGTGCTTCAGAATGAGAGAGTCTTCTATCGAGCCGCTCCAATTACGGATGGAGGCAATAATGTCCATTTGCGATAATCATTGAGTCGATTGCGAATGACGTCATGTCAGACGGTGTTTTTCCTTGTATCTAAAATTAGTGTTTGCTAGAAATTAACAGTTATCTGAGCATGGGTACAACAAACGACTGCTATTATCTATTCGCTGAGCCGCGACATCGTAAGATTCCCTAGTGTGCCTTTCGGTTTCGTTTAGTCTACGTATTTATGTATTAAAATCACCAAACAATATTACTATACCTAAATGTTCAGCTCTTCAAAGAAAGGTGCAATTCAATCTGTAAAACTGTTCTTTTACTTCATTTGAAGCGCAACCAGTTGAGGCGTAGACAGAGACAACAAAGTGATATTATTGCGTCTTAATTTTTCAGAGTTCTTACTGCCTTGTTTGAATGAACGGCACAAAAGTGACCATATATTGGATTCCAGTACAGGTGAGCCCATTCTATCTTTGAACTTAACGCCGTACTTACGCCTCTGAATTTACATTAATTAGCAATGAGGTCTTCAGAAACATGGACAGTAGATCGTGCCGGATTTTCTGAGTAGGTAAGATCGAGTGAGTGGCTATGCGTATGCCGATTTCGGATATAACACACACTAATAGCGCAAGATTTTAGAGTCCTAGCTAGGCCTATTTTGCTATCGAACACTGATGGCTCCAACATGTAGGTTAGAGCGCTATTATAGAAGATTGGGAATAACATTTTGGGGACTCAGAATGTCAGCATTGATCGCATGATGGTAAATTTATACGACAATAGTTAACTGTATAGACAGAAGTATTCAGTGGGTTGTCCCTACCCTAATGACCGAGTTGTAGAAGGATATTTCCTCTCGAGGGACCTAGTAAGGCAGTGATCGTACCGACAGGAGGGCACAACTGCGAAATCCGAAGGACGTTTTTTGGTTCGTTTACACAAGAACTTTTTGGGAAAAGTCTGCGATGTGTTCGTTTAATACTTCGAAAGACCTTGCCGCTGGAGATGGGAATTCATAGGAAAAGTAAAGCATTATACTTCCGGGTTAAACCTTTTTTAGCACCTTTCTTCCATATGAGGTAGAATCGCTACAAGAATCGTTTCTCTAAGGGAAATACTTTACTACTGTTACACTCCTGTACAATCAACAGTAAAACCTAACCCTCCAACCTTTAGTTGCTGGTTTTAACTATATCTTTCCCCGACCGCCTTGCCTGGCGCGGTAGGAAAAAAAGCAACAGTTGTTTAAGAGAAAGTAGCTTGATGAAGTTCTTATGAAAAGCAAGCCAGATCATGTAGTCAAGGTAATAAGTACGGCCAGAGACAAATTTATTACTACAATTAAATGATTAAACGCTCCAAATTTATTGAAACATTTATACATTTCATAAAATTTTGACAGCTGTTAATTTATCCAAGTAACAACTAAACTGAGATTCAATTTCTTCGGAAGAACATAGTAACTGTAAATACTGACATTCCTCCTAGTGTGCTTATATCAAGTGTAAGTAGCTGACTAAGGCATACGAACAAGTTTATCAACATGCAATCCCCATTTGAAGCTTTACTACTACTAGGCAAGTTCATGAAATTATTGTTATGGTTAGTATGTGAAGACCACCCAGTTAGGTTCCGCGATTATTGTAACCAGTGACTTCAGACTTAGTAAGACATCTCTCAACATCGCTTGCGTCTTCCTTCAGATTCCAATATTCAGAATCTCTCATGACCTTTAACCTTTTTTAGATTTATTTCACTGGTTGACATTTCACATTTGTATCCCTATTCCATTACCGCTATTAACGCTACTACCTCTACTGTTCTGAGATTTGGCGTGGCAATTTCATGCTTGTCCTAGTGTGGTGTAACAACTTAAAATCATGTATGTACTAAATACGTTTTACGTTGCAAATGACTAACTGGACAAGTCAAAGGATCCTAGCATAAATATAGTAGAATGAAGAACTAAGGAATTAGTTTTCTTGTCTGTAATTTCTTGCCAAACTACTTCTAAAATTTAACCTTGGGATAATTTCGTGATCTGAATGTCACTAAAACTTATTTTTCAGACAAATTCAAAAATTGACTTAGTTGTCACGTCGCCAACAGGTATTATGAACATTTGTGGGATATGCCTTCAGATGCGAAACGTTTTGTTCCATATGTGGCGAAATTCAAAGACTTACAGATATGGTTGTGACTAGAATCATTGCTACTGCTAAGACGTTTTTCACCGAAAACAAAGGTTAACACCCAAATCAGAATTGATGGTATGCATGTGGTGTAAATGCAAAAATACGCAAACTTATGTAGCTATAATCGACGGACTAACCAGTAGGGGTTCTCTGAGATCTTGATATAATATCTTTAAGAGCTTCTATCCATTTCTTCTTGTCTTCTTCTGACAATGCTTTAAAGTAATGCTTCCTTCCAGAACTCTCTGTCAGAATGAATGAAGATCCAGAATTTTGGGAACTCAAATATGCATCTGTCAAGTCGAAGGTCCCATGACAATGTCTTCCAACTGCATCGGGTCCTCTTAAAAACCAAATTAATTAAAGATTATATTTACCGGTAGTAGTTAAGTAAATGATTATGTACTACGAACCAACGCTTTTTATAGCCTTTTAAAAGGTTTGTCCATTTGTAGAGCCACCCTGATACCGGCTCTGACGTGCACATTATACTGCTGGCATAATCGACTTCCCGTATATGGTAAAACTTCTCGGTAGCGCAACCTTGAGAAAACGCGGGTTCAAGTATTATAGCCTCAGTTACACGGATAGTAGGTCGGCGAATCCACGGTAATTTTTTAAATTATTTCCAGTAAAGATCCAGTTTCTCCTTGAAATTGTTTATGGATCAGGCTGATATCATGTGTTCGAGTGAGGTGTTCCAGTCACTAACCAGTTGGTGTGAAAATGGACTCGTATTCTGAGTTTAGTTGATCACGGTTTGTGGACTTTCTTGCAGTGTCCCCTCAGATGACTAGTTCGGGAGAGAGCAAGACTCGCTAATTCTCTTATCGTTATTCGAGATAGAGCATGAAAAAATAAAATCACTCAGAGTTCTACGATATGGAGAAAAGATTTGGTCGTTTTAAACGCTCACTGAAAAAAGGTTTAGAAAAACCTGTTAAGATCAGCCTTACTACTTGTCTTTCTCTAGATTTTAAATTCATCCGCATACGAGCGTTGGCAGCTTTAGCAGTTTAGGTGAATTATTGATGTAGAGAAGAGACAGTATGGGACACAGGCTGTTGCCTTATAGCACTGGACATTAGACCGGTTTTCTTCCGACTAGTGTCCAATTTACTCTCATCCTCTGTTCTCAGTGGTAGAGTGGGTGTTTAATCCATTTGTGTTATTCCGAAGCCCGGAAGCTTATGAGAAAGCCCCCCTCGATAATTCAGATCAATACCCTGCTTATATCCATGAATATTACTTTGATAGACAAAACAGTATCTTGATCTGCTCTTCAATCTCCTCTCGCAATTGGTAAATTAGGCATGATTGCTTATTCATGTAACCCGATTACTCGTAATTAAGCAGATTGTATTATTCTGCGTGAATTAGTAACTTGGTCCTAATTAATTGTCCTAGTAACTAAACTACACCGTTGGTTAGACTGACTGGTCATTAGTCAGGCACATTTCATCTCTTAACATATTTTAATTTAGAGCTAATTATAGTATCATCCTATTCCCTAGAGAGTTGGGCCTGCGAAAAGGACACATAGAACAGCATTGTGAGTGACTCTACAAATGTGTCTTCGAGGGATGACAACAACCATGAATATACCCCATCCGGACTCGGTTACTTAGGGAGAGTGCGGTTAGTGAGCAAACGGGAGGTGGTTTCTTCACTGACAAGAACTGGCTTCATAGTTGATATCTCGATGGTATGGTTAAGAAAAGCATTCCATAATTTTGGACAGCGTTCAGAGTCACATTCAGATTTATATGTTTAGAATAGCATGCCCACGGTCAGTGTTATTCTGAGAATCTAGTCTTCAATTGAACCAGTCAATGGAAGTTACTGACACCACGTCTTCGAGTAATAGAATTCAGGAATTAGTGACTCAGTATAAAAACCTGTATCCCAGAAGAATAAATGAAGGTTTTGATTAGCAAGATATTTTGCCTTGGAAGATGGATTATCGGTGCCCGTCGGTATAGATATGGTATTAACAAAAGTAGAAGAATTATTGATAAAGCAGTGCATATGACTTCAGAATGCAATGAAACAAGGTATTCCGATTTTTTTGAACTACTTTCATTTATAGACGATAGCTACTTAGACCCTCAGCCGGAACCGAACCGTTATGCACTGTAAGGAGTGAGGTTACGATCTTCAAAACGCTAAACTTTTTTCATTTATAAAATTCGCCCCATATCTGTTTGTTATTTCCACAACTAATTGTAGTTATGTCATAAATTACCAATCAAATTGTGGTTTAAGCGCCCACCACGTGATCTGATCTGACGTGTCTGTAAACGTTCTTTGTTTTAAATGACCTACTAACTGAAGGACATTATTGTCTTATTAGATAGGAACATACGAGAAGGTGACTTAGTAATGATATGTTCTGACTTCTCTGAGAAAAACAAGTGGCCCTTAGGTCTAGTACAGAGAGTGATATCTAGTAAGGATGAACTAGTGAGACAGGTAGAACTGAGGACGAGAAAAGGGATCCTAGTGAGAGATATACGTAAACTGTGTCTTCTTGAAGTGGTAGATGGTAGGTAGCTACTCGGATCCCTAGGCGTACTGGTGTAAGTCCTATGGATCACGAGATTGTTGACATATTGCATGTTTGCTGTTGATTGCTTGTGATGCACATACTTGGATTGTTGTTATCTATTTTGTCGGTGAAAAGAACCAAGGTTCTTTTGGTCGGGAGTGTTACGGGAGAAATGAAGACATTTTGCTGATCAAAACCTTTATATATAAATATCATTAATTTCACTGTGTTTTTTGGGTATATTTGTTTTACTTAACTTAGGAACTTGTTTGAATTATTATTTTCGGCCATTTTGGACTCCTGCTTGCCTTGGTTGTTCGTTTGCAGTTTTTTGCTCCAAGAATCTATAAAGTAGAAGGTAATTGTAATTATTATAATTATTGTTGTTAGAACGACATTGGTCGTCTATTTGTAGTAAACAAATACATTTTGGTCGCTTATTTGTGAATTGGCAATAAACTTTGGTACCTGCTTCGGAGTTTCGTTTTGACATAAACTTTGGGATCGTGAATTGCAAATAGATCGACACACAGTGCTTCTAAGGATCAAGGAGCAAAAAATTGGACGTAACAAAGGTTCTTCAATTTAAAGTTTGGTCGTTGGAAACTTTTGGACATTTGGGTCCAAAAGTTCTGCTATTTTTATTTGGTCTTTGGATACTTCGGACAATTCAATTTGGTTCTTCGGTCATACGCTGGATACTTTTGGACTTTTGGGTCCAAAGGTACTTCAACTTTGATTCTTTTGTCGTACATTGGATAGCTCGAGACATTTTGGCTCCAAGATATTTTGCGTCAAAATTTTGTTATTATTGGTCGAATACGTTTGGATTAATTTACATTTGCTTGGTACTCGATTTCGAACAAAAGCAAACAATGGAAACCAGAATCAGAAAGCCGAAGGAGAATGACGAAATGGATGGTAAAATTTCTAAAGCTGTTTGTGGTATGTCTGACTTTAATGATGATAAACGTGATGATATTAGTGTTAATAGTAAGTCTTCATCTCAGTTTAGTACTTCTAGATTGAGGTTAGAAAGGGCATTACTAAGGAAGAAGAATTTGGAAAAGAGACTTGAGTTACAAGGACAGCTTAAAATGTTAGAACTTTAAGAGGAGCTGAAATGGCCGAATTAGAAAGTAAGGTCGTGAAAAACTATATGGGAGTGACTAGTCATATGCGGGCGAGACACAACGATTCTTCAAATGCGTTTACACCTACTTCACACCCGGAATTTAAGAGAGTTGTTAATTGTATCAGAAAAGTATCCCCTTTTGAAAAACAAGTATGTGACCCCGATGATTTAAAAACCCTTGATGTGTATCCTAGTGAAAAGCCCATTTGCGTAGAAGATAAGATGGCTTTTTGAGTATGGAAAAGAAAGAAAATGAAT
>OX103972.1:13684436-13754171 GCA_944470395.2 Schistosoma turkestanicum
TTAGATGAAATAATCACGACAAATGTTGGAGTTAGAATTATGAATAGTTTCAGTGATATTAGAAAATATTAACCATGAGCTGCATGATTTGAGAAAAAAGAGTAATTTCTCATGAAACATCAGTATTGTAAACGCGATCAGAAGAAAATTCGGACTATGTACTACGAACACTAAGTAACTTAGTTATGTGTTCTCAATCCGAAAATATTGTGTTAATACAAACAAAATAATTGAACACCCTCAATATCTCTTCAACCCTATGCCTCTAACATTCTTGGCTTCGTTTTAAACTATTAATGAGACAAAATCTATCCAAAAGTATTGCACTCCTCATACACAGATACTATCCAATTGGTCAGTAATTACATTTAAATCATTAGCATTGTAGGGTTATGGAGATAGTTCAGTTACTTTGGATTTATGAATCGATCAATGTCAGACACTGCTAGAAACCTGGAAGCACTGGACGACCGTTTCATCCTGGTATTGGACTCATTAGCAGTGCTCATTCATGACTCCTGCCACTCGTACGGTTTCGAGTGGTGCCGGCTCTGAGGCTAAGCGTTCGCGCGCAAGACTGAAGGTCCTGAGATCAAATCCTGCGAGTGGCATGAGTCGTGAATGCTCATTGCTGATGAGTCCCAGTGTTTTCAGGTTTCTAATGGTGGTCTATCATGGATCGATTCATGATTTCAAACTTTAAATCATTGTAACTTGAAATGAATCCCATAATCAACAGATGCCAAAAGGGTGGATTAGTTAGCATAATACAACAGAATACCAGACTATAACAACTAATAATGGATTATTCCGGAATCTCATTCGATATCAAAGTGAATTGACCACTTCTTGATCACTTCCTATCATCAATATATCAGATGATTATAAAGCTGAAGATCTAAGTTAAAATACAGTATGAAAGGGAATTACGAAAGAAGGTATTGTATATATAGGCAGTATGAGATCTCTTGTCAGATAACGACTATATACTTTTCATCAATTTTAAAGGAAGACTCTACTTCTGTTCTTCATGAAAATTACCCTTTGGCTGTACTAACTCCGTAAAACCCACATTTATAACTTCTAGTTGTTACTGAATGAAAATGAATTTGCTTTTTATCCTAAAACTACTTTTTTCTGATGAAAGTAGTAAGACATTATAATGCAAACATTAAGATGTTTTGTAAATTATAACAATTTAAACAGAAATACATCAAATAGTACTTATTAACCTTTTATCAAATATAAATTAATAGATACATGTTTATAGTTGTTTTGAAGAATATTAAGTTACTAGATTACAAAGTATATAATCATTATTATTATTGTTATTATTATTATTATTATCATTATTATTGTTATAACCTTTCTACCTGCATAAACCTTTTAGTTTCCAAAAATTTTCCTTAATTGCTATATATATAGTAGACTCGTTCGGTCTAATGAAAATTATGTACTTACGAAATGGACTATATGAAATGTTTGCTTTCTAGTCAAGTATCAAAAGTGTTTGTAAGTAGAAATTTATAATTAATAGGTAACTAAACTATTCATTGCCACACCCTTGAACTTAATAAAAAATTACTTTAAATCAAATGTCTTAAGGTTTAAAATATTTAGGTTCCTTTTTTTTAAAAAAAAAATGAGGTTTTCGGGTGATAAAACACAAATTCGAACTACCCACTGTTTATATCATTAATCAAATATCTTTTTGTAGGGATTATGTTTAGAATTGTTTAAATTTACAAAGTAATAGTGTGGTGTGAGCTACTTATAAGTAGTATATGACGTGAGTGTCAACGTAATGTCTGGCAGCGGGAGATGGGGGAAGATCAAGAAAGGAAGAGTTAGAACACAACGGAATTTGTATGAAACGCATGAATAGTGACATTGGATTGATGTTTTGCAACAGAAACAGTCCAGTTCGATATGAGGAACTGATATTTTGCAAATGAATAATTTACGATATGATTTTCCAATTTTACTGAGTAACTCTGTAATTCTTGTTAAATACAATTCGGTTGCCCCACCTGTGTTCTCCTTCACTACAATAGTAGGTATTTTCAGAATTCAATGATGTATGATTAACAAACAATGTGTAATAATGAGATCAATATAACCCATGTTGTAGATAAGCTGATAATCGTAGATATTTGGACCGATGTATATTAAGTTGGTCTGTGAAAACATTGAAGACAAATTTACACATGTACTTACATAAATCTATTGAAAAGTATATTTTATATTGTGAATATACTAGTAAAATCACAATCTACATTGATGATACCTTTAATATATGAAAATATCATTTATATAGAATAACTGTGTAGTTAGGTACTTACAAAAAAAAATGGGGGATCAAATTATCCCTTAATACTGTCCGGTTGACATCACTCAATCTGATAGACAGACACAGATACAACGCAGAACTTCGTACATAAGTACATCAGGTTGCCGTACCACGTCAGCACATAGACGTAACTGTCAGTTCAAATCCAAGAGTGATAGCGATAGTAGAAGTATTAGCAGCAATGGAGAAGATTAGGGAGCAAAGATATAATTCGAAAAGTATAATTCAGTGAGATAAATTTGCAAGGAGAAAGATAGAGATTATGAGGAATTCAGAATCAATCAATCAATCTGTAAACGAAATATAACAGTTGTAATATGGAATTTAACATTGATACTAATGTAAGTGGTATTTCATGTTTAATTATCACAGCTTTTACTAAATGTTCAATTATGAACTGAATGTTAAACTATTTACCTTCCGGAAATGTTTAACATATCTAATTATTTAAAATGAATCTTGCCAATGATATTGTAAAGTTAATAGTTTTAAGAGGACTGCTCAATCTGAGATTAGTTTTCGGTATGGGCATTAAATGGACAACTGTATCAAACCAGAAGGCACTGGAAAGTCGTTTCGTTCTAGTTTTGTACTCCACAGAATTGGTAATCTACTCAAGGTTTATCAGTGATTGGGGACGGTGTAAAGGCTCGATCATTTGGTGATGGTCATTATGGATAGGAAATTGATTGTGCTTCTACTCGTTGGTGTGATGGTATTGCGCTGCAAATGGTCTCCAAAAAGGCTATGGATGCACATCTCTGAGAGGTATTGCACAAAGACTTGTACTTCCCTATTTCCATTAATTCTGCAAATGAGATCGTTCAATACTGAAAAATGTTACTGCTATCTGAAAATCAATTAGAGATCATTATAAAGGCTCTTTGTTCATATTTGAACATAAGACAAATGAAAATATCAATAGAACATATCAATGTGGTTTTTGATGCACATATATCAGTGTTGCAAACAAGTAATCTGAGAGAATACATATTAACGGAATAGTAAACCACTCACGTGTTACATTTAGTGATGGAGGTGGGAAACAGTTAACTCTCATTCAAGTGCATCACACAGCAACTATCCCACACCATGTGACTCAACATAGCGGCTTTTTCACCGAATGTAACTCTTCAGCCTCACAGAAACACAGCTGCTGCAAGTACTGAGAACAGTGCTTTTCCAACATGGGGAGCCATGTACTTTTACTGACAAACACAAAGTCAAATTTATGAGTTTTGACATTTGCTACATAGTTGATGAGATGTTTGTGATCAGTACAATATTACTGACTTTACGTGAACTCATCAGGTTTTAAATTTAGTAAATTTAACCCGATAAATGCATCATATTTAGTGTTTCAATTACTCTAATCTATGAAAGAGGAAAAGTTCTTATTTTTCATGTGACTCAGTACCTTTTTCAAAAGTCGATACTGACATTAATGGATGTAACTTTTTGTATCGAATGTTCAGTTTTTCAATTAAACTTGTATCTGTTAAACTTGTATCTGTTTAATAAATATTCACTTAAAAAGAAATTTAGATAACTTGATTCAAAGCATACACTAATAATAATGGTCAGAACATAATGTATGCTTCGTGATTCAATTATCCACCTCAAACAATATAACAGTACTTACTTACTTACTTATGCCTATCACCCCCAATAGGGTATAGGCTGCCAACCAATGTTCTGCAGTCTACTCTGTCCTGGGCTTCCCTTTTCAATTCTGTCCAATTTTTGTTCATTCTTCTTATATCTTTCTCTATTTCTCGGCACAATGTGTTTCTTGGCCTACCTCTTTTCCTTTTACTTTGAGGGTTCTAAGTGAGGGCGTGTCTTGTGACGCAGTTGAGTACTTTCCGCAATGTGTGTAATATAACAATGCTAAAAGTCAATAGACCTTTTGCTCAATTTATAATAATATTCGACACTGATAGGTACTCATGTATAAGGATCACAAATCGATCAATATAAATCCTCAGAATTTATTGTTATTTTGCACTTTTGGACAACTTAAAAATAAAATTTAAAAATTTAATTAATCTTTAATGGTGTGAACTTAACTCATATAGGTAAAGCACATATTTTTTTTCCTATATCCTTAAGGACAACATTGTTTTGTTCTTTTACTTTTGTTGACTTCTTGATCAAAAATAAGCTGTTTATTGATTATTATTGTTGTTGTTTTTCAATATTGAACAAACTATTTTCTTATCAGAAACATAGAACATGTTGTTTATGTTTTCATTTAATTTACTTTTGAACAGTAAAATTGTAGTGAGATTCCGAATAAAATATGTCATTCTGAAATTATTTAAACAATCACCCTAGCTGACGTTTGCTTTCTAATTTTTAACTGTACAAAATTTAGTACTTTAGGTTAGTTTTTATGTTTAGAATTATTTAACTGAAATATTATCCTACAGGTCAAAAATATAATTCTGAGATTAGACTTAGGGTACTAAATAAAGATGGTAAATCGACTGATGAGTCAGAGAATCTTAGTTGACTGAGATGATTAGAACATATAATAAACATGTCCCTGCACTAACTGCCTCAATGCGCGTTGATGTATGAGTAGGTTGAAAGAAAGCTAGAGGTAGCCAAACCAAGACATGGAATCAGTTCATGAATTCATAGATTATTGGACTAAGCCATATACGTAGATGCAGACTAACTGACTGGCGGTCCACTTAATTATCTTAACAAATGGTTAGAGAACCTAAATTACTTGTGGCTGTTACCCACTCTAAAATGGTCCTTCTTTTCCATTTCTATACAGTTGGTGTCTATTCTTCCCATGTCTATCTCCTTTCTCGGCTTAATGTGTTCTCTGGTCTTAAAGATTGCGAATGAGGGCTTATCTTTTGACACAGTTGAGCACTTTCCTCAACGTGTGTCTTGTCCACCCCTCTACCGGAATCTGGTTCGATCTCTCCCACAGTAGGTTGTTGCTCAAGGTGCTTGGCTAGCTGATCCTTATTTTCTTGTGTAGACAACTATCAGTAAATGTTTGTATCTTCCGGATGATGGCCTGAATTACCTGGTTCAAAATCCTCCACGATGGGGCAGAAATATTCGCTCTTTGTCTTCCATTAGATTTTATGTTTATAAATTATCTTGGAAATATTTTTGTTCTCGTAATCTACTGAATCATTTGTTCGACGCCTAATGCTAGTACTGTTAGTGTAGTATATGCTACTCACAACGTGGTTTGTAAGTATCATGCAATTAATATTCAGCGGAGTGTCGCCTTGAAGTTACTGATGAAGCGAAAGGTGTCAGATTGGAATGTACGGGACAGTCAGAGTTTCTTGAAGACCAGAAGACATATGGAGCAAGACAGCCGATAATATGCTTGTTCTTCGAATGGACGTTTGAAGATAAGATGCACACATTTTGGCTAGTACACTGTCTTCACTCTGTCAAATGTAACATTGCTGTATTCGTTTATTATATTATTAACTCTGAAATTTGGCCTAGGTTATAGAAGTCCGGAACGATATAAACATAAGCCAATTTCCATGTTAAGTATATCTGACCATATATAATCCTACCAACAAAACGTACTCTTGGACTATATCACTCAACGGAGCTAAACATTCGTATACTTCGTTATTTACCGTATGTTAGTTTTAATAAATTTGGATAGTGAAATAAGAAAATGAAGATTATCTAAATTATTTGTCCAACACATTTCACATAACCGGATCACATATATTACTTCTTAAGATACCATGTAGGATAAAATGTCAACTCAACAAGTGGTAAGAGAAAACAAATAAAATGATAAAGTACACAGTTTGAAGAAAACACGCTGGATAATAAATCACTACTGCCTAGTTAGGTTAAGAGCAGGAAAAAAGTGTTTTTGACCGCTTAGAAAAGATATAATTTTCATATAACTAAGGCTTTGATTAACCTTAGTATGCGTCCATGAACACTTTTATATAACACAACGAAGGCGCTAACTTGATATTAATCCTGTGACCCATCTCAGATAAATGTTTCGAAATGGAGGGAGGTATCTGACAACTCTGTGATCGTATTTGACGATTCTGGTTAGTATTTTTTCGCCGTGATTTAGGTATATGTTCAGCCATCCTTATTTACAGGTCAAGGTTGCTCCTCTCTACGTATGCTTACGCAAAACACATGCAAATCAGTAAACACAATCGTTTACATGCTGTCAGGATTTTCGATGGAACATAGATCTTGACTTTTGGATTATGATGAATTGAGCTGCATGAAATTTCATACTGACGGCTGGTTTAATTCCTCGTTCCAACTTAGGACTAGTGGAGTCACCTCTAAATGATGAAGTACTTCAAACCCGTTTTTAGTCGCCGAAAACCTAGTTGGTTTCCTCTTACTGAGTCCTTTTCATTGGTTTTATAAATTCAATGAATAACTGTTACTCACCAATGTTTCAGTCAAGAGCTTTATTTCTCCCTCAGCAATAGCGCTGATGCGAATTTTATTAAACTTATTGAATAAGCCCTTTATAAACCCACTTTTGTACTGGGCTAGAGAGGAACAATGTAACTTAGATATTACTCTATTCATGTTAGGTTTCTTATATAGAACCATCATCTTTTCTACTAACTAGTAGGACTAGCTAAGGTAACTGATCATTTACCTCATCTTCTCATATAAGGGAAATATGTTTTTGAATTGTGTTGAGTTTCTTTAACAAGCGCTGCAAATAAGCAAGTTAATCATTTACCAAAATGGTGCTATTCACCGACCGCTTACAAATACTTATCTTTAGAATTAGGTGTTTAACGAGTTTTTTTTTTTGAAGTAAACCATGAACACATCAGTCAGCAATAGTCCTGAAAGACTACACTCCATCAATATGCTGAAAGCGCTTCTCTTCAAAAATAAATTGCTCATTATCAGTAGGTAATAATAATATTATTAATCATGAAAATGACAATAATAATAAATTATTAAAGTTCTAACAGGAACTGGATATGGAATATCATTCAACGAGATATAATCACATTGAAATCATGAATGAATTATCGTTAGACTATCATCAAACACCTGGAAGTACTAGATGGCATTTCGTCCTGTTATGAGACTCATCAGCAGTACGCATCCGTGACCCCTGTCATTCTCAGGATTTGGGCCCAGGAACTTCGGTCCTGCGCGCAAACGCTTAATCTCTTAGTCACTGAGCAAGTATCCAACGATGTTAATGTCTAACTCTGATCAATTTAAGGCTATAACCATACAAACTATTAATAGTCTTCCTAAGAGGTGCATTTGTAAATAAAGTATTTACATTAAAGAAACAATTTTTCTTAGCTTTTATATCATGAGTGACTTCACAATTAATTAGTTCAATGAATCATTCAAAGAACTCATACAAAACTGATTTTGAATAGGATTTAATACGTTTGTCAACCACTTTGCAAAATTTTGTGTAAGCTTTCAAGACAAGGACATAATTGAAAGTAACGGAGCATTCTGTTAATGAATTTTCTGTAGTCTATATAAGTAAGGATACACTGAACCTAAAGGTTTTAATAAATTAGCTTTTTCTTTGTTAATAAAACTCATGTTTAGTAAGTTCATTAGATTCGGACAGACTTTTATTTCTAATCTATGGCATAGATCATAGTCACCATCAGCCATAAACCTATATCATTCATTGAGAATGGATACCATTTCATTTTTGTAATCGGACTTATACGTAAAAATAACACTTGATCCTTTCTTACGTTTAACATAAATAATATCAGTATTATCTTGCAATCGTTTCAATGATTTGAAGTGCTGAGAAGTTAATATGCTTCTTATCCAGACAGTTCATGTTAGACCACCATTAGAAACCTAGAAACACTGAACGGCCGTTTCGTCCTGATGTGGGACTCATCAGCAGTTAGCATCCACGACTCCTGCTCCTCGTAGGATTCGAACCGTGAACTCCTGAACTTCTAACCTCGGAACCACTTAGCCCGCATCCAATGGTGCGAATGTCTGTCTAAGTTTGATCAATATTGAGATTTTGCGCGACCTCAACCATTTGTCTTCAATAGTTACTCTCTACACTCGTCAGGGTCGAACTCCATTGATCACGTCTTCTCAATAATTGAAAAAATCGTAAAATATTCTCACTAGCGACTAGTTTCGTCAGGAAATTCTCGGAGTTCTTCAAATAAGTTATACTGTACTACTACACACTGAGGAATGAATGGTCTTCGATGTTGTTATCAAAATAATGATGTTCAACTGCTATTATACATACCATGTATATACATGATGATTTTCGAAATATATGCTAACTAACATCACGAAATCTAAATGGATTGTAGGAGCTTTAGAATATACACAGTGAATATAAGATTTCTGTAATATCATTTCAATCATGTTTGTAGTTTTGTTAGTAGATAAACTTTAAGAAAAAACAGACCACTTGTGTGTTCCATTGTAGAGAAAAAAAGTTTGAGCCCAATGGTGTTAATTCATATTGTCTTATCTAGACAATTTCAATTGGTTGCTGCTTACTTTTGTAATGTTTAAACTATTGTACACAATTATTCTAACCAATAACTGATTTTCTTTTATTGACATTTGGAAGTTCAAATATATTACTTTCAAAAAATATCTAATCTCCACCCATATAATCAATTATAGTCAGTCTATTTGTTTGTATTTTTGTTCATTTACAAATTAATCTCAAATAAACTAACCTATAAACATTAACAAATGTGTTATACTTTGTAACTGAATTTGAATAATAGTACTTACTATACACTTTTATTACATATTTTCTGTTACTTAATTATATCAGTAAGTTTTTATTCCTTTTTGATCATCAAAATCAGTTTATATGAAGGTATGTTGTAGATGTACTGATTTCATTTGCTTTTTTTGTCCAATGTTCAATAATTTATATTACATTTGTTTTAGTTGTATTTTTTACCTTTAACTTGTATTCAAATAAGAGAATAATGCTTGATAAATAATTCACATGTTTAACAAGTATTTTCAAAAGTTGACAGAGATAATCTATAGGTTGGTGAAATTTTTCCAAATTTATCAACTAATGCATAAAGTTGGCTATGTAGTTTATTTTTTAAATGGACACATTGAAAATATTTGATTTGATACAGAATGTGATTATATTTGAAAAAAAGTTACAACTTAATAGTTCCAAGATAATTTCAAACTGTACTCATCATAAATCTTAAAATGCACTTTAAATGTTGTCTATTAAGAGCAATTATTTAAAAAAAATAATAATTAAAAGTAGCTTGTATGATATTTACTCATTTTAGGGTATTACTTGTTGATTATTTAAAAATCTCATGATTTTATGTATGGAAAAAAAATCTAAAATAAATGAAATGTGGAATTTATACTCACAATAATACTAAAATGAATACACTTTATTTCCGATTGTAACGTTTTTTTCATCATTCAAACTTAATTTACCTTAAAATGTTATAATTTATATAATTATTAAAGAGGGTTTCAGTCAGTCAGTTACAACGTAGAACTTCGTACATGAGTACATAAGTTCAGGTTGCCATACCACATCAGCACAGAGATGCAACTGTCATTTCAAATCCAATGGTGGTAGCGATATTGGAGGTATTAGCAGTAATGGAGAAGATTAGGGTTCGAAGATATGATTCGAGAATTATAATTCAGTGAGATAAGTTTAGAAAGAGAAATATAGAGATGATGAGGAATTCAGAAGGTTAGAATTTGAGCGAACACAAAGAATAAATGCACCTGCGCCATCGCAGACGATTTTGAGCCATATCATTCAAGGTCTCTAACCATTGGTGACTTTCGTCTCGCGGACCCCAACCAGGTAGTCTACATCTACCGATATGACACAGTCACCTTGTCGGTGACTTCATGGATTTTCGCAATCTTTTGATTTAGCCGCCCCTGGCATTCCTCCAACCTACTCCTACACCACAAAACATTGCTTGTCGGAGCAGTCGGTGGTTGGGCCTACGTAACACATGTCCCAACCACCTCAACTGATGAAGTTTCACTGCTTCATCTATTGACCTCCCACCCCTACCTAGAAATCGTTTCCTGACGACAGCATTGCTCATTCGGCTGTCCCAGGAAATATGAGCAATGCTTCCCTTCCATGATGTGTGTATCCGGGAAGTGAGAACCGCCCTCGTACCCGTAACAGCACGCGACACCAAATCGGTCACAATCAAATCCTTCCTACACCCCGTAAAATCTCTCTCCTCGACTCGTCCTTCTGACATCTCTTTATCGTCCTGTACCGCTAATGCAAACGATTTGAGTTCATTAAACGTTATTCTTGGAGTCCTGAAACCCCGTTCTATGTAAGAAAGGGTTTAAATAATCCTTTTTCTGATATTCCTGTCTGGATTTTATCAAGTATTTGTTATTATGTTTTCAGACTTTCTCGATATGCACACTTTTTACAAGCTTTATTTAGAGCAGATAGATTGTGGAGTATTTTAGTCAAATATATCAACAATGTGGTAGTTCAAACCTTCTTTAATAATGATATAAATATTGTACTCATCGTACTCAGTAGCGCACTGGATTATGCATTCGAGGTTTCAAGCCAAAAATTACTGGTTTTGATTCCTAATTACAGCATCAACACTAAGATGCAGGTAAATTTAGCCTATGAGTCCTAAATACACCGATAGTCATGTCCTGGCTTCTACCTAAAGCCATAATTTATCTATCCTAAGTTATCTTAACTATTCGGATCGTTGTTACGAATAATAAGTCTCATGTCATGCTGCTACTATTTCATTTATAATTAGAGTGATCTTAACTAACAAGTTATTTTTACTGGTCTAATGTTCCGATGTAAAATGATACTATTCACTTGTATAACTTGTTCTTATTTATAATATAAGAATTTTTCATAAATGTCTTGAAATTTTTTAAATGGCTGTGATGAAGTTATTCAATTCATCTATCTTGAGGAAGGTTATACATACTAAAATTCTACCCAGATCATTTATGTAGAAGAAACTGATATTATTCTACAACTCAGTTAGTCAGTCAGTCAGTCAGTTGCAACGTAGAACTTCGTACGTATGAACATAAGTTCATGTTGCCATACCACATTAGCACAGAGAAGCAAATGTCAAATCAAATCCCATAGTGATAAAAATAGTAGAGGTATTACTAATGGTTATGAAGAAGACTAGGGTTTGAAGATATTATTCAAGAAGTATAATTCAGCGATAAGGTTAGGAAGACAAAGGTAGAGGTGCTGACGAATCCAGAAGATTAGGATTTGAGAGAGCACAACGAATGGATGCACTTGCGCCATTGCAAACGATTTTGAGCCATGTCGTTTAAAGTCTCTAACCATCGGTGACTTTCGTCTCAGGGACCTCAACCAGGTAGTCTACATCTACCAACATGACTCAGTCCACCTGCCAGAAATTTCATGGATTTTTGCCATGTTTTGATCTGGCCGCCCATAGCTTTATACCAATCTACTCCTACACCACCAAACATAGCTCGTCGAGGCAGTCGGTGGTTGGGCATTCGTAACACATGTCCCAACCCACCTCATCTGATGAAGTTTCAATACTTCATCTATTGACCTGCTATCCCTACCTAGAATTCGTTTCCTAACAATAGCATTGCTTACTCGGTTGTCCCACGATATACGAGCAATGCTTCGAAGACACCTATGATCGAAAACCAGTAACCTACGAATATTTTCTACTCTCACTGGCCATGTTTCGCATCCATATAGTAGGACGGAGCGAACTGCTGCATAGTACACTTGTCCTTTGGTTATCGAACGGATATCTCGTCTACGCTATTCTACAATTCAAAACAAACTAAATGAAATAAATACTTAAACCTGCTACTTAATGCGTTAACTAAATCTGCTTAACCATCAACTAATTGCACTAATCTTTAAAAAACTTGTACGTATCTATTAAAAACTTTTGAAAATTCTTTAAAGAAGTTTACTGAAGCAACTATCAACAAAAAATTTGAAAAATTATTAGCCAAGTTTTCCCTTACCATTATTAGACAACCATTTTTTTAAAGCCTGTTTTCGTCTTATTATCAAGAGCTCCTAGTGTAGTGAAGGAGAACAGAGGTGAGGGCAACCGAGTTGTATTTATCTCAAATTACAGAGTTAATCGGTAAAATAGGAAAACCATATCGTAAACCGTTAATTTGCAAAACATCAATTCGTCATCAATCCATTGTCTGACATTTCATTGTCCATGCGTTTCATACAAATTCCATTGTATTCCCACTCTTCCTTTCTTGATCTTCCCCCATCATCTGCTGCCAGACATTACGTTTTCACTCGCATCATATACTACTTATAAGTAGCGCGCACCACACTAGAATCTTAAAGTCATTCATACCTCTTATTATTACATAAAGACTAGTCTTGTATATAAACTGTTGGCTACATCTAATATATGATAGATAAAATGTCAACATTTCTAATATTATCATTTTCCTATCATATTATTTATGATCCATTTCCCAAAATATCTTTTAAATTAATTTCATCCTAATCGACTTTTGATAAAGTTTAAGAAATAATCAAATTTATATGACTTTTCTTTTTTTCCTAAAAATTTCAAATGTAAAGTCATATCATTTAAAATTATGAAATCTACTAAGTTTATTATGAATGAAATTTTTTTTAAAAAAAGAAAAAAAACCTAAAATGTTTTAATTTAATTTATGAAAATGTGCAAAGTCGAAATTTTTGTAAAATTAGATAAGTTAGTATGTATTTTATTTAATAAAACAACAATGACGACATATTCTTCAAATTACAATAATCATATATATATATATATATACGTGTTTAATTTATACTTTTTTAGAGAACATTTCATCAACATATACTTTGTAATTGTCATATTGAAAGATACGAAATGACAAGTGAAAATCATCCATCAAATTGTGTAAACAATTCACCAATATCTATTAAACCATCAATGGACAAATTACCAAAATGTTCTACAACAGAATTTTATTTTTTAATACGTTTATTTATATCTGAATTAATTGGTACTGGGACATTATGTTTTGTTGCTGGCTTGTATAGTTTTCCACCAACTATTAATCCAGTATCAGATTGTATTATTGTATTTTTTACATTTTCATGGATTGTATGGATATTTGGACCAATAAGTGGTGCACAAATTAATCCAATAGTAACTATTGCATTCTTTATCACACGAAGAATAACAATTATACATACTATATTATTTATAATAGCTCAATTAGTTGGTGCTATTTTAGGTGCATTGATAGCTAAAAGTTTATTGCCTAATGATTTATCACAATTAAATAAAATTGGTTTAGTTATGAAAAATCCTTCAGTATCACAAGGTAATGCTGTTGGATTTGAACTTTTTGGTGGATTTGCAATTGTATTAGCTATTCTAGCTACAACTGATGAATTTCGACCAAATATATGGACAGCTGGATTATTTACTAGTTTGCCATTTCAAATGGGAGTTGTTCATGCTTTATTAGTTGGTATATTAGTAAGTTGTTTTGTAATTTATATTATTTATGATTTTATAGCAAGTACCTTAAAGACATTTGAATTTGTTTATGTTTAACTTGGTTATGCCCTTTTATTTATTTTACTTTTACTTATTGAACAGAACGCCATTCGTACAGCAATAACTTATCTGTTATCGAATGTACTTTTATTATTGTTGAACTTGTAATGAACATGGGGATGCTTGGGTCATTACTTGCCGCCTACGCATATATTCATTTTATTAGCTTTAATGATTAGTAGTTTGAATAATTCGATAACAGTATTGACTATTTTCTATTTGACCGTGTGTGTGTGTGTGTGTGTTGATGCTTACTCACTTTTACATGTCTAGCTAATTATTGCCTGACTATAAATACTTAGTCATGCTTCATCTCGTTGGATTGGTTCACTCGACTTCTCCAATTCACTTCGCTATTGTTCTTCTGTACGCTTGCTATTCTCACGTCCGTCTAAGCGAAAATTGCCTGTAATAAACTCATCCGACAGGATCAGCATCTGGCTTCTTATTGTGGCGGTCGCAGATACGGAGTTTGCTTAAATATGTTGTACGGAAATGGAAAGGAAGATTTATTTCACCGCATACTCGACCATTCGTACAAAACTAGAATCAAATCGCTGGCTACTGAATGTGTTTGATGCCCGTAATTATATCAAAGGTGAACAAGTGTTGATATTTGTAGAAGAATTGAGTTGTTTTAGCTTAGTGAATTTTCATTTCTATGAAATTATATGCTTGAACTACACGGTTATATTTACATTAATATGATAATTTGAATAATAATGTGAAAATTATTATTGACGATTAGGTCTTAAAATCAGTAACAGCAAAACAGATTACCGCTTTGTACTAATAATTTTCTCGAGATGATTTTGTTCAGATTAGATTCATTTGTGTTCCACATAAGTTTGAAATTAAACTTTTAGTCTCGATGGGAAAAAAAATTTTATGAGCTTGTAAATCTATCCTATCTCTATCCTTAAATTAACTCGAAAAATAGGAGACAAATGTTTTTTGATTGCTAAGGACGCAATTCTCATGAGTAATATTTGGTGTCCCTGCTGTATTCCAAGTAGGGCTTACCACTTCAGTGGCCTGTGATTTGATTCCAGTTTGTACGAATGAATGATCGAGTATGTAATGAAATAAATTTTCCTTTCCATTTCCCAACAGCATACTCAGGCAAATTCTGTTTGTGCGACGGCGGTAATAGCAAGTCAAATCAAGATATTGTCGGATGAGTTTGTTGCAGGCAATCGTTCGTGTACGCGGATGTGAGAATAGCAAGCATATAAGCGGAGAGAAAATTGGAGAAGTAGAGTGGTCCAATCCAACGAGATGAAGGAAGCATGACTAAGTATTTATAGTCAGGCAATAAAAATAATAGGCTAGACATGTAAAAGTGGGTAATCATGAACACACACTCAAGTAGATAAATTAAAGGGTACTTGCGAATAATAGACAAGGTCGAAAGGCATATGAATAATAATGACTCAGGCATAAAAGGTTGATTAGTCAGTCCAAAAGCTAGGACAATACATGTGGGTTCAACATATTGGTACATACACTACACACATTGTAAACGAGCACGTAGTACCGTAATCGACTGAGAAAGTATATTTTTATGATATCAGTAAGTATGTGATTCTTATTCACTTAATTTGGCGTTACAGTGTTCATACTTGTTTTCATTAAAACACTGAAAGTGAAATAACGTGGGTTTAGCTACTGAATGCGACTTTCATTATTAAGAAATTCCCTTATTGAACAAATCTTCAGTGCTCTTCACCTGTGGTAAATATCAAAACATAAAGAATTCATTTAATAGTTGGAAAATTATTAGTTTGTGGTAAATAATTTTGTCAAGAATTGATTCTGCAAGTGATTCCCATATAGTCACTTGAATGTATAATGACTGAGGTTTACATCTTCAAAGATAAATAGACATTTATGTTCCTTCTTTAATTCACTCATCAAACCGAAGAATGAATGAGTTAAACGTCATCGAATATTTCGGTGAGTCGGCGGAAAGGATAAATAATTATGAAATTAAACTCAGCTTTTTAAGTGAGTAAATTTTGAGTAGACGAATGAAAGGCCAACTGTTTGACTCAATATGGGTTGTATGAGAAAACAAGTCATGAGAAAAGCATACAACTAAATATTTATTGATCAGATAGTACACAATTAAGAGTTTATTTTTTTACTACGATAGGTTGTCATTTAGCCTTTGATAAATTCTCATGTGGCCTGATGGTTTCGTTTATGCTGGCTGAATGTGAGGAGCAGTTTGTGAGACAGCTTGGATGAGAAAAGGACATGAGTAAAAGTGGTGATCTGAAGCTATATCAGCTCCTACCTTGGTGCTTATGTCCTCTGTAGTCGTTGTTAACCTGATAATGATACAGATATGGTCGAGTTAGTTCTGCGTAATGTAATACGGTGAAATCCATGTTGCTTGTATATGCTTGTGGTGGTGTTTCGTTCTCTGAGCTGGATGTTTTGGTTGTGAAGCTATCATTGTTCCTCTGAACAGCATCATCAGCACAAAGTCAGATAGAAGTGAAGCATTCGAATTTCTCCACGTTTGACCTGTAGCTTGTTCTGCTAACTTCAATCTTGATTGGTTGCTGTTGTCCTTAAACCTATCGTTGTTTGCACCTTTGTTTTGATCGTATTCCCCTTTTGATCTGTTTCTTAATCCTATGTCACCTATGATTTTTTCTGATTGGTTGGTAAATTAGATCAATGCCGATGTGTTTGTTGATTTCTTACTGACCTGAGGGCCAAGCTTCTACAAATTCTCCAGTGTTCTTTGTCCTTCCCCTACCCAGTATTTCCACATTGTTCCAATCAAATGTGTGTCCATAATTGTCGGTGTGTATTGATATAAGCGAAGCGTTGTCGTGGCGTTTGACTGCTAATTGGTGTTCACATAAACGAAGCTGAATAGACCGTCCACTCTTTGTCCTATGTAGTGTTTTTCACAGTTTGAGCAATTTATTTTGTAGATGATATTTGGTTTTTCTTCCTTTGTCATTTTGTCCTTTGGTCTACATAGGATCGATTGAAGTGATGCTGTTGGTGTGTGTGTGCTAACCATATTCCAAATGGTTTCAGTAGTCGTGCTTTATGCTCTGATGTCTTTTATGTATGGATGATCCGTTTATTGGTTCCTGTACTTGATTTCGCTTCTGTTGACGACTTAGGTTGATGTTTTTTGATGAAGTTTCGTGGATAGCCACCCTTTTGGAAGATGGTCATCAGACGTTTTTCCTCTATTTTTAGTGCTTCATATGTGCTGCAGTGTGTCTTCGCTCCCTCCCCCTCTCGATCTATTAAATAATGTTCTTCACTCAATTTAATTCACATGGGAAGCGGAAATGAATGAGGGATTTCACTTTCTTGACAGTGGAATAGTCAGTATACAAATTTCCACAGAGGAGTTCCTTTGAGTAAGAAGAGTAAATTAATCCACTATTTATCCCCGAGAACTAGGAGAGTATGTTCCTGTCATGCTCGTCACTTGATGTGCTTGAAACTATTGCGAGTTAGCCTTAGTTGATAAACGAGAACGAGACAATAAACCAGTAACACGGTAGGCTACTCTAATTCGTTGCCCAAACTAACTGAAGAAAAAGTCTTGATATGGCGTAAAAAGTGTATTCTACAAACACCCAGTAAATACAGTGATCTCAAGCACACAACTCGCGTTTATTTATTGATCATAGAAACATCCTTGGAGGAAGCACAAAACTAGCGTACTAAAATAACACATCAACCAATCACAACCAAAGATTTTCCTGGTGGGAAATGTGATCTCAAGGTCGGCTGATCAGCGCATGAATGAAATCCAAAATTATGGCCTTTATCAAGTGAGTTCTGGGGATCTAACGTCCCCAACAGTTCCCATAACACGAAAAATGATGAACTACTTCTACTTCGACAGATATGCATCAAAAATAACTGTCCAAGCAGATTATTCGAAAGGAAATTGACACTAAGTTTACACTTTGAAAAAGCAACGACATTTCGAAAGAAAACTCTTTTTATGGCCTACAATTCATGTATATGTTAAGTATAAGCTTGCGCTTCCGAATACATCAATGTCTGTCTACGAATTTACTTGCCATTGTGGATTAGGTTACATTGGCCGCACAAAATAGTCACTCTCCAACTGCATCTCAGAAAACACCATCCGGCGTGGCTTTTAAAAGGGGAATGCAAAGCTATCACTATCTCATTTTAAGAGCATTTGATCAACTCGGGACATGTTATTCCTAAAGTGTTATCCTTTAAAATAATATGCACAGTTAAAAGAATTGGATCAAACGGAGTTTAGATCCAAAACGTGTACACTGCTGAGGTGTTGGCAATTCTAGCCCGATTCAGGCCCGAGCTTTGTGTGTAGAAACGATATACCTAATCGTTCACCCTTCTCCAGTATGTTTTTGATTTTGTTCTGTTATTACTATTATTTTTGGTATTTGTAGGCTGTAATCAGTAACTATTAACCTCTATCATTTTTCATGTTCATCAATCAATTGTTATCATGACCTTAGCATTTGTCATTTTCTTCTTATCTGTCATACGGACATATATCTGACCTTTATATCATTCTCATCTTCCTGTTTTTCTAATGCTTGGGTTATTTATTACGTAACTGCCTTTCGATATTTGAAATGCCAAATCACTTTGTGATGCAATCTCTTTTATCGTCCCGAAGAATTATATATTTACGAAACAACCATAGAACGTGTGTACAACTCCAGTAAATGATTGCATCGAAAAAATAGATTCTTGTCTAAATTCTCTCTATTTTCATTATATGACAATAATATTTCGTTATTTTCCTCTGGCAAAATCAAGCTGTATTTGTTTACTTAACGTTTTTGCTTAAATATATGTATTTTGTAAACTCCAGTTGGTTATTGTAGACTATGATTACTATGCAATTTTGTTTACACAAAAAATGAATGGATTTTAATTCTAGTGATTTGACTATAAAAATAACCTTTTAGGGAATATCATGTTTGTATTTTTTTTACTGTAATTCAATAAGTCTTAGTTTATATTAGAATTAAGTTAGTATTAAGTAGTACTGTAGTGAACGAGAACACAGGTGGGGCAACCGAATTGTATTTAAGGAAAATTACAGAGTTACTCAGTAAAATCGGAAAACCATATCGTAAATCGTTAATTTGCAAAATATCAGTTCATCATATCGAACTAGACTGTTCCTGTTGCAAAACATCAATCCATTGTCACTATTCATGCGTTTCATACAAATTCCATTGTGTTCTAACTCTTCCTTTCTTGATCTTCCCCATCTTCTTCTGCCAGACATTACGTTGACACTCACGTCATATACTACTTATAAGTAGCTCACACCACAGTACAAATGATATCTAAATAAATAGCATTAGAAATAAATTGTTCATTGTTAGCTCAATGATAAATTAATATTGTTAACATTAATTACTGGATTGGTATATATTAGTCTTATCAATAAATTATTAATGTCAGTATCTTAATGAAGATGAAGTCTGTTGGAGCCGTTAGATCCCCAGAACTCACTTGGAAAACGTCCTAACTTTGGATTTTCTATATTTTCGCGCATACGTTGCTTAGTTGATCTTCAGCTTGCATTTCTCACTCGAAAAATCCTCAACTGTCATTGGTTGATGGATTATTTTAGTATGCTATTTTTGTGGCTATCCCAAAGGCGCCTCTATCATTGTATAAATAAGCTCGATTTGTATACTCAGCAACGTCAAGCTTTCTAGTTGCCTGTAGAATACATTCTCTGCGCCTTATCAAAACGTCTTGCTATTGTTAGCAGGACCTAAGACAACGGATTAGAATAGTCTATCGTGTCACTGTAACGTTGACCTTCGTTCCGTTTACCTAGTACTGTGAACTCGTAATACCATTCAATCATATCAATTGACATGCATATCAAACTCAACAATTTGTTCCTATCATCTGAATGGTACAGTATCTGCTTTCAGCTGTTTTCTACAAAAGCGCTTATTGCTTCTTATCTATGGTATGAAAATAAAGTTATCATCAAGTATTATACTCTAAAGTCAATCCTTTAATTTCTAAAATTTTATCAAATTTCTATTAGATTTCCATACATTCTATGTATAGCCTACAGACTGTTTTATTTTACCGTAAATATGTACCAAGAAACCATATAACTGATATGAATTTCAGACTCGTTTACTCGTAGAAATCATAATCGTTAAGCTAGAAATCATCACATTAAACTTTTTACTTCAAAAGGGAGATTTTTTCTAGTTTATATTGTCAATTCAGTAGTTGGAATCAATAAAACTCAGATCAGTAGATATATCCTTATTGAATTAGATATGGAACCTGTTGATGAAACTGTAGTGCCTCTATAGTAAAAGAGAACACAGGTGAGGCAACCGAATTATATTCAGCGAAATTACAGAGTTACTCAGTAAAATTGGAAAACCATATCGTAAATTGTTCATTTGCAAAATATCAGTTCATCATATCGAACTGAACTGTTCCTGTTGCCAAACATCAATCCATTGTCACTATTCATGCGTTTCATACAAATTCCATTGTTTTCTAACTCTTCCTTTCTTGATCTTCCCCCGTCTCCCGCTGCCAGACATTACGTTGACGCTCACATCATATACTACTTATAAGTAGCTCACACCACACCTCCACATATGTTCAGGTTCGCTTACATTTAATTTGATTAAGCCCTTTCGATTAATTTATTTAACCAAGCCATTCGTATAGCAACAATTCATGTGTACCACTCGTTCTTATTATTGTCTGGTTTGTATGAGCTCACGTAACTTGTTCCACTTGTCTTTTTACACCTTGTCAACTATTCGTCGCTTTTATTCATGTGTGTGCATACCTATCTCGTTGGTCATATGTCTGTCTTATTTTTGTCTGACTATAAATTCTTAATCATGCTTTATCTCTTGGAGTTGGCTCACTACCCCTCTTCACATCGCTTCATCCGTTTATTCGCCTACTCACTCGCTTGCCTGCTTTCCGGCACTCTCATGACGATTTTATCTTTTAGCGCTTGTAGTCTGTTATTCCATTTGTGGTGTGTCAAAAATAAACGTATTCAACACTTTGTGTTCACCTTCTGATTTATAAACCGTCAGACGCCATTTAGTAACGATTGTCTGGACGAGCTAATCATGAAGATTAAGAACACGTTGAAATCGGCCACCACAAATTAACCGGATATTTTTTAAAATAATTTTTATAAACTAAAAGTGATGAAAATTGCCTGGATCGTTAAAAAAATAACCTAATATTGATCATTATGAGTCATTTAAAAGAAATTTTTTTCGGGTTAATAGTTAAACATTTTTATTTTAGGCTAGATATTCTGGAAGTGGTTTGAATCCTGCACGTTGTTTGGGTTCAGCTGTGGTTGCAAACGATTTCACTGACTTATGGGTAAGATGTTAACATTTTTAGAGTTTATACAGAAATCTATATTTAACAACTATTTATATCCAAGTCATTTATGCATTTGTATATTTAAATTTACACTTCAACTACAGACAAATGTATAAGTTGTGATGGCGTAGTTTTGATAAGCTTATATGGAATGCTCTGTATCTTTTCTTTAGTTATTTTTTTTCAATAACATCAGTTGATGATTTCGTTATCTAATAAAAAGACTAAACAAAGATTTTATTTTTTCCAGAAATTTCCGAAAAACTTGATTCATTGATAATAATTTGTTTGAATTCATTGATCATTGTTAGATCAATAATCACTCTTAACTTTTATGTTGAACATACTGTTTGTTCCCTTTTGTTTATTATATTGATTTGAATTAAAACTTCATTAGTTATGCTAGTAATATAACACATTTTTTTATAATAATACAAGTTCAACCTGTTCGGGTGTAGGCAGTGTCTACCGAAGACTGTGTATGAGGTTGCGCAACTCCATGAATTTGATCAAGTTAGACATCAACACCGTTGGGTACCGGCTCAGTGGTCTAACGGTTAGGGCGTTCGCGCATAATACCGAAGGTCCTGGGTTCGAATCTTGCGGGGTGCAGGAGTCGTGGATGCGCACTGCTGAGGAATCTCATACGAGGACAAAACGGCCGTCCAGTGCTTCCAGGTTTCTAATGGTAGTCTAACATTGGTCGATTCATGGTTTCAAAAATGTGTAATATAATATTCTGAATATGAATTAAGTCCGTTTACAGCTTATAAAAAGCCATGAAATACAGAGAATTCATTTTATTCTACAACTAATGTTCTCATTTCATTTCAATAAGTAGTATGGAATCTGAAAATTTAATAATGATCGATTTTAGAGAATAAAAGGTGACCATTGTCAAAGAATAACTCCTCCAGTAGAATCTTCGGGGCTACTGCCGGTCGCAAGCCAAAAAAATACTAACCAACTAATTGTCAAAGAACACTGTTATCTGATTTTCATTGGTGTCGAATCAAAGTTTATTTCACGAAATGAGCCAATGAGATGTCTGAACATTTTTAAAAAACTGATTACAGTTCTATGAACGATCGTAAAGATCCAGATATCGCTATCATTTATGTATTCTACTGTTATGTCATATAAATTTAAAAACGAAGTTTTACATAACAAAATAATCTTGATGAACTATACTTAAATTAATACTTGAATATTTTACTTAATTTCATTTTATTTCTCCTTTCTTTTTTCTGAATATTATTCTCATATAGGTTTATGTAGTTGGTCCACTATGTGGTTCTTTAATTGCTGTCATTCTTTATGAAGTTGTCTTATCACATGGTGTATCGTTGGATCGATTAAAAGCTTGGTTGACTAATCCAAATTTTGATCGTAATGTGGATTATAGTTCTAGAAATGAAGTATTTAGTGTAAGTTCAGTAAGAAATCAAATTGAAAATGTTCTTCTTATCAGACTCGAAATATTCTTATTGTTTAGAAAAGTAGATGACATTTTATTTAAAAGTTACTTCTCTATAGTTTTCTTGGTTGTCACTTTATATGTTTGTAATCCTATGGTAATTAGGATGTCTTGAATGCCATTGTCATACATATCAAAAAAGTTCATTTTAAAAATATATTTACAACGTAAACTATCGTTACTGAAAATTAGTGACCAGTTGTATTTAAATATATTAGGTGTAAGACAGCTACGGATCTTAGGCAATAAAAGATGGCCGCTGAATACCGAAAAATGATGTTAAGCATGAACACAATCAGATTCCAAACCAGTTGTATGTAGGTTAAGCGCTCGTTACTAGACAAAAACTCCTGGATTCGATTCCTGCTAATTCCGAGGATCAACAATGCTAGGTTATCGTGGGATATTTTGAAAGCTCTTCCTAAACGTCATATAACAGTGCCCCTGATAAATACTATTACGATAGTTCCCAGCAATGCATAGTTTTCAGAAGAAAATATATAGTTGTAACTTTTATTTCAGTACACTGCAAACCAAACGATTGGCAAGCACACACAGTGTGAGAGATGAAATAATGGATTAATTAACTGACGTGAATCAAAAGGAGAATGACATTAGTAGAATTTAATTAGAATGTATACATAGAGATGTGAGTAAATTATCAGTCGTTCAAAGCAACTGACATTCAAGTGAGTAAGACAAATATATGCATGGGCTGTGAAATGTAATCAATCATAGTTTAAAGACATGCAAATTATTACTGACACAACACTATCTGTCTGATGAATACATTATTTGGACGGTTTAATAAATGTAGACATACGCAAACATACACATGTGCTTTGTAATTATCACTGAATATCAAACCAATACTGGTCTGTGATGTAAACTGAGAAAAGCTGAAGTTGCAGTTATCATTATCCCCTCTCAATCAAGATGTAGTTGCCTTCAGTATCTAAGTTTAGTTTGATCAACAGCCTTCGAAAATAATTGATGTAAGTTATACATGATGGTATAAAACTATTGTTGTTCAATGATCAATAGACGTCATTCCAACAAAATTTTCAATTTCTGGATTCAAAACAACTACTTAAAGTTTGGGATATTGGAAATTTCTTTTTTATATCTGAAGACAATTTACAAGTGAACAGTTTCAATCTACTAAATGGTTAGACTTGAAATAGAGAAATCATAGAGGATAAAAATAGAAATTTATTGGCTGTCTTTTTGGAACTATTGTTCACTTATGCTACGCTACTGTTTATTTCATTTTTGGGATAAACAACAGTTTATAATCAAGCAGTCATATGCAAAAGTGTTTTTTTAAAATCCAACTTTATTTTAATTAATAGTAAATATTTGTTAGAGTAACGGTAATTTAAAAATGAATTTTTCAATTTATATTTTAAGGATTAAGAAAGAATGCAAAACAACATTGTACACTGATTGGGGAAAATGTTTCTTTTGTACAGAATAGTGGGGAGGCAATCATCATGTAAACACCACTCATACATTGAATGTATTAATTATATTTTACTGTTAAAATTGTCAAATGTCAATAGATTTAGTTAACTTCAAATAAAAGATAAATAAACAAAAATTTAATCGTTTCTGTTTATTTTCTTAGTAAATATTGTACTAAATTTGTTTACTAAGCGGTGATGTTTTTTTTTTTACCGGTGTCATTGAAAAAAAAAGCATGTTTTCAATGTATTAAGTTTCAGAATTGGTAATTAGTATCACAAATAACAAGACAATGTTCAGGTCTGCTTTCTAGTATTTACATCCACTGAATTCTTTTACATCTGTAATTATTAGAACGGATAATTTTAAAATTTCTCTCCGTTTAGTACGGTTTCGATTACTGTTTACTTGCTTCCGATTACTATGGGTTGTTGCTTTGTATGTAGTAATTTAGGCTATCACATGTCAGATTAAATTATTCAGAATGAAGCCCTAATGTAGACACAATCTATGGTAGAGCATTTTACATATTATTAACCAGAGGTTCTGGCAAAATAATTCTACAACTCAAAGAAGTTGAAACTGCATATATAACGTATAACATATAATGTCAAAATGAATTTGTTATATACACTCATACTTGTTCTTGTCAAGTAATCATATGTTAACGCTGAATGTTTTTGTAGTGGTTGCATAACACCAAATGGACGAATGGATGAAAGATATTGGATGAATACTGAGTAATTAGAAGCAAATGTGCTATCAATTTAGGGATCCTGAATTCCATAAGAATGTTGCAGCAACCTAGATGTGATATTCGCACACAACAATAGCTACTTAATACATTTTCCGCGACTAATTAAAAGTATGGAATACAAAACCCTAAAGTATACTCACTGATTTATCTAATATTTGAGTGCATTTCTTAAGCGCTCACCGCTGACTGCATGTTAGATGGTCATTGCCGTCTACAATGATCTATGCAGAATATATATTGTTACAGCTTAACCACTTAAATGATTGACGGATACTATCGTGAATATTTTTATTCATACTTGTTAACGGTTTTGTTCGCTTTATTCAAACTATAAATTTGTTCAGCAAGAACTTTAATTTGGAAAATTTCGGTTCCACAGTTTTATTTTGTTATTTCGGAAATTTTGCTTATGAAACCTAAAACTTGTAGGTTTATTGTGAAATTCGCCATAATTATCGTTAAAACAAAACTAACGTATGGCTAGTGAAATGTCACTGGATCCGAGATAAATCATCAGACAAGCCAGTCAATGTATGCTAATCAGTTTGCAGGATCTTATTAAGGCAATGAACAACCAACGCTCACCAACCGATCACATGCCGTAGACAGGGGCATGTGGGAGTGGTTGCGCCGCGTACTTCTGTTAAAAGGTAATGCTAATACATACCGTCGCTTACTAAGATTATTTATTTTAACCAGCTACGTGACTAGAGTGGTCGATTATAAGTGTTTACCATGAGGAGCTACTTTGAGGTGTGCTAGAAGGCCACAGCATTCTTTTCAAACTCGTGTAGCCTCGTAACCACCAACACATTGGTGATGTACACTTGGATGTGTCCAGTTAAACTAATGAAGTCAGCATCACTGATGCTGACTTTGCGGGGATTTATTTAGTACTACAATCTCAATTTACGATAAACGTTTGATAGCTGAAATAGGACTTAATTTCTTGATTAAATGGGTGGTACTTTGTAACTCTATTAGCCGACCGTCCATCCACAACGGAACACAACATAATTTGGACGTGCCGTATGGCTTACTTAGTTAATCTTCTGTCGACATTACTCATTTAGAACAACACCATGTCAAAAATCAAATACAAAAGTGGTCTTGAGTACCCATCTTTGGAACACTTTTTGTTGTAAGTAGACGATTAGAAGTAAGTAAGTAAATAAGCCTAGTCAATGAATTGTGAGCGGATTTGTACAGTAAAGATCCCAGTTGTTATTAGTATCAAGTGGCCTGCGATCTGAAGAATGATTGAATATGTTATGCAATAAATCTTCTCCTCAATATCCGTATATAATGCTTAGTCAGACACAGTTTGTGCGACGGTGGTATTAAGAAACCAAATATGAATTTAGTTTGATTAGTTTACTTGATGCTGTTGTTCACGCAGACAAACACGAGAATACAAAGCGTGAATGCAAAGTTCAGGAGACGAGTAAGCCAACTTTATGCGACGAGATATAACTAACTACTTATAGTTGAACAAAAATAAGTTAGACATGTGATAAGAGAAGTAAGGAGTACATACACACCAAGATATGAGCGAAAATTAGACTAGGTCGAACAATGTGTGAATGACTCGAGAAAGTCTAGGACAACCTCTGCTTGTTCAACGTATTTGTACACGCTACAAGTACGCTTATCCATGCAACCAGAATAATAGATCTATTCCACAATAGTGGACTTGCAGTGATGTGACTACTTAATCCATGGGATCTCACGTGAAGATCATATCATTTTCTTTATTGACTCATCCTATTGTGACGGTCAGTAGTATGTTTGTAAGTAATTCCGATGTACGAATGCTTAATATGAAATAAAACAGGTTGCAGAGCATTAAAATGCACGATTGATCGAGCCATAGTATTTTTAATAATCAGGCTAAAGGGACTATCTGATGGCTGACGAAATACGTCATTGGTAAATTCTTAACGATTTGTCTATCTATTCGACTATCATGCTAACATTTTTCAGCATAAAAACTAATTTTATTTCCAAACCAGCCTTCCTAACCCTGATCTAGTGACCATGGGATTATCTTTCATGCAACAAGAAGACAGCTTGCATGAATCTATCGTCATCAATATATTCTAATAGTTTGAAAGTAGAGGGAACCAAGCTACAAAACTTCCTATGTAAGCTCATTTTTTTTCATCAGGACTGGTAAAACCATAGGTTATGAATGTCACGAAAAGACGAGTCAATTTGGACAGTGATGTGATCGTCACGTTAGATACCACATATTAGGTAGTCACATCATGGAAATTTTACAATTATGAAAGTTTCATTATTCTAGGAGCATAGATAAGTGCACTAATAACAGCTTAGACCAAATCCTGCAGTGTCACAGATATCCAGGTTTTGATATTACTTTTGTCCGTATGTCATTTTAGTGGTGACCGAGTCGAGATTAACTATGATCATCACTAAATACTAATTACTATCCCGTCACAATGAATACAAATAAATCCAGGGTAAAGAATGTATTTGAAGGAGAATGTGGGCGATATGGGGAGCAGAAACTTATGAATGACGGAAACGACGCAAAAAAGAAGGCTGCGCGCAAGTAAGTGTTTTTTAGTGCAGTTAAACAAAAGGAGCACAAAAATAAATGTTTATTTTTCAGTAATCGCGTTTTCTTCGTAGAAGTGTTCCACTACCCCATATTAAGACGAACCAGAATGCAGGAATAGAGGAGAATTAAGGTATAAATTGTATGTCAATATGCTTGTAATCCACGCTGTTTGAGATCGTTCAGCTAAAATATGCTTAGTAGAACTAATGAAGTCAGCATCGGTATCGAAGACATACCGAACTATTTATTTTGTTGAGTTATCTAGCACAACAGTAATCTTGTCAGTGACTACTTATCTTACAAACAAAGGAATTTAATTTCTCACCTATATATCCCTAAAATATGTATGACAACAGCTTTATAACAACTACAGTGACGTCAAAAATAATATAAGTGAGAGCAGTTGGTCGTTCATTCCTCCGACTTACACGGATCGGCATAATTCTTCTCAAAGTCAATTTGGGCGCGTTTTAATGAGCAAAACATCCACACAACCAACAATTTAGCTAGTCACCGAAACTGATACTGATTTTATTGGTTTTCTAGAATGCGCTCCTAGCTCAAAGCACAAACTTAAGCATTTGAAGGAAATCAAATTTCAGTATCCTGTGATACAAGTCGCTTGAAACAATCAACTAGTTTATTGACGAACTCTGCATCATGTCCACCATCCTCTGAATATATCTTCGAGCTCCATCATGTTGACTAATGGTTTGATTGGCCTTCAGGTTCGGATAACCATTATCCCACACTTCACCTTCTGGATATCACTATCATCATATCGATACTCTCCATATCATTCATCAGACATTTCAATCTTGTGAACACAATTCGTTGATCTCGTAGTCTTATCGCTCGTAAACTGTGGATGTGGCGCCCTGGAAAGCAAGCTCTCGATGGTAGTTATTTTGGATTCGGTTATGCTCCGTGATCTTGAAATCACCCAATGGTACTTGATTCGCTTATCAACTCACCATATTTTTGTCAGATGTTATCGTGTTACTTAACGTACTTGTGATAGTCACTTTTGTATACTTAAAGTTTTGCAAACTCGCTCAACAAAAATGTCTAGCTTCAAACCAAGCAGTGTAAGTATTAACGGATATTAAATATAACGCTTAAAAGGTGGGATAATTGCTTCCTTTGCTAGATATTACGACATTGAAACGCCACTGGAAGCCCTCCTAGGGTTACTGCCAGTCCCAAGCTCTGATAAAGGAGGAGGGTTGGGCGTGTTGTTAGCGACTCCACCCCATGGAAAACAAACTTTCTAAAATCTCTAACCAGAAAAAAAGTGAATTTAACCACTTAAACTCTGGTCTGAGTGTTACAAGGTCTTCATTTATTCTTCATTCATTTAGTTATGACGCCTTATTTTGAATGCTGAGATTCTTTGGAAGTCGCAAGGTCTATGTTGCTTCTGAAAACCACAGTAACAACTGACAGGTACATGGAACTTTCACAAAATGTGGGAGATCGGAAGAACCATTCAAGTTGCTGCGGAAATAAAAAGATTAAATTCGGTGATCCTTAGAATAAGTGAAACAGGTTGGATGAAGTTTGAACAACAGAACTAGCTTCCAAGTTGTCTAATATATCGCTTGCTTCCTCTGAGATGTTGAGGTATTCAAAATCCAGTCAACCACCAGATGAAAGAGAAAGGGCGAGAGTAATCAACTTTGTCTGTCACAGGTCTCAACTTGGAATTAGTCTGTATGATATTGACTGTCTTCTCGGGCATACCGTAGTGTTGAAGATGTTTCCACATTATGCCACTGTCGACGCTGTCAAACGTTTTACCCACTACCATTGCTACGTTCCACACATAATTCCACTTTTCAGCTCAAAGGCTTGTTTTTTTCTGTGTATTCAGTATGTATCTTGGCTATCTGTGTTCTTGTTCAAATGTTACTGATTGTTAACTTCTGGTCTTTACTTTCTTGAATCATATCCAGTGACCAATTAATTACATGGTTACTTCTTGTAGCTCAAAACATCATAACATGTTGACATTATTGTTTATTCAACCTCTTTCAGTTTGTTCCCATTGGTAGTTTCCATTTCACTAATTGGATTGTGAAAGGCATGGAACTTATGGCTGAAGAGCTATTCCGAGTTCGTCGAGTTTGCTAGTATCCGGTAATTAACTTAATGATGCTGTGCGCCCAGTTGTCGAGTGCTTCTTTAAATTTATTTTCATCTTGACCACTATCAGGGAGGGATCGGGGGCTACGTCAGCCCCCATATTTGATTTCACGTCCTGTATGGTCCTTTTATCCGTTTTTAATTCAGATGTGATCAATATGGTTGACTGTGTTAAAGTCCAGTAAAACTTGTATTGCTTCGTGCATGTGATTGCGGAGGAATATAGTCTCACCTATAAACACTTTGTTGACGGCCAGTGTAACAGCAGCCACTACAGCAGTAGGCCACAATAGGCATGTAGGTGAATACTTTAACGGAGAGAACGCAATCGGTGAAATGGAAACAGTTGTTACTGTACTCGATTGTACCAGTGAGTTTTATTGTACTCCTTTTTGTTTAACTGTACCAAAAACAATAATTGCCCGCGTCACGTGTCGCTGACATTGCTCGGTTGCCTCGGTGGTTTCGTCTACAGATCTCGATATCTTTTCGATAACACGATATCATCAACAAATGCAACTGAACCTACAGTCACAGCTAGTCTTTTGATTTTCGGCCGTAACGGGATTTAACTTGGTTATTTCGCAATAAGTAGTTCCGATTTGCCATATGGTGAGCGATGACTCCGAGCACGCATCAACTGCTGCCAAATCTGCCAAAACCAAGTCAATTGCGATGAGTCTGTTATTTTTCTGTCCACAACGGATACATTTTTAATGATTGTCGCTAAGAATTTGTCGAGGTTATTTTGATATATATACTATATCCGCAACAACTTTCTAAAATGGTGGATAGACTGAAAAATGACGATGATATAACGGACTATTAGTCACAAGTTATCAATCTTCTTTAATTCCCCAATAACCAAAAGTCTTGTTCGCGGCACTGGAGGCTAAATGCGAGACCCGCCGCATCACGAACCAGCGGCAGAAGTATGCTTACGCTCTGTAGTCCTTGTCTAGGACCATATTGCTGCTGTCCGTGAGGAAGTCCTCAGTTCTCATGTGCTAGAAGTCTACGATCGTCTCAAGCAGGCTTTTCTCAGACATTTCCCCCATCGAGAGAAGAACGATTGAGGACCTTGTTGGCACGTCACACCTTAGATGATGCTAAGCCGAGCCACCACCTCACGCGCCTACACCCTTTGGCAGGACCTATGACAGGTGACTGTGAAATAGTCAAAGAACTGTGGCTCAAATCCCTGACAGCCAGCGATCACTGCTCTGCTTGAGGACACGCCACTTACCCCCGTTGATCTAATAGCAGACAAAATTGTAGCGTGAACTAGCACGCGAGACATCTACATGTTTGCCTCAACGTCACGTACGAACGTAGACCTTGGTGCCAGTCGCTCCCAGGCTCAAAGAGATGGAGGTTGCCGTATTCACAGCCGTCTCACGTTTAGAGACCGTTCGTTTATTCCAGAGCCCGGTCACGATCACGCAAGGCTGTAAGTACTCACCCCCAGTGGCATCATCCAAGCCGTGCTAAGGCGCGGCTTCGGAATCGAGCACGTGTGTACGCAGGCTTTACCGTACGTTTAGGTCCGGTGCCCGCCATAGTCGAGCCCTCTACTCATATAAAGCGGTAAACTCCCGAGCTGGCAAGTAAATGTGGCCGTACTTGCTTGCCCTTCACCTCAGGTTGGCCGCCCACTTTTTGTGCACGACATCCGAACTAACGCAGGTGTCCACGTTTCTGTCGTACCACTTGGTAGCAGCAAGTCTAAAACTACGATGCTACAACTACGCGCTGCGAATGTCTCTGTCGTTCCTAACTACGGTACGTGACAGCTAATGGTCAACCTGAGGAAGCGACGACAGTATCTGTGGACGTCCATCATTTCCGATGTTCTCACAGCTATACTCGGTATCGATTTCCTACAGCACTATGAAATGCCAGTCGATTCACGTAGGCTGCAGCTAATCGATACTTCGTCGAACAGCAAATTTATGGGCTTCCGAGCTCAAACAAACGTTTACCGTATTACGGGTGTATTTCATTCGCGTGATGAAATAATCTACTCTTTATTCGAAAGATTCCCTCAGCTTACCAAACAACTGGAGGATATTCCATCGCTGACTAACCATGGAGCGCACCACATCATCACCCGCGGACCCTCAGTTACGTCAAATCCTCGCCGACTGGAACAGGACAAATTACCGCTCGCTAAAAGTGAGTTTGACGATTCATTAGCTACAGGTATTATTCGTCCTTCTCACAGTCCATGGACCTCACCTATCCACATGGTTTACAAAAAGGATGGAATAAGTTGGCAACCGTATGGCGACTACCAAGCATTAAAAATAACTACTCGTTTTGATAGCCATTGTAGATGGATTTTCTACTGTAGCAGTTGACTTTGTTTCCATTAGGTGCAGGTTGGCACTCGACGTCCCGGATCCAATAGCAAAAACACAATAATTCTGGGAGAAATCGGTCTATTTTCATTATAAAATGGAAATACAAACATTTACCCAACAATTGTTACACCTTCCAAGTCCAAATTACCCTGGTGGGTATCCGCTTCCGGAAGAATAAGTGCTTCCAGTCCAAATGGCTACAGTATCAAATCCAAAATGGCTGTAGCCATATTAAATATCAAATTTAAACAACATATGTACAGTTTAGAAGCAAACATAAAAACTTCAATATAAGTACAAAATATAGAAATAATAACAATATACAATGATAAAATCTCAAAATGGAATCAAATAGAGTACCAAAATGTCAACAGAAAGAGTCAGTCATATCATAACACAAATATATATACATGGAGGGATTTTCCAAAAAACAAAGCCTTCACAAAAGATTCTACAGCCATCCCATCCAAAAAATACATGAGATTATGGCATCTCTTAAGGGCATGGCTATTTATTCTAAGATTGATCTGATACGAGCATATCACCAGATCCCAGTCGCTCTTGAAGATATTGAGTAAAATTCTATAACGAATCCTTACAGACTATTTGAGTTCCTACGAATGCCAATTGGATTACGGAATGCTGCTCAAATTTTTCAAAGGTTTATCGATATCATAGTACGAGACTTTGCTTTAGTTCACATCTGTATTGATGATCTGCTAATCTCATCAAACTTAGATGAAAATTATTAGCATCTTGCACTGTTGTTCCAAAGCCTTTCGAGTAATGGAATTATAGTCAACCCAGATGATTGTGAACTGGGCAAGGCAGAAATAAGATTATTGGGTCACATCATTAAGCAAGATGTTATCCTATCTTGTGAAGACAAAGTATGCGCAATCATGGAGTACACTGTGCCGTCCTCAGTCAAGGAACTGAAGGTTTTTCTCGGTTTGGTTTACTTCTACCGACGTTTTATTACTCAGATCGGTTCAGACCATTAACCGCCTTACGCCACGTTATCCACGCAAGTTGGAATTAAACGATACCGAGCGTACTGCATTTCACAGATCAAAAGAGCTTTAGCTCAAGCCAGGCTCCTCGCTTATCCTGACCCATCACTCACATATAGTATAGCGGGCGGTGCTTCAGATTTCGCAATAGGAGCCATTATGTGACAGAGCATTCTGGAAGTTGGCAACCTCTCAAATTTTTTTCATGACTCCTTACTCCCACCGAGACGAGATGTATTTTGGTTGGGAACTGCTGGCAGCCTACTGTACCACCAAACATTTTCGGCACTCAGTATAGCTCGCGACTTCATCCTTTTCATTGACCATAAGCCTCTAACGTATGGTTTGCATACCATATCTGACAGGTACTCACAACATGATCTTCCTGCTATGGCTGCTGCCAAAGCAAATGGTCCCTCCGGTGCAGAAGTACAACAATCTACATCCCTTCAGTGCCAGGAAGTACCACTAGCTACACCCTAGTACTATTCTGTGTGTCAACACTACTGGTTTACCTCAACCCATTGTACCTTCGGCTCATCATGGTCTCATCTTCGATACCCTTCATGGATTGTCTCATCCAGGTATCGCAGCCACATTAAGTCTCATCGCTGCACGATACGTCTTGCCGTCCATGAATAAAGATTTCCGCACGCGGGTGAAGAAATGCTAACAGTGTCAACAATCTAAGGTGCACGGGCAGGTTTGCACCACTATCGGCACATTTGCTACGCCTGGTACTCGCTTCGATCATGTTCATATTGACACTGCAGGACCATTGCCACCATCGCATGGGTATGATCACACACTCACGTGCACCGATCGTTTCACAAGGCGGCCCGAAGCTATTACCATCACTTCTATTACGGCGGGGACAGTTGCTCACGGCTTCGTAGAACGATGGATAGCTCTTTACGGTTGTCCGTCGACTGTCACAACTGACCGACGACAACAGTTTGAGTCTGAATTATTCTCCTCGCTAACCTGACCGCTCGGTACGGAGCGCATATGCACTACCGCCTAACATCCAGCTTCGAATGGTTGAGTCGAACGGTTTCATCGCCAACTTAAAAGTGCTATTCGAGCACACGGAGACAAAAATTTGTAGGAAACCTTAGCGCTCGTCCTTCTAGGTATCAGAACGAGTTTAAAGGGAGATATTAAATGTCCCGCTGATAAATTAGTATACGGCACGACATTACGTCTCTCTGGGGAATTTTTCACACCAGAGAGCGGTGGTAATTTCAATAAATCAGACTACCTCCAACGATTGTAAGAATTTATTTGAGCGGTACCTCGGGTGTCAACTCGAGTACAATATCGACAGGTCGCTCTCCCTCGAGAGTTATCTACCTGTTCGCATGTTTTCATACAAGTTGATTCGGTACGCAAAACCTTGCAACGGCCTCACAAAGTAGCCCCTATTCGCCACAGGCACAAGAAAGAAAGAACGATAATCAGCTACAGCACAACCTGCACCAACCAAATCACTCGGTTGACTGTGGGGAATCTGTTAAAGAAATGGAAACTTTTATATACGTGTGAAGTATGATTCACAACAAGGTGGATCTGATGCCGATGTAAAGACAGTGACTTGAAAACCAGGGTAGCCTTTCTACATTTGGAGAGCTTCTGAAACTCAAAGCAACTGTCACCCAACACCAAACTCACAAATTTATGTACATACGTTGAAACTCTTCAGTTATATGGAGCTGAAACTTCGAGAAGCACAAAAGCCAGCAGTTTTTCACACAGGATACTGAAAATCCATTGGCCATACATTTTTGGCAACAATCCACCAGCTAAGGAAGAACTCAAGAAGAAGCTTTGGAGGTTGAGAGCACACACATTGAAGGAATCGCACAACTGCATCACGAGGCAAACCCTAACATAGAATGCTCAGAGCTAAAAGAATGGGACGGACCGGAGAACATGCGGCTCAGGGACTTAAAGGGAGATGTCTTTTTGAGAAAGAATTTAATTCAGGAACAAGTGGAAAGCAGAACTCAGGACAGAGTTGGTCGGAGTTCGGTAGTCGACGGCTCATGATCCACCAGAGGTAACAGGTGTAAGTAAATAAGTAGGTGGGCAAGTGTGGTACTTGAGTTGCCGAATTTGAATAGCCAGTATGAATTAACACTTGACACAAGTCTGATTATATTCTGAAATAACCTAAGAACTCCGCATTTAGGCCCGGAAAATGTTATTTCCATATCACGTGTAGATAGCGTAAAACACTGGGTAGGATAAAATACATGAGGAAATATGTCGTAATTTCGGTCTGTAGGATTTTAAATGGATTTCTTTTTTGTTCATCGCCTCTGTCGAAGTCACATACCTAGAATGGTTATTTGAAATCCAAGGGTGGCACTTTGGTGTGGTACGTTACCCTTGGCGCTTTTTCATAATGTGAGCTGCTCTGCCTTTAACTTATATATATATATATATATATATATATATATATATATATATATATATATTGAAACTCCACATAAACATCACAGGTCAAGAATATACGTATTGACATCGCGTATTCGTAACTTATAGTTACGTTATACCAGGGACTCGTTTTTTGTTTAGCGTGTCTGGATTTTATTATTGTAGACCAAAATCATGTGAATGTGTAAGCAAAATATTTGTTTACGCTAAAACTATACTAAAATCTTAAAATGTTGGCAGTAAGAACATCTTGTTAATCTATGTTTACCGAATATATTTTTCACGAGCTAGTATTAACCGATTCATTTCGTGGTGCCTGATTCTTTTTCTTTCGGTACTGTTCCACGTATTTGGTAATATCTAATGGATTGGAGTCTGACCACTTGGTCGCACTATTTACAGTCAGTCGGCGGTTATTTACGAAGTGTGTCAGGGTCGTAAGGTTTCTGGATACTGGAAGCTATCACGTTACCAGGCTGGGGACCATTTAGTTGCTACATGTAGAATGATAAGGATCAAATTCTAGTAAAAAGGAAATTTCAGAACTAAGTAATATAAGTCGATAAATCAGTTGATTAGTTTGTAGTGAAGATTGTGCGAGTAGATAGAAGTGTAAGCAAGGAGGAGGAGACGAAGATAATAAGCGAGACAGATTAAGTTAGTGATTTGAGGAAATGATGATCATGATGTTATCGTCAAACTGACCTTAATTAAGGAGGAAGTTCCTGAAAATAGTCTTAGAAGAGGATATGTTCATTAAGTAGACACTTCATTTCTGGTCTTGGACATAATATACGGCACTTACTAGTGAGCTCTCGGAAAATTTGCAGGATTTCGAGTATTCATACCCAACGCGTTCGATTACTTTATCTGTCGTATGAAGACTAGGCGCTTGAAATAGTTGTGAGAAAAACGGGCTAGGCAGTGTAATTTGAAGAAATAAATCTTGTAAAATAGTGTACAAAAACGAAATCATAGATATAATGCTGCTATCGCCACTCGTTCTGAACCCTGTCACATAGCTGTCGATCGGCTTTTTAGAATGAATTTATTTGTACATCAAAACCTGATAGTTTTTAAATTTATAAGCTTTATGGTTGTAAACCTTTGTTAAATTTTTTCCAAATGCTTTTAGCATATCAATTCCTTACTTAGTTACCCAATCGAGGTTATGTAGTCCTAACTAGTGACTCAAAAAATATTTTAATTCTGACAATCCCTTCCTACTTGATTGTCTTCACAACTATGCAGCATTACTTCGTCGTAACTAATTTAATCACATTACTGTGTACTTAGTGGATTTCACGTAAGACTAATCAAAGTAGCAACTCCAGTTTTACATCTTTCTAAATAGGGTTTTGATCTAATGTTAATTTGTCCCGATACATAAAACAAGGACTTTGGTTTATATATTTCTGTTCATTTCGTACAGTCAGAAAACAAGCGATGGAGTGCACTTCAGAACCAGATAAAGAATCAGAAAAAAGTTTAGATGAAGTGTGTGAAAAAATGAATCTGGTGGCGGAATTGAATGGGGATTCATCGGTGAAACCAGCGACGAAAAAGAAAAAGAAACATAAAAAGAAGTCTGGAAAATGCAAAAGTATGTAAGGCATTCTGTTAATTAGATCTCTTGAAGATGGTAACGATGAGATGAGGTTCAAGGAAAATGAGGCAGGAGACATTTCAGTTGACCGTAGTGAAAACGCATCTTCTACTGTTAAAGCGTCAAGCAAAACATCTAAATCTCAAGCTCCAAGTGTCACACGTCAGACAGACCCTCCTTCTATCCCTATTTGTCAATTGTATCCCAAAGGAGATTACCCAGTCGGTGAAATTATTGATTACGAACCAAATACTGATTGGTTAGTTTATCATTAGTTCATCATCATTCCTATGTTTGTCTAGTCATTCTCTAAACCATTTGAAAGCTTAGACAGGTTGGCTTATTCGAATGTGTAAACCGTTTCTAGTATATGCCTCGTGGTTTGTGTTTTTGATCGGTCAATCGTAGACAATAAACTGATTGTGGGAGCTGAAGTAATTGAGCGAGCATAGGGTATTAAGCAAGGATTGTGAATCGGTTTGTAAAATCTCTAAAGACTATGATGTATGTACTAAGCCGGTTTAGTCTTATTGAATTGCCGACAAAAGGCATGTAGGTATGTGGCCCATTATCTCATTCGGTAAATTTACCCATAGATTTAATAATATTCCGTGGTTAGATTTTGTACACAGATTGAAGCTAATTAGTACATTCCTTTCTTGTAGTCGTACAGCTATCAACCGCACAACGTCAGAAGAATGCAAAGCCCGTGACAGTGCTCATGTAGAGATCTATCAACAATTTCGTGAAGGTGCAGAGGTTCACAGGCAAACAAGAAATTATATTAAAAAATGGATACGTCCCGGTGTTCGTCTCATTGACATGTGTGAAGAACTTGAACGCACTAGCCGTGCACTCATTTTAGAACGTGGACTAGACGCGGGTTTAGCTTTTCCAACAGGTTGTTCAATTAATAATTGTGCAGCTCATTACACTCCAAATGGGGGTGATAATACTGTTCTAAATTACGATGATGTATGCAAAATCGATTTTGGGGTACATGTAAATGGTAAGTCAACATTGTTTTGATTTAATGGTAAATAAGTTATTTTACTTTGGTAAAATAGGCAGGTTTTTTTTAATATATGCAAGTATTCTTTCATGTAGTGTGCTAGTAAGTTGGTGTAGTCCATGTTTTTTATGAAGATGTACGTAATTTGGTCAGTAGCTTAGTGTGTAAAGCACCGTCGTTCCAACTATTAGGTCGTAGATCGGCTGTTTTTGATCACTGGTCCACACAAGAATTTCGCCTAGAACTGAGTATATATGTGTGCGCTTGTTATATGATATATTTGATTGAACTTTGATTATTACGTGGTACTGCATATCTATCTAAATCTATAGTCAGATGAATTGTTGCAATAATCATGTACAGTAAAATGTCAACATTTTTCTTCAAACTAATCAAGTCAGATTGATGAGTATTTTTATCGGTTGTATCATTATTTGATCAAGTAGCTTATAATATTTTCTGATTTAATTTCAGGTCGTATTATTGATTGTGCTTTCACACTTCACTTTAATCCTAAATTCGATACTTTGGTAGAGGCTGTTAAGGATGCAACTAATACCGGTATTAAGGTATGCTTATGAATAATAATATCTCTTTAATTTATTCACATGTATGCATAGTTGGTATTTGATGGCACTTAGTGAATAAATTAGTGGTAGCGGTCTGAAAATCGAGTTGTCTTTTTAATACATCAGGTGTTAGAATTCCGTTCACTGAATTAGGAGCAAATATCCTTGTGTACCTTGCGTCAAAGAGATTATCTATCAAACATTTAGTTGATTTGACTCAAAGCCTAGTACACAAAGTTATCAGCCAGTCAGACTAACAAAGTTGTACTTCTTAAATCACGTCAAAATTATATTTTATATTGTGTTATGTCAAAGAGTAGAATGTAGACGGAACTAAACAGACACGGAGTCTGTGTTTCAGTGAGTGAATGTTTGGTTTTTAGACTATTGTAACTAACTCAAATTGGACCAACTTATGGCTGATAAACTTGGAGAAACTGTGATGCAAGTTTAGGCACTCCGAGTGATTGCACTACTACGAATACATTCATTCTTTATTTTTCGGGTAGTGCTGAGCGTGGTACTGATGTTTGGGCGACCAAGATAAGAAACAAGTGTTTTTAAAGGTAGGATATTTCAGTCTTTCTATTTTATGATACGTTTGAATCATCAGTCACTAACTTTGGAAATCACACTATATTTGGATTTACTATTGATTTGTGACCATTATTTCTATAAATTTAAACACGCATAGTCATGAATAACTTATTTTGTCTGATACTAGGCAGCTGGTATTGACGTACGTTTGTGTGATGTTGGAGCAGCTATTCAAGAGACAATGGAGTCCTATGAAGTGGAATTAGATGGAAACACTTACCAAGGTAAATCGCTCACTATCATGCTTTGAATGAGTTATTCGTTTGAGAAAGTAATCCAAGTTTCCGTTATTTCTGTTTATTCGATTATTTGTTTTTACTGTGAATGAAGCAAATAAAAATTAGACACAACTTTCACGTCTGCCACGTAATATTTGTCTAATGGAAAACAGACGAAATTTCACTTATCTATAAATATACATATGTGTATATATATTTCGTGGCAATTTCTTTTGTGATTCGTGCAAAGGACTATCACAAATAGCTGCAACTTCTGTTGAAACTGATGTGATAACATTAGAATATAATATGTGGCCCTAAATATTGCTGTGATTTCTTTCCAAATTCGCAATCTCCCTGTAGTTCATTGAAAAATAGTCTGAGTTGTTGCTGACATCCTTACGCTGAACCACTAGATACAAGTATGTCGTTTAAGTTTAGTCAGTCAGTTGCAACGTAGAACTTCGTACGTATGTACATAAGTTCAGGTTGCCGTACCACATTAGCACAGAGACGCAAATTTCAAATCAAATTCCATAGTGATAGAGTTAGTAGAGGTATTAATGGTAATGAAGAAGACTAAGGTTTGAAGATTTTATTCAAGAAGTATAATTCAGTGAGATAAGGTTAGAAAGATAAAGCTAGAGGTGCTGACGAATCCAGAAGATTAGGATTTGAGAGAGCACAACGAATGGATGCACTTGTGTCATTGCAAACGATTTTGAGCCCTGTCGTTCAAGGTCTCTAAGCATTGGTGACTTTCGTCTCGCGGACCCCAAACAGGTAGCCTACATCTACCAACCTGACTCAGTCCACTTGTCAGTGACTTCATGGATTTGTGCCATGTTTTGGTCTGGCCGACCCTAGCTTTCTTCCAATCCACTCCTACACCACAAAACGTAGCTCGTTGAGGCAGTCGGTATTTAGCCACTCGCAACACATGTCCCAACCACCTCAACTGATGAAGTTTCACCACTTCATCTATTTATTTGCCATCCTTACCTAGTACTCGTTTCTTAACAACAGCATTGCTTACTCGGTTGTCCCACGATATATGATCAATGCTTCTAAGACATCTATGATCGAGTACCAGCAACCTACGAACATCTACTCTTAACGGCCATATTTCGCATCCATATAGGAGAACGGAGCAAACTACTGCGCAGTACACTCGTCCTTTGGTCAGCAAACGGATATCTCGCCTACGCCATAAACGGCATAAATTGGCAAAAGCGAATCGAGCTTTCTGTATCCGTGCTGAGATTTCGTCAGTCACCAGGCTATCAGCACTAATGAGACTCCCCAGATAAGTGAAGCGATCAACACGCTCGACTACTTCACTCCCTATCACTAGTTCAGGTGCCGATGCAACCCAGTCTTGAAGCAACATTTTGCATTTCGAGGGGTAACACCTTAACCCGAACATGCTTGCATTGTTGCTTAGGGTAGTCAGAAGACTGCATTTTGTCAGCGTCTTCACCGAATAGAACTATGTCATCGGCATGTTCTAGGTCAGTAAGCGACTTTCCTGGTAGAAGGTCAACACCTGAAAAATCTTATGAACTTAATGTTAACTCTAAGAGGATGTCTACGACAAAGTTAAACAAGAATGGTGAGAGTGGACAGCCCTGACGGACACCACTTGAAGTAGAGAATTTTGATGGCAGTTCGCCATAGGCTCTCACTCGACCAGCTCGAGTAGAGTGCTTGTATAAGGTTAATGTACTTTGGTACACCTTTCAATGACAGACACTGCCACAGAACCTCACGATCCACTGAGTCAAATGCCGCTTTTAAGTCCAGGAACACAACTATTGTCGGACGTCTAAATGTGTGTCTGTGTTCCAGGACCTGTCGTAGTGTGAAGATGTGGTCTAAACAGCCACGTCCAGGTCTGAAACCAGACTGGTTTTCTCGAGTCTGCTCTTCACGAGCTCTAGTTAGGCGTCTAAGTATAATGGAGGCTAACAATTTAGAAACTATATTAGTTAGACTTATTCCCCTGTGATTGTCACAAGAAGACTTTTTCCTTTCTTGTAGATTGCGACAATTAGCGACTGAGACCAGTCAGACAGACAGACAGACAGATACGACTTAGAACTTCGTACGTAAGTACATCAGTTCAGGTTGCCATGCCCCATCAGCACAGAGACGCAACTGTCAGTTCAAATCCAACAGTGATAGCAATAAGTCAGTCAGATGGGATTACGTCCAGTTCCCAGATTCTACTTAAGATCTCAGTCAGTCTAACTGTTAAAACTGGACCACCATCCTTAAACATCTCAGGGGTAAGCATATCAGGACCTGCTGCTCTACATCGCTTCAGATTTCCTATAGCTTTCTCAACTTCATGTAGACTAGGAGGACTTAAATCGATTGGCCATTCAGGATGAATGGGGATCGTGGGCGACTAAAGTGTGGCTCTAGGCCTGTTGAACTAATCCCTTAAGTGTTCTGCCCATCGATCCAATTTTCTGGATTGAGAATAAATGATACAGCCATCCTTTTCCCAAATAGTCTCACTCGCATTTGGGTTCCTAATACCGGTTTCTTTGATAAGGCGGAAAAGTTGTCTAGTGTTGCCTATCGCCGCTGCCTTTTCCATCGCTTTTGCTTTCGCCACCCACCACTGTTCACGGTCGTTACGTAGGCTTTTTATAAGTCTGCGCCTAAGCTGACTTCGCTCTTCGTCATGTTCAGAGTCAGATGGGATGCATTTTCGAGCATCCATCATTCCAGTGAATGCGACTGAAATCCACGGCTTCATCCTAGGCTTATGGTTTACCTTAATAGCAGATATCACTGCTGTTTCCACTGCCTTTTTGATATCATTCCAACCTGCCTCCGGATGGGAATCACTTGCATGGTTGCCTGATTGTTTTTCTAGTTCCTCCTGAAATATATTCTTAGCTTGATTATCATTAAGTAAAGCCCTAAGAGGCTTCCTTACGGTTTCTTTCCTACGTCCAGTTGGGCACAAACAAATACGCACTCGCACTAGGGCATGATCTGAATCTAAACATGTGCCCCAGAACGAGCGACAGTCCTCTATCGAACCCCTCCATCGGTGGCTGATGGCGATATGATCTAGTTGCGTCCAACGTTGAGACGACTTCGGGGGTCGCCAGGTCAAAAGATGTTTTTCCTTATGCTTAAAATTAGTGTTTGCTAGAAATAGTTGGTTATCTGAGCACAGTTGCAACAGACGGTCGCCATTGTCTGTTCTTTGAGCCGCGACACTATAACATCCACCTACTTACTTACTTTACTTTCGCCTGTTACCCCCAATGGAGCATAGGCCGCCCACCAGTTTTCTCCAACCAACTCTGTCCTGGGCTTCTCTCTCCAGTTCTGTCCAATGTTTGTTCATTCCTCTCATATCTTTCTCTATTTCTCGGCGTAGTGTGTTCCTTGGCCTTCCTCTTTTCCTTTTGCCTTGAGGGTTCCATGTGAGGGCTTGTCTAGTGACGCAGTTGGGTGCTTTCCGTAGTGTATGTCCTATCCACTTCCACCGCTTCTTCCTGATTTCCTCCTCCATTGGAATCTGACTTGTTCTCTCCCACAGTTCGTTGTTGCTGATGGTGTCTGGCCATCGAATACGAAGTATTTTACGTAGACAGCTGTTAATAAACACTTGTATCCTCTGGATGATGGCTTTGGTAGTTCTCCATGTTTCCGCTCCATACAGTAGAACTGTCTTGACATTTGTATTGAAGATCCTGATTTTGGTTTTGTTTGAAAGTTGTTTGGAGTTCCAGATATTTTTCAACTGTAGAAATGCAGCCCTCGCTTTGCCAATCCGCGCCCTCACATCTGCGTCCGATCCACCTTTCTCGTCGATGATGCTGCCAAGATATGTGAAGGTGTTAACGTCCTCCAAGGTATCTCCATCAAGAGTGATTCGGTTGGTGCATGTTGTGTTGCATCGGAGAATTTTGCTTTTTCCTTTATGTATGTTGAGACCTACTGCTGCAGAGGCTGCTGCTACACTGGTCGTCTTCTCTTGCATTTGTTGTTGAGTGTGCGATAGAAGAGCCACGTCATCTGCGAAGTCCAGATCGTCCAGCTGCGTCCTAACTGTCCAGTTGATACCGTGCTTCACTCCAGATGTTGACGTCTTCATAATCCAGTCGATGACCAGGAGAAAGAGAAAGGGTGAGAGTAAGCAACCTTGCCTGACACCGGTCTTCACCTCAAAAGAGTCTGTCAGCTGACCTCCGTGTACGATTTTGCAGTTGAATCCATCATAAGAATTCCGTATGATGTTGACTATTTTCTCAGGCACACCGTAGTGTCGAAGAAGCCTCCACAGTGTTTTCCTATCCACGCTATCGAATGCTTTCTCGTAGTCGATGAAGTTGATGTAGAGTGGTGAGTTCCATTCAATTGATTGTTCCACAATGATCCGTAATGTAGCAATTTGGTCAGTACACGATCGATCCTTACGAAATCCGGCCTGTTGATCTCGAAGTTGGGCGTCTACGAAGTCCTTCATTCTGTTTAACAATACTCTGTTGAAGACTTTGCCTGGTATTGAAAGAAGAGTGATGCCCCTGTAGTTCTCACTCTTGCTCAGGTCGCCTTTCTTTGGTATTGTGATGAGGTATCCTTCTTTCCAATCTGATGGTACTTGTTCCTCATCCCAAATCTTCTTGAAGAGAATATGAAATATTTTCGCAGTTGCTTCCACATCTGCTTTCATTGCCTCTGCTGGAATGTTGTCTGGTCCTGCTGCTTTGCCGCTCTTGATTTGTCTGATGGCTATACTGATCTCCTCAATCGTGGGTGCGCCAATATTAATTGGGAGGTCCGTGGATGCTGCTTCGATGTTGGGTGGGTTCAGTGGAGCTGGTCGATTCAATAGTTCCTTAAAGTGCTCTACCCACCTATTTCGCTGTTCGTCAGTGTTGCTGATTATTTTCCCTTCCTTGCTTTTCACTGGTCGTTCTGGTTTACGATAGTTTCCGACGAGCTTCTTTGTAGTTTCGTACAATTGTCTCAAGTTTCCTTCTCTTGCAGCCTTTTCCGCCGTCATTGCTAGATCTTCCACATATTTTCGTTTGTCAGCTCTGATGCTCTTCTTCACTTCCCTGTTTGCTTCTGTATACTCGGCTTGCGCCTTAACTTTCTCTGCTCTTGTTCGGCAGACATTGATAGCTGCCTTCTTGTTCCTCCTTTCTTGAATTTTTTCAAGAGTACCAACAGAGATCCATTCCTTGTGATGGTGCTTCTTGCGACCAAGGACCTCCTGACATGTTGAAGTGATTGCCTCCTTAATCCCTTTCCAATTGTTCTCCGCGGTTATTTCCTCTCCTCTGAGTAGATCCTGCAAGGCCTGGAACCTATTGCTAATAGCTGTCTTGAATTCGTTGAGTCTTACGGTACCCCGAAGAAAGTCCGTATTAAAATTCTGTGGTGCTGTCTGCCTCGTTGTCCGATGTTTCTTGAGTTTCAGTTTCATTTTGGAGATCAGCAAGTGATGATCTGAAGCTATATCAGCTCCTCTCTTGGTTCTCACATCCTCCATGGTCCTTCTGAACTTTTTGTTGATACAGATATGGTCAATTTGGTTTTGAGTAGTGTGATCCGGTGAAATCCATGTGGCTTTGTGAATGCGTTTGTGCGGGAATATTGTGCCACCGATGACCAGTTTGTTGAAGGCACATAGGTTTGCAAATCTCTCACCGTTTTCGTTCCTTTCTCCCAGTCCATGTCGTCCCATGATGTCTTCATATCCAGTGTTGTCCATTCCAACCTTGGCATTCAGGTCTCCCATAAGAATCGTCAAATCCTTTGGTGAACATTTATCGACGACTGACTGCAGCCTTTCGTAGAATTGATCTTTAACGTCGTCATTGTAGTCATTGGTAGGTGCATAACATTGGATGACGTTCATTGTAATGTCCTCTTTCTTTGTTTTGAAGGATGCTTTAATGATCCTCGGTCCATGAGATTCCCATCCTATCAGTGCCTTTTGTGCATGTTTGGACAGCATCAGTGCAACTCCTAATGTATGTGAAGCGTTTTCCTCTTCATGACCAGAGTATAACAGCAGTTCCCCTGAAGCAAGTCTCAGTTGTCCTACCTGTGTCCATTGCATCTCACTGATCCCGAGCACCTCGAGGTTGTATCTTTTCATTTCTGCCGCAACTTGAAATAGTCTTCCAATCTCCCACAATGTACGAACGTTCCATGTACCTAAAAAAATGGTTGCTCTGGTTGTCAGAAGTGGCATCGGCCCCGTGACTTACGAGGGGACTCGGCTTTCATCACGAGACGTCATAATTCTTCTTCCAACTCCCAGGGCAGAGTTTAAATGGTTTGAATTATTTTTTCTGGTTAGCGTTTTTTTGGCAAGTTAGATTTCAACGGAATGGGGCCGCCAACCCCATGTCCAACCCTCCTCCTTTATCCGGGCTTGGGACCGGCAGTAGCCCCTAAGGTTCTACTGGCGGAGTTAACATCCACCTAGGTATCTTTCATTTTCACTTAGTCTATCTACTTGAGCATTGAAGTCACCAGCCATTATAACTATATCAGAGCGCCTAGCCTTTTGGAGGAGGTCCGAAAGCTTTCTGTAAAACTCATCTTTCACATCGTCTGAACTGCAGTCAGTGAGGGTGTAGGCTGATATGACGAAGAGGCAACGACTGGTGTCCCTATCCTTTCGAATCCTTACTGTCCCGTTTAGTCGGACGGCGCACAAGCGACTATCTACAAGGATCTAGTCAAGGAGAGTTTGTTCTGCCCTACGACTCAATGCTATACCTACACCAGCAAGACCCCTGGAAGCAGCATCAGGGCTACCGGATACACGAAGGGTAAATCGAGTTGTTTCTTTATCTTCACATGGTGAGGTCAAGTGAATGATGCTACTTGGATCCTGTATGCGCGTTTCCGTGACGCAGCACACATCGATTGCACGAGATTCTAAAGTCCTAGCCAATGAAGCCTGTGCCCTATTTGATACAATGTCCGTACATTAAATGCTCCAACATGTAATCTAGAGCGGGGTTTCAGGAGACCAGAAATGACGTTTCGTGAACGCGCATTGTTTGCATTAGCTGTATAGTGTGATAAAGGAATGTGAGAAGAGTTAGTCGTGGAGATAAGAGAGGCATTAGGGGGTGTAGAAAGGATTTGATTTTGACCAAGTTGATCTCGTTTGCTGTTACGGGTATGAGGGCGGTTGTCACTTCCCGGCTACCCACACCGTGGAAGGTATTTTCTAGAGGAACCTGAAAAGGAAGATATATTAGCGTTGGTCTTAGAGACCTGGGTGCGTGACCGCAGAGTCCAAGGGACAACTGCTTGAGGCCGGTCACGCACGGCCTTTTTGTTAAAGGTTTTTGGAGTGTTAGCTCCGCTCTTGAAAGCCCTTAGAGGGCACACTTACCGCCGGAGACGGAAATCCGTGAGGTAGGGTGAGGTGTGACATTTTTAGGGTCGACCTTTTCTAACCCTTCCTTACTTGTGAGAAGGTAGCATCGCTGCATATACTGGTTGTCCGAAGGGTTGGGTCATCACGACAGGCAAGCCCGACCACCTCGTGAAAAAGCAGCTTCGGTATAGGGATACACCTGACAACCTTAACTACCTGGTCGATGAATATTTGGAAGGTTCGAGCTGTATTAGTTTATCCGACGCTTAACGGAGGCTCGTGAAAAACGGACTTGAGAAAACCAGGCTGGGTTTTGTTCTGGACGTGGATGTATAGACGAGATATTCATACTACGTCAGGTCCAAGAACAAAGACACGTTCAGACGTCTCACAATAATAGTATTTCTCGACCTTAAAGCGGCATTCGACTCAAAGTCGCTTGCGATTTCGCTGGTGCATCCACTCTCTGAATTCTTTCGAATACTAACCTTCGGATTTCCTCTTCATCTTTATCTTTCTCTTCCTATAGTTATCTCACTGAACTATACTTCTTGAATAATATCTTCCTTCTCTAATATTCTTCGTCACCAGTAATTCTTCTATTATCTCCACCAGTATGGGATTAGAAGAGTCAGTGACGTCTCTGTGCTAATGCGGTATGGCAACCTGAAATGACGATCGTACGTACGAAGATCTACGTTGTAATTGACTTACTGACTGATCCGAAAGTCATTCGCAAAAATTCTGATGAAGTGATGAAGACCGTTTTCGGCATATCCTCATACGCAAAGGGAGTATGGCAATGAGCTGTAACAAGATCATTTTGCGAAAAGATCAAGGCATCTTACATATCGTTACAAATGTCATTGGATTTTTTGATTCGTGCAAAGGACTATCACAAATAGCTGCAACTTCTGTTGAAACTGATGTGATAATGCTGAAGCACTAGATACAAGTATGTCGTTGAAGTATAGAGATACGCCTGACAACCTCTAACTACCTGATCGATGAATATTTGGATGTTTCGAGCTGTATTAGTTTATCCGACGCTTAACGGAGGCTCGTGAAAGACAGACTAGAGAAAACCAGGCTGGGTTTCGATATGGACGTGGATGTATAGACGAGATATTCATACTACGTCAGGTCCAAGAACAAAGACACACGTTCAGACGTCTCACAATAATAGTATTTTTCTACCTCAAAGCGGCATTCCACTCAAAATCGCTTGCGGTTTCGCAGGTGCATCCACAACTCTGTATTCTTTCGAATTTCAACCTTCGGATTTCCTCTTCATCTTTATCTTTCTCTTCCTAAAGTTATCTCACTGAACTATACTTCTTGAATAATATCTTCCATATCTAATATTCTCTATCACCAGTAATTATTCTGTTGTCTCCACCACTATGGGCTTAGAAGGAACAGTGACGTCTCTGTGCTAATGCGGTACGGCAACCTGAAGTGACGTTCGTACGTACGAAGATATACGTTGTAATCGACTAACTGACTGATCCGAAAGTCATTCGCAAAAAGTATGATGAAGTGATGAAGACCGTTTTCGGCATATCCTCATACTCAAAGGGAATACGGCAATGAGCTGTAACAAGATCAATGTGCGAAAAGATCAAGGCATCTTACATATCGTTACAAATGTCATGGATATGTGGCACTGGATAACTATTTGTCTTCTATGGGCATCACTACAGATCTAACTGTCAATAATTTTGAAGCATGAATATTTATGTTGACTATGAGTTCGTGCAGCATTTCAATTTCGTAATTTTGTTACTTTTATCCAGTTAAATTGATTGTTTAAAATTTTACTGTTTAGTTATTTGTAGACGTTATTCTTTTTAACATATATTATGATAATTGGTATATTAAATTACTGATTATTGTTGTATCCTTTCAGTGAAACCCATACGTAATTTAAATGGTCATTCTTTGGGTCCTTACCAAATTCATGCAGGAAAAACTGTGCCAATCGTACGCGGAGGGGAGCAAACTCGTATGGAGGTATTTGCTCTAATCATGTGTAGTTTTCACGTTATTTTCATTTAAAATCACATTGATAACTTTTTATACTTACCTGTCTTGTTATGACGTATGTTTTTAAGGAAAATGAATATTATGCGATCGAAACGTTTGGTAGTACAGGAAAAGGTTATGTTATCGATGGGGATGAAGTTTCGCATTATATGAAGAACTTTGATGTTGGACATGTTCCTCTGAGGTAATTTTAATTACTTTGTAGTCATTCACTTAAGTTACATTTCTAGTTTACTAATGTTCCGTTAATGTGACTGTGTAATTATCTCAGTTTTGAAAAAGTCGGATACTGTTTGGCAATGTAAACTAGTACATGAAAAGTTGTGCATGTACTGTTAGCTTCGTTTCTGTCTCTCTGTAATTCTGAGTTCAATGTTACCCCGCCCCACTATCCATAGCTTTGCAACTCATCCTGTAATGTTGTCCTTCCCATGATTATTTTTTGTCGGTTATAGTCTGCGAGCTACAACAACTACAGGTTAGTTGACTTGTGTTCAAACATAGTTCTGCAAAGTTCCAAGTTTGTGTATACGTAGTTCAATATCTAATGGTGTGGAATAAGTTACTGTTTTTAAGCAAGTTTAGCAAATATTTAGAACACTTTATTAAACAGTATAATTGTAGAAAATTTGCTGGTTCTTATAGAACTGGTATGTTTGTTATTCTGTTTTGAAATGTACAATCTTTTCACTTTTTCCCTTATTTAACAGGTTAGCCAGATCGAAACAACTGTTAAATGTAATTGATCGTAATTTCAGTACACTTGCATTTTGCCGTCGTTGGTTAGATCGTCTAGGTGAGACAAAATATCTGATGGCCCTCAAAAATCTATGTGACGTGGGAATAGTAGATCCATATCCCCCATTGTGCGATCAACGTGGTTGCTATACTGCTCAATGGGAGCATACCATTCTATTAAGACCAACATGTAAAGAAGTTGTATCTCGTGGGGAGGATTACTGAGTAGCTTCGGAGTTTCCAATTCAGGGTTCACTATAGACGTTATAAATTTTGTTATTTCACTGAGATTTATTTTCATTCGAACGTGTATCCAAGTTAATGTTTGATACAGCATTTGACTATGTCTATCATCATTGTTTTGTATTTCCAGCACATACGATTTTCATTTCTCTTTCCTGTATTTTGTAACATTAATTGGTGTTTTATTTTAGCGGGAAGTTTATAGAGTGTAAGTGAATTTTGAAAGTTATGTACTTAGTCAACGCGACATATTCTACAATGTGGCTTTTGTTAGCCTTTGTTTCTGTAAATGTATTCGATTTCCCCTCTGCTTAAACGGTCACGTCATGGTTTCAGCAGGTTATTATTACTTTTCGTTGTTGAGCAAGCTGTTATTAGTAAGAAATAAAACACCAATCACTCAAAGAATTTGGCGTGGAAAGAAGAAGAGGCTGGTTGAACTATGTTAGTCATGTCAGTGTTGGCCTATCAATTGGTGTAACTTTCTTCTGAATGTGTCGACAGATGGAGCTTCAATCACATGTTAAGGTAACGAGTTTCACTGATTGACGACTCGATGGGAAAGTCGTTAGTCAGCTGACAAGTAATTTGTTTCGCGTTTGTGAGTGCTGTCGTAAATTCTTTTTTTTGGAAAGCAAGAAAAAGCAGGAAATGTCAAGTGTGAATTGTGGATTCTAAACAGCTGAACGAAATACCAATGGTCCTAGTATATCTTGAACGTGGACAAGACATAAGCAAGCAAACGAATCTAAAGTACGCACTATGAATTTGTATTGTATTATTGCATCAGATTTAGACAATATGAAATGCTTAATTGTATATTGAACACATTTACTGTTGACCAAACACGTTGAATGTCTGTCTAAGTGTCTGTAATGTAGTCTTGGATTTACTGCGCAAATTTTTCATCAATTTAAAAACTGTGATTAAGTTGCTCTCGTATGTGATAAAGGAAATTGGTCTGATTTAACTAGCGTCTCGTCAAACAGCATCTTTGCGATCGTGGTAATCAACTTAGTTGCAGTTCTTTGAACCTTTCCCGCAACTGTATTATTTAGTTAGGGAATGGCTGCTTGTATGCAATACTCGAATTTGGAACGAACAAATGCTGTGTACAAAGTCAAAAATGTCTTAACGTTGTCATCGACATTTGTGACATGGCAGGCACACGCCGTCTTTCGGGCTTGATCAATGGGATATAGCGGATATCCCAACGAGTGTTTTCAAATTGGGTAGGTACCCATCAGTATTCTTGGGTGGTATTTATAATTTAGAAGGGATTTACTAGACGGTATTTTAGGAGATCCACCTGCAGAGTATTTGTGTAGTGGAACAGGTTAGTAGGCTCGTATTTGTTAGAAAGTGCTGATTGTAAGATAGAGTTCAAACAATGGAGGAGAAATTGAATAAGAATCTGAGAGTCCGTTCAATTAAGTCAAAAGTGCAACAAGAAGAGTGGAGCTTGTGAAAAGCATTGATAATAATATTGTTTATCATCTATCATCACTTTTTGATCGAATATCAACCTCTAGGTCATACTGTAATTCCCTGAGTAAGTATTTTGCAGGTCATCTTGGTAGAATAGCAATCACAGCAGAAAGTTGGAAACATAGGCTCAAGGAGCGACAAGCGTATGAGAGCGACGGCGGTACCACTGATTGGTCGCCTTTTAGTGGTGACTGAGTCGAGATTGACTATGTTCACCACCAAATATTTATTACCATCCCATCACCAATTCTTAAAATAAATCCCGGGTTAAGAAATATGTTTTTAGTACAGTTAAACAAAAGTAGTACAATAACAAGTGTTCCTTTTCACCAATCGCGTTTTATTCGTAGAAGTGTTCCACTGCAGTCTCGTCCTCAATCAAAAAGCTTGAAACGAACAAGGTGTTCTGCCGCACACACATGGATGCATTGAAGTCATCGCCTCCATCATCAATGTTTGTCTATCGGTAAACCCACCCTCCCCGTTTTGTGATACTGCGTTCAATTAAAGCGATTATAAGATGATATATCTTGTCCTACTCGACGCTATTTATTTCTCATCCTGTTACGAAACACTATTTCTGTAAGCTGGATATTAAAAGGTTATCGTGTTGTTACAACTCATGAACCATGGGTTGTTCATCAGTGCAGTACTGTAAATTGCTATTGCGGGAAGCACGGATTTCCAAACAAACTACAAGCATTTGGAGTGTAGTATTGGGAAGATGTTCATTAAAGTAGGCTGAAAAGTGTAGGAATATCAGTTAGAAATATTACGATGGATGATGAGGATAAATTTGTCTATTTTCGAATTGAAAATTTGTGAGAGATCTGCCACCATATAGAAGGATTATTTGCAGCCTTCAGAGAGGAATAAACATGGAAGGGCAGACCAAATTTCATATGGTTTAAACATGTAGTAAGCAGATGATTTATGAGTAGACGAAGCAGTGCCAACCCGGGCCTTATTATGAAGAGCCTCAAGCCTATGTAGTGATTTTGTCATGATTATTTAATAGGAACACTCTACCATATCTTCTGAGTAGGGAAGATTTCCTGAGTTATTTTCTAACTTCTGAATTGCAAACAACAGATAATTTATCACGACGTCCGTATATACATGAGCCTTGAATGAAGACAGAAAGAGTATTTCAGCTTGTACAGGAGCTTGAAGACTAGAATGATTTTGAACCTTGGCTTTCTTTTCCATTTTGGTTCAACACCAATGTTTTAGAACTGGGTGGGACCGTCAGTGAGTGAATTAGTTCCAAGTATTTCGCTACTGAAATACTTCTTTATTCCTTCTAACTTCAGCATATCAGATAGGCATAAGGCGAAAAATAAGAAAGAAAAGTACTCATCAATAGGCCTTACAAATGTGTTGTGAACAATAATTCTAGAATCGTTATGGAAGGAATTATAATAAGCAACAGAGAGCAATCCTCTCATTTGAGATACTGTGGTGGAAATACGTTTAGGTATGTTCATGCTGTGCGAATGATGCGCTCCAAGGTCAGTTACTGACGCAAATTTGGGCAATACAGGTTTTTGCTAAGTGTGAGACTTATTTTAGCGGGCGTCTTCAAATTGTACCTCGACATATTTCTCTGTATTTAGTTCTAATACTCACACCACTCATCTACTGTGTTTGCATTAAATGTCTTACATAACATGTTAGTCTTATGGATGCCTTTTAAGTTATTAAGGTGAAGAGCTTGAATTACATCGCTCAAAATCTTTTGCAATAACGGAAGTGCATCCATTCTTCGTGTTCTTCCAAATTCCAATCCCCTAAATGTTAGTTATTTTATAACTAATTGTAGTTATGTCATAACTAACCAATCAGATTGGTTAAGCGCTCACCACGTTATCTTGTCTGACAGGTCTATAAACTTTCTTTGTTGTGAATGGCCTATCGATTGAAGGATGTTATTATTTTATTTATATTGCTGTGACTCATGTTTTTATTCATTTTCTAAAGACACGCTATACTGGTTGGTACGTTTGCTCATCTTACTTGATAATTGTAATTTCCTTATTTATTGTAATTTAATCGTTCTTTTTTTTGTTTGGAAACAGATAAAGTTTAAAACCAAGGTTTCATCGTTTTGATTTTATTGTCGACTCCGTGATCAACAGTATTTGCGTTTACAGTTTAGAATTACATGTGTAGGCCAAATTAAATCCTACACTAAATACTTCAGTACCTTAATATTTCCCTTCTCAAGTTTATTTCACTAGATTCTACTTCTGGAATAATTTCTTCTCCATTACTGCTAATATTTCTACTATCTGTGATACTATGGGAATCGAATTGACGATTCTATCTCTGTACTGATGTGGCATTGCAACGTGGACTGATGTTCTGTCTTATGCTTTCCGATTTATTATCATAATCCAAGCTGATTATTTTATAATTAGTCGGTCACTATTTGAGCGCAATCCGAAGTTTGAGAAGGTTAGAATTATCTGTGACAAGACTACGATTCAAAGTCAGACCGCTAAACAACCAGCCATTTGCACCTTAACAATACCCCAGCATTGCTCTAGCGAAACCGGTAAAATCCCATCAACAGACTGATAGAAATTCAACTAGAAAATGTGTCGCATGCCATAGCCAGTGGAGTGTGCAATAATATGTCGAGCAGACGGGGATTGTTTTGGACTTCGGACAACTTAACTAATTCATTCTTCCAGAGTTATTCGCACTGACCTCGTCAATTACTCGCTTCTATCGTGATGGCTTTTATTTGAGTGTGTGTGCATGCTTATTTTTGCTATCACGCGTCAAGCCTATTTGTGTCTGACTACAAAAGGTTAGTTATGCCTCATCGCGTGGAGTTGGCTCACTCGCCTCCTTTACTTTGCATTGATGCTGTGTATTCTCATGTGTGAACGAGTGCATGAAGTAAACCCATCCGACCGAATTGGTGTTTGGCTTCTTATAATCACCGTCGCGCAACGAGGTTCGCCTTAGGGAAAATATATTTCATAGCATATTCAATCATTCGTCCGAATTGAGATACACGCCAATATGGAACAGTCTTCGCCTAAATATACGGGTGGCAGATGGAGTGCATATGTTTGTAAGGTTTCTTAATAAAGCCCCAATTTGTACTGCTTCGTTTACTCAAGCATCATCGGTCCGCTACACGTTTAAGCCATATGGAATTTAAGCGGTGTTTCCATTTGTATTCCTCTCCGAAGGTTGCAATTAATCCTTCAACATGGTTACATATCCCTCCATACTTTTTTATTCAAATAGTCAAACAACCTACCTGGTTGATCGACACTGGTCACGGTATGAATATCCAAGTCAGGATTGACAATGGAATACGGTGTAATTAGTTATCTCCAACTGCCGGAACCAGAACCGATGAACGGACCATGAACGGAAAAATTTACTCAATAATTGCAAATTCGATTCAAAAGCACAACAATATTGACATCATATAAACTACAATCGTCTAAATAACAATAATAAGTAAAATATCATCCATACCTCTTTCACAGATTCCCGCCAGTTCTACATTACAATACAAACTGAGATACAAAGCAGGAGCAGGATTCAGGAATAACGGTTCAGGAAGCTGGATACGCGTTGGTACAATTCATGAACCATGGGTTATTCATCAATGCAGTACTGTAAATTGCTTCTGCGGGAAGCACGGATTTCCAAACAAACTACAAGCATTTGGAGTGTAGTATTGGGAAGATGTTCAATAATGTAGGCTTAAAAGTGTAGGAATATCAGTTAGAAATATTACGATGGATGATGTGAATAAATCTCTTTTTGAGACAGCTATACGGTTGCGTCGACGTCACATATCGATGCTAATCACTTCAAAGATCACAGTGTTGGTGTTGCTGTATTTACACCCATTTCGGTTTTCGAGCTAGCTCGTGATTATTAAAGGCTGTAAGTACTCGCCCCCAGCTTGCATCCTCCAACCACGCCAAGAACCAGCTTTGAAAGCGAGTACTGACTGGTGTTGTTTCCACCAGACTTTGAAGTCTGGCGCCCTTCAGTGTCGGGCACACTCCTCGTACAAGGCGGGAAACTTCCAAGCCGACGAGTAGATGCGGCTGAACTCTTCGGCCCCTAACCTCAGGTTGGCTGCTAATTTTTTGTGCATATCCGCACACAGTTGCCCAATTTTCTGTCGTACCACTAGGTAGCAGCAAGTCTAAACCTACGATGCTTCGACTGCGCGCTGCGAATGGCTCTGTCATTCCTACCTCTGGTACGCGACAGCTAATGGTCAACCGTAGGAACCGAAGGCAGTATCTGTGTACGTTCATCTTTGCTGATGTCCCCACAGCTATACTTGGTTCGGATTTCCTACAGCATTATGAATAGCTAGTCGATTCACGTAGGCTGCAGCTAATCGATACTTGGTCGAACAGCAAATTTATGGGGTTTCTAGCTCAAACAGGTGTGTGTATTTCATTCGCGTGATGAAATATTCCACGCTTTACTAGAAAAATTATTACAGCAAACTAAATCACTCGAGAAGGCTCTAACGGTTACTCATTATGTGGTATATCACATCATCACCCGCGGACCACCAGTCACGGCGAAACCTCGCTGACTGACTCCGAACAAATTAGCTTTCGCTAAACGTGAGTTTGACGATTCACTAGCTACAGGTATTATTCGTCCTTCTCATAGTCCTTGGGCACCACCACTCCACATGGTTTGCAAAAAGGAAGGGATAAGTTGGCGATCATGTGGCGACTATCGAGCATTAGACGTAGAAACACCCAACCTCCACATACATTATATCACGGCATCTCTTAAGGGCACGGCTATTTATTATATGATTGATCTGATACGGGCATATAATCAGATCCCAGTGGCTCTTGAGGATATCGAGAAAACTGCTATCACTACAACAGCGAAATAGGTGGGTAGAGCACTTTAAGGAACTCCTGAATTGACCAACTTCACTGAACCCACCCAACATCGAAGCAGCATCCACGGATCTCCCAATTAATATTGGTGCACCTACGATTGAGGAGATCAGTATGGCCATCAGACAAATCAGGAGCGGCAAAGCAGCAGGACCAGACAACAATCCAGCAGAGGCAATGAAAGCAGATGTAGAAGCAACTGCGAAAATATTTTACATCCTCTTCAAGAAGATTTGGGATGAGGAACAAGTACCATCAGATTGGAAAGAAGGATACCTCATCACAATACCAAAGAAAGGCGACCTGAGCAAGAGTGAGAACTACAGGGGCATCACTCTTCTTTCAATGCCAGGCAAAGTCTTCAACAGAGTATTGTTAAACAGAATCAAGGACTTCGTAGACGCCCAACTTCGAGATCAACAGGCCGGATTTCGTAAGGATCGATCATGTACTGACCAAATTGCTACATTACGGATCATTGTGGAACAATCAATTGAATGGAACTCACCACTCTACATCAACTTCATCGACTACGAGAAAGCATTTGATAGCGTGGATAGGAAAACACTGTGGAGGCTTCTTCGACACTACGGTGTGCCTGAGAAAATAGTCAACATCATACGGAATTCTTATGATGGATTCAACTGCAAAATCGTGCACGGAGGTCAGCTGACAGACTCTTTCGAGGTGAAGACCGGTGTCAGGCAAGGTTGCTTACTCTCACCCTTTCTCTTTCTCCTGGTCATCGACTGGATTATGAAGACGTCAACATCTGGAGGGAAGCACGGTATTAACTGGACAGTTAGGACGCAGCTGGACGATCTGGACTTCGCAGATGACGTGGCTCTTCTATCGCACACTCAACAACAAATGCAAGAGAAGACGACCAGTGTAGCAGCAGCCTCTGCAGCAGTAGGTCTCAACATACATAAAGGGAAAAGCAAAATTCTCCGATGCAACACAACATGCACCAACCGAATCACGCTTGATGGAGATACCTTGGAGGACGTTAACACCTTCACATATCTGGGCAGCATCATCGACGAGAAAGGTGGATCGGACGCAGATGTGAGGGCGCGGATTGGCAAAGCAAGGGCTGCATTTCTACAGTTGAAAAATATCTGGAACTCCAAACAACTTTCAAACAAAACCAAAATCAGGATTTTCATTACAAATGTGAAGACAGTTCTACTGTATGGAGCGGAAACATGGAGAACTACCAAAGCCATCATTCAGAAGATACAAGTGTTTATTAACAGCTGTCTACGCAAAATACTTCGTATTCGTTGGCCAGACACCATCAGCAACAACGAACTGTGGGAGAGAACAAGTCAGATTCCAGTGGAGGACGAAGTCAGGAAGAAGCGGTGGAAGTGGATATGACATACACTACGAAAAGCACCCAACTGCGTCACTAGACAAGCCCTCACATGGAACCCTCAAGGCAAAAGGAAAAGAGGAAGGCCAAGGAACACACTACGCCGAGAAATAGAGAAAGATATGAGAGGAATGAACAAACATTGGACAGAACTGGAGAGAGAAGCCCAGGACAGAGTTGGTTGGAGAAAACTGGTGGGCGGCCTATGCTCCATTGGGGGTAACAGGCGTAAGTAATTAAGTAAGTAAGCTATCACTACTCCTTTCTGTCTTTTCGAGTTCCTACGAATGCCATTTGGATTACGGAATGCTGCTCAAATTTTTCAAAGGTTTATCGATATCATAGTACGAGACTTTGCTTAAGTTCACATCTGTATTGATGATCTGCTAATCTCATCAAACTTAGATGAACATTATTAGCATCTTGCACTGTTGTTCCAAAGCCTTTCGAGTAATGGAATTATAGTCAACTCAGACGATTGGTGTGCAATTCTGAGGTACACTGTACCGTCTTCACTCAAAGAACTGAAGGCTCTTCTCGGTTTGTTCAACTTCTAACGTCGTTTCATTCCTCACATGGCAGAACGACGTGAATGTGAACGACGTTACGACCACTAACCGACTTATTTCGTGGTAATCCACGCACAGTAAAAGTGAACGATGCTGCGCGTGCTGCATTTTCTGAGATAAAAAGAGCTTTAGCTCAAGCCACGCTCCTCGCTCATCCTGGACCATCAGCCAAGCTTAGCTTAGCGGTTGATGTATCAAATTTCGCTATAGGAGCCGTTATGCAACGAAAAATCTCTGTTGGTTAGAAACATCTCGAATTTTACTCACTTGCTCCCACCGAGACTATATATAGCGTTTTTGGTCCCAAACTGCTAGCAGCCTACTGTGCCGTCAAACATTTCCGACACTCACTCGGTGGTAATTTTATCCTTTTCAACGACCATAAGCCTCTAACGTATGCTTTGCTAACCGAGTCTGACCGCTACTCACAACAAGAGTCCAGACATTTGGACTACATCTCTCAGATCACAACAGACCTTCGTCATGTTGAAGACGATGTAGAATCTGTTTCGAAGGCTTTGTTTTTGGAAAATCCCTCCATGTATATATATATATATTTGTGCTATGATATGACTGACTCTTCTGTTCGATATTTTGGTACTTTATTTGATCCCATTTGAGATTTTATCATTGTATATTGTTATTATTTCTATATCTTGTACTTATATTGAATTTTCCATTTTTCCTTCTGAACTTTGTATATGTGTTATTTAAATTTGATACTTAATATGGCTACAGCCATATTCGGATTTGATACTGTAGCAGTAACTGACTAGGAGTACTTATTCTTCCAGCAACGGAACCTATTGTGGTAATTGGAAACTCGAAGGTGCAATATTGTTTTGGTAATTGTCTGAATTTCCCCTTTTGATTAAATATAGAACCGTTCTCTCCCAGAATTATCGTTTTTGGACTTGGACTGGGCGGGAAGCGTTTGAACCTACACCATCTCGGTTGAAGCGGACTGCAAGAGTAATATTATCATTCTATAGTTCAAAACAGTATTAGGAGGGGGATCTTTTGGATATCTTATCGTCTACTATTTCTAAACAATATTTGGAAGAGGATCTTTTGGATATTTTACTGTCAACTAGTTCTTAACGATATTTGGAGAAAAATACTTTGGATATCTCATTGTCGACAATAATTGAAGACACGGAACCGGTCAATTTTAATATCTGGTCTTTGTTGTTTCTTTTCCGTTGAATTTTAAATGCTATAATGAGTTCTCGTAAGAAGCCAAACACGCACAGGGATGAAGCCCATGAAGAATCTCGGAATGTAAGGCCAGTACCTTATGATACTTCATGTTTCAATGGTTCACTCTCTGATAAGGATGATATCATGTTTAGTACTTATTGTCGTAAGCCATCGTTAGAGGGTACTAAAGGACGTAGTTTGGACGAGAAGTTTGAGGTATCTCGGAAAGATTTGATGTCTAGGACACCGGTAGTTGGCTTAGAATTGCCAAAGGTTGAACTCAGTTACTTCGACGGCCGACACCGTGATTACATTAGGTTTAATAGAGAGTTAGATACGTTTATAGAACCTAGAGTTGGTGATGACAATCTGCGTCTATTATATTTAATCCATTACTGCAAGGGTAAGGCAAAAGATGCCATTGAAAGATGTTTAATGATTACATCGACCCATAGCAGTTATCGAATTTAGCAATTAAGATGCAAAACGTAGCCATGACTTTGGAAGATCTGAATTATACCTCTGAATTAAATTACTTGGTAACTTTGGAAAGGATAGTTAGGCTTCTACCACATCGTATGCAAGTCCAGTGGGCTGACATGGAAATTAAATCGGACTACGAGGATAGAGAGCATACATTCAATGAATTGATTGGGTTTATTTTGTCTCGTGCAAGGGTAGCTAGTAGCAGATTTGTACGATAACTCCGCCAGTAGAACCTTAGGGGCTACTGCCGGTCTCAAGCCCGGAAAAGGAGGAGGGTTGGACATGGGGTTGGCGACCCCATTCCGTCGAAATCTCACTTGCCATTAAAAGGCTAACCAGAAAAAATAATTCAAACCATTTTCACTCTGCCCTGGGAGTTGGAAAAAGAATTATGACGTCACGTGATGAAAGCCGAGTTCCCTCCTAAGTCACGGGGCCGATGCCACTTCTGACAACCAGAGCAACCATTTTTTTAGGTACATGGAACGTTCGTACATTGTGGGAGATTGGAAGACTATTTCAAGTTGCGGCAGAAATGAAAAGATACAACCTCGAGGTGCTCGGGATCAGTGAGATGCAATGGACACAGGTAGGACAACTGAGACTTGCTTCAGGGGAACTGCTGTTATACTCTGGTCATGAAGAGGAAAACGCTTCAAATACAAAAGGAGTTGCACTGATGCTGTCCAAACATGCACAAAAGGTACTGATAGGATGGGAATCTCATGGACCGAGGATCATTAAAGCATTCTTCAAAACAAAGAAACAGGACATTACAATGAACGTCATCCAATGTTATGCACCTACCAATGACTACAATGACGACGTTAAAGATCAACTCTTCGAAAGGCTGCAGTCAATCGTCGAGAAATGTTCACCGAAGGATTTGACGATTCTTATGGGAGACCTGAATGCCAAGGTTGGAATGGACAACACTGGATATGAAGACATCATGGGACGACATGGACTGAGAGAAAGGAACGAAAACGGTGAGAGATTTGCAAACCTATGTGCCTTCAACAAACTGGTCATTGGTGGCACAATATTCACGCACAAACGCATTCACAAAGCCACATGGATTTCACCGGACCACACTACTCAAAACAAAACTGACCATATCTGTATCAACAAAACGTTCAGAAGGACCATGGAGGATATGAAAACCAAGAGAGGAGCAGATACAGCCTCAGATCACCACTTGATGGTCGCCAAAATGAAACTTGAACTAAAGAAGCACTGGACAATCGGGCAGACAACATCACAGAAGTTTAATACAGCCTTTCTTCGGGATACCGTAAAGCTCAACGAATTCAGGATAGCCCTCACCAATAGGTTCCAGGCCTTTCAGGATCTACACAATGGAGAGGAAGCAACATTGGAGTACAATTGGAAAGGGATTAAGGAGGCAATCACTTCAACATGTCAGGAGGTCCTTGGTCGCAAGAAGCACCATCACAAGGAATGGATCTCTGTTAATAATAATAATAATAATAATAATAATAATTTATTCTCAAATAACTAAGTTACAAGAGTCACGCCAGTTTACAGGCTAGATCAAATTGTCACAAATGCTTTTACAATTACTGTAAAAGTTATAGCAGTTAAATTAAGTATAAGAGACAGTTTCTGATTGCATATTTACACCATATCACTGACAGAAACAGTATTATACAGACACATTTTCAATATTAGAGTACAAATGAGGAAGGTGCACAATAGGTTCTATTGGCGATTGGCCGAGATCAACAGTGAATTTGTTGGGAAAGGTCATATGGAACGCGCTTGATACGAGCTGTGATCCAGACAGTCATGTACATTGGGTGCATGTTCCCTAGAGTTGCCAAGGACTTCCCACCGTGAATGGGGTTCTGAAAAGGAGAAGAGAGAGAGGAAAAGGCAGCAGTGTGGCAAGTGTATATATATAACCAAAGCACTACTTAACCTGTCATGTTGAAGTAGTCAATACAGTAGTAAGTCAAGATAAAATTCATACTGACCACTTAAATTAAAGTAAATTATGGGAATATAAGAATATAACGCACAGATAAAGGAGTACAGCAAAAAGAAGGGAGAGTTGTGCAGTGTCAGGTGGATAGAAGAGAAGTCGAAGTAAGAAGCTGGATTTATGTACGTTGAAATCGAAATTCTAGTTAAAACAGTAGAGTTTGTAAAAATAAATATTTGAGGAATAAAATCTCGCACTGTCTAACTGTTTTTTTTCCTTTATTATTGAATGCCAACCTCTAAGTCATACTGTAAGCGCCTGAGTAAGAATGTTGCAGGTGTCTCGACAGAATAGCGACCTCAGCATAGTTTTGGAAACATGAACCACAGAGGTAGCAAGCGTATAAGAGCAACCTCTGTGTTACTGATTAGTCGTCTCATCAATCTAAAGAGCCGAAAGCAAATAAAATGTTCTGCCCCACAAACATGGGTGGTTTGAAGTTATCGCCCACACCATCAATGTTTGCTGGTCAGTAACTCCACCCTCCCTCATTTTGTGTTGTTAGGCTCATGTTAAATGTTTGAAAGAAGCTATTGAGTTCTACTTGGTGTTCTATGTCTCGCATCCTGTTGAGAAACACTATTTCTGCAAGTTCCTTTCACAAACTTGTCTGGCTGTTACAACTTATGAACTATCGGTTAGGCATCAATACTATACAGTTAACAGTTATGGAGAAATAGTAAGGACTTTCAAACAAGATATAAGCATTTAGAATGTAGTGGGGAAGATGTACTTAACTTGCTAAGCAGGAGATATAAAGAGTATCGCGGTTAAAAGTTGAGCAATAGATAACACTAAGGGGTCAAGGTAAGTCAATAGCGTGTAAGTGAGAACAGTATAATTGATAATACGCAATGTGAAACTCACACAGTTGTAAGTGTTGATAAGGTTGCGCCCAGGAGAGTAGAGTGCAATCTAATCAACCAGTTTGCAGTCACGTCATGGTTTCAGCAGGTTATTATTACTTTTCGTTGTTGAGCAAGCTGTTATGTGTAAGAAATAAACACCAATCACTCAAATAATTTGGAGTGGAAAGAATGTGTGTGTCGACAGATGGAGCTTTAATCACATGTTAAGGTAACAAGTTTCACTGATTGATGACTCGATGGGAAAGTCGTTAGTCAGCTGACAAGTAATTTGTTTCGCGTTTGTGAGCCGTTTTTGAATGCTCTAGTGAAATCTCTGTATTGGAAAGCAGGAAAAAGGAGGAAATGTCAAGTGTGAATTGTGGATTCTAAACAGCTGAACCCAATATCAATGATCTCAGTATATCTAGTGAAGAATCGACAGTGGATTCTGATTTTGAAAGGTTAGAATTTGAAAGAATACAGAGAGTGGATGCACCTGCGAAATCGCAAGCGTTTTTCAGTTGGATGCCGCCTTCAGGTCGAGAAATACTACTATTGTGAGACTTTTGAACGTGTGTCATTGTTCTTGGACCTGACGTAGTATGAATATTTAGTGGTGAGAGATACCATATTGTCTATGATCACCACAACTAATACGGTCAAAGGCAAAGTTGCTATTGAAGAAAGGAGGAACAAGAAGGCAGCAGTGAATTTCAGCCGAACAAGAGCGGAGAAAGTTACCACACAAGCTGCATACACAGAAGCAAACAGGGAAGTGAAAAAGAGCGTCAAAGCTGACAAACGAAAATATGTGGAAGATCTAGCAATGAAGGCGGAAAAGGCTGCGAGAGAAGGAAACATGAGACAATTTTACGAAACAACAAAGAAGCTCGCCGGAAACTATCGTAAACCAGAACGACCAGTGAAAAGTAAGGAAGAGAAAGTAATCAGCAACACTGAACAACAGCGAAATAGGTGGGTAGAGCACTTTAAGGAACTCCTGAATTGACCAGCTCCACTGAACCCACCCAACATCGAAGCAGCATCCACGGATCTCCCAATTAATATTGGTGCACCTACGATTGAGGAGATCAGTATGGCCATCAGACAAATCAGGAGCGGCAAAGCAGCAGGACCAGACAACAATCCAGCAGAGGCAATGAAAGCAGATGTAGAAGCAACTGCGAAAATATTTTACATCCTCTTCAAGAAGATTTGGGATGAGGAACAAGTACCATCAGATTGGAAAGAAGGATACCTCATCAAAATACCAAAGAAAGGCGACCTGAGCAAGAGTGAGAACTACAGGGGCATCACTCTTCTTTCAATACCAGGCAAAGTCTTCAACAGGGTATTGTTAAACAGAATGAAGGACTTCGTAGACGCCCAACTTCGAGATCAACAGGCCGGATTTCGTAAGGATCGATCGTGTACTGACCGAATTGCTACATTACGGATCATTGTGGAACAATCAATTGAATGGAACTCACCACTCTACATCAACTTCATCGAGCACGAGAAAGCATTCGATAGCGTGGATAGGAAAACACTGTGGAGGCTTCTTCGACACTACGGGGTGATTTTGGATTTCTATCGTGGCAGTTCAATTCGATTCCAATAGACGTATGTCGGACGCACTTCCCAATTTTGAATATAAGAACACAATAATTCTAGGGGAAAATGGTCTATTAATAAATAATAAATGGAAATACAAACAATACCTAACGAAATTTACGCCTTCCAATTCAAAATTACTCTGAACGAGTATCAATGTTCTGAGGTCTAGGTGAACTCCTATACTGCACGATATCGAATCCAAAAATGTGGCGGTAGCCATATTATATCAAATTTAAACAACATATGTACAGTTCAGAAGCAAACATAAAAACTTCAATATAAGTACAAAATATAGAAAGAATAACAATATACAATGATAAAATCTCAAATTGGAATCAAATAAAATACCAAAAATGTCAACAGAAAAAGTCCGTCATGTCATAACAAAAATATGTAAACATGGAGGGATTTTCCAAAACACAAAACATTCAAAAAAGATTCTACACCGGCCCGCAAAATCCCTCCATGCAAAAAGCAAGCGTTAATGACACTTCTATTTAGGGTTCCCACTCATCCCCTAATCCACACCGGAAGAACGTGTAGGACTTACAGCAGTACGCCTACCCGCCCTTCAACATGGATATGACCTATCAAGCTAACTAGGTACCTATACCTTCCCATCAGGCCTTTGATTCCCCTATCTATCGTGGCATGACCTAACGGTAGTATAAACCTTACCCAATTAACCCACACAAACATGTACAACACGTCGTAAAGCTGGTCATATCCTATCCGGGAACTACATTCCATATCATGTGGATGAGTCGTCAATCCACCACCACTTGCTCCGGACAGCAGATACAATGAAGTCCGTGATGCTGACTTATCAACAGACGTTCTTGACCCGTATACAATATGCAAGGGTGGGATCTCCAATTTTGACATTTCATCGTCTACCGAAGACTTTAAGTAGCATAACATGGGATCAATATTTATCTCTCCATCTCCTGATACAGAGGAGGTTTGATCAGCATTCGTCATCTTCGACAACTCATTTATCACATCAGTGACATCCAGATTATTATCATCGTTATCATGGCAATGAGCCTGTTTATATATTCGTGGTCCCCTCTATTTTATATTGTTATAAATGTGGAATAAGATCACCTTATCCGTTACAAGCAAGTATATCAGATGTCACTTAGGAGACCTTTACATTTGACCTTTCAATTGTAAACTACAAGTTTCCATCAGACAAGTGATTCTTCTCAGGCGCTGGTCACAGCCACCCTGCCTAATCAATGTTTGCTGGCATATTCAACCATATTTCCAGTGTGAAGTTCGAGACCTGTATTTAAAAAGAGACATAGCAACGACTTGCTTAAGTTCATTGCAAACGAATCTGGAGTAGGTATTGTTTTTTGAAAAGTTACATCAAGGATTTTGTCGCTAGTTTTGATTAAGCTCTTCTAGAGTTAATGTTGGGCGCCAAGGCTGTTGTCAGTTTTCGAAAATGATTGAGTTCCAACCCAATGAGATCAGTGTTCTGGGTGACTTTCAGTGAACCATGTAATTCTAATGTTTGAGTTGACGCGACTTTCCCTTGTACTCGACAGATGGAGCTGCAACCACGTGTTGGGGTAACGAGTTCCATTTGTTGACAAGGTGTTGATTTTTGATTTTTACCTATAAAATACAATCGTGCCTTACGCCTATGTGGAACTAAAACTTTTTAAACAAGTGTGAAGAAACAACTGATTTACACGAGATCATCTCTACGATATGAGACTCGGATTTCATCCTATCGATGCGTCCGCCACCACCTCTACCCTCAAAAAATTGCGCGTCAAAGAGCAAATACTCAGATTCTTGCTCACTTTTTCGCATTAGAAGTGGTTGAAACTCGTAATACCCCAATTCGAGGTGACCACAACCCTTTCAGTGGACAGCTTTAAGAAGAGACTTGATAATAACGTACTCACAAACGGATTATCATCTCCCTCGTGGATAAGTTGTGTCTGATGCACGTCCTGAGACCTGCTGGTTGTTTTAATCGCCATCTCCTCAGATCAGTCACTCAATCTATCTCGCCTATTATCTCTGTTTCCTCTCCCTCGCTTACACTTCGGTCCTCTCTCGCAATCTTCACTACGAATTAGTTAACCGCATTATCCACTTATTTAGTCAGTTTTGAAATCTTCTTTTTATTAGCATTAGAATTTTCTTCCCATTATTCTTCACATTGCAACTAACTGGTCTACGGCCTGATTACGTGATAGCTCTTGTAATATAGAAACCGTACTGCTCTGAAATAAACATTTTCATTCAAATCACGAGACATAAGAACTCACAGACAACTGCTAACTAACTGGAATTAGGCAGTCGAGTGACAAGATGCACGTAATTAGAAATTAGTTAACACCTGCAATCATACCGAAAAAACAAGAATCGAGGACAAGGAAATCAATCAGTTTATACTGGCAAGTGGAAAAGACACTGGACTTTGGTTATTGGACGTCCATCACGATAACATACGACATAGGTTGTTTGGATTTTTCTGCCGCTTTTTTGAATTAGCTATAAGTTTGTTCGGTTTGTGTATATTTTCTGCATCAAAATGTCGTAAATTTTCAACATGTCTTGGATAACGTCATACCAGAATGAAATTCTTGCCTTAAACTTAAAGGTCTTAAATGCAGCGAAAGTTTGCAAATTCAAACTTTCAATTATTCTGTTACATAAATTTGCACTAACATTGTTTACTATTTGTCTAAATTTGCACCAGTTTATTTTCTATTCACAAGTATACTTGAAGCTAGTTATAATACCAGAATTCCTATCGGAATAGCAAGCTATTTAACTTTTGGAATTTGATTTTGATGTCTTAGTATAAGGTGACATTTTTGTGTATGTAGGGAAAGGAAAGAACATAATAAAAAGCGAATCGAAATGATCTCAATAAGTTTATTCTTTTGCACTAGATCTAATTGGAAGACGTCTGATGCTCCGATGTGTACGTTACAGGGGCTGGTTATTAGATAGATAAGCGCACCATGGCACAACAGATATGTTACTGTAAAGAGGTATACAGTGCTCCTTCAGTAAGTGTGGTACTCGATGCGACCGGTAAGATCAACATCTGAATCTAAGGGTTAAAAATGGTTAAAGTGAAATCTAAGTTAAAAACAGCAAGCTCCGATTCAAACACATAGAATGAGATGTACCTAACGATTAGCAAAGTAAACCGCGTAAACACTAAGTTTTATCTTCAAGATTTCACGTAGAGTTCAAATGGAGCAAATAGCATTACCCAGAGAAGCTGGGAGTACTATCAAAATCGAAATGCGCAAACATGGTGAAAGAAAAAATGTGAAATTATGACGACGGATAATTGAAAAAGGAAATATTACTAAAGTTGATGAAATAAAACTTGACTATATTCACAACTATAGAGCCTTCCTCCGTTATAACTAATTTAATCAGGTTTGTGTGTACTTAGTGGATTTCGCGTAAGACTAATCAAAGTAGCAACTCCAGTGCTCTACATCTTTCTGAATAGGGTTTTGATGTAGTATTGGTTTGTTTTGATAAATAAAAGAAGGACTTTGGTTTATATATTTCTGTTGATTTGGTACAGCCAGCGGACAAGTGATGGAGCAGTGCACTTCAGAACCAGATAAACAATCAGAAAAAGATCTAGAAGAAGTATGTGAGAAAATGAACGTGGTAGCAGAATCGAATGAGGATTCGTCGGTAAAACCAGCGACGAAAAAGACAAAGAAACAGAAAAAGAAGTCTGGAAAATGCACAAGTATGTAAGGCATTCTGCTAATTAGATCTCTTGAAGATGGTCACGATGAGGCTGAGTTCAAAGAAAATGAGACAGGAGACATTTCAGTTGACTGTAGTGAAATCGCCTCTTCTTCTAATAAAGTGTCAAGCGAATCATCCATATCTCAAGCTCCAAATATCTCACGTCAATCAGACCCTCCTTCTATACCTATTTGTCAATTGTATCCCAATGGCGATTTCCCAGTCGGTGAAATTATTAATTATGAACCAATCACTGATGGGTTAGTTTATCATTATTTCATCGTCATTCCTATGTTTATTTATATTTTGTCTGCAAACTTATAACAAATCTGTGTATACTTTCAGTATGTATTCAGCATTCTTAAGCATATAGAAGTACTAATCTTTACACGAACGTGATTAACAGCTTAGACAGGTTGGCTTATTCGAATGTGTAAACCGTTTCTAGTATATGCCTCGTGGTTTGTGTTTTTGATCGGTCAATCGTAGACAATAAACTGATTGTGGAAGCTGAAGTAATTGAGCGAACTGACCACTTTATTTGTCTTGGGATTCTTCTCAACCTCGGTTGTTTGATATGCGACAACATCTTAAGACGTTTTCAGGAAGCTCATCTGGTTTTTGTCAGCTTGTGTTTGCGGGGTGCTTCCCTTTTAACCGATTAGCTATTATACTGTGCAGCAGAACTCTACATTTTGCTTTGTTAGTTTATAATCTAATGTTTAAAAGCAGATGACGTCCGTAGATTGCTAATTTTGAACTGTAGATGCTTTTCAATTATTACTGATATATCATGGAAAAAGGGAGTGTTCAGTACTACCGTTAAACAGAGGGTGTAAAGCTAAGTTTGTGAATCGGTTTGTAAAAGAAGAAGTTGCGCGTAAGTGAAGGTTTTTAGTACATTTGAACAAAAAGAGTATAATAATAAATGTTTCCTTTTCATCAAATGTGTTTTCTTCTTAGAAGTGTCACACTACGTAGGTATGTGGCCCGTTGTCTTATTCGGTAAATTTACCCATAGATTTAATAATATTCCGTGGTTAGATTTTGTACACAGATTGAAGCTAATTAGTACATTCCTTTCTTGTAGTCGTACAGCTATCAACCGCACAACGTCAGAAGAATGCAAAGCCCGTGACAGTGCTCATGAAGAGATCTATCAACAATTTCGTGAAGGTGCAGAGGTTCACAGGCAAACAAGAAATTATATTAAAAAATGGATACGTCCCGGTGTTCGTCTCATTGACATGTGTGAAGAACTTGAACGCACTAGCCGTGCACTCATTTTAGAACGTGGACTAGACGCGGGTTTAGCTTTTCCAACAGCTTGTCCACTTAATAATTGTGCAGTTAATTACACTCCGACTAGGGGTGACAATACTGTTCTAAATTACGATGATGTATGCAAAATCGATTTTGGGGTACATGTAAATGGTAAGTCAACATTGTTTTGATTTAATGGTACA